>CAMZMU010000047.1:55830374-56430374 GCA_947311845.1 Poa pratensis | reverse complement strand
AAACATATGAGTCCTCACACTTAGGGTTGCCGACGGGGACCGGACTGAGTGTTGGTGGGAATTATCATATGGGTAGGATCCTATACTAGCATGAGCAAAGGAGAGGCTAGGGTCGGTGGCTCAACTTCGCATACACCTTGTATGGCGGGACGTGGCTGACACGATGAGTTACCGGATGGATGTGGGATAAAAAGCGTGCTACCTCTGCAGAGGGTCAAAACTATTCGAATAGCCGAGTCCTCGGATATGGACAATTGGGAGGCTGTCCTAAGATCATGTGCAAGTTTTTGGAAAAGCTTTCAAGTTTAAAAGAAAATGAAGTGGTGATGGTGTGGCACAACTATACCAAATGGAGTGGTATGAGTTGTTGGAATAAATGGACCATGGTGAGCCTTGGTCAGGAAAAGAAAGGGTTTTGGAGAAACAAATGAGATGGTGATTTCTTTTAAAAATAGTTATAAACCTCTTCTTACCTTTTTCAATAAAGATATAGAGATGTTTTAAAACAAATAAAAGTTGTAAGTTAAAATAAAGCTAGTGCATACTCATGTTGGGGTAGTTTGCGAGTACATTCAAATGTACTCATATTGGTTTCGTCCCTGGCTATTGTCCTAGCCAGACTACGAGGAGTAGCACTACGCCGAGCAGGAGTATGGCGACTTCTACGCGAACAAAGGATCTCCACAAGTCAGCTGCCTGTCGGGTCGTCATCGTTAGGAGATGATGTCTACTACACCGTAGCTTCCGCTGATATTTTGGTTTGGCCCATGAAGGCACCTATGTAAGAACTGGGTCTAAATGACCATTTATGTAAGACTTTTAATTCGGTACTGTAATGGATGTAAACTTTGGTATCCAATTCGGATTATGTGCAACGACAGACTGATCACGGGATCGTTGTGTTAAGCATAATCGGGTATTTCGGACAGCTAGTCCGGGGTCCCCACAGTCTCGCCGATTCCTGGAGTCGGTTTCAACGATGTACCATTCTAGGTCACGTGTTTGCCCCTCCCGTCATGCCTCTGGCCACCGCCAAGGGACGCGTCGACGATGCATGCCAGTTGAAACCGACTCCAGGGAGTCGGCCAGACCGGATGATGCAGAGGGGTGGAGATGTTGGCGCATTAATTACAGGAGAGGTGGGAACTGTGGAAGGTTGGACTGGGAAGGTGCGGGTGGTTGTAGTTTCGCGCGCATGGCCAATTACACACGAATCTGAGCCCACATAGAGGATGACGGGTGGGCCAAAAAATGGTCACCATTAGTAATCGCGCGAACGAACGGTGAAGATCGCCTCGAGGTGAAGATCTGAGGGCCGGGAACGCAAAACGTCTGTGAGATCGCGGTCACTATCTACGGGTAGCGACTTTGCGAATCCCCATTCGTGTCGGCTCCGAGATCGGGTGGTGCATTAAGACGGGAACCTGGAGTCGGCGGGGTCGGGTGGTGTATTAAAACGGGAAGCTACAGTCGGTGGGGTCGGGTGGTGTATTAAGACGGAACCTGGAGTCGGCGGGGTCGTGTGGTGTATTAATACGGAACCTGGAGTCGACGGGGTGTACAGAAAACGCATATATGTGAACCGGCAGGTATCTCGACAGAAAAAAAATTGGATGACCAGATGATAAACAAGACCAAAACTTGCTAGCAACATCGAGGAAAACTCCAAAGAAAAATCAAAGTAAAAAACCAAATCAAATTCAAATAAAGAACCCCTCCGTTCGCCTATGATGGCGTGTTAACGGTAGAGTGTTTTATTACTTCCCAGCAACAGCACCAGAAGATCTGCTTGTTAACCGTGACAACACACGTTCGTTGGGAGACCCCAAGAGGAAGGTATGATATAGTGCAGCAGCAGTTTTCCCTTGAAATACGACCAAGGTTTATCGAACCAGGAGGACATGGAGGTTCTTCAGAAGGTTGTCAGCGGCGCAACTGACGTGGAACCTGCACACAACACAAGCAAACTACTTTGCCCCAACGAAACAGAGAGGTTGTCAATCTCTCCGACTTGCTGAAAACAAAGGATTAAACGTATTGTGTGGAAAACAGTAATGAGTGCAGAAAGTAACAAAGAACAAATGATTGCAGTTGGTGGTTTTATCAGTATGAGGAAATGGACCGGGTCCACAGTTCACTAGTGGTGTCTCTCCATAAAAGATAACTAACATGTTGGGTAAAAATTACGGCTGGACAATTGACAAATAATGAGCGCATAACAATGCAATATATGACAAGATGATTATTATGAGATTTAATTGGGCATTACAACAAAGTACATAGACTTGCTATCCAACGCATCTATGACTAAATAATCCACCTTCCGGTTAGCATCCGCACCCCTTCTGGTATTGAGTTGCAAACAACAGATTATTGCATGAAGTAAAGTGTGTAATGTAAACAATGCAAATGACACATAGACAATGCATCATTGTTTTATCCCTAGTGGCAACAGCACATCCACAACCATAGTCGTTTTTGTCATCTCGAGCCCAGATTACTGGAGGCATGAACTCACTATCTAGCATAAATACTCCCTCTTGGAGTTACAAGCATCTACTTGGCCAAAACATCTACTAGCAACGGAGAGCATGCAAGATCATAAACAACATAAATAGATAGATTGATAAACTACTTGCTCATAGTATCAATATTCATCGGATCCTAGCAAACACAACATATAGCATTACAATAAGATGATCTTGATCATGTTAGGCAGCTCACAAGATCTAAACATGGAGGTACAAGGTGGAGAGACAACCATCTAGCTACTGCTATGGACCCGTAGTCCAAGGATGAACTACTCACGCATCACTCCGGAGACAGGCATGGCGGTGTAGAGGCCTCCGGTGAGGATCTCCCCTCCGGCAGGGTGCCGGGAAGAGCTTCAGAACCCTCCCAATCTAGGGTTGACGACGGCGGCGGCGACGAAACTTTTCGTGAAATATGATTGGTGTTTTTAGGGTTGTCGGGTGATCGGGAATAAATAGGCGAAAGGGCGACGTCGGAGGGCACCCGAGGCGGCCACGCCAGGGGTGGGCGCCACACCCTCCTAGGCCGCGCCCTAGGGTGGCGTGGCTGCCTCGTGGCCCCACTCCGTCTCCCCTTCTGGCTTCTGGAGTCTTCCGATGAGATATTTGCACACGTTGATTTTCGTCCAATTTCGAGAATATTTTGCGACTAGCCTTTCTGAAGGAGAAAAACAGCAGAAAACAGGAACTGGCACTTCGGCATCTTGCTAATAGGTTAGTCCCAGAAAATGCATAAAAATGCTATGAAGTGTAAATAAAACATGTAGCAATTGGTATAATAACAGCATGGAACATCAAAAATTATAGATACGTTCGAGACGTATCAGCCTGATGTCTGGAGCCGGCCTGAATTACCTCTGGAGGAGAAATTCGGGCCCCTGTTGTTATGACCTAGCTGGCTTCTCGGCGTTGATGTCGTTTTCGATATCGACCGTGCTGTTATTTATTCTCTCATTGTATAAGATGGGACTGCCGGCTTACACGTGTCTTGTACGTCACGGAATAAGCTGCCTTACCGTCGTGTCCTTTCGTTCTCTCATTGTTGGTTTGGTAAAGTGGTTCCTCTATTTGTGTTTTTAGATCACTTGATGAGTTTTGAAATGTGGTATGTCCATTTGTTGTTTTACATCGACCGGTGATGTTTATAGTTAGGTTTCTTTCATACTTTATGGTGATCGTTTGAGTCACCGATAGTACACACGAACGTTATAGGCAACCACGTCCAGTTTAGGCATTCATTTTGAAGTTGATCATGAGATTTCGTAGGGATTGAGTGATCACTCTCCAGAGCCTCGATTCGGCCCCAGGTTGTTGAGTTCAGCAGTTGAGAGGGCGACAAGGCTCATACCGTCACGAGGGAGCCGGCGAGATGGGAATCTGCGGAAGGGTGGAGAGACCCATACCGGACGGGCAGATGAATGTCAGGCTAGGGGTGCCCGACATCGGAAAGTGCCCGACATGTATACGGTACATACAAATCATGACCTATTTTCGTGCACGTTTGGAAGAAATTCCCTCTTCCTTCTCCGCGAAACCTAATGGAGAGCTAGCTACTGTAGAAAGGACGAGGAGAGAGAATAAAAGAACAGAGGAGACTATGGCGTAGAGGAGAGTTCAAGACGTGCCATGTCCGAGCAAGGCTTATGCTCACACTGCAAGACGCGCACAAGATAGGTCGGCTTTTGGAGTTGGTGGTCACTGCCTTTCCACTCGCATGTAGGTTATTCCGTTTGTTGTTACTTGATAAGGATAGATTGTTCACTCTCTACGGAACAAGGTACGCAGGAATAAACTTGAACGTACAAAATGTTGGTATAATGGCCGAGTCCCGGGAGTTGGCTGGAATGACCTTCCCCGTTTCACTACTCTGCGATTCAGCCGACTTCAAGGAGTCGGCAGGACTGACCTTCTCTGTTTTACTCTGCACCAACCCCAACGGGAAGGCCGGTAGGTTATTCGTCAGCGTCTAACCTTTCATTAAGTCGGCGATATGTTTTGATACTGCATGCTACATATTTAATTTTTTCCTTCCCATAACTTTTTGACGGTTGCACAGCTGTTCAGCCCTGCCATATTACAGTTCTGTTTCGCTTGGTCTGTCCGGATGACGTCACTCCATTTTATTTTCCCCGTTGACTGCCCGTCTTAATGCACAACCCGACACCGCCGACTCCAGGTTACTGAATGGTGGACCTCTATGAAAATCGGTATGATCAGGTGTTGTTCGAATCCGCCACTTAGCTAAACAACCGGCTTAATAGAAGAAGAGGGTCACCCCCGATTCTATTAAAAAATGTGACAGTTGGGTTACGACTATCCATTATAGCGTTAGTTGGAGATTCAGTTAGACACAACTCACACACTGTCGACTCAATATTTTGAAAATATGGACCAACGCATGATGGCGATGCATTAAGATGGACAAGACAATATCGTTGGCTCCCCTATGGCCCCTGGAGTCGACTTTGATCGGACGGTGCATTAAGACGGAGAAGCCAATATCGTTGGCTCCCCTAGGGCTCCTGGAGTCGGCTTGATCGGACGGTGCATTAAGACGGACAAGTCAATATCGTTGGTTGTCCTACGGCTCTTGGAGTCGGCATGATCCGACGGTTTATTAAGACGGAGAAGCCAACATCGTTGCCTCCCCTAGGGTGGCACGTCTCGCTAGGGAAATAAACCGATCGAGAGGAAAGTAGCAGAACACGTGATAAAGACATATAGTACTCAGTAAGCACTTTGTTATAAGGAAAAACAAAAGTAGGGTTACAGTACACAGAAGGAGCAAGAGAACAAAACACTTGAGTGTTTGCCGTTCCTCATGAACAACTCCAGTCTCAAGATCGTCGACTCCATCGACGGGACCGTCTAGCCGGCCAGACGCAATAACTGGGGATGTGAGGCTTGGCTCCTAAGGTTGGAGCCGGCTGGCCCACGAGGAAACTTGGTTGTTAATTCTCCAAGGCTTCTCAACAAAGGAACGCGTATTTTCTATAGTAGATCGGGGTGCGCTTGGTATTTCGCGTAATCGTCGGGTACATTGCACTGTTCGTGATGCCAGGTTAAATTCTGGGCCCGATTTCTTCGTCCGAGTTGGCTTCCCTCCATTCGTCGGTGGGTACGTTGCACTGTGCTGGTCGTCATAAAGAATTCGGGCCCGTTTTCGCTTGTCCTAGCTGGCGTATCAGTCGGGGAAAGCCTGCCTCGGACAGAGCTAAAGGGTGAAGAGTCTCGTGTCCGACACTCCCGAGTGGTCCATTCGGAATCATCTTCGTCTTAATGCATTGTCTTATTAAGCCGACTCCCTAGAGTCGGCATGCCATATCGATATTGACTTGTCCATCTTAACGCACCGTACGGTCACGCCGACTCCCTGGAGTCGGCATAACCACCAAACAAATTTATTCCTGCGCCTACCCTGTTCTGTGGAGAGTAAACACTTTACGCACCTAATTCCTCTACCACTTCTTGTATATATGTAGATATGCATATATATTTAGACTTAACAAAATGATACCCTTAACCCTAAATAGTGTTTGTGGATACTCTATGACGACCACGATAGAACACTGTTGAACGATAGGACGTACGGAATAAATCAAAGCAAAGTAGTTGGCTCGGTGGATGGATAGAGAAATCAATAATGTGGCTCAGCTAGGGCGGCACGCCTCGCTAGGCTGTTTTACGCAATGCTTGAAATCAGTGGTTCATAATAATAATATCACAATTAGTGCTTTTGTCGCTATCGACTTGGTTTCCTTGCATAGTTTTGCATGTGTCGTTGTGAAAAAAAACTCATGGGAGTGTGAGGTCGTCGGTCTAGCGAGCCATATCGGGCTAGGCTTCTCCGTCTTAATGCACCGTTTGATCACGCTGACTCCTTTGTCTTAGTACACTGTCCGATCACGCGCTGACTCCAGGGAGTCGGCGTTAGATGAAAACGCGAGAACAAACCAAATCCGAAACATTCGGTTTTCGTCCAGTTTACCCTGTTTTTCAGCAGATCTATTTCCTTTATTTTTCCACCAAGGTTGTAGGAAGGCTGTGGGGTGCAAGTATGGTTTGTGATTATGCAAAAAGATTTCAAAAATCACGACTTTATTCGGAGTTCTTGACTAGCTTTCGTTGCTAGCGGATTGGTTCCTTTGCATCGTCTCTTCCGTACAGTAAACGTTGGGGGCACGATCGGGTTCTGTTCTAGGTTGCTGGTGCCAGAGTACTTCTTCCTATCCTTTCCACCGTCCCCATTTTCTTCTCCCTGTACATTTTCTTCTCGATTCATTTTCCCTCGAACGTTGTTCGAACCGACTCCCGGGAGTCGACGCGGTCGGATGACAAAAAAATATCGATTTTGGTGTCCACGCTTTCCGAGATTATTTCTTAGTGCAGCAAGAAATAGACATTGTCAGCTCCTGAAGTCGGTGTGGATAGCGATTTGATACATTCCTGCGCGTGAGCTTTTTTGTACTCCTTGGCTCGTTGGATTCACGCGGCGTGTTCAATCGGTGTGCCGAGGGGCAGATCGCAATGGAGGAGATGGTTTTAAAAAGGTAAACCCGTCGAAAATAAATGTGGCGCTTAGAGGATATAGATCGTAGATGCTTAACGAGGGGAAGTGAAGGGCGATCGATTCTACCACAGATTGAGTGATCTTGGAAGTACGTATTTTGGGGAGGGGGATCCATATCAATCACCGATGACCTTTTCTATCCAGTTTGCCGACCCGTCAGCATCATCTGATTTCGTTGGCTCCTTTATTCGAGTTGGAGGAACTGATTTCCCACACCTGCAAAAATGGATGATCAGATGATATGATCCACTGGGGAGTCTAACGGCCCATTTATTCGATGGGCCGGTGAGCCTCCGCGTCTCTAAAGCTGGCGTTTGTATGTGTTGTCAGATCAAATCATCAGGCGAACCTGACGGTAGGCTGTCGAAAATGGGCAGATAGTTAAGACGTTACCCGTTTTAGCGTGGTGGTAAGACGGTGATGATCCGGTGAGGAAGGCGCTGACCCGCACCTGTACATGATGGTTGTAGTCCGTACGAGGTTTGGTGCGGTATAAAGCCGGCGGTGCGTTACTTCGGAGCATCTGGCTGTGTGGTTTATGTGAAGGTGATGCGACTGTGCCAGAAATGGTGACTTCATCGGCTACGAGAGTCGTGTTATCTCTTCGAGTCGTTGGCCAAGAGAGTCATCATCTCGACACACGTGGGCTTGGACGAGACGGCAAGCTAGAAATATATACTCAATAGTATAGTTTGTAGACAACTAATGATGCAGGGTAAAATATGCATTTGTTAGTCAGGTGGTCAGTCAACAACAAAAAGATTAAATACACAAAAGACGGCATTACTTGAAGTGCATGGTTCAGGCTTTACAGAACGAGTTAACATATGTGTTGTCCTCTCAATAGTGGACGAGTTGTTCCTTACATGGCAGTGATCTGAACAAAATATTTCGTGATCTACATATTGAGTTAATTTAGGTTCGACCCCTCGACTGTGTCGTAGCCGATTCCCGATCTGAGTCAGGTAAGGGATGGCCGACTTTTCTTCTTGCTTGCTGGTCGTGGGAGGTAGCGGGAAGGTTTATCTCCTGTTGACGTGTCTGGGTGTACCGTTCGGTTGAACTTGGAATTTCGGGAGCAAAGCCTATCGTCTCGCTCATTGTGGATGCCACGCCTCTGTTCTCTTGATATCTTTCACCACGTTCTTCAAGGCTCTATATAGTTCATCTCTTGTCTCGCTTGCCTGTATTAGACAATGCAAAGCGTAGAGGGTCGATACGTCATTGGTTTGTCCTGCACATGTGATAGCTTGATTAGGTATAAGGAAGATTGCTAGAATAAGACAGATAGGATCCTTAAATCCAACGAACAATTACCAAGGTAGCCATGGGTGGTTTTGTATATCATGAATTTTAGCTGCTGGAGATATTCAAGGGCTCCTGTTAGCTTATCGTTATGGTCCTTCTCATGTGCATCTACTTCATGCATTATACGTGCGTAGGAGGTCTTTACATCATTCTTCTCCTTTGTCAATGCCTCATTTTCAAAAAGGAGGACCTGACGATCCTCATATATCTCGATGTGTTTGGTCCGGTGGGTCTCCTTTAGGGTCTTGATTTGTTTGTCCAGTTCATTCATCGGAACATATGTCGTTGTTGCCTGCTGCAGTCCAGCGATGATACCCTTGTGTATGTTAGCTTGCTCTATCTCCCTGTTTAACTGGCCCTCTAGCTGTGTTATGAACCTGCTTTTGTCAGCTAGGGTCTTCATTGCGTTCATCTTTATTTTCTTCATCGTTGCCAGTTCGCGCTTTTCATATAACAAAAAAACATATCAGAAGAAGCAATAGATTGTGTTTGTAGAGTTAGTGTGTTGCTGGCCCGGTGACGTACATTTTTAAACTTTTTGGCCTGCTCTTTGGTTTTTTGGAGCTCGGCTTGCAGGTTGATGCAGTAATTCTTTTCTTCGGTTAGATCCTGCTCTACTTGCTTTTTTTTCCTTTCAGCCTTAGTCATTGTTTCCTGCAAGGTTATATCAGTAGAAGATATGGTATGTATACGGAGTTTTAGCCGATGGTCCCCAGCATGTACCTTGGTGTATTGCTTTGCTGCTCGTGGGGTTCGTTTCTAATAATCTTTTCTTCCAGGGTTGTTGTTTGCGGTGACCGGGAAGGCGAGACAGATGTACAAATTTTCAAGTTCCCGGTGTCATGAACGGCAGGATCTGCATCAACGTTCTCTGCAAGGTTAATGACAGGATTAATGACGTTTGTCGCTGTCTCCATCTAGTTTGTCTCTTGAGGTTTGTACGATTCCAGCCAAGCCATGTCTGTCGAGATTTCGTCGGATGGTTCACCGTTGAGCCAAGTCGGCGCGGACCTGCACGAGGGTAGGGTAAATGTTATGACAGTATATAGCCCTTTTTTGGCAACGACGGAAATTGAAACCTGTTTGATCAATCATACCCCTCATATGTAGGAATATCTGATAACCAATCCTGATCTGAAAGTGTCATGTGATTTAGTGCTGTCAGACTTGCGGTGCTTGTGGTAGTCGCCTGATCCCATGGAAGGCCGTACTCTGGAAACGGTTCTAAACGAGCTCCTCCAATTCTTCTCTGAAGCCGGTTGGCCCTGAAAAAATATCCACGTGATTTGTTGCTGACAGACTTGCCGTGGTCATGGTAGCCGTCTCCTTCCATGAATCTCTGATGGCAATAGTGAAAGTGCACGTGCCCTCATGTGTGGTTTTGGTAATTAATGACAATCTCTATGGACTAATGTTTGCATTGAGATATCTTTATAGATCTTGTCCATGCGAAAATATTGGAGTTCATGTGTTGGACTCTAGAAGATTATATGATGACCAAGGTTCTATCTAAGGGTTTATATGAAGAATGGTCCTCTAGGTTTGAGCTTATTGCAAGCATGGCTTGGAAAAGAAGTATGAGTGAACATTCACGTTTATCTCCAAGCCATCATATATATCAAGAGAAGAAGATGAAGTGCAAGTGGATACATGAAGACGGAACTTAACAAGGCTCTCCCATCATGGAGTATGGGGGAGTATTTGGAAAAGTCTTCATCAAGCATGTGCTAGCAAGCACAATCAAGAAAGGTGTTCCAACTTGAGGGAGTCAAGATCGTCATCATCTAGCTCAAGTGGAATACGCAAGGCAAAGGTATGATCTTGATAGGGTTTCTATTTTGCCAGTCTCATGGTGTTAGTGGGATACCGGATTATAGGGTAGACGGCGTACTATCAAGAGGGGCTCTCAAGTGAGTAACTTGATCGCATCTTTGTGGAGAGCTCAAACCTTTGCATACTTGCATATCATCTTTCTTGGTTCTTATTTGGCTTTTATCCATGTGAGAATTTAGAGCTTGTGTTCATCTCCATACCAAACTCTAGTTCATCAAAAACAGATTTCATGAATATCTTGTTGTGTTTTTGATGTTGGAGGTTTTACCGTCCTTCTTTTCTAGAGAGGTTTACCTTTCTATATTTGGTTTTATCCTCCATCTTTGTACTATGATGTTTCTCTGCATAATCTGGTCGTGCTCGTTGTGGTGATTCCAACGAGCCCAAGATCAACGAAAACGGAGTTTGGATGCCCAAGATATTGCCGTTTTCATATTGGTGTTTCTGCAGATTTCTGAGGGGCGGAAGTTCCGGATTTTAGGCCGGAAATTCCGGCCCCCCGGAAGTTCCGGCAATAGTTCCGGAAAAAGTTCCGGCCCAAGTCCAGTACCGCTTTTTAACCGTTTTTCTGGGGTCCGGAAGTTCCGGCCCTAGGACCGGAAGTTTCGGCTTAAGTGTGGCTGCAACGGCTATTTTCGTGGGTGGGGCTATAAATACCCCTCCCCTTCTTCAACCTTGAGCTGCTGGTTTTTTCTCTCTCTCCCACCATTGTTGACCTTGGAAAGCTTGCTCATCTCTCAATTCCTCCCATGAATCTTGCATATCTTTGAGGGAAAAGTGAGAGGAGATATAGATCTACATTTCTACCAATCCATCTCTCCTCTAAGTGAGGGGAACCCTTTGAATCTAGATCTTGGAGTTCTATTTGTTGAGTTCTTCTTTGTTCTTCCTCTCTTCTCCCCCCACAAGCATTAGTTGCTTTTGGTGAGATTTGGGAGTGAAGGACTTGAGCATTTCTTGTGTTCTTGCCTTTGCTTTTGTGCATCGGTTTGCTCTCTCCACGAGGATTCGTGGAAGTGAAAGTTCGTGAGCTTGTTACTCTTGGGTCATTGGACCCTAGACGCCTTTGTGGTGGTTGAGACCTTTGTGGTCACTTGTAGCCGTTCGGGAGCACCCAATCCAGTTGTGGGTTGTGCCTCGGATTGTTGTTGTAAAGGCTCCGGATTCCGCCTTGAAGGATTCCGATAGTGGAAGGTGAACCAAACCTTTGTGGTGCGGTTCATCGGAGAAGAAGGTGAAGCTTTTGTGGCTATTGAGTTGACCTTTGTGGTATCTCACACCTCTCCAACGAGACGTACTTCCCTAAAAGGGAGGAACTCGGGAATACATCCTCGTCTCCGCATGCCTCGGTTATTTCTATACCCGAGCTCTTTACTTATGCACTTTATATTGTGATAGCCTTCGAGCTTGAAGTTGTCTATATTGCTATCACCTTGTTGCTTGTCTTGCCTAGCATAAGTTGTTGGTGCACATAGGTGAGCCTAGTATATTTAGGTTGTTGGCTTGATAATTTAAACACCTAGTTTTATTCCGCAATTATCAAGCCTAAACCGGAAAAGTTTTTTTTCGCCTATTCACCCCCCCCCCCCCCCCGCCTCTCTAGGCGACATCTTTGTCCTTTCATATAGTATATTCTTAGTTCTGTGATTGCAGTCCTTCTTCAGATCCCGTCTTCTGACGCTTCGGCGTTCCGGAGATCAATGTCTCCGGCAGAATGTCGCTTGGTCTCTTTTCACCAGCTGATGCATGTAAAATGCATACATGAACTTTGCACTTTAATTGCTTATATTCCAATCATATTTGCATCATATAAGGGTTATATCAATGTTTTATAATGATTTTGGGAATATTTCATAGTTTTCCCATTTATTTGGAATTAACCCTGTTTTTCTAGAAAACGTCTTTTTTAGTGTTTCAGACTTTCCGGAAGCTTCGGGACTCCAAAAAGGGCAAGGCCAAAGAGCACGGTTCAGAATTTTCGAGACGAATGCAATGGGCTTAAATTGAAGACCAGAAGCCCAACAGGCTGGAAATGGGAGGGTCCCACGCGGCCTAAAATACCTGGCCGCGTGGGCCCAGCTCGTTTCCCCCTCGGAGCTCCGTGGCCGTCGATCTTTCGTCCACCGACTTCGTCTTGACCTAAAAACGCCTATAAAAAAGGTCCCCTGGTGTTTCGCGAAAGGAGGCGGCGGAGAAACACAGAACACCAAAACAGAGAGTCAGAAGGCTACTGCCGGAGAAGATCGGAGGGGGGAAACGCCGTCGGAATCGCCTCCGGAGGGCTCCACCCCCCTCCGGCGTGTTCATCATCAACATCTATAGCAAGAACTTCTTCACCATCATCACCATGATGAAGGGGGAGTAGTCCACCCCCTGGACTAGGGTTTGTGGTGGCAACTTTTGTATCTCTCCTCTCTCTTGAGCTTCACTAATTAGTACCGTATGAGCTGCTGAACATGATTACGGTCATCTATGTAATACCTTTGTGGTGAATATTGTGGTGTGAGATGATTTGTTATGCATTTACCGTTGTGTTGGAGCTTTTGTGATTTGTCATACTTTGAAGTATGATGTATGTGGGTACGGGATGGCCGATGTGACACGGCATAGGTATTGAGTGACACAGTACCGCCCAACATCCTTTATCTGGGGGTAAGAAGAAAGAGTATGATGTGGGAGTGAGAGAAACCACGCTAGCCTTACGAGGGGTGACCTAGCAACACAAATGAGTATTTCTTTCAACTATGTGTTTTAGGACATATAGCCGTCATAAAAAGCCACCATTAAAACATGACAATTGTGTGTACTTTATCTATAACATGATGATCACCGTAGATGAGAGAGAGAGGATTAAGTGAACCCATGAACCATGTCCATTGTTCCTATAAGAAACACACACTTGAGCTTGTCCTCTTGCTACATAGAGGATTGGGCTTTCTCTCTCTTTGAGAGCTTTCACTTGCTACTATATTTGTCTTGTCCTCTTGCAAAGAAGAGGATTGGGACACTTTTACATCCATCAAACCAACCATCTTGTTCTCTAAACTTGTTTAGTGCATAATCAACTAAAACTTGTGACACTTTAGTTGTAGGGAATAGATAACTTTTCCTTCTTGCTCCTGCGGATCGATACCTTACTTCCACATTGAGAGGTGCTACAGTGATCCCTTGCTCTTGGGGGTTATCAAGCACTTTTCTGGCGCCGTTGCCGGGGAGCGTAGCGCTTAAGTTTCTATTCTTGTGTGCACTAGACTAAGCTTGGGGAGGTTCCTTTTATATCTTGCAATCATCTAAGCTTGGGGAGGTTCTTTAACTTGTTTGATGATACTATGTCTCCCATTTATGATGATGAATATGATATTTTGAGTCCACCCACTATTGAGTATAAAGTTTATTGTGATTATGATATGCCTCCTATATATGATGATTACAATGATTATTATGAATGTTTTACTCCCACTATTCCTAATGAAACTGTTTATGCTTATGTGGAGAGTAATGATACTTTTATGCATATGGATCATGATAAGAATATTTCATGTGATAGCTATATTGTTGAGTTTATCAATGATGCTACTGAAAGTTTTTATGAGAGAGGGAGACATGATTTCATATATCTCAAAAATATTAAGTCTTCTCTCTTTTTGTTGAAAATTTTGAAGTTGCACTTGCTTTGCCTTCCTATGCTAGTCACTTTGTGCTTTGTTGATTTATTTTCTTACAAGATCCCAATGCATAGGAAGTGGGTTAGACTTAAATGTGTTTGATATTTGCTTCTTGATGCTCTTTTATATTCAACTCTTATTCCTATGGGAGCATCATTAAAACTATCAAGCCTAGCTATATGGCTATAAAGATAGCGCTTTGCGGGAGGCAACCCGGTTATTTTTGTGTGTGATTTTTCTTTGTGTCCTCTTGCTGTAACAAGAGATTTTGTGTCTATTTAGTTTCTGGATTTTTTAATAAAGTGCCAAGTTTTACCCATTTTGGTCTTGAAAAGTTGCTTATAGCGTTCGGAGATTTTATTACTGCACGAATCAGTGCACGGTATGATTTTTAATTCTTATTCTGTAATTCTGAATGAGCTCATATTTGAAATGTAGTTGCAACTTTTCATCCTATGTGTGCATGAATTTTTTCGGAATTTTTCGACAAAGTTTGGTAGGGTAGAAAAATACGTTTTGCTGCTGCTGTTTTTCTGGACAGATTCTGTACCATTTTGTTTGATGCATGCTTTGAGCTTTTAAGTTGAATATTTTTAATCCAATTGAGTTTATGAGTAGGCATACAACATTATATACTTTCTGGACATGTCATATGAATTTTTGTTCAAGGATTATATGCAGCAAGGAGCCTATTTGTTTATCACTATTAATGCACCCAACAGAAAAGGAAATGGGAGAAATGGTGTTTTGAAGTTTTTTCACAGGGATTGGAGGAGATGCACCAAGAGCTATCCAAGGATGGTGAAGACCATAAGCTTGGGGATGTGAAGACAACCCCGCTGGACCTACACACTCTCGGTTTGCGCACGTCCAAATTCTGTTTTTCTATCGAAACACTTTATCGCATAAACTTGGAGTTATTCCAGTGAGTCCACCATATCTAGCTACTAGCTATATGCTATTCCGAGTATGTTCATCATGATATTTGTGTTATCTTACCTCTGAATGAAAATGTTTATGTTATTGATTGTGATGGAAAAAGTTGGTTATATAGCTCTCACGAACTTGATGCACAATGTTCTTTTATTTGCATTAATAAAACTTGACCCATTGTGATTAAGATTATGATGTTTGTGGCTTGATGAATGTTTTGGGTTGGAAGTTAGCCCATATGTGCTGTTACATGGCAAGCTTTCAACACGCTCTTCATCTCATTTAGTTGATATCATGTGCTTTTGTCTATGGATGCTTATCATGTTGAAATAAATGTGGAAATAGAGTGAGTTTAAATGAGTTTGTGTAAATGGTTAGAGAGACGCCTGGGCCGCTAATCTTAGCCATGCATCATTCATGGTGGAAATTTACTTACATACTATGGTGAACCTTCTGTGATACACCTTGCAATAAAAAACTATTCCAAATGGTAAATAAAAAGGGTGTTGAGATTGTTCATTTTGTTTGTTTGTCTTGTCATTTTGATATGGGCTTGTTCCATATCTTGGGACAAGAGGTACCCCAGTTGACGCTCTTGATGATACTATTATGCTTACAATGATATTTAATTGAACTTGCTTTGTTTCCCAAGTTGAGTAACACATGGTGTAAGTACTTGTATTCAAGGGGCATGAGACATTCAACCCATTCTTTATCAAGCACACTACTCATATTTGCTTTCACTTTAACCTTAATCATTCAAGATGCTATGATAGGGGCAAAGAGAGCTTGACACCAATGAATACCTTATTGCAATCATTAACTTAAGTAGAAGAGTTTGGAAGTTGGATGAAACTTATGCATGCTTTACCTCTACTCACATATACATCTTTCCAAAGTGTACACCTATCATATTCAGATTTTCATCTACACTCTATGACCATTGTAGGATGTTCTACTTATCATTATGCATACATGTGTTCCATATTACTTGCTACTATGTTACACTTTGTGAACTATCAATAAACATCCTTGTCTTGAATACTTGATATCACTTCATAAACTATTTGCATATTGCTACTCCTTTGAAGAATGAATCATTTGACTATATGTAGCAATAGTAATTATCTTTGATATTCATTGTTAAGTATTAAATTGCAAAGTCTATGTTAGTTTTATCATCTTCATACTCGAGGACGAGCATGGATTAAGCTTGGGGATGTTGATGCATGTAAAATGCATACATGAACTTTGCACTTTAATTGCTTATATTCCAATCATATTTGCATCATATAAGGGTTATATCAATGTTTTATAATAATTTTGGGAATATTTCATAGTTTTCCCATTTATTTGGAATTAACCCTGTTTCTCCAGAAAACGTCTTTTTTAGTGTTTCAGACTTTCCAGGAGCTTCGGGACTCCAAAAAGGGTAAGGCCAAAGAGCACGGTTCAGAATTTTCGAGACGAACGCAATGGGCTTAAATTGAAGACCAGAAGCCCAACAGGCTGGAAATGGGAGGGTCCCACGCGGCCTAAAATACCTGGCCGCGTGGGCCCAGCTCGTTTCCCCCTCGGAGCTCCGTGGCCGTCGATCTTTCGTCCACCGACTTCGTCTTGACCTAAAAACGCCTATAAAAAAGGTCCCCTGGTGTTTCGCGAAAGGAGGCGGCGGAGAAACACAGAACACCAAAACAGAGAGTCAGAAGGCTACTGCCGGAGAAGATCGGAGGGGGGAAACGCCGCCGGAATCGCCTCCGGAGGGCTCCACCCCCCTCCGGCGTGTTCATCATCAACATCTATAGCAAGAACTTCTTCACCATCATCACCATGATGAAGGGGGAGTAGTCCACCCCCTGGACTAGGGTTTGTGGTGGCAACTTTTGTATCTCTCCTCTCTCTTGAGCTTCACTAATTAGTACCGTATGAGCTGCTGAACATGATTACGGTCATCTATGTAATACCTTTGTGGTGAATATTGTGGTGTGAGATGATTTGTTATGCATTTACCGTTGTGTTGGAGCTTTTGTGATTTGTCATACTTTGAAGTATGATGTATGTGGGTACGGGATGGCCGATGTGACACGGCATAGGTATTGAGTGACACAGTACCGCCCAACATCCTTTATCTGGGGGTAAGAAGAAAGAGTATGATGTGGGAGTGAGAGAAACCACGCTAGCCTTACGAGGGGTGACCTAGCAACACAAATGAGTATTTCTTTCAACTATGTGTTTTAGGACATATAGCCGTCATAAAAAGCCACCATTAAAACATGACAATTGTGTGTACTTTATCTATAACATGATGATCACCGTAGATGAGAGAGAGAGAGGATTAAGTGAACCCATGAACCATGTCCATTGTTCCTATAAGAAACACACACTTGAGCTTGTCCTCTTGCTACATAGAAGATTGGGCTTTCTCTCTCTTTGAGAGCTTTCACTTGCTACTATCTTTGTCTTGTCCTCTTGCAAAGAAGAGGATTGGGACACTTTTACATCCATCAAACCAACCATCTTGTTCTCTAAACTTGTTTAGTGTATAATCAACTAAAACTTGTGACACTTTAGTTGTAGGGAATAGATAACTTTTCCTTCTTGCTTCTGCGGATCGATACCTTACTTCCACATTGAGAGGTGCTACAGTGATCCCTTGCTCTTGGGGGTTATCACCAGCCCGAGAAAAGGGGAGGCTGGTTGTGGTCATAATATTCAGGTATGTTGCCATTGTGTTCATTCGCCGGCTCCATTTCAAACCTATATTCGTTACCGTTGTTTGTTAGGTCTGACGCTGTGTTGGATTCGGGTTTAGATCCTGATGCGACACGGTCATCGTTTATGTCCCAAAAACCCTGCTGACAATAATAATTTTGACAGTTAGAAGATATGGAGTCGTACGACACTGCTGATTATATGTAACTACATCGGTTATTTACCTGGGACACCTATTGATTATGCGAGAAGACTTTGATTCTAGCAATATCACTTTCGTTCATTCTGCCGAGGAATAGTGTGTTCATGGCCTTCGATGTCTGCTCCTCTTTGTTTCGAGAGCTGGTACAGTTGTCCAACGTATTTCCTTCCATATGTCGACGATGCACCCAGCCGGCTTCCGATATTTCCTTTACGTTGAAGATTCAGTTCCAGAGCTCGAGGGAGGGTTTGATTTTGAGGTATCCTTTACACAGCTCTTCGAAACATGCGACATGAAGAACTGAATTGGGTTCTAGGTTGTGAAGCTGGAGGTCATCCTGTTCGAGTAACTTGAGAAAGAAAGGCGAGCCTGACAGCGGTAGACCACGGTCGAGGAAATCGGTGAATAAAACCACTTCACAGTTTGCCGGATTAGGAAAAGTTTCTATACCTGGTATCTGGCATCTCAGCTTGGTATCCGGTGGCAGACGCTGGCTTCGATGTAGGACTTCCTGAAATTTCGATCCGCTCCACTTCCAGCGCTTGTATTTCTTTGTTTTGCTTGGATCTATAGGTTTTTTCTTTCGATCCGTGGAGTTGGTGTGAGGAAGATGAAGCCGGAGGGGATAGGGATGGAAATAGTTGTTGCTATTGAGCCGTCTGTCGTAACATGTGTACAAGCGTTGTGTGTATAGCAATAAATTGCATGCCTCGAAGTGTTTGTCAAGCCGGCTGGCGCTTTGTTTAATGCTATGGTCTCTGTACTCGGTCTGTGAGAGGCCGTCGTTTCGTGATGATCTTGCGTCGCGAGGGTCTGTACATAATCTTATCAGTCAGACCAGTGAATCTTACCGTCACGCGGTTGGGTCAACGGTTTAAAGACAGGGGTAAAATATATCCGCTTGATCCACTTGATCGGTAGAAGGCGTCATTCATTGGTGCTTGCATACCATTTAGTTGTTCCAATTTGTTTTATGTCTGTTATTTTTCTAATTTGGTGTCTGGTCTTACATATGGATATATTTATTTCTACCCGTTGATTATTAGCATCGTGTATGTCGTGTCGTGTCGTCAAAACAGGGCTCGGAGGGTCGTACGCCAAGGCGCACCCCTAAATCTAGTTAGTTCATAGTTTATGTTAGAAAACTAGACATCGTTAACCATTGACTAAATATTATTCGGAGTGTATGAGCAATTTAAAATTACACAACTGATTTGGACCATCAAAATACGCCTTACATTTTGAACTGGAGGGAAGAGTACCTAACTAAAGAAACAAAAAAGATACAAATTCTATTGTGAACATCGTATCTATGGCACTCTTTTAAATCAAATCTGAATATGATACTATTCGTTTGATAAAGAATTCTATTAATATCAAGAAGATACCAATTATACCCGACCTCTGCATCAACACGATATTAAGAGCTTCTCAAGACACAAGGATATACGCAGAAAAATTACTAAACAGAATAAAGGAAATAAAAAATGTGATCAACATAACAACAGCATCAACCTCCAATGATGGCAACCGAGGGTAACAACAGAAGTATTCTGACAACGATGCCTCCAAGAAGAGTATGACACACGATGCCGACATTGATGGATCCAACCATCGAGAAAAATCATGGATTTTCACTACGAAGAGAAGTCCGAGCAAACTCCAACCAATACCTTCAACAAGGAACTATGCATGAATGTCGCTATTGTCAGGTTAAACCAATGAACGTCGGATTTAAAGTTTTCACCCTTAGAACTCGAGACCCAATGCTCACAGAGTGCCACCTAACCAAGTCACCTTATGTTGCTACCACTTGTCGATCCATCGTCGCACAACCCCACATGCACCTGATGGGACTAAGCCACGCAACTAGAACCATGCATGTGATGTTGATGGGCGACGCCTAGGGACACCCACCATCGACATCGATCCCATGACGCAAGGAGTCCAGATCGCCCACGTCGACAGGCTAGTCACGTGGGCAACTCGTACAAATGTCAAAACTTCGCACTGAAAAGAAGTAAAGTTGCATGATCTGTCATCGGGTATGCCTTCGTGGACATGTCAAGCACTCCAACCTCTGCACTGATCAGCGGGTGACGGCCAATCACCGCAACTTGCTGTGACGAACCTTTAATATAGAGGCTGAAACTTGGCGACAGTGTGCCCCGTAGAGACAATTTATAGCCTGAGGTAGGTCGCACCGCCTAATGCCTAATAGTCGACACGCACGCGTACACCCTGGAGGAAGCCTGCATTCGATGGATCGGGCACGCCAGGCGAGACCTCAAGTCTCCTCCTACCAGTGATCGAGAAGATAAGTCGGTGCCGTCATCGCGAGGAAATGGAAACAAAAATGATCCACCATTGCCACGTATTAGAGATCAAGAGCCTCCACCATCGCCGTGTAGACTTCCGCTGATGTGCGTGCCATCCAGGGTTGCGCAACACGCTAGCCGCGAGGATTCCTGCAGTGCAAGGAGACAAGTCAGCTGCCACAATGCGCTAAACAGGGTTTGCCTACTGCCTTCTTCCGACGCCGACAAGGTAAACAGTCATGGGAAGAGACAGAGGCAGCGACGCCTACTAGGTTTCGCCCACCTACCCTTATGGAGAGTTTTTTTTCTCGAGTACTGGCCTATGATACTATTCATAGTTTGTTTTGTCCATTTTGGTGTATCAAATTTAGACTTGAATTTTTTTAGCATGATAAATATTATATGATCTTTATGTCATGATTTTCAATTCTACTTAGTTTCCAAGACATATATTTATCTATCTATACTTCTTATAAAGCAAAACTCCACTAAGTGTATTAATTATTTTTCTATCTCAACATGCAAGCTATCCACGTCATCCACAATTTTAGCCAATCAATTGTCCATGTCATCTTCGCTAACAAAAGTTAATAATAGTACATCTTTCATGCAACCTATCCATGTCATCTTTTTTCATCCATGTAATTGTTGATGTCACTAATATTTAGACTCAAATATTTAACAATGTCACTTAGTGTCTCAACTATTGTGATTAACTAAATCAGAACAATTGAATATTTCATGCATCTTATACCATTTCATTTACATAGTAATTTTTAAAGAGATTTCCGCTGCCACGCGTGGGGTATTTTTCTAGTACTATCTAAATAGGAGCAAGCCACTAAGCCTATTTCTCTCTGTTAGCGTACATATCTCCTAGCCAGGTTGTTTGTCTATGTAACATACCTACCGTAGATATCCCCTGTTGTAAGGCTATATATAGCCAACCCTTTTGATCAATACGATTGAGCATTGTTGCATCGCCTCCCTAAACCCTAGCTACGGCTCTACATGGTATCAGATACCTAGATCCAATCTCCTTCCGCTGCTCCTCTCTCCAACCCTAGCCGCCACCTCTCCCTCCTCCCGGCGGCGCCATGAGTTCCACCGACTACTCCTCCGACTCGGATGGCTCCGTCGAGAACTTCGGCATCCCCGTTGCAACCCAGCCGCTCCCCACTCCGCAGCTCCAAGCCCTTCGCATCCGCGATCACGTCCTCGTCACCCTCGACTACGAGAAGGACAACTATGGCCTATGGAGCCGCCAATTCCTCACTGCCCTCTGCAAGTTTGGCCTTCGGGATCACATCGACGGCTCTCCCACGCAGGGCACCTCTGACTGGGTGCTCAATGACTTCGCCATCGTCTCACCTGCCCATATACATCTCAACAAAATGGCAAAGCTGAACGCATTCTTCGTACTCTCAACGATGGTGTGCGTACACTTCTTCTCCACGCATCTATGCCGCCCAAATGGTGGGCAGAGGCCCTCTCCACCTCCACCTACCTTCTCAACCGGCGTCCTTGCAAACCTAAGCTTCTCACCACACCATTCGAGCTCCTCTACGGTCAAGCACCTGACTACCGCTGCCTCCGCGTCTTCGGATGTCTCTGCTATCCTAACATCTCTGCCACCGCACCCAACAAACTCGCACCGAGATCCATCGCTTGCATTTTTTTGGGCTATCCCGACAGACGGAAAGGCTATCGCTGTTACGATCCCGTTTCCCGGCGTATCATCTTTTCCCGTCACGTTACCTTCGTAGAAACGGTGTTTCCATTCAGCTCCTCGCTCTCCTCCGTCGATACACCCGATCGCGACGCCGGCGACGATACTCCGCCTCCTACGTACGTCGATCATACATCTGCATGCCCTCCCGCGCCACCCTCCACACAGCGCGCGCCACCATGCAGCCCACCAGGCCGCGGCTCGCCCACGGCCCATACTCCTCGCTCCTCTACGGCCACGTCCTCCTCTTCGAGCCCATCCGGAGTACGCCGCCCACCAGAAGCCCACAGCCCATCTCCTGCTCCTTCCAGCTCTCCTCCCACGCCATCGCCGCCTCTGATACCTGAAACCCGTCAGATGGTCACTCGCGCTATGCACGGCATCCGCAAACCCAATCCCCGCTATGCCACACTTGCTACGACACCCATTTCTCCGATCCCCTCTTCCGTTCGCGAAGCTCTCCGGGATCCCAATTGGCGCGCCGCCATGCAAGCAGAATTCGATGCCATCACCTCCAACAACACCTGGACTCTTGTTCCCAGGCCTCCTCGCACTAATGTTGTTACAGGAAAGTGGGTTTTCAGGCATAAACATCGGGCGGATGGCTCTCTCGAGCGCTACAAAGCGAGGTGGGTTGTTCGTGGCTTTGCCCAACGGCCCGGCATCGATTACGGCGAGACCTTCTCACCGGTGGTCAAACCGGCGACCATTCGCACGGTTCTCGCCCTCGCATGCTCCCGCAATTGGCCGGTGCACCAGCTGGATGTGAAAAACGCCTTTCTCCATGGCGTCCTTGACGAGCAAGTCTACTGTCATCAGCCGGCAGGTTTTGTCCACGAGCTACATCGCGATCATGTCTGCAAGCTCGCCAAGTCCCTCTACGGCTTGAAGCAGGCTCCGCGGGCTTGGTTCCAGCGCTTTGCCGCCTTCGCCATCACCATTGGCTTCGTCGCCTCACGCTCGGATGCATCGCTCTTCATCCT
Source organism: Poa pratensis (assembly GCA_947311845.1). Classification (NCBI taxonomy): domain Eukaryota; kingdom Viridiplantae; phylum Streptophyta; class Magnoliopsida; order Poales; family Poaceae; genus Poa; species Poa pratensis. The sequence continues at coordinate 56,407,590 of CAMZMU010000047.1, read as the reverse complement.
GCAGCGCGGTTCTGCTGCCGCGTATCTTCTCCTGTACGTCGATGACATCGTCTTGACAGCCTCTACAACGACACTGCTTCACGAGATTGTCGCTCAGCTCAAGACCGAGTTCGCCATGAAGGACATGGGACCCCTGCACTATTTTCTTGGCATCCAGGTGCATCGCACAAAGCGTGGCTTCTTCCTCAGCCAAGCTCAATATGCTGAAGAGATTCTGCAGCGTGCCGGCATGGTGAATTGCACGCCTGTCTCGACTCCAGTGGACAACCTCTCCAAGCTGCCTGCTGATGCTGGTCCGCCTGTCGTCGATCCCTCCGAGTACTGGAGCCTCGCCGGGGCGCTGCAGTATCTCACGATGACCCGACCGGAGCTCGCATATGCTGTTCAGCAGATATGCTTGCACATGCATGATCCTCGTGAAGGCCACCTTGCCATCGTCAAGCGAATTCTTCGCTATGTGCGCGGCACCTCGTCGTCCGGTCTTCTTCTCGCTGCCACGCCCTCCACCGACATCGTGGCCTACTCCGACGCCGACTGGGCGGGTTGCCCGGACACGCGCCGATCTACTTCTGGCTACTGCGTCTATCTCGGCGGTGCTCTCGTCAGTTGGTCCTCCAAACGGCAAGCCACCGTGTCACGATCCAGTGCGGAGGCGGAATATCGTGCGGTGGCCAACGCCGTCGCCGATTGCGTCTGGCTTCGACAGTTGCTTGGCGAGCTAGCCTGTCCTCTTCCGAAGGCCACTGTCGTCTTCTGCGACAACGTGTCCGCAGTGTACATGTCAACCAATCCCGTTCATCACCGGCGAACGAAGCACATTGAGTTAGACATACACTTCGTGCGGGAGAAGGTTTCCCTCGGCGAACTCCGGGTCGTGCATGTTCCTACAACACAACAGCTCGCTGACATCATGACAAAAGGATTGCCCAAAGGTCCTTTTCAGTTCTTCCGATCCAGTCTTTGTGTCTTACCTCTCGACGACGTCAAGACTGCGGCGGGGTGTTAGCGTACATATCTCCTAGCCAGGTTGTTTGTCTATGTAACATACCTACCGTAGATATCCCCTGTTGTAAGGCTATATATAGCCAACCCTTTTGATCAATACGATTGAGCATTGTTGCATCGCCTCCCTAAACCCTAGCTACGGCTCTACACTCTCAACATGCAAGACGTCCACCTCATCAATCATCTCTAAGCAATCACAGGCTGCCATGACACCCATTCTTCCACGTCACACCTCTTAGCATTAGTTTTGGTGTGTTCTAGAGGTTATAGTTATTATCTCCCGCACCAATTTCTAACTGCAGCGAAACAAAACGCTACAATCTCTTCATGCAATTAATCCCATTAACTAAACTTCAGTTACCAGTTCCACCTCTGCCCCTATTAAGTTCGATGGTCTCTACCACATCGCTGCCTCTATCCGCACGGCTGCTCACTGTTCTTTCAAAAGAGGTAGCGCAAAGCATATGAGGCCACATGAGGGACGGCGCTGGGGATACATGTTCTAGCTCCGGCATCATGGTATTAGGTCTCTCTCTCAATTTAAGTTTTATGTTGTTCCCTCCCGCAGATTGTTTCAGGATTAAAGAATTCTGATGGGAATTGCCGTTTGTAGAGAAGCTCATGCATGGTGGTACTCGGCAGCAAATTTCGTTTGATTCTTTATTAATTATTGTATTCTTCTCTTTCTGGTCTTTTTCTAAGGCTCTGTTCCTATTGTAGTGATGTGGTAAAGAATTAACTTATTCACTTCTATTCTACCTTTTCAGATTCGTTCTGAAAACCATTGGTTCTGTACCTTACCTGCAAAATGGCATCCCTCTGACGTTTCATGCTGACGGTCATTGGGAAGGCTCAGTCTTAATTGTTTGCCGATTGTAGGCCAAATGTACTCCATCAGAAACAAGTCAGTGATTACGAAATATGGAGATTGTATGCAAGTTAGAAAATCTTATTGTTTAATTGAATGTATGTGTGGGAAAAGAGAGAAGGTACTTCTTGCTTCAGATGAAATCTGTGTCTCTGATGTAGGCTTGAGGTGGCTAATTCTTTTAATTGTCCCCGTATCAGTTCCCTCTAAGATAATTTTTGTACTCCCTTGCCTTCAGATCTAATAGCTGTCACATAAGGATCTGATAGATTACTAGAAGATGCATGAGTTTGCGCTTTGATTTTTCAGGTCCTAGCTTGCTGGCATGCTCATCATTCATCAAGATGCCAACATGGGTAACATTCAAAATTGGACGAAGTCTTTTCTTGCGCCGGCTATTTGTTAATCGTAGATACTGCGACACTTTAACCAAGTTTAGAGGAATCAAGTTACCATGTTTATATATCAAGATGTGTTCCTCTCTCTTTTACTCTCAAAAAATCTTCAAGCGTTCAGAATACTTTTTATTAATTCTATATGTTTTTTCTCTAATTTGGAGCCATCATTCTTAATTTATGTGTGCTATAATTAATAAATCTAAATTACATGCTATGATTCCCACAGCAACGCGCGGGGCATCATCTAGTTTATATAGTGACCTAGTGCACTAGCACACCTCGAAAGTGTTAGTGCATATCTCCAGCAGAAAAAAAAAGGTTTCAAGGGCTGTTTGAAAATGGACGTAAAATTAGTATGGCCAGCGTTATTTAGCTCAAAATTAAACTACAAATACTCATGGCCACACCCACACACTCATTTTACACCCTGTTCAAGCTGGGTTTCGCGCTATATCCTTTCACCGACCTGTATAGTTGTACACAGTTAGATGACTAATCCTTGAATATGAAAAAATGATGAAAACTAGCTTGTCTTCGTCAACATTTTCCTCCGCAAAGCTTCCAAAAAATAGAACACAAACGTACGCCGTCCGGCCGGTCCAAAGCTTATACAGCGATGGAGTACTACTCGTCGAAGCTAGCCTGGTCCTTGGTTCTCGCGTTCGCCATGGCTGCCGCCGTCGGTAGGCCGTGCGCGGCGCAGAGCGCTCCGTCGGACCTCGTGAGAGCCGCCACAACACGCCGCGCGCGGCCGTGGGCGTCGGGCCAGTGACGTGGAACGCCACGGTGGCGGCCTACGCGCAGAGCTACGCAGACTTGCGCAAAGCCGACTGCAACCTCGTGCACTCCGGCGGGAAGTACGGGGAGAACCTCTTCTGGGGCTCCGCCCACAAAGCCTGGAACGCGTCGGACGCCGTTGAAAAACAAAGTGTAGCTAGAGTTTGGGGTATTGGAACCGTGCGGCACAAAGGCCGGGTCCTGGTATATTTATTAGGGAGAATAGGTACAAGCTGTGTTAGATACGGTTCAGGTTTATACATAACACCTGAGACGTACGTACATGAGTTAGACTAGGAAACGATACACTGTTTATCACCCTCCCTCAATCTCAGCCGAGCTACGAAGGTTGAGATTGTGTGTACAAGCTTGAAACAATGGTAGCGGTAGAGGCTTTGTGAATGTATCAGCTAACTGATCCTTAGAGGAGATGAACTTGATTTGAAGCAACTTCTGAGCAACTCGTTCACGAACAAAATGAAAATCCACTTCAATATGTTTTGTACGTGCATGAAATACTGGATTGGAAGAAAGATATGTTGCTCCAATATTATCACACCAAAGAATAGGTGGACGACCCTGAGAAACACCAAGTTCATCAAGAAGAGCTTGTACCCAAATGAGCTCCGCTGTAGCATTGGCAAGTGCTTTGTATTCAGACTCCGTACTGGAACGAGACACTGTAGCTTGCTTTCTAGCACTCCAAGAAATAAGATTACCACCATAGAAGATAGCATATCCCCCCGTTGATCGCCGGTCATCAGAGTTACCAGCCCAATCCGCATCAGAGAACGCAGACAAAAGATCAGGAGACATAGTAGGACGTCTCAAAAATAAGCCATGTGACAGCGTGGCCTGAACATACCGGAGAATGCGCTTAACCGCTGACCAATGTGTACACCGAGGGGCGTGAAGATACTGACACACCTTATTGACCGCAAAAGACAAATCAGGTCGTGTCATAGTAAGATATTGTAGTCCTCCAACAATGCTGCGATACCGTGTAGATTCCTCGAAGAGAGAGGCGTACCATCTGTAGCAGACAATTTGTCTGATGAAGACATAGGTGTAGAAACTGGGCTACACTTCAAAAGACCAGCACGCCGTAAAAGTTCACAAGCATACTTGCGCTGGCTCAAGAGAAGACCGCCATCCGATTTATGAACCTCAATGCCAAGAAAATAGTGCAACTGTCCAAGATCCTTAAGAGCAAATGAGGCACCCAACTGATGAAGGAGGCGATCAGTAGCAGCAGGAGAGGAACTAACCACAATAATGTCGTCCACGTAAACAAGTAGATAGATGGTGACATCAGAACGCCTCAAAATAAACAGAGATGTATCAGCTGTAGAAGGGTAAAACCAAGGCCACCGAGAACAGAACTGAGACGAGCATGCCACGCACGAGGAGCCTGTTTCAGTCCATAAAGAGCCTTATCAAGACGACATAAGTAACCAGGCTGATGAGAATCCTCGAAACCAGGAGGTTGGCGCATAAAGACCTCCTCTTCGAGAACACCATGCAGGAAAGCATTCTGTATATCAAGTTGTCGAAGATGCCAATTATGAGTAAGAGCCATGGACAACAACAGACGAACGGTAGTGGGCTTGACAACTGGACTGAAAGTATCGTCATAGTCAAGACCATATCGCTGTTTGAATCCTTTAGCCACAAGACGAGCCTTGTACCTCTCAATAGAACCATCAGATTTCTTTTTGATTTTGAACACCCACTTACAATCAATTACATTGACCCCTGATACCGGAGGAACAAGACGCCACGTCTGATTAGCTTGGAGAGCAGAAAATTCCTCCTCCATAGCTGTGCGCCAATGCGGACAAGTCATAGCAATATGATGATCACGAGGTTCAGAATGTATTAGATCAGCTGTATACGCCATGCGAGTATTAGACCATGCAACAGTACCGTCCGTCCACTTTTTGGGATGTCGTATTCCTTTTTGTAGACGTGTAGTAACACCAGGAGCTATCACTGGATCGGTAGCCTCACTAGCCAACGTATCAGGAGCAATCGCTGATGAAGACTCCTGTCTATCGCTAAGATTAGCAGGTAGTGGCCCGGTTGGTGGAGACGAGCCCACGCTAGTGTGGCTGGATGCCGATCCAGGTGATGAAAAATCCAAGCGAGCCTGCAGGAGTGGAGACGGGCCAGCTGGAGACGGGCCAGAACTGCGCATGGGAGTGAGAAAACCATCCGCGGCCTCATTTGCATGATCGTGAACACCCCCATGCATGCGATCGGTGCTATCGACGTGCGGCTGAGCGCCAGCTTCAGCAGGTACAGAATCAGCATGTAGAAGTTCAAGTCGAGCACCACGTGGATTTCCTGCACCATGATTAGTCAAAAGCAAAGGAGTATATGCAGCATCATCAAATTGGTCAGAATTTAATAGAAGTGTGGAGGATGTGGGAGGTGTGGAACTTGAAGGAAGTTGAGAAAATGGGAATACATTTTCATCAAACACAACATCACGAGAAATATAGACACGATTAGTGGGGACATGAAGACATTTGTATCCTTTGTGAAGTGAACTATACCCAAGGAAGACACACTTTTTGGACCGAAACTCAAGTTTATGCTTATTGTAGGGGCGAAGATGTGGCCAACACGCACACCCAAACACTTTAAAGAAAGTATAATCAGGAACCTCACCAAGGAGACGCTCAAGTGGAGTTTGCATCGAAATAACTCGGCTGGGAAGTCTATTAATAAGAAAGCAGGCTGTAGAAAACGCATCACTCCAAAAACGATATGGCACGGAAGCATGTGCAAGAAGAGTCAGACCAGTTTCGACAATGTGTCTATGTTTTCTCTCCGCAGTACCGTTTTGTTGATGTGTATGTGGACATGACACACGATGTGAGATACCAATGTCCGAGAAAAATTTATTTAGTCTATGATATTCGCCACCCCAATCTGTTTGAACATGCAATATCTTTCTACTCAGAAGACGTTCAACATGTTGTTGAAACTGAAGAAATATTCGGAACACATCAGACTTATGTTTAAGAAGATAAAGCCATGTAAAACGACTATAAGAATCAATGAAGCTAACATAGTATTGATGTCCACTGACAGAAGTTTGGGCAGGCCCCCATACATCGGAAAAAATAATCTCAAGTGGTGATGTGGTAACATGAGTAGAAAGGGAAAAAGGTAACTGATGACTTTTGCCCTGTTGACAAGCATCACAAACTACATCTTTATTAAAAGACTCTGACGGAAGTTCATGACGATGTAAAATATGTTGGACTATCGGGGTGGCTGGATGACCTAGACGCGAGTGCCACCTATCACGTGACACCTTGGTACTGCTGAAAACATGCTTGAATGGAGAAGATGCATCAAGATTATAGAGACCTCCACGGCATCCCCCTCTAAGAAGAACCTCCCTCGTGTCCCGATCCTTGACAAAGAAATGCCAAGGTGAAATTCAAAGAAGACATTATTGTCACTAGCAAATTTTTTAACAGACATGAGATTACGAGTTACCGAAGGAACATGTAGGACATTTTTTAAGTGAAGGGGATGTGATGGAGTAGGAAGGGTAGATTGACCAATATGAGTAATGCGCATACCTGTACCATTTGCTGTATGAACCCGATCTTTGCCATGATATTGTTCCCTCATATGTAGCTTGTCGAGTTCATTGGTAAGATGATCCGTTGCTCCTGTATCAGCATACCAGCTTGGATCAACGGATACGACGGAGTAGAGACATGTGCCGCAGCCCCATGTGTAACAGAGTAGGCAGCGAGCTGTTTGTCCATATACCGGCCATCGTTGCCATTGCCAAGAAAAGTACGACTGTATCTTTTAAAGCAACATGAGGCAACATGGCCTAATTTCCCACAAATCTGACACGTTGGCCTGGTGCCACTACCACCAGCAGGAGCACCTTGTGTAGAGCCACGACGATCAGGACCAGACTGAAACGATCCACCAGATGGACTACCGCCTGGTTTAGGAGTGTAAGTGGGCTTCCCTGGCACACGTTGATCATAGGCTTGCTGAAACGGCATGCCGCGACCTCCAGTCTTAGCCCTGTAATGTGCCATATGAATGTCAACGCCGAGATCCGCCTTTCTGGCCTCTACACGCTGCTCGGTACTGAGGATCTGCGCATATAAGTCACGAATCGGCATAGGATCAGAGGCACTGCGAGCACCCACGATCTGGGCAAGTGCGTCGTAGTCGCTGTCGAGTCCCGCTAGGAGATATCCAGTAAATTCCTCGGACGAAGAGGTTGTCCGATCGCCGTAAGAGTATCAGACAACTGTTTGATCTTGTTGTAGAACGCCGTCGCACTCATATCCAGTTTTCTTGCCTTCTGTAACTCCCCACGTATCTGCATCATACGGGCGGTGGACTGTGACGAGAAGCTGGCAGAGAGGGTTTCCCACGCCTCGCGTGAGGTAGAAGCAAGCATCACCAATCCGATCACGTCCTCGGCGAGAGAGCAGATGATTGCGGACAGAATCTCTTGATCCTGCTGATGCCAAGACATAAACTGCGGGTTGGGTAAGGTAGCTGGCTCTCCGTCCTTGCTGGCAGCAGGATTGGGAATCGTTTCCGACGGGCAGGGAAGTGCTCCATCGACGAACCCCATCAGACGATTGCTGCGAAGGATCGGAAAGACCTGAGCACGCCAGAACAGGAAATTGCCGGCGTGAAGCTTGATGGTGATCTTGTTGGAAAGGCTGATCGGCGACGCGGTATTACCGACGCCATTGCGGAGGATTGGACTCCCTGGAAGAAGGAGTTGCCGGAGTTGAGGATGCTCGAGTTGCCGGAGGTAAAGCTCGGGGACGAGGAACTCGAGATCGAAGGAGAGGTAGACATCACGGGTCCTAGGTCTTTAGCTCTGATACCATGAAAAACAAAGTGTAGCTAGAGTTTGGGGTATTGGAACCGTGCGGCACAAAGGCCGGGTCCTGGTATATTTATATTAGGGAGAATAGGTACAAGCTGTGTTAGATACGGTTCAGGTTTATACATAACACCTGAGACGTACGTACATGAGTTAGACTAGGAAACGATACACTGTTTATCAGCCGTGACCGCGTGGACCTCGGAGAAGCAGTACTACAACCAGTGGCGGAGCTAGACAATATGGCATCGGGTGCACACAGGTGGCAAAAGGAGAAAAATCATCTTGACAGGGTGCACAAGTGGTGAAAAACTGCTATTTTGCAAAGAAAATAAATTTCTACCGGTGTCCTGTGCACCCCCGTAGCTCCATGTAGCTCCGCCAGTGACTACAACCACGGCACAAACACCTGCTCGGCGCCGCCGGACAAATCGTGCGGACACTACACGCAGGTGGTGTGGCGATCCTCCACGGCTATCGGATGCGCCCGCGTCGACTTCAACAGCAGCCGCGGCGGCGTCTTCATTATCTGCAGCTACAACCCGCCGGGCAACTACGTCGGACAGAGCCCATACTAGCTATAGCCAGCTAGCATCCTTTTCATGCTGATTAGGCATGCATGCATACATGTATATGTATGTGTATGCCCCAGGGAATAAGTGGTGATCTCCTTGTGATGTGATAACCTATAATATAAATATATAATATGACGATTTTCATCTTAATTATTACTACTACGTTTTTCAGGACGGTTTCTCATGGATATAAAAATGCCCTCCAGGTCAGCACAACGAAGCTCTGGATCTTAAGGTGGACCAGGTTTTAGAAGCTTTGAATCCCAAAGGCATGATAACGCTACTTAATTATCATCATTTTTTTAAATGTAAAACAATATATTAAGCTAGCAAACCGGCTAAATAAAAATCTTTCAGTCCCCTTAGATACCCTAATAAGTAAAAGAGTGCGACTGCTGCTTTCAACAATTACAAAGTTACATCGTTGAAAAGTTTGCCTAGAATAAAGCCAGGGGGTTCATCGACCCAATTATAAGAATTTGTACTAAGAAAAAAGACCTAGCTAATTTATGTGCAACTTCATTTGCTTCCCTCGGACAATATCTAAACGAAACCGTACCAATTTGCATCGCAAGATACTTAATAATCTTCTTGGTTCCAAGCGTTATAGACTTTATAATGACACATGTTTTTAGCTTGGCCATTTTAAGCAAAACTACAAGCAGGTTTTTAAGTGTGTGTTTTTTTTTTTTTGCGAAACACAGTACAACTGCAGACGCTCACATACACGTGCACACACTCACCCCTTTGAACGCACGCACGCACACCCTACCCCTATGAGCACCTCCGAGAGACTGAGTCGGCGGGTCGAGTCTTGAGATTAACGAAGTCAGCACAGGCGCCTCGCTGTCGACGGCAATGTCGCCTCACACTAAAAAATATTCCGTCTAAATGAGTGTTGGTTGTTATGGGCTAGGACACTTGGCCCAAAACTTCACGGTTAACCCCCTTAGAGGATTATGTCATCCTACGGGCAATGCCACAATCTTGTGCCCAAAATCGATTTAATCTCTGTGGGATTCTAGCCACTTTGGTTCCCCCTATTTGGGACAAAATCCTAGGGTAAATATGGCGCTAATCACCTTTCGACAGGAGGTACTGATCCAAGCGTTCTGTAATTTGCCCTTCCGCCTCCCTTCGTGTGACAGACACAATGGCCTCCCCCTTCCTCTCTTCATCGCCCTCTCCACCAATCCTACCCTTCGCATTTCACCAGGGCCGGTCCTGAGATTTTGAGGGCCTAGGCCTAAGTATATTTTTTTATATGTTTCATCGTATTTTCCCGATGATAAATTTGTATTCGGATGGATCACGCTGGGAGATCCGGGTGGTAGCACACGGAAGACAAATATGTATATAGGTGTGGACCCCAGCAAACAGTGTCTGATAACATCTTCCTTCCTGTTTGTGGCGGCTTGGATAATCTATCGTATGCTCTAACAATCTCGAGGCAAACCTCGATCTCGCCTATGGTGGGTGGAATTGTGTTGAACCTTACCACTCAGCAGACCCCCCCCCCCCCCCCCCCCCCCCCAATTTCACCTTGTGGGAATTAGGATTACAAGACGTCGAGTGGGTTTAAATAGGTTAAGAATCACGCTAAATCTTGACAAGATATTATTGATCCGATCTGGGTTGATTTACTTACAGTATCCCACAGAGTTTGTGTTTTGCTATCTTGGCGTGTCTTGGAAACCAAGAAGGTAACTTCGGGCCGTCGCCTGGGATCTCAACCCTTGTGGTGGGCGACCATCTACTGAGTGGGCTATCCTTAGTTCTCATGGGACTACCCGGCACCCGTGACCTCGTCAGTAGCCTCCGAGTCCTTTGTGGTCGCAAAGAGGTGTTGCCTTGATTCAGTTGGGCACGGCGAGTGGGCATGTTGTCTCCGTTGCACTGAGTGATGTTCCGTCCACGCGCCAAAACTTGGCGACGAATTGGAGATCGCGAAAGAGTCTTCCATTATGTTTCACATTAGATGAAGATGTATTTTTTTGTTATTTCAAACAAAAACACTTGCATCCTCTAAGTTCGAAAGGAAGCACCCGACAACTATTTGTTGGTTATCGACTAGTAGATTGATGTGAACACGAGGCAACCCGGGGTTGCGCCGTGTTTTCCCCTGAGGGAGAAGCTATCCTAAGTATCCTAAGGATTGTTCGTAGTTTTTTTTACTAGCCTGTTTGTGTCATACGTAGAATTAACGCTCATGAGCGGGCTCGGAGAGCCCTATTAGTGGGGCAGAGGTCACACCAAGATTGTTCTTTGATTTTTCAACTAGTATAGTGGTGTCAAACGCCGAGTACCCGTGAGCACCTCGTGTCAGACTTTATGAGCGAGCTGAGGCCACCCATAGTGTCAATATGGTTGGGTTCCAATCTTGGTCCATAGGTACTTGAGTATATATTCTGATTTTCCTCATCAGCTGAGCTAGTAATGACGAAGGTCAGTGACATCGGGTTGCGGCCAACCATCTAGAGGCCATCGTGTGGCATGAAAATGTTTTGATTCTACCCCTACTTGCGCCTGGACACCCTAATGAACAGACCCGTCTAGTTCCCATCATGCTCGGACGCGTTCGGGACAGTTTGAGAACTAACCCCAGTATGCTGGCTTTTGGGTTAGACTTAGTTCTAAGACCAAACTAGAGGCCATGTAGGATGCTCTGCCGACCACCCTTCACTCTGTTTGAGCCTATGTGGACGCGACGCAGGGGGTCAGACCGTCCCTGCTCTTACGATGGCTTGCACCGAATGAAATTCCGGGCAAGCAACTGCCCGCAGGGAGCACGCCACAACTGTTTCAAGAAGAAATTGTTTTCCCGTTATCCTGCCTTGAGGGTTTTGTTGGAAGTCCAAGAGTCCTTGACTTAGTTCCGTTGAAATTTAGGGCACCGATGTCATAGTCCCCATAAATAGAGGCTCATAGGACTATAGGAGGGAAGTTGCAAGGCTCCCTAAATTTTTTTATTGGTTAGTATGCTTGTTCCCATCTTGCTTTGAAGCCAAAACCTACCGCCCATAGAGCCTCTTCTTTGCCATCGCCCACCCGGATCGAGATGTTGGTGAGGATCAATGAAATCAATACGTTTGAGTAGCAAGAGGTGGCACCGAGGCATGCGCCTGTGTATACCCGCCACGGGACAAAGATATGGTGGATGAGCCAGCATTGACCCCGACAAAGGAGTGGTAGAGGTCCATGATCAACATGGAAACACCGTGGGATCTAGAGGAAGAAGGGGTGCTTCCCACCGGTCTCGTGATGCATGCACCATCTCGCAAGTGGCGGCCCATTCTCAACAATGAGGCGGTCGTGTTTTACGCATACTTCAAGTGTGGCTTCTCCTTCCCCACACATTCATTCTTTCGAGAGGTACTACACTTCTATGAGGTGGAGATCCACAACCTCCATCCTCTACGCGTGCATTAGGTGTCCGCTTTCATTACCGCATGTGAGGGTTAACTCAGGGTGCCCCCACACTTCGCGCTATGGCACAACCTTTTCTATTTGCACTTGAAGATCTCCTACGAAGACGTGGGGGGGGGGGGGGGATCGAGTATTCAGATGAAAGTGATAGTTTTTAGCAGTGGTTGCCTAAAAGCACTACACATGCATTTCTAAAAACTTGCAAAAAAGTAGACTACGAGGAAGTAAAGGAGTTGGGGAAATTGGTCACAAACACGAAGATGTATCCTCAGGTTCAGATAGGTTGTGCTATCATGCATCCTCATTGGAGAAGCTTCAAACACAAATCCCCCATTCACAAATACTAACCTATATCTCGTTGAGCTAGGACACCAAGTCCATGACCAGCCACACAGAGGTAGACCTATACATGTTGTAGGAGACTTCTGGCATTCACAAACTTCTTGGCTCCTTCACAACACACCACATACGTTTCCAAGCAACACTCTTGCATGCTAGGAGCCACACACCCTTCAAAAAGTAACAATACTTGGCTAGTACTTGAATTTTGAAGCCCTCACAAAAATATCACAATTAATGGCTTCTCAAAGAACCATGGATCTCCAAAGATTTGAGTGGAGGTGTACAGTTTGGTGCAAGAGAGAGAGGTGAAGATATTAGTAGGCACTAGTTCTCTCCTCACTCATTTTTGTTCACTTTGTCATGGGATGGGTGGAGATACTTATAGGAAAGTTGGAAATCCAGCCACTACATGAAAAGGAACATGACCGGATTTGTCGTATGGTGAAACCTAGAGGAACCGGATTAGATCAAAATTTGAGCAATCGACCGAGAAAACATCATTCCCCGAGGTAGCGTGCCTAACCTCGGTGGTACCAGCTGGAACAGAGAATCTCAAAAGGTTGGAAGAACCCAGAGGTACATGGAATGAACTCTCGGAGGTTCCGGTCAACATAACGGCTGGTTTCCCTCCAGAAAAGTCTATGCCCGTTAGTTCCAACAAAGATGAACTTGCAGGTTCCAGAACTAACAGAATAGCCTCTAAAAACAAATGGACATAAAACTGCTAAGTCCCTGCTTGCCACACATATATAGATGGACTTCATGGACTCAATCTCACAGGGTCGGAGGTTGTTGGAGACTTTTTTTAGTGGATTTGTATAGTAAAACTTGTGAACTTTTGTTAAGGTTTATTTTCCTCTACGTTGCCAAGCGTCCCTCCTGATAGTACGCCATATTTTTATTTAAGAATTTTTTTTTGCGAAACACAGTACAACGCAGGCGCTCATATACACGCGCGCACACACTCACCCCTATGAACGCACGCACGCACACCCTACCCCTATGAGCACCTCCGAGAGACCGAGTCAGCGGGTCTAGTCTTGAGATTGACGAAATCACCACGGGCGCCTTGCTGTCGACGAGAACGTCGCCTCCCACTGAAGAATATTCCGCCTTAAATGAGAAACACCAGCGTCAAAACTGGGGTTTGAACTCTGGTGGGCTGGGGGTACAACCACCCTCCTAACCATCTTGCCACATGCAAGTTCTCATTTAAGAAATTAGAAAGTACATTTTGAGCTCGCCTATACAATTTTCTTATTTTTTTTATGGGCCACCGTTGTCCATTGGTATGACCCACTTAAATTAATTGCCTTGTCCATTTAAGGATTATATATGGACTTTCACAACTTCAGAAAAGCATGTATTCTTCTTTGAGAAGGCTTTGAAAAAATTAATAAAAACAATATCATTTCTTACAAATGATTTGTTCAGGCTAGTGTTAATAGCAATGCTCAGTACATATCACTTGGGCCATTCTAGAGTACAGTTAAAGGATTACAACGCAGTTGTTGCTTGCTCGCATAGGGACATTCAACCTCTATTGTTCACGCATGCAGTAATTTTACTTTGCAATTCTTTAAATCGTAAGGTTTTCTGTATCCTTCCGTTCAAACTTCAAATGAAGCCTTCGTAAGTTTTGTTCTTGTGTAGTTACTTTTCGCTGATCCAAACCCTTCAAATCCAAATGAATCATGAGGCAGCCCACCTGTTTCTGAATACACCAGTGTGCCCAGAGATACACCGAAGCTCATACTGTCGGTTTTATCAATCTGCAGAGACATGTCTCATGTTGTAGATGCCATGCGCTGTTCACATGTCCTTGTTGACACTGCTGCCAGTGCCAGTTACTGACATGTCTTGAGATGACATGATAATAATGTAATCATACCTAATCATCAACAGGTTTAGTCGGTGTTACTGTCACTGATCTGACGCCGAAACAGATGGCGGTTGAAAGCTCCAACTCTGAATCTCTGCTTGTGCAAATAAGCATATAGTGCGATACTCTGACACGACCCGCCCTCTAACGCTCACACCATTTTTGTGCAGCACTGTCTCCCTGGAAATGGTTGCAGGTCACTGGTTGATGGAGGATGCATCTTGCTGATCATCAGTTTCGATTGTGTGACCGAAAACGATGTTGTGACGCCTCCTGTTTGGTACTAGGAATGGTGCCTAATCAGCCAATGAACGAGGCCAAGGTTAACCTGCTTGACAGTCTCTGCAATTCTGACGTTATTGCAGCTCTGTTTCTTGGGTTTCAGTATGTTCCAACCATCAGTTGTTGGGAACAGACCAGCCTTTCAAACAGTGCGAGAATCAGAATCCTCTAAAAAGGTAGGGGAAAAAACTCATCATGGAATTTGAATCAAATTCTTCTAGCACCTTACTTGTATGTTCTCTCCTTCCTCTCTCAAGTGAACAAACACTGCTCCAGCTCCTTTGTTACTGTCACAGCGACCTACTGATGCTACTACGCTACTATTTGCAGGTGATAAAAACAGTAACCAAAGCAGTAGTACAAGTGTACAACTCATTATAAGGAGAGATGTCGATGATTTAGCACCTTGAACAACCTGCAGCCAACATGTATGCTACTAATTAGTTGGCAACAGTATGTCTCACTGGGAAATACTGCAATAATGCCACTGATTGGCTGTACTGTTACAGTTGGGACTCGGGACTCGGGAGGAACAGCGGTAGCCAAAAGAGCTGTACCTCATCCAAACATTCTTATGGAATCTTGTACACGGCCACTATGATCATGTCGCTAGTAAGTTCTTTTTAAGGAAGCTTCAATGACTATTGCAACCCGATTGCACGCAAAGTACAGACGCACTAGTATTTCCGATTTGTTGATCTTTTAAGTGCTAGACTACGTTGCACATTTCATCCTCGATAATTTTAGCCATATTAGAGCATCTCCACTAATGCTCCAATAGGGTGTCCGGCAACGACTTTGATGGCACCTATTGGAAGCGCCGGATATGATTGCCACACTGTTGGGAGGCTGTTGCCGGTCCTTAATTTTTTTTTCCTTTTCTTTTAGCTGTCTACTACTTTGGCAATAACACAAACATGTTGTGTGCGTCCTCTTCAGCGCAGCCACGCCGCGGCTGCCGGTCTCCCAGCAGGTCACGATTTGCACCACCGCGCGCTCCAGCTCTAGCTCTCGGACATCGGGAGCTTATGCATCCTCGGCACCGCCGCACACGGCCTCGCCATGGCCGGCCTCAAGACCGGGCCATGCATCCAGGCGGCCGTCGTCGTTGAGAACGGGATGCGATCGAGGCCGAGCTCGCCATGGAGAGGAGGACCACGTAAGGTGGAGGTGGTGATGTCCGATAGGCGTGGTCGGAGGTTGCCGGGAGCAGCCAGTGAAGACTCGGCGGCGGTGGGGAAAAAGATTGGAGGGGGAGAGAGGAGAGGGAGGGAGAGAGGGTAGTTGAGAAACTGTGAGACTGACGGTGGGGTTGGTGCCTGATGCCGAGCTGGACTTTGTTGCCGCATGTTGCTGGTGCTCCCGGTTCGCTTCCGAAGAGTAGGAGTCAAGTGGGGTTATCGGACACTATCACGGGAGTATCCAGCAATTATTTTGCTATTGGGACCACCGGTGGGGGAGTTTTCTGACCGGCACTCCCAATAGCTCTATTGGGAGCGCTATTCTGAGCGTCTGGTGGAGATGCTCTTAGTGGTTAATATATCTCTTTTTGTAAAAAAAAATCTATATGAAATACTAATGCTTCATTAATTGGATTTTTTATTGGTATCACCTACCACGACCGCCATTATGCAAATCATCGTGATGATGACATCTTTGGAAGCTAGCACCATTTATAGTACCAATGATTCGCTTTCAGCGTTTGCAAATTTGATACTGTGGATTTTAATGTAAGTTTATCTGAAATATGGCTGTATATTTTAGTGTTAGCATCCTACATTTGTCACATCATATTCAATCATATGTGACTTTTCAGTGGCATTTGAACGAAAAATAAGATGAGAACAGAATCATAATGCTCATGGTACTATGAATAGTTTATCTCAAGCACTCTTGTGCAAGTGTTTCAATTTTCTTTGAAAAGTATCCATTCAAACTCATGATACCTTATGGATTCTCTAAACGGTTCAATTAATTAGAGCATCTGCACCTGCGCTTCCAATAGAGCGTCCAACAACTGTGTCGGACAAGTGCTATTGGAAACGCTGGCACAGGTTGCCGGCCTATTGGTAGCGCCTCTCCACTGGCGCCCCCCCCCCCCCCCCCCCCCCCCCACCCATAGACACTTCCAGTTACATTTTAAACCAATTTTCTTCTCAAATAGAAGACAATTCTATCTAAAATATCTAGAATAAAATCATATTACATAGTTTTGAACACATTCAGTGGATCATAAATAAAGTAATTATTCAATAATTTTGAACACTAAATTAGGTGCAGTCTTCCGTGCACTTGAAGTAGTCATCATACTCCCACAAGCCCATCACAATCCGCATGAAAAGCTCCTTGTTCATGCTAAAGCGCCGCTAAAATTCTTTCGGGCCATGAGTTGCATCGTCAGCGCAGTAGTCATCATACCACATCACATTACTCTCCATTCGTTTGCGATCTTTGTTCTTCCTCTTCCCCGGATTCGAACCTCCAGTCCGAGAAGTTGCATTAATCTCGCCTAGCAAACCAACAAGGAAAGTGATGATGGCCAAGTGCTCATCAAGCTCGGCGGTTGCGGTGGCATAGACGGTGAGCATTGCGCCGGACATCTCCAGCTCATTGTCGCTATCCATCTATTAAATTAGCTAGGTTAAACAACCACTGCAATTTTCACTAAGCAAAAAATCTAAATAAAACTGACCTTGGCAATGCGACGAACACCTAGCGGGTGAGGTGATCCTAGGAGGCGGTGGCGGCGTAGAGGGTGACCAAATACTTTGGCCGGAATGAGAAGAGACGACAGCGAGACAGATGGGGAGAGCGGGAGGTCTGCGGCGGGCATTGCACGGAGTGCAACAGCGTCGAAAGGGGGTGGTGGAGCCGATGATTGAGTGGAGCCAGAGAGAACTGTAGCACAAAAGGGATGGTGGGGAAGAAAAGAAATACTTGGGTTGCTGTCGTGTGGTACCTGCACCTCAGGATCCGACGTGGCGCGCATTGCTGGTGTCCGAGTTGCCTCCCTACAGACAGGGCGCAAAGTGGGGTTGTCGGACGCGCTATTGGGCCCATCCGGCAACTTTGCCGCCATTGTGAGGCCTGGTGGAGAACGTTTTCATGTCGGCACGCACAATAGCCCTATTGTGCGTCCCAGTGTAGGAGCGCTGATGGAGATGCTCATATATCTATTATATTATGTTATTATACCAGGCTAAATCTTTTCCTCTTCTGACTCTTCCTGCTTCTAACCCTAGCCACTGGCGCCTCTGATCTCCTCGCCGCCGCGCGCCGAAACGCCGTAGGCCAAAGCCCGGTGGGGGATGATACGTCTCAAACGTATCTATAATTTTTGATTGTTCCATGCTTATTATATATCATTGCCACATTTTTTACAATGTTTTTATATCATTTTGGCATGTTTTATGGACTAACCTATTAACAAGATGCCCAGTGCCTTTTCTCGGAATTGGCCAAAAATTTAATATAATTATTTTTACGATGAAACGAAGACGGAGCCAGGAGGGGAGCTGCAGGGGGGCCCACAGCCCCCAGACGCCACCCAGGCGCGGTCAAAGGGTTGACCGCGCCTAGGACCCACCTGGCGCCCTCGGGCATCTCCCCGAGTTGCCCTTTCGCTTATAAATTGCCTTCGTCCCGAAAACCCTCGATACTCGATCATATTATTCAGAAAAGTTCCGAGGCCGCCGCCGTCGCCAACCCTAGATCGGGAGGGTCCTGAAGCTCTTCCCGGCACCCTGTCGAAGGGGAGATCGTCACCGGAGGCATCTACACCACCATGCCTGCCTCCGGAGTGATGCGTGAGTAGTCCACCACGGGACTACGGGTCCATGGCAGTAGCTAGATGGTTGTCTCTTCTCCTTTGTGCTCCGTTGTTTAGATCTTATGAGCTGCCTACATGATTAAGATCATCTTTATGTAATGATACATGTTGTGTTTGCGGGGATCTGATGAATTATGGAGTCATGACATTATTGTTCAGATTGTTTATTCATATGTTTTATTTATGATCTTGCATGCTCTCCGATGCTTGTGGATGCTTTGGCCAAAGTAATTGCTTGTATCTTAGAGAGGGTATTTATGCTAGATAGCGGGTTCATGCCTCTCTTGTCTGAGCTCGAGTTGACATAAACGATTAATACTTGAGATGTGTTGTTGCTACAAGGGATAAAACAGCGGTGTTTTATTGATTTATGTTGTTTACATTGCTTACATTACGTACCATGCTTATTGCAATTATCTGTTACTTGCAACTTAATACTTCCGGGTGACAGGCTGGATAGCGATCCCGGGGTGGATTATTAGTCATAGATGTTGTTGGATAACGGTCTATGTATTTTATCGTAATGTCCATATTAAATGAAACGGTGAACTTTGCGTCATGATAGTATTGTGTTGCACCCATGTTTGTCAATTGACTCGCTGTAATTTGTTTACCCAACATGTTTATCTTTCGGAGAGACACCATTAGTGAACTGTGGACCCCGGTCCTATTTTCCTATATTGTTTACAACCGTTCTAATAGCTTTTACTAGTCATTTGCTCGCTGGTTATTTTTTCTCTCATAATATTTTCCACCATACGTTTAATCCTTTGTGTTCAGCAAGCCGGAGAGATTGACAACCTCTCTCTTTCGTTGGGACAAAGTAGTTTGTTCGTGTGTGCGTAGGTCCACGTCAATTATCGTAAACGGCGCCGTTGACACCTTTCCGAAGCCTTCTCCAAATCCTACTGGATTGAATATCTTGGTTTTGTAATCAAGGGAAAACTTGTTGCTAAATTACGTGTAATCAAGGGAATCCTACTTTCCAAAGCCTTCTGCAATGATCGAGGAGACGATGGGGTGGGGTGGCAGCCCCCATTCTTCCTCATGGATATCATCGCCCCTAATGAAGGCATCATCATTGCAGCTCTTGTTTCCTCGATCGGGCTACTTAGGGGAAACCCTAGATCTGGATTTTCCGGATCGGACGATGGCGACAGTCGGTTCTCCCGCTTGGGGGAATCGTTTCGGAGTAGGCACTGGAAGGGCTAGCAGTTGGAGCAGCGTAGCACATACCGCATCGATGATGGCGGGCCTCGGCGATGTGGCGCTGCTGGGTCTCGGTGGCGGGGGCGTGATGATGGACGTGCGCACGGCGGTGGTGTTAGGGTTTTTCCGGCGGTACCTGATGACGTGAAACACACGTTCGTTGGGAGACCCCAAGAGGAAGGTATGATGTAGTCAGCAGCAAGTTTTCCCTCAGAAAGAAACCAAGGTTATCGAACCAGTAGGAGCAGCAACTCTTCAGAAGGTTGTCAACGGCGCCAGAAAAATAGTGTTGTTGATGGAGTCTGGACTGTTGACGTGGAATCTGCACACAACACAATCAAACTACTACGAAACAGTGAGGTTGTCAATCTCACTGGCTTGCTGAAAACAAAGGATTAAACGTATGGTGTGGAAAATGAGTATTAAATTGCAGAGAATGAAAAAGGAACAGTTTGCAGTTTGTGGTTGTTTAATCAGTGTAAAAGAATGGACCGGGGTCCACAGTTCACTAGTGGTGTCTCTCCATAAAAGATAACTAACATGTTGGGTGAACAAATTACAGCTGGGCAATTGACGAATAGTGAGCGCATGACAATGCATATACATGACATGTTGACTACTATGATATTTAATTGGGCATTACGACATAATACATAGATCGTTATCCAACAGCATCTATGACTAATAATCCACCGCCGGGTTGTCATCCGAGTCCCCATTGGTATTAAGTTGCAAGCAACGGATAATTGCATTAAGTAAAGTGCGTAATGTAAACAAACACATATGCCGTGGACATAGCATCGTTAGGTTATCCCTAGTGGCAACAGCACATCCACAACCTTAGAACTTTCTGTCACTGTCCCAGGTTAAACGGAGACATGAACCCACTATCTAGCATAAATACTCTCTCTTGGAGTTACAAGCATCTACTTGGCCAAAGCATCTACGAGTAACGGAAAGCATGCAAGATCTTAAATAACATATAAGATAGATTGATAATCAACTTGACATAATATTCAATATTCATCGGATCCCAGCAAACACAACATGTAGCATTACAATAATATGATCTTGATCATGTAGGGCAGCTCACAAGATCTAAACATGATGGCACAAAGTGGAGAGACAACCATCTAGCTACTGCTATGGACCCGTAGTCCAAGGATGAACTACTCACGCATCACTCCGGAGGCAGGCATGGCGATGTAGAAGCCTCCGGTGACGATTCCCCTCTCCGGCAGGGTGCCGGGAAGAGGTTCTGAACCCTCCCGAGCTAGGGTTGACGACGGCGGCGTCTCTGGAACTTTTCGTGGATATTTGCTCAGGTACTTAGGGTTTTCGCGTCGGGGGGAATAAGTAGGCGAAAGGGCGGCGGCTGGAGACCCGTGGGGCCCACACCACCCCAGGGCGCGGCAGAGGGGGGCCCGCGCCCTGGCGTGTGGGGCCCGTGGCTCCTCTCCGTCGCTCTTTGGTCCGTCAGATGGTTCTGGTAAAATAGGGACCCCGTGTAGTTTCGTCCAATTCCGAGAATATTTCCAGACTAGCTTTTCTGGAATACAAAAACAGCAGAAAACAGGAACTGGCACTTCGGCATCTTGTTAATAGGTTAGTCCCAAAAAATGTATAAAAGTGATATAAAGTAGATGCAAAACATGTAGCAATTGGTATAAAACAAGCATGGAACATCAAAAATTATAGATACGTTTGAGACGTATCAGCATCCCCAAGCTTAGTTCCTACTCGTCCTCGAGTAGGTAAACGATAAAAACAAGATAATTTTTGAGGTGACATGCTACTATCATAATCTTGATCATATAATATTGCAAGGCACATGTAAATGAATGAAGTGATCCAAGTCAATGGTCTATAATTTGCTATCAAATAGATAATGAGTAAACAATGAATCACACAAGCTAAACGTTTTCATGAATAGTACTTTCGAGACAAGCATCAAACAGTTTTGCATAAGTGTTAACTCATAAAGCAATAGTTTCTAACAAAAGGTATTTAATCAACACAAAGGAAGAATTTAGTTTCAGCATTTGCTTCAACTTTCAACATATTTATCTCATGGATATTGTCAACACAAAGTAGTATAACAAGTCCAATACATTGCATATAACGCATGTTGTAACAAAGACACTAGTGTTTGCTTGTGGAAGACAGAAAGAATAGGAAAACTGACTCAACATAAAAGTAAAAGAAAGGCCCTTCGCAGAGGGAAGCAGGGATTAAATCATGTGCTAGAGCTTTTAGGTTTTTGAAAGCATATAGAGATTGCATAAAATATTTGATACTCCTCCCAACCTTGCTAACACAAGCCATGGCTAACCGAATCCTCGGGTGCCTTCCATCAATCACATACCATGGAGGAGTATCTATTTTTGAGAGGTGTTTGTTAATTGTCAACGAATGGTAGCGGGTGAGAACAGTATTCTACCTGTCGAACGGACTTTTAAGAGCGGCTCCCATGAAGGACGTTATTTCTACCAGCAAGGCAGATCATCCCTCTTTCTCTTTGGTTTACACACATTCAGGTATTTCACTGTTTGTCATTGCTTACTGATGAATCAGGGCAAAAGTGTGAAGAGAATTAATTGGTTAAAGTTGTAATTAATTGGGACTGGGCACCCCGTTGCCAGCTCTTTTTGCAAGTTATTGGATAAGCGGATGTATATGCCACTAGTCCAGGTGTAAAAGTCCACTCGACAAATAGAATAAAGAATAACCACACTAATTCCTCATGAGCTAGTAAACATTGACACAAAAAGGGAATAATAACATTTTGAATAATTTAAAGGTAGCACATGAAAAATTTACTTGGAGTGGCAAGGAAATACCACATATAGGTAGTTATGGTGGACACAAATGGCATGGATTTTGGCTCAAGGATTTGGATGCACGAGAAGCATTCCCTCTCAGTACAGAGTTTAGGCTAGCAAGGTTATGTAAGCAAACAAGAATATCAACCCGTACACCAAGTTTTATATGACAAACATATTGCAAACGTTATAAGACTTCATACCGTCTTCCTTGTTAACCAAACCCTGTTATTAGAAAATATCTAGACCTTAGAGGTACCACCGATGCAAACCAAATTTTCAACAAGCTTTACGGTAGTTCTTCACTAATAGGCTTAACTCATGTGATGCACAATTTAATCATGATCTACTTGTTAACTCAAAACAATTGACAAGCATCAAGTTATCCATTTTAGTGATCTACAAGATTAAGCAAGTTTTTCCTTATACCAATTACCACATGCAACATTTTCTGAACCAACCAAACACCAATCAATTTATTTCATCAACTCTCCAAACAAATATAAGTGAAGCAAGAGAGTACTTTCTACAAAAGAAAGCTAATAGCTCTGACAAGAGATACATGAAAACAAGAGCTAAAAGCTGAACAGCGCTAGATATGAATACTCAACAAATATAAGTGAAGAATAGGAGTATTCTCATGAAAAAGCGGAGCGTGTCTCTCTCCCAATCAAGAATGCTAGGGTCCAGTCAAGCTTTATTGAAAATAAAAATGCAATACTGAAAATAAAAGCACACAGACGCTCCAAGAAAAGCACATATGATGTGAAAGAATTAAAATATAGTTTCACTAGAGATGACCTGATAATTTTGACGATGAAGAAGGGGATGCCTTGGGCATCCCCAAGCTTAGACGCTTGAGTCTTCTTGAAATATGCTGGGGAGATCCATGGGAGCCTCCCCAAGCTTAAGCTCTTCACTCTTCTTGATCCTATTATATCATCCTTCTCTCTTGACCCTTGAAAACTTCCGTCACACCAAACTCAAAGTAGATCTCATTAGAGGGTTAGTGCATAATCAAAAATTCACATGTTCTGTAAAGACGCAATATGATTTGTTACTTTAAACATTAGCTACAGCCACTGATGTTATGTGAAGCTCTTCCACCCAAAAAAGAATTTCACTCAACACTAGTAAAAGAGAGAATGCAAAAATAAAAAGGCATAATCTGTCTAAAACAGAACAGTCCGCAAAGACGAATTTTTTCGAGGCACTTACGACGCTCAGATCGAGAAACTCTGAACTAATGAAAGTTTCAGACATTCATAAAGATTACGCACAAAAATTTCAGATTTTTTAACAATCTGGTGATTTTAGGAATTTCGTACAGTGAACAGCAAAAATCTGTTTCTGCGCAGCAATCAAAATTAAGCATCATCTTATCATTAGAGGCTACTCTTGGCACAACAATGCGAGAAAATAAAGATACAAAGGAGTTGCTACAGAAGTAAACAAACTCCTTGACTCAATAAAAGAAAAATTGCAGAAAAATAAAATGGGTTGCCTCCCATAAGCGCTTTTCTTTAACGCCTTTTAGCTAGGCACAAAGCATGCATCAAGTATTACCAAGTGAAGAAAGGTCTAATTCATCAAAAGCTTCATCAAGAACAGGGTTTGTCACATTAGGACTTTTCAGTTTACGTAATTCTTGGGAAGAAAATTTAAATAGACCATTATGTGACTTACCCTCAAGCTCATTGAACACGTTATCCGTTTTAAACGCACCCGTGGGTTTTGGTTTAGAAATTTTTGGAACATACATAAATTTTTGCTTTCTCCCCACAAAAGCCTTTTGCCTTTTAGTTTTAATAGAGGTAAAAGTAGAACTTATTGCATCCATAGCCTCCTCTAATTCACCAATCCTAAGATTTTGATTATCTTGAATAGTACTAGTTTCTAAAACAGCAATTCTTTCATTAATGGTTCCCAGTGATTCATCAACTTTGCTAGTACTATCAAGGAGATTTGGCAAATTTTTCTCTATAGACTCCAATTTCTTTATAACATCTTCCAAGGTGATCTCATTTTTAATGTTACTAACAGGTGGTGTTCCTACTAGGCTCTCAATAATATAACTAGCTTCCAACGCAGGGGTACCAAGAAAGTTACCTCCCGTCAAAGTGTCCAAGACATATCTATACCAGCTAGTTATGCCAACATAAAAATTTCTAAGCAGGATCATAGTGGAATATTTTTTAGCACACCTACGATGAGCATCGCTGATTCTATACCAAGCATCTTTCAAACTTTCTCCACTTTGTTGCTTAAAAGATCGAACCTCAACTTCAGGAACCAAAACATGATGAGCCGAACCAGACATGATAACTAACAGAAAACAAAACTGAAAATAAACTGAATGCAAGTAACTAATTTTTTTGTGTTTTTGATAATTGAAAGCAAACAAGATAAAATAAAATAAACTAAGCAAGACAAAAACAAAGTAAAGAGATTGGAAGCGTGAAACTCCCCTTGCAGAAGACTGCTGTCTCCCCGGCAACGGCGCCAGAAAAATAGCTGTTGACGGGAGAGAAGGAGTCTGCTGAAGCTTCTACTCCCCGGCAACGGCGCCAGAAAAATAGCTTGATGACGTGAAACACACGTTCGTTGGGAGACCCCAAGAGGAAGGTATGATGTAGTCAGCAGCAAGTTTTCCCTCAGAAAGAAACCAAGGTTATCGAACCAGTAGGAGCAGCAACTCTTCAGAAGGTTGTCAACGGCGCCAGAAAAATAGTGTGAGGGAGTCTGGACTGTTGACGTGGAATCTGCACACAACACAATCAAACTACTTTGCCCCAACGAAACAGTGAGGTTGTCAATCTCACTGGCTTGCTGAAAACAAAGGATTAAACGTATGGTGTGGAAAATGAGTATTAAATTGCAGAGAATGAAAAAGGAACAGTTTGCAGTTTGTGGTTGTTTAATCAGTGTAAAAGAATGGACCGGGGTCCACAGTTCACTAGTGGTGTCTCTCCATAAAAGATAACTAACATGTTGGGTGAACAAATTACAGCTGGGCAATTGACGAATAGTGAGCGCA
This sequence comes from Poa pratensis, assembly GCA_947311845.1. Taxonomy (NCBI): domain Eukaryota; kingdom Viridiplantae; phylum Streptophyta; class Magnoliopsida; order Poales; family Poaceae; genus Poa; species Poa pratensis. The sequence continues at coordinate 56,382,247 of CAMZMU010000047.1, read as the reverse complement.
TGACAATGCATATACATGACATGTTGACTACTATGATATTTAATTGGGCATTACGACATAATACATAGATCGTTATCCAACAGCATCTATGACTAATAATCCACCGCCGGGTTGTCATCCGAGTCCCCATTGGTATTAAGTTGCAAGCAACGGATAATTGCATTAAGTAAAGTGCGTAATGTAAACAAACACATATGTCCGTGGACATAGCATCGTTAGGTTATCCCTAGTGGCAACAGCACATCCACAACCTTAGAACTTTCTGTCACTGTCCCAGGTTAAACGGAGACATGAACCCACTATCTAGCATAAATACTCTCTCTTGGAGTTACAAGCATCTACTTGGCCAAAGCATCTACGAGTAACGGAAAGCATGCAAGATCTTAAATAACATATAAGATAGATTGATAATCAACTTGACATAATATTCAATATTCATCGGATCCCAGCAAACACAACATGTAGCATTACAATAATATGATCTTGATCATGTAGGGCAGCTCACAAGATCTAAACATGATGGCACAAAGTGGAGAGACAACCATCTAGCTACTGCTATGGACCCGTAGTCCAAGGATGAACTACTCACGCATCACTCCGGAGGCAGGCATGGCGATGTAGAAGCCTCCGGTGACGATTCCCCTCTCCGGCAGGGTGCCGGGAAGAGGTTCTGAACCCTCCCGAGCTAGGGTTGACGACGGCGGCGTCTCTGGAACTTTTCGTGGATATTTGCTCAGGTACTTAGGGTTTTCGCGTCGGGGGAATAAGTAGGCGAAAGGGCGGCGGCTGGAGAGGCCCGTGGGGCCCACACCACCCCAGGGCGCGGAGACCCGCGCCCTGGCCATGTGTGGGGCCCACGTGGCTCCTCTCCGTCCCTCTTTGGTCCGTCAGATGAGTTCTGGTAAAATAGGGACTCCCGTGTAGTTTCGTCCAATTCCGAGAATATTTCCAGACTAGCTTTTCTAATACAAAAACAGCAGAAAACAGGAACTGGCACTTCGGCATCTTGTTAATAGGTTAGTCTCAAAAAATGTATAAAAGTGATATAAAGTAGATGCAAAACATGTAGCAATTGGTATAAAACAAGCATGGAATATCAAAAATTATAGATACGTTTGAGACGTATCAGTACCAAAGGAAGGCCTGTAGCCAAAGCCTGTTTGACGAACGGTGGAGGCGGGCTTGTCTCGTTGCGCTACAAAAGCCCTCGCGACAAGTGTGTTCTGATAGTTCTGGACAACATGCACATAGGCAGACACCGGACACCGGGACGGTGGCACCAGGGATTCTTGGCTGCTACAACTGCGTGGGCAACACGGCGACCGGTCATGGCGTCGACGAAGGTCCACATAGAAGGCTTACCGATCTCTTATTCGCAACATCGATAGATCTTCTTGGTTCCTATTTCACGATTTACGGTGACATCTCTTTCCAATCCCGTGAAGGAGGTGATTCATCTTCCCGATTATGATAACTATTTCGATATATAAGTTGTCCTGCGGATAATGCAAATCAAAACTATTTTATGTCTTACTCAGGCCTATATGACCAAACCTTTTCTAGTGGCCATAGGTTGGTGGCTTTCGACCTCTAGATTGAAGGTTCGGACAGAGTGCTTCGGTGGTTGGATCTCCCCGGGCTCGATGCGGGGTTGGGAGTGCTTGGCATGGCATAAGAAGTCGTCTACGACAACTAATGTCTCAACTCTACTACAACTCGATATGTGGGCTTGGCGTGCAACTGTGCGATAAAGGATCGGCGGGGAATAGAGCACATGGCTACTTCGGGTAAGATGGTGCTCTTTGAGTGTTGGGTTTCGAGTTGCGTGGGTAAAAACTTTATGTCTGACCTTCATTGGTTTAACCTCATAATGGCGGTGTTCACGCAACGTTTCTTTGTTGAAGACATTGCTTGGAGTTTGTGCAGGCTTCTCGTCTGGGTGAAAACCCATGATACAACCTTGTTAATTAGATCTAGAGACATCATCGTCGTGCACAATTCACTTACTAGAAGTGTCGTTGGAGCACCTCTTCTGTTACCCTCGGGTTGCGGTCACTTATGTTTGTTGTAGTTATTCCGTTGATTGTTTTTTTCTTTTTTTTTAATCTTTTGTAGTAATTTGGTTGTCTACTTGGTGTATAGATTAGCTATGGATAGATATTAGTGCAAAGCTCAATTGTATCTTCCTGATATTAATATATTTCATTTCACCATTTTTTTTCTTGTGGATTCTCATCATTGCGGTGCTTTTTTCTTGTGAATTCTCATCATTGCGGTGCTGTATCTCTTATATACTGGAAATGTAGCATTTGCGCTGAGATATGAGACACTACAGTGCAGACTAATCAGGGAGCTATTTTTGGATCTTTGAGTTTTCAAGAAATTCAAGTAGCCTGTCCAACCGGGATTGTCCAGATTTCACAACCAAATGGGACAAAACAAGAAAGACTGTAATATTAATATTAAACACGTGAGGGCAACTTTAAAGCAGCTGAAATTTTTAAAACAATTTACACTTTATCTTGATCACGTCGACCTCATCCGTTAAACGAGAAGCCAATGTATATAACTGATTCAGAGAGGCAACTATGAACATGTTCCGCCAATCTGAAACATACAAGCGCATCAAATAGACCATCACCAAATTAATTAACAGCGTACGAGCAAGGAGATCCAAATACAGCTAAAAATTACAAGCCGTCGAACCCAAATTAACAGCATTACTGGAGAACTATAAGCCATCATCACGACCAGAGCGAGCCCTTATCAATCCGCGAAGGTCCCAAAAATTCCATACGAATGTCCGTCCGTTGCAACGTGTGATGAATACAAATATCTATTGACACCGCCATCGCCTTGCGGTAGATCGATTCTTCCAAGTAGGTTCACGAACCAAGGCGGTACATGCCGTCAGCCATGAACTGGCTGTCCATGTAGAGCGCGGCGGCATTTTGTGGGTGGAATCCTTCCATCATGACGAATGGCATGTCCTCAGATGGCTTCCAATGCCGTTTCCTCTGGTTAATGAACCAGTTGTTGATCTGCTTCTGGTCTAGGCCTGTCGACTCTGCAAGCGCAATCTTTTCCGTTTCCTACTCACCACATTGATCAACCGGCATAAGCTTTAGTAACAATACATGACGCAGCTTTAATTTGGATGGAAATCTCACGCTGTTACAAATTTTGAATGGAAAACACAATATAACTTTGAAGGGATGGAAGTATATATCATACCGAGGGGTAAGGCCACTTGTAGTGCAGCTCCCACCAGTGAAGCAGCTTCTGCCTAGCCTCCTTTGGGAGCTTCCCTTTCTTCTTCTTCTTGGAGAACTCCTGCCGGAGGCTGCTTAAGTAGCCACTGTACTTCTTAAGCAGCTGGTACTTGAGCTCCTTATCCTCCGCTCGTGGGTCTATCTCAGGCGGCTCGTTTTCGTGCCCACTCGCGTCCATATCATCCTCAGAAGGGCCAACACCTTCAGACTTGCCATCTGCAGAAAAAAAAACTGGTGGTAGTAAGACATGTTTTGTCGCGATCAGATTGTTATCGCGTCCAAACTTGCTTCAGACTTTCAGTCTAGACCATATTGAGCAGCTATGGAGTGGATTCAGTGTTCAGAAAGCCCATTGCTTGTGTATAAACAACTCTATCCGTTTATGAATGCATGCAAGGGTAGAGGGCACGTGTTTAGCGTGGCTACATTCCAACTAACGGAGTTTTCAACACAAGTAGTATGAATAAGATTGAATGGAATCGATTATGAGAATGGCACCAATTTGTTGGGTGGAACTGATACCGATCCGATCATTAGATGATAGACCAGTATGAAGTGTAATTAATTTGTCAGTCTGCAGTTGAAAAACAGAGGAAATACAGCCAAAAAGTTCAGCTTTTCAATGTTTTAAAAATATATTTGTTTTGGCATAACTGAACGAATGCTGGGAACCTGATTATTTTTGCGAAGCGAGATGCATATTGCAAGAAAACAGATTATAGAATTGACATAGTTTTCTAAGAAAATTGCCAAACAGGATATGCCCTACATGGAAGCAGTACTGTAAAATTAAAATGAGGTAACGAAAGCAAACAGACAAAATGTGCACCATACCATCAGATGAACCGTATTGCCTATATTAAACATTATCTAGGGCCAATGTACATGAATAATTTACAAACCACTTTAAGAATAAATAATGATTGTTTGACCATAACTTCAATTCAGATGTGCAAGAATAATGTTGGATCTATACATACATATCATGTATGGTGTCAGACCTTGTTGCCTGACCAGAATATGGAATCACAAGGTCTACTATATATATGTGACCCCATATTGTAAATTATTAAATGTATTGGACCAAAATTTGTAAGTTGTTGTGCATGCACCTTGTACGCACAATTCAGGGTGTATTTTGAGGGTTGCCCAAGCCCCAAACCACGCAACCGTTTCGATCTCACTTACCCGAACGCTTATGCGGATAAATGGTGGTCCCGTGTCATATTAGAAGAGGCGTAGGCATAGAAGAAGATAAAGACTGAAACTGTCTCTGGACAAAGGCACCCGAAACTATAACTGAGAAAAAAATCTTGTGTAGTTGTTTAATAAACAAGTAGTAGAGATTCTATAAATACGTTGAGATTCTACCATTCCATTTCTTCTTTGAGAAATCAAACCTGTATTTATGCTGATGAAAAATCCATCTCGAGATTTTTGCTTTAATAATCTTAACATAATTTACCCTTCGGCAATAATAAAGAGTGGAGCATAAAGGTTACAAATAAATACTTCCTAAGCGATCAGACATTTTTATTTCAAGATGCAATCGAAATGTTTCGATCATGCAAATACATATCTAATAAGTCAGATGAGAACAATACCGCTAGATTTGCAATTTTATGCCATTTCTGAACATATATTACATTGCGCACCCTTTGCCATAAACCCTAGCTTTTTTACTTTACACAACTCCAAAAAAATATTTAACTAGCTAGGTGTTTCAGAGATATTAGATGAATGAAGGCTTGAGTACAACGCAGTTGAGCTTTTTGTCTAGAAGGAATTTATCACATATATGTACCACAACAACATATAACACCTAGAGCTGTTGTTCTTGGATGCATGCATCCCGCACAACCATGGGGGGAGAGAGCAAGCAGACAGTAGTAGCCTACCAACAGTTCATCAGATCTCCGCATTATTCTGCTCTAATCTAGCTGCCTACACACTGTATATATATGTACTAATGTACATGTCCTACCCACAAGCAGAACAGTTCCTTTTGAATACCCCCGGAAAACACGAACGGCCAGCACATCTGTGCTGTGCCTGCACTGCACCCAGAGATGGAAGAATCAGAAAGAAGAAAAAAAAACCGCACTACAGTCCTTGGAATTGGAACAGTGCTGGAACACTGGTTACGCTATCTAGCCATAAGCCCATACTGGCGTTTCCCCAAGGCATCTCTGCTGATCTCGTTAACTATGCTAGTAGCTGGTGCAAGAAAAGAAGAGATGATTTGAAGCTTCATGCATGGAGATCGATGACTCTCCTGCAAACTAGCAGCCTTGGAACCCTAACACAAAGGTTTCTAGCGACTTGTCATGTAGTGAAAAAAAAGAGAGATGGAGAGAGAAATGAAGGGATTAAATTAAGAAAAAGATCAGTTGAAAAGCTAGGATGATGTGCAGTGTGCATGCTCCATTAGGCATATGTCATAAGATAATGATAAATGAGAGGAGGAGAGGCATGAGACATGGCTCCGCACTGTGCCCTTCATGCCAACCAAAGCTAGCTTCACATGATTAGTTAATTAATTAAACCGACCAATACTTAATTAATGTTAATTTATTATTAGGGCATGCAAAGGAAAGGCCTAGGGCCTTCTGCTTCTATAAAGTAGTAATCCTCAGATTAACTAAGCATATGCTAACAATGGCTATGATCCAAAGGCAACCACCTCCGTCATCCGGAGCAACGTTTCCCAATGCGGCAAGCCTCCCTCCCAGTCCCACTCCCACTCCCACATGGATACAGGTACTGACTGATACATATATATAAATAAAACACAGGAACATGTAGCAGATGGGATGGAAGTGGCCGAGGGGGAGTGTAGGGATGGTTGTACCCGCGAGCGAGAGGCGCGACGAGCCGTGGCCGCCGCCGGTGATGGAGTCGAGCTGCGCCTCCACCCGCTTGAGGAACTCCATGGCCTCCTCGATCGGTCGCGTCAGCTCCTCCCGGTACTTGGCCAGCATGTTGCAGTAGGCCTCCTACGCAGTTAGCGCAAGGGATTAGTTAGCAGTTGGCATACGATTCGGCGGATCAACAATTATAGACGGCTATGCCCAGCGCAGGGTGCATGATCGGAATCGGACGAAGAAGACGGACCATGAACTGGTCGAGCTCCGGGTCGCGACCGTCGTGCGGTCGGCCCAGCGGACGGGCGTCCAACTTCGCCGCCATGACTGTCAGCCGCTCCAGCTCGTCCGGCGGCGCGCCGACCTGCTAATCAAACGAAATAAGAGCTCATAGAATATATCATGCTTGCTCGTACAGTCGATGAAGTGGAATTAATCGAATTTTGCGATTATCGCGAGCGTAGATATGCACTTTCAGGCAGTCGAGGTATGCGGCGAGTAGGGCGGAGTACTGCGGGTGCGCCATGATCTTCGCCTTGATGGCATCGGCCTCCGCCTGCGAGATCTCTCCGCCGCCACCGTGCTTGCTGTGGTTGTGGAACTGGTACTGCGACGACGAACCGGCGGCGGCGGCGGCGACGGCGGCCTGGTGCAACGCGAGCGGCGTGCCGTAGTACGCGCCGCCCATCGGCGTCGCCGTCGTCGTGGTGGACAGCGGCTGCAGCTGCAGGAAGGAAGACGCCTTGGAGCTGCTGCTGCTCCCCCCTCCTCCAGCTCCGATATTTCCAAAGCTGCTCTGATCCATGAACAGATTAGCAAACCCTAGCTACCGAGAAGAAAGATCTCTTTTCTCGCAGCTCCGTCCACGGCAGTAATGGCGAGACTTGGAGGAGGGAGAAGAGGGGTGGATATTAATGGGCCGGAGATGGAGATGGAGATGGATGCGAAGTGGAAGGGAAGGGAAAGGTGGGGAAGGTAAGCTATAGCCGGGGCTGTTTGTGTGAGTGGCTGGCTGGTGGCTGTCCTCTTTCTCGCGTCAAATCACGGCGGAGGGGGAGATGTATATGTACACCTGCTTGCTGCTGCCGTCGCATGGAATACTAGCTAGCAGTAGCACCCTGCTTGGAACTAGAGCTTTTTTTCGCAACATTCTTTTTACCGCCGGAAATCTATGCGAGACACTGCCCGTGTTCTCCCGTGCGGCCGGCTTATAAGAGCATCTCAACCGGCTCCACCAAATCGGCCCCAAACGCCCGGGCGGTCCGCCCGGATAGGATTTGGGTCGAAAACTGCCACCCAACAGAGGCCCCCATAGCCTCCCGAAACGACCGGGCGGTCCGGCACACCCCAAACCCAGCCCATATCTGGGGCGGGTTTGGGGCGGCCCGGACGCGCCCAGACGCGTCCGCCCCGTAATCGCTGCCAGGGCGGTCCCACGCTTTGACCGTCTGGCGGAGCGGATAAGCTAGCTTGACCGGCGTCGGCATTCATGGCGCACCGGCCGGCATTCATGGCGTACCGGCCACCTCCGACTATAAGTGGAGGGGCCGGAGCAAACCCTAAACTCCGCACTTCCGTCGCCACCGTCGCTCTCTCTCCTCCTCCACATCCGCCGGTGCCGAGTTTCCTCCTCCACCTCATCCACCATGCCTCGCCGCCTCCCCACCACATGCGCCAAGCTGACGGCGGAGAAGTGGGCGCAGCTCCGCCACGAAACGGAGGCCGCGGAATCGCGTGTGTCCGAAGAAGTGTTGGCGGCGGAGGGGACAGACGTCGGCTACGGCATCCTCCGCGAGGGCTCCGAGATCGTCGAAATGACGGGTTCGGAGTATCTCCGGCAGATGCATGAATCGAATCGGGCGCAATCGGACGCGATGGCGGAGGTGTGGAAAGAGCAGACGGAGGCGGAGCCGGCAAGGATGTGGGCGGAGGATGAAGCCACGTGGGTTCGGGCGGAGGAGCGCGCAGGGGTGAAGGCGGAGCACCGTTTGGCCGAGGAGCAGCTCAAGGCCGAGGCCACGGACCGCATCTTCGTCGGGCAGATGAAGAACAGGGTCGGCTTCGTCGAGAAGCAGAAGCAGGCGGAGGAGGCGTTCCGTCAAGGCTGCATCTACGTACCAGAATCTTCCGGATCTGGCTCCTTCTACACCGACTCCGACGAGCAGGGGTCTTCTCCGGACCCTCCTCCAGCGGCGGCACAGGGCGGCTCCGGCTCCGGCGCCGGCGCGGCAACGGTCATCGTCCTGTCCGACGATGAGTAGACTAGGCTAGGTGGCTATCCGGTCGCATGAACTGCACTTAGGATTAAGTAGCAACTCGTATGCTCCGTTGCATGCTTTTGTAGTAATTTGGTATCTTAAATTAGAGGTGTGTGGTTGTAGCAACATGTTTTTAGGGGGTGCCCGGTCACTGTCCGCGGATGCGTCCGGACGCGTCCGCGGATAGTTTGGGGGCGATTTGAGGGATCCGACTGGAGATGCTCTAAGGGTACCTCCAACCAATGATATTCCGCAAAACGGACACCGGATGTGTTCGATTTGATCCGTTTGGGCGGTCCACATATATATTTTTGGCCTATGTCCGGCATGGGTGGGGTGCATCCAACGACCCCCCCCCCCCCCCCCCCCGCTTTTCTTGCCCTGATCCGGCTTTGCCCATTTTTGTTAGCTATTTTGGTCCAATTTTACATAATTTTAGAAATAAATATCAAATTATAGCCAGTAAATATTCTACAAATAGATAAATAACATGGTTCATAGTTTTACAACAAAGTTCGCACAATCAAATAAATAACATAGTTCATACAATGAAATAAAATGGAGAGAAGACCACTACTGGTTTCTCAGGTGAGTCCACATATCCTCAACCAAATCATTATGAAGTCGATCGTGTGAGGTCGATCATGCATCCAATGATGCATGTGGAGATACTCCTGGGACTTCGCCACTCCTGGCGTTGGCTCAATCAACACCCCTTGAAATTCCCATCCTTGGTCAAATAGCATAGCATTATCATGTTGATCCTCAGCGATCAAGTTGTGCATAATCACACAAGCTGTCATCACCTCCCACATGATCTCCTTGCTCCATGTTATAGCGGGATGTCGAAAAATAGCAAAACGAGATTGGAGCACACCAAATGGTCGCTCCACATCCTTCCTAGCAGCTTCTTGTTGTTGACCAAATCTTCGAGTTTTCTCTTCCTTAGGATTGCAGATTGTCTTCACAAATGTTGACCATAAAGGGTAGATACCATCAGCTAGATAGTACCCCTTGTTGTATGCATGGCCATTGACCTCAAAGTTGATCGCTGGAGTATTGCCGTCCGCAAGCCTGTCGAATACGGGAGATCGCTGAAGCACGTTGATATCATTGTGAGAGCCTGCCATGCCGAATAAAGAGTGCCAAATCCACAGATGTTGAGATGCAACCGCTTCAAGTATGACAGTGCACTCTCCAACATGTCCCCGGTATTGGCCCTGTCAAGCAAAAGGACAGTTCTTCCACACCCAATGTATGAAATCTATGCACCCAAGCATTTCAGGAAAGCATCTACTCTCATTGATCAACAACTGCAGGGTAGTGTCTACAACAGTTGGTTCCCTCAAATACTCCGGACAAACACATGAACCACAGCTTTACAGAAGAGATACATGGACTCTAGGCAAGTGGACTCGCTCATGCGCAAATACTCATCAACAAGATCACCAGCTACTCGATATGCAAGCATCCGGATAGCTGCAGCGCGTGCACTTCCGGTAAGAAGAGAATCCATACGTACCAAGTGCATCCGGCTTCGCCTCCAAGTAGTCATCGTATGCCCTCACCCCTTCCAGTAGGCGCATGAACACATTGTTTGCCTTCAGAAAACGGCAACGAAAAATATGTGGCGGATATGTTGGCTTGACGGGGTTGAAGTAATCCTTCCAAAGTTGGTAATGGTCGTTTTCTCTATCACGACTCAACCCCGGCACACACGCAATAACCGACCGTACATGTCGTGGGAGTGCACTCTCGTTGAAGTTGTGGACGAGAGTTGCCGCGGCCACCAAAATGTCGCTATCATCGTTGGATGACTCATCCGAAGTATCGATAAAAGCAGAGCAGAAGAACATACAGGAGCATTTGTACCGGTCTTTGCAACGAAGAGTTGCCATACCTGGTATGGCTAGGAACTCCGTCGAACGGCTTGGGTGCAATAGAGTTTGAGGCCGAGTCCGAGCCAAAGGCCAAGAAGGTTGTTGTCCCACCTCCTCGCAACGTTGACACGGGTGGGGACAAGGAAATCTTGTCGCTGCCATGGCCGGAGAAGATCGAGGAGGATGGCGGCCGGTCGAGAGCTACTACGGGTCAAGCAAAATCGTCCTAGCGCGGGCCAGTCAACAGATCCAGGGCGTCGGCGTGGAGACTAGCTACGGCCGCGGCGGAGGAGAGTGGACGGTGCGGACGAGGGACCAGGCAGCAGCACCCGCAAGGACGACGGCCGCTATCAGAATTGGAATGGGGTGTGAGATGGGGAGATTGTGTGACTGACGATTGGGCCCAGGGCAGGCACAGGAGGACAAAGCGCAGACGGGGACGCTGTCCATTTCGCCCCAAACGTGGACCAAACTTGGACCGGGTTTGGGGCGAAACGGACATGTACGCCCTCGGCGGTCCATTTGCGGTGGGCCGTTGGAGCCTACCCCCTATCCGTTCGGACAAAATCGGACGAGGTCCCTCCGTTTGCGGAGGGCCGTTGGAGGCGCCCTAAGGACGTGTTTGGTTGACTGTGAAGGGTTGGGTCAGGCTCTCTTGGATGGAAAATGACTCATTTGGTTATCTGTCCCGGTCCACGTTATTGTATAACATGAACTTTAAAACAGTGATCAGCCGTGACATGGAGGAATGGCCGATTCGGCCATTTTCACTGAGCTTGTCCCTGGCGATCTCCGCATGTCGAACAGTCAAAGTCTCTCATGTGTTGGGAAGTGCGGGAGACACGACATTTCGGCATAACTCCCCATCTCCACTCCCCTCACCGCCCACTCCACCGCTCTCACCTCTCGGACTCTCCGCTCCATGGTCGGCGCTCCTCCTCCCCCGTCCTGCCACACTCGCCAGTTCGGCACCCCCGCCGACCGCTCACCAGAAATGGGTGTTTGGTGGAGGTGCTCGCTGGCAAGGATCATGTCGATCTGATTCGAACTCGGATTTTTCTAACGATTTTTTTGACATATTATTTGCGTTATTTCGACGTCGTATGCAAAAGTTATGGCCGTTACAAGTTTCTTTGACTGTTTGTTGCAGAAAAGGTCAAAATTCATATTTCAAAATTTCTATACCTACTAGACACTCAAACCTAACTACATGTCAAAGGATTAGAATTGTTTTTTCCAAATCCCACCCCCACCCCCCCCCCCCCTGGTGCGCCACAGAATGTCACCTTTTTGTGGCGCACCTGCCAGGTGCGCCACAGATTTTTTTTTTCAAATTTTAACCCGCCCCCCAGATAACTTTCTGTGGCGCACCTGGCCATGTGCGCCACAGAAATGTGACTTTCTGTGGCGCACCAGGCTTGGTGCGCCACAGAATGTCTAATTTCTGTGGCGCATGTGGTTTAGTGCGCCACAGAAATGTGACTTTCTGTGGCGCACTAAACCACGTGCGCCACAAAAAAAATTCTGTGGCGCACCAATTAAGGGTGCGCCACAGAGTGCCAACCTACCTATATAGGGTTTCCCTACTAGTGAAAGCACTGTCGTTAGTTTGTCTCGGCCGTCGCTGAGCAGCGGCGTCCACATCGGAGGCGGGAAAGCTGCCGCGGCGCCATCGGTGGCTGCGACTTCATCTTCGACGCCGCCAGCCATGGATGGACCGATGTCGCCACCAATATCGGTTCCTAATCTGGCCGCGCGGGCTTCTTCTTCGACGCCCTTCTTGTACGTTGTAAGTGGACCTTTCACCCCCTTTTAGGTCATTGGGCGCTAGATTAGTTCCCGATTTAGATTTGGGTTCAGGTTTGTGTCCCATTTGGGGTTTTTTCGTGTCCGATTTAGATTGAACTTGTTTAGGCACCCTGTAGATGTGCATGTTCTTGTAGATCTATTAGGTTTTGTGGCATTGTAGATTTCCATGTCCATGTCCATGTATTGCTTCTGCTAGTCATCTCCATGTACACGTCCATGTATTGCCTGTACTAGTTCATGTCCATGGTTGCCATGTCCATGTTCATTGTTTGGGCACCGTGTAGATGTCCATGTCCATAGATGCCATGTATTGCTTCTGCTCATGCATGTCCATGTCAATTAATTGTTGCCATGTACTGTTTCTGCCCATGCATGTTCATGTGTACATTGTTCACTGACGTCACCCTCTTGACAAGGTACCAAAACTAAGGGAAATCGCCGGGAGGAGGCATCCACAAACACCTACTGGCTTGGAGGGCGTGCTCCCGCGCTGGCTAGTGAGGCCTGGGGTGCCCGACACGCAAGAGGAGGCGATCAAGTTGTCGAACCGTACCTAGGGCCGACATCTGACAATCGGACACATCCCCAGACCGCTGACACTTCGCCTCTTCTAGGTTCAGGTCGACAACGATGACTTGCTGATGCTCGTCATCCCAAGATCGTTCCAAGCCGCGTTGAAGGAATGGTTGCAAATTCCGCTACCTCCACTACAAGGAAACAGTTTATAGCTGGCAGGTAATTACCGACGAGTTTGCCAAATCCACGCCGGTGTTATTTTCGTACCAGATTGCAGAGCTTATCACCGGCGTGGAAAAATGCCCTTCCAGTGATAATTTCGTACCACTTGCGTGTCACATTACGCTGCATGCCGGTGATAATGTGAAGGTGGAAGAGAGAGGTAGGATGTGGCGAGGATATAGCTGGGATGCGGTGGGACATAGCCACGCTAGTCGCATTAATGCTAGCGTAAGAAAGACGTGAGCTCGCTGCGTCTGGCTGGGAAACAAGCGTAAGAAAAATGCGAGCTCGCTGCACGGAATCGACGGCTCGCTGCTCTCAGCTGGGAAACCAAGACACATTGATGCATGCACCTGACCGGCGAGTAGCCGCATTGATGTCTCTATGAAAGGGTTGGCCGCCTCTGAGGCGTCGCGCGGCTTCATCGACGCGTCCAAGCAGCTCCCAACTAGACGGGTTGGGCTGTTAGCGCCAGACGGATTATTGGGCCACGCGGGGCGCAAAACGGCTATGGGGCTGCAACTGGCGCGGTTTACGTTCCGGCACGCCCCATATAGCTATAGGAGGGCTATGGCATGCTCGATTGGATGCTCTAAACGCATCCATACTCGTATCGTCCTACCTGTAGCATTGTAATTATTATTCCTGCCACCAAGTTACGGAGTCGACCAGTGTAATCGTGTAGCCCCTCTGTTAGTGAGGGCGGTGATTTGGTGGACGAGCTCCACAGAGCTCTTTTTTGAATAAAGCGAAAAGGACAGTTTTAAGTTTTAAAAATGTGAAAAAAAAGCTATAAGTAGAACATGATTACTTATACCGGTCTGCAAAAAATTAATGCGAAATATTTTGAATTTTGGACTGAGATGCGAACAATGCAAATTCAAAACTTTTCAAATTTTTCAGGATGTGTCATTTTTGTGTAGTGTGGAACACAAACTATTTCTAGTTGAAATTTGTAGAACAGTAGAATACATCATGTCAACATTTATGATTTGTTTCAGAATTTTTTGAAACTTTAAAAGATTGATTTATTTTCAAAAAACAGGCTCTATGGAGCCTTTGCTCCAAAAGCAGTTCAACTTTCCCCTTTGTTAGTCAACAACAACAACTAATATATATATATCGTCAAAAAATGAAAAAAAAACAAACTTGTTAAAAAGCCGATGGGTCCTATCGACCAGATCAAGTCAATACCGAGGATGCCGACACGTACGGAGACACTAAATCAATAAGAAATAGCTCGGGCTAGGCCTTGTTAACTAAGATTTAGCTCGCATGGGAATGCATGGTTTGTGCAATATAATTAATGAAGATTGAATTAGTCAAGAACCTACAGGAGTTCAGATACGATCAATAACGTGAGCACAGGAGTTGCGCTCGAATCTTCGATAGCTGACGTAAATTATGCATGACAACTAAGCTCGTCGTACAATATTTGATATTTGATGAAAATATCCCATGCTAAGCTTATTGTACGTCTCTCACTCTCTCTCTCTATATCTCTCTCGATCGACGAAAAAAAACTACGTCGGTCAGAAAAATGAGCTTATATGCGAAGTGATCATTTCTCTATGTATTTTGGAAATATATAATCTACCCGATGTTTTTAGTCTAGTCTTACAGTGATATATAATATATGTGTCGAGCAAACGAATTCAAGTTAAGTCAGCAAAAGTTCAAGTAAATAGCCATAGCCAACAAGTCTTCAAAGAATAGAACGGATGTCAAATAGTGCATGTGCAATAGAAAGAAGCCAGAGGAATGTCAAATAAAGAATGTGCAATAAAAATAAAAATCATTAGGCGGAACGCGATATATGAGTTAGTCCATCATAAACTAGCCACCACCCCTCTGCCTAATTTTCCATGGACCGGGAGCCAAATATTATCTCCCCAAACTCCTTGGCGCCATCATGGTCAAAGCCTGTCCAATTCTCGGTTCCACGTTAGCCTCTTCACTGCACCGAGAGACGCCGGGGAGAACAATCCCTTGAGATGGCTTCTATTCAAGAGATGGTTAACCTGGCAAGTCGGGAGATTAAAGGGGAAATTGGAAAATATGGTAAAACCTAACAAGAGTAACAACTATAAGTTTAGGTCAGAAGAGGGTAGAAGTATTGAATAAGGTAATAAGTCGAAACAGGCTTTCGCCCCACTATATTAATATAGCAACCACATAAAACAACAACGAGTTCACTGCTGGGCCAAACACAACACAAGCAAGTCCAAAAGAAAAAAAAAACAAGAAAAGAAAAAATGCTGACACCGGCGGACCGAAGAAAACGAAGATGACCTGCAACCGTTGCGCCCTCTGACAAATTCTCACCGCGATCCTTGCATTACGAATCGCCGCGTACCAAGCAGCATCTCCAAGAAGTAAAGCGGCGACAATGACACTGTTGCCCGGACTAGTCCTAGGTTTCCCGGTACGCTCCGAGGAGGGGCAAAGAGGTACACCCGACGCCGTTCAGAAAGGAACGGTGACACTCTCAAGCGTCATCGTGTCTGTGCCAAAACGACAGGGATTTCTCCCGACCCCAAAAAACCACATCCCGGACAATCCATAGCGCTCCACCAATCTTGTCATCCACCAACATACGCCACCACGGTTTTGTAGTGACCATCGTCGTTTCACCATGGCAAACGTTGCAAGGCCAGCCGGCCCGAGACGACGCAGCCGTATACAAGGTCCACAGTATCACAACCATGCGGGAGGGAACATCCTCCACCACCATAGACGGTAGCTGACCGGACATAACGATAAGAGCACACCAAGCTATTGAAGCCGAAGGACGGCAGCAGCACAGCCTCCTGAAGGACGTCTCAACCGCATTGGCGGGTGCAGTGGACTACAAATATAGGAGACGGGAAAAGTTAACCTAACATTGAACACGGATTAGCGTACAGTGGACTACAAATATACGTGTCACGGTACTACGTACTCCTGCGTTTCATAATTCTCGTATGTAACGGCGCTAGTACAAAAAAAAACGGAGCTAGTGCAAGTGTGTAGAAGATAGAAAGGTGAATCTTTTTTTTTCAGAAACGAAGAGGCTTCCCGCGCGCAGTTCTTTTCATTCGAACAAAAATTAAATGTATGTGGTTTTCGAAAGATGTTTTCACCCGGAAGGCCGTAACTGATGAGTGTAGTGCTAAAACTGGCAGTATAAGCATGCCGACATAGCTATGCAGTATGGTGAAGCAACACAAAAAATAAACTCTCCAAATGTTGATGTCAAAACCGTCCCTGTCACCGGCCGTTTGTATCAACACCCACATAGCTATGCAGGATGACGAGGATGGACATGACAAGTTCGATGAACTCATAGCTAGCTAACTCGATATTTTAGTATAGGGTGTAAAGCCTATCGATGGGTACATCTCGAACTTCATTATTAATTACAAGCCGAAAAATATACTTGTAGCCCGTACGTACTAATATGGAACAGTTGATATTCTCTTGTGAAGAACTCGGTTTTTTTTCAATGAAAAGAGCACACTCTGATTTGACCGCCGGACAATTAGAACCAAGCTTTGTTTCTTGATAAAGCAAGAAAAGAGGAGTTGGGTACTGTTGTTGTCCACTCCCTTTCATATATATATATATATATATCAACACCCACTTTTTTTGAGAAAATTATAAAAACTAACATATTTGCACATAGGATAACAAAAAGCCACTACTTTAGGCTAGGGTTTCAAAGAATTACATGTTCCTCGCTAACATGTAACAAATAGCACTGATTCGTCTCAGACGCTCGTCTAACCTCGGAACTGATGGGTTGGACCAAGTGGAGAAGCCACTCCATTTTAGTCAAAGGTTTCAAAAGACCACCACGATTGTCCAACTCGTTATATCCCCTATAAATAAAAGAAAAATCCACCATTTGAAAGGACAAGAATGTCGCCTAGAGAGGGGGTGAATAGGCGATTTAAAACTTTTCCGGTTTAGGCTTGATAAATGCGGAATAAAACTAGGTGTTTTAATTTAACAAGCATACAACCTAAATATACTAGGCTCACCTATGTGCACCAACAACTTAGCTAAGCAAGACAATCAACAAGGTGATAGCAATATAAAGGACTTCAAGCACGAAGGCTAATATAAATTGCATAAGTAAAGAGCTCGGATATATAAATAACCGAGACACGCGGAGACGATGATGTATTCCCGAGTTTCTCCTTTTTAGGGAGTACGTCTTGCTTGAGGGGTGTGAGTTTCAAACTCAAACGCCGCAAATGGCCTCACCCTATTCTCCGATGAATCTTGTCCAAAAGCTCGGTTCACCTTCCACTATCGAAATCCTTCACGGAAGAATCCGGAGCCTTTACAACAATCTTGAGGCACAACCCACAAAAGGATTGTGAGCTCCCAACTGACCACAAAAGGTCTCAACCACCACAAAACGCGTCTAGGGTCTAAAGACCCTAGTAGAGTAACAAGGTTACAAACTTTCAACTTCCACGAATCCTCGTGGAGAGCACAAACCGATGCACAATGCAATGGCAAGAGCACAAGTGCTCAAATCCTTCACTCTCAAATCCCACCAAAAGCAACTAATGCTTATGGGAGGGGAAGAGAGGAAGAACTCAACAAATGGAACTCCAAGATCTAGATCCAAAGGGTTCCCCTCACTTAGCGGAGAGATAGATTGGTGGAAATATAGATCTAGATCTCCTCTCTCTTTTCCCTCAAGATATGCAAGAATCATGGGAGAAATTGGGAGAGGGGCAAACTTTCCAAGGTCAACAATGGAGGTGAGAGAGGGGGAAATTTCGTTCTTGGAAGAGCTGGTGGCTTTGGGAAGAAGGGGGCCTTTTATTGGTCCCACGAAAAAAGAGCCGTTGCAGGAAAAATAACCCCGGAGACTCCGGTCTGGGGAGGCCGGAGTCTCCGGCCTGGGCAGAGTCTCCGGCCCCTGGGGGCGGAGTCTCCGGCCAGACCAGAGACACTGAAGTCTCCGGGGCACTTCCGGCCCACTTCCGGCCTCTATACAGAGAGTGCCGTCGTTGGGGCACGAGTGCCAAAACCGGCAGGCCGGAGACTCCAGTCCCCCTGTGGGCACACCAGAGACTCCGGTCTAGGGCACCGGATACTCCGTCCTGGATTTCCTGCAACCACTCAGCAAATCTGAAAAGCAATAACTTTCTCGTTCGAACTCCAAATCAGGTGAAACAAATTTTGTTGGAAAGGTAACGACAAGAGCTTTCCTCACGGATAAACCGATAATATTTCCAACACGAAAACGCAACAAGTTTTCCAAACAAAATCTGTTTTCAAAGAACTTGGGCTGGTCATAAAGATCACGACAAGCACCAAAACCCAACTAGGAGAAAAACCAAATAAAAACCAAGAAAGATGATATGCCAAGTATGAAAAGGTTTGAGCTCTCCACAAAGATACGATCGAGTTACTCACTTGAGATCCCCTCTTGATAGTACGTCGTCTATCCTATAACCCGGTCTCCCACAACACCACGAGACCGGCAAAATAGAAACCCTATCAAGGTCATACCTTTGCCTTGCGCATTCCACTTGAGCTAGATGATGACGATCTTGATCTCTTCAAGTGGACCACCTTTCTTGATTGCGCTTTAGCTTGGTGAAAACTCACATATCGCTCCCCCATACACCAATATGGGAGAGCCTCTCTTAGGCACATCTTCACTTGACCATAATCTCCAAAAGGGTGGCAACCTTCAAGCATAGGATTTCTTTCGCGATGCTTCTCTTGAACTTGCACTTTATATTCTTCTCTTGAATATTGCTTTGGTCATCACTTTATCTTCTTCTTTCAATCTTGATACCAACACATGGTGTTCAAGCATTGCCAATGGACAAGCCCTACAAGGATATCTCAATGCAACCATTAGTCCATAGAGATTGTCATTAATTACCAAAACCACATATGAAGGCTCATGCACTTTCATCATTGTCCCATCTCCACCACCGGTGGCTCTCCGGACCGGCGCCGCTCCTCCACGACGACGTACACAAGGCCTGAGTCAAGACGACGTGGTGGCTTAATTACGTATTGTGACGTTTTGATACACAACATAAGACATTATTTTAATTAAGATGGTCATGTGCAATTTCGCCGAAATGTCACAGTTATCACTACAATAAATATGTTGACTTTCAAGAGGCTATGAAAGGCTACAGCTGGGCTATAGCGCGGCTAAGGCCATATAGCCATTTTGCTAAATAATAGGAAATATTCAAAAATTGGGCAGTATATATTCGTGTATATATATATATATATATATATATATATATATATATATATATATATATATATATATATTCCAGCTATTCTACAACCACTTGTAGAATAACTATTCTACAACCCCTTGTGAACTTCGGCAAAACACTTATGTTAACTTCGGGTTTTTTTAAGTGAACTTCACAAAAATTTCACAAAATGAATTTTTTGGCTGACAATTTTTTTTCCTGAACTTTGCCCGTCCGATGTGAACTTCGGAACTTCACGTAAGTGAACTTCGGGTTTTTTCAAGTGAACTTCAGAAAAAATTTACAAATGAATTTTTTGGCTGACAATTTTTTCCTGAACTTCGCCCGTCCAGTGTGAACTTCGGAACTTCACGTAAGTGAACTTCGGGTTTTTTCAAGTGAACTTCAGAAAAAATTTACAAATGAATTTTTTGGCTGACAATTTTTTTCCTGAATTTCGCTCGTCCAGTGTGAACTTCGGAACTTCACGTAAGTGAACTTCGGGGGTTTTTCAAGTAAACTTCAATTTTTTTTTCTAACTCAATTGAAGTTAACTTCACCACAAAAGGAACTAAACTTCATGCATATAAGAAGAAAACTTCGTGTGGCGGAAAAGTGAACAACTCTCCCGTGGCAGCGACGGTGAACTCCATCTACTGAAGATCTAAACTGCAGAAAAAAAGTTGAAGTAACCGCTGCAGGTCCTCACAGCTCGTGTGGGAGTTCAGAGCATAGGCAGCGACACGCCAACAATGTGCTAATGGCCACGCGCGGCGTCCGTCGTGTGTCATGACGCACACCAGAAACTCGGAAGAGGGGCGAGTTGAAGTTCAAAGGATGAACCTCAAAAATGCGTTGCTCTGAACCTCCCCCATTCGCTACTCTTAACCGCCCCATCAGTGGTGTCCGGGACGTGTCGTTGAGGATCTCCGGGGCAGTGTGCTGGAGGTCGCCGGGCGGCGCATGGCGGAAGGTTGCCGGGGCCGCACACCCGAGAATTCGCCCGGGCCGCCCACGGCAGGAGGGCTCCGAGCGGCGCAGGGTCGGGTGGACGCCGGGAGCTCGGGAGTTCGTCGGGCGGCGTACGGCGGGAGGTCGTTTCGTCGGGTGACGTAGGAGCTCCCAGGGCGGTGGTCTGCACCACGGCAGCAGGGGGCTGGGGGCTGGGCGGCCGTAGGGGGAGGGCCGAGCCGTGGTGTGGGGTCGTGTTGGTAGGTTGCCGGGTCGCCGCGAAGTCCGTGGCCGGGTTGCCGCGAAGTCCACGGCGGCGCACCCGGGAGTCCATGGCCGGCGGAAGGTCGAGCGGAGGCGGCTCGCCGTGGAGGATCATGGGCGGTGCGCGGGGCGGGGAGGAGAAGGGGGACGCCGGCCCGCATCAGAAGGCCGCGATTGGAGTCGGCGTCGCGAGTTTGGGGACGCGGCCCGCATCAGACGCTCGGGGCAGCGCTGGTGGCCTCCGCCGGTGGGGGAGAAGAAGGGTCGAGGGCGCGGTGGGGGAGGGCTGCGGACTGGCTGTGGAAAACGCCGGCGGCCGCGCGCTTGGAGGAGGGGCGGCGGCGCGGGCGCGATGGACGCCGGTGGTCGCGCGCGCGTTTCTTAGTCCGGGGCTGGGGCGGCGGGAGTGGATGGAGGCAGGGCTGGCGGCGTATGGAGGCGCGGCGCAGCTGGAGGTGGATCGGCGCGGCCCTTGCCGGAGATCACGTCGAGGACGGGAGAGGTGGGAGCTTTTTTTTTAATGGAAGGTGAGGGTGGGAGTTCACACGAGGCAGAAGGTAGTGGGGTCGGGGTGGGGTCGGAACGGCAGGTGCGGTTTAGAAGGTTATTATTAGGGGTTGTAGAATAAGTATTCTACAATCTCTTAAGAGGGGTTGTAGAATAGTACTACCCTATATATATATATATATATATATATATATATATATATATATATATATATATCAATAATTCACAAATGCATAACATATTAACATAGTCTCATAAGATATACGAGTAACCAGAAGTTTTGGACAGGCATCTGTCCGCATATTACAACATTAAGTAGGGAGGGAGGCCGGGTTCAACGTCGAGCCCGGCCGGTAGTGTGAGCTTGTGCGCCGTCGCCATGGCCGCCTCTCCTCTCGGCTTCTATTTTCGGGAGAAACGAGAGGAATGCGGAGATTTTGGGGTTAGAGTTGGCAAATTGGCATAGAGGTTGATTTGGGCTCCGAAATTGGACCGAGCGGACAAAATGTGGTCTAAATTTTTTTGGCCCCCTGAGCGGGAAGATATCGGCTAAGGGGCTAAATTGGGGCTAAATCCATTTAACCGGCCTATTAGCGGCTATTGTCTCTTTAGCCTATGAAGGCCTTAGCTGCAGTCTGAAGGTTCTCGCAAGGCTATAGACGGGGTTTAGCCGGTTATTTAACCCTCCATTTTCGTCACTAGAAGGTCACACGGTTTCACCTATGACCCCTTTATGACAAAAAATGGTTGTTATGGTCATAAATTGGTTGTAATCGGATAAAAAAATAGGAAGCAAACCAATGGTTTCTGCTTATGACCGTTTCGTGTAAGGATATTATGACCTTTCGAACTAAAGTGGTTGTTATTGTTTTGGGTTTGGACCCTCCCAAACGTTTTACGACTATTTGGTTCTAAATGGTTATAGATTTATGACAATTTCTTTCAGGGTCGGCATGAGAAGGTCCTAAGTTATCATATTTCTTGTAGCGGCCTCTCATCGTCCACAATGTTCCGCCGCAAACGCGAGAACCCACTAGTAGGGAAAAGCCTATAGATGCAAGCCCATCACTGACGGGCAAAACATGCGTGCGTCAGTGCTATATAGCACTGACGTGCAAATTAACGGCACGTCAGAAGTGTCCGGATAGCACTGACGCACGGCCCATGCGGCCCGTCAGTGCTAAGTGGGGCCCGCAGTGGTAGCCGGCGGAGGCGTACCACTGACGCGAGGAATTACCGTGCGTCTGTGGTGTAAAGGGTACAACTGACGCACTACATATTCACCACGTCAGCGGTACGCCTCCCTGGCTACCCGGCAGCGGGCCCCACTTAGCACTGACGTGCGACCACATCGTGCGTCAGTGCTGTGATTCGTACCACTGACCCGCATTGGTCCCGAACATCAGTGGTAAGTGGGTCCCGATCGACGACCAGCCATGCATGTTTATATATATATGGTTTAATTAGGGTTTAGGGTTTTTAGAGATTTAATTAGGCCGGTTTTTAGGGGTTTAATTAATTAGGGGTAATTAAGTGCGGGCCCCGATCACGACGACCACCGTATACCTCGCGATTATGTATGGGGGGCGCGAGCTTTAATTAGGGGTAATGAAAACTCATGGGGTACACCGGCGGTGACGTACGTGAAGTTAAGATACTACGGAAGGATCGAGGAGATTATATCGGGCCGGTGATGCATGTAAAATGCATACATGAACTTTGCACTTTAATTGCTTATATTCCAATCATATTTGCATCATATAAGGGTTATATCAATGTTTTATCATGATTTTGGGAATACTTCATAGTTTTCCCATTTATTTGGAATTAACCCTGCACAGGCAGAAAACCCTAGTTTTGTATTTTAATGTTTCAGGGACCCAAACGTCAACGAAATCACCTGGAAATTTACGGGCGTCAATATTTGGAAGGAAGAAGGACTACGGAAAAAGGAAGCAAGCAAACGGAGACCCGAGGGCCAAACGGGCCTGGCCCACACGGCCAGCTACTATGGCCGCGTGGGACTCACCCGTTTGGGCCTTGTGGATCCGTTGCCGTCGATCTTCGCTCCACCGTCTTCGTCTTGACCTAAAAACGCCTATAAAAAAGGTCCCCCGTCGTTCTCTGGAAGGAGCGCCGCAGAAACACAGAAACACCAAAACGGAGATCAAGAGCTGCAGATTGGAGGGGGAAAACTCCGGCGGGGCGCTGCCGGCGTGGTCTCCACCTTCTCCATCGACTTCTCCACCGTCTCCATGATGAAGAGGGAGTAGTCCACCTCTGGACTATGGGTTTGTGGAAGTAACTTATGTATCTCTCCTCTCTTGAGCTTCACTAATTAGTATCGTATGAGCTGCTGAACATGATTACGGTCACCGTTGTAATAAATTTGTGGTGGAACTTTATGAGTTAATATATGTTCGAGATTGCAATGTTTGTTTCAGTTATGAGTATAGATGCATATTATGTACCCCGTTCTTGTCTACTTCTTTTGATCAAGCATGTTTATGAGAGCGTGTGAGGGGGAACGTGTGCATTAGTTGGAGTAACGGGGGGTGGCCAGTGCAGTGAACGTGAGAGAAAGTTCTGCGATCCACTTTGGTATCTTTACCTTATTTTGTTACCTCACTAGGGATAAACTAAAATACCATGCTACCGGAGATGTGGGTGTGACCATTGCCACTACTCCATGACTAGATCTAGCATGTTCTTATTTTCACTTCTTGTCATGATACTTATTGCTATACTCTGAGTTATCTTAATTACTGAGGTGTTATGATTTAGTTCGCATCTTGGTGGAGTATAAGAGAGGTTAATAACCAAAAGATCTCTATCTTAGGACGTGATGCCCATATATCTAATTAACTTGTTATCAAACCCTGTGTTGCAATCTCATATGTTAACTTTGTGTGTTCCATTGTCTACCACTTTATAAAGAGAGAGTGCATTTGTGAAACCATGAACCCCAGTCCATTTTTAATCATAAGAAACACCTTTCCAACACCATATACCACTTTTATATTTTCAGCCATCATTAAATCCGAAAATACAAAAATACTTTTCATCTTGCATACATCATTTTAAAACCCAAAAATATCATTTACCATTGCATCCACCATCATTGCATATATATTTCCTGTTTGCATTGCATAACTATCCTGATATCATTCTTACACCTTGTGCTTGACAACCACAGGTGAGGTTGAGGACCAAAACATCTAACCTTGTTTTGTAGGTAACCAAAAGAAGGATAAGAAGATAAATCTACCACTTCAGATTCCCCGAGAGTTCGATATTAAACCCTCGAGTCACCCCTCGTGGGGAAAACTGTCTTCCACTATACTATACACTCTGCACTTGGAGTCTCAACCTAAATCCCGTTATTTGTGCAGGCATCAAGACTTGCTCTTCGGGATCATCAGCCGGCCAACTTTAATTATACGTTAGAGGGTGTGTACGTACTGCCGATATCGATGTTCCGTTCAGATGGGTTAAGATCGAGCATCATCGAAGAAGACCGATACTTCACCACCATGGTTAATTATACCCGAAGCCGGCACTTCAACAAGCGTGAAACAACGTCACCGCACAAAAATGAGCATGGGTATTGGCTAAGCACGTGTTCCAATATATATGCTTTATTCTCTCCGTAATTAACCGACCCGTCTCACGACCTAGCAGGACCACACTACCGAGGTCAGGTGACAAGTCATGATGTGGGGCTAAATTATTCAACGGCGACAAAAAAAAGGCAAGAAGATTGTTAAACGCTGAGAAACTATATATGCATGTATCTATCTTTTGTATAATTCTGGACTTGTATCGATCAACACATATTTTTGTATAATTATGTGCTTGTTTGTATCGATCAACTAATATTCGATGTGTGCGGCAAAACTATGCATGTATCATCTCTCTTTTGTACAATTACGTGCAACTGTATAGATCGATCAACTAATATTCAATGTGCATGCGGCGTTAACTATGCATGTATAGGCCCTCTTTTGTACATATACGGATTTGAATCGATCAAATAATACTCGCGATAACACACTTATTATATGTATGTTTCAATTTAATAATAGATGACACACCTATTATTGGAAAAAACAAAAGAATTGGCAAAAGCAAATTAAAACAAGAAAAAGAAAAAAAGTACCACTGACGCGCGACCCTGTCTGCCGTCAGTGGTAAACGTAGTACTGACGCGCGATGATAAGCGCCGTCAGTGCTACTATGTACCACTGACGCGCTCGATCATATGGCCGTCAGTGGTGGAAAACGTACCACTGACGCGCGTCCTGGGTCGTACGTCAGTGGAAAGTGGGTAGCTAGCTAGGCCTCGCGCGCGCGTGTGTCGAGTCAATTTCCCCAAATCTCTCTCAATTCAACCGCGCGCTCTCTCTCTCCCGAAAACACCGCCGCCGCACTCCCCCTCGCCACCGGCCGCCGCGTCTGGCTCCCTCCCAGAAGCCTCCACCGTCCACGGCCCCTCTCTCCCCTCTCCCTCCTCTCGCGCGCGCCCCCTCTCTGCTCCAAGCCTCCGCCGTCCACGTCCCCGATGCCTCCGCCGTCCACGAGGCCCTGAGCGCCGACGCCGTCCACGGCCCCGAGCACCTCCACCGTCCAGGACGCGAGCGCCATCGCCACCGTGCCCTCCTCTTCCTCGGCGCCTCTCCCTTCTGCAGGTTCGCTCGGTTCTCCACCTGCGCTCCCTTGTGCAGCCAAGGTGTTTGTGAAAATGCCACTAAATGTGTTTCCTCCACCGTAGCAAGTGAACGGCTTCCTCTACAGCCCCAAATAACAGTACCTAATTTGCAAACTGAAGATGAACTGACTCAAATTTCTATTCCAAACTTTGGGAAAGTTCTAGATACCAATATTGCAATTTTTAATGCATTTTGTACCGACAAAATAATACTCCAGCAATTTATGTTAATTTAGGTTAGGTTCAATTCTAGCAAAAAAAAAAAACCAAGGAAAATTTGTGAAAATTGCAACAAAAATTGGATATTTGTTCTGCCATTTTAGATTCTAGTTTTGTGATCATTTTGATATTTTATTTGTAAATTTCCGAGCAATAATCAAATGTTTATGATCCAGTTTCATGTGAGATTTGTCGATGATGTTGTGGTGGTGGTGGTGATGATGCTCTTGTGATTTGTGTATGCTGCCGGTCGGAGATGCCGGTCGGGGTTTGATTTTTTTAAATGATTTGTGGTTGGTGTCGATGATGTGGTGGTGGTGGAATGAGTCCCATGATTTGTGGTGGTGAGATGATGGTGTTGTGGTGATTTGTGTATGTTTGCAGGTACCCATGAGGCCCTTGAGATTGCCGGAATGTCGATTAACTTCCGTTCCGGCAAATTTCGGATACTCCATATATCATATTTTTAGCAAAGGTCATGCCGAAATTTTTCGTGAATTTTGGCATGACTTTTGCAAAGAAAAAAATATATGGAGTACCCGAGATTTTCCGTAATGAAAGTTAAATAACATTCCGGCAATCTCAAGGACCTCAGATGCTCAGCACAGGATATTGTGGTGGTGGTGATGGTGCATACTGTTGCATGTGATTTGTGTGTATGCTGCCGGCCGGAGATGCCGGCCGGGGTTTGAATTTTTGTGGTGTCCATGATGTTGTGGTGGTGGAATGATTTGTGTATATTTGCAGGTACCCATGAGGCCCTTGAGATTGCCGGAATGTCGATTAACTTCCGTTCCGGCAAATTTCGGGTACTCTATATATCATATTTTTAGCAAAGGTCATGCCGAAATTTTTCGTGAATTTCGGCATGACCTTTGCAAAAAATATGATATATGGAGTACCCGAGATTTGCCGGAACAGAAGTTAAATAACATTCCGGCAATCTCAAGGGCCTCGTGGATTTTAAATGCTTTAGTGAATTTTAAATGCTTTTGTGGTTTTTAAAATGCTTAAGTGGTTTTTAAAATGTTTAAGTGGTTTTAAATGGTTAAGTGGTTTTAAAATGATTTAGTGAATATTTAATACTTTGGTGAAATTTACTTACATTTGTTTTACTAACTACGAGGTTTTATTGTAGTTTAACGGACATGGCTCACAACGATGAAGCCGGGGGTTCATGGGCAGAACGAGAAGCCGGGGGTTCAGATCAAGGAGGCGACGCCGAGTGTGATCCTTTAACGGAGCACTACATGTCGATGCAAGGAAACTGCAGTGAGGACGACATGGCGATGCCAAGGAAGCGTACCGTTGACGAGCGGGAGGATGCCGAGGGCAATAAGGGGACCGTCGACGATGCCACTTACTATAGCACTGACGACCCCATGGATGGCAACGAGACCACTATGAGTGGCGCCGCGGATGGTCACGAGACCACTGATGCAGGTAGCAGTGCCAAGCGTCGCCGGAAGGAGAGAAAACCAAACCGGCTCCCCGCCACCAGATCCACCTTTGCGGAAGTGGACCCAACTGGTGTGCCTCTGCTGCCGCGTAAACTTGCGGGTGGGTTCGGCAACAAGACAGGACCACTCCATCTGCCGAGCCCCCGGAAGAGCCACGTATTTTTTTGGATGACGACAACAACTTTCTCAATGACTTCTGCTATGACGACCTGAGTCCTCTTGATCTGCTCAACCGTGATCCCGATGCTCCCGCGGCCGATATCCCTCAATGCTCGAAGCGTCTATTCGGTTCTCAGGAAACGCCTGAAGCGGCCCCCTTCTTCACCGAGAACCAAACAGCCACAGAAGGTGTTCTCAGCCAGGGCAAACTCCACGAGGGTACAAAACATGCGCTAGCATCTCCCGTGGTCGAGCAGAAGAAGCAGCTGAAGCAGCCGAAAAGATCTAACAAGAAACGTGCCAATGCCTCCAGCAGCCAGCCGGCGCCTACGAATCAGTCGGCTCCTACGAAGCCGTCAGCGCTTATGAAGCCACCGACCCACTCTAATGAGGTAAAAGTCCGTAACTGGCATAAAACACATCAATTGGGTGAACCGATGCTGCCGCCGGAAGCCCGGGATCTCCTAGTTGGGGATATGAGGAGCGTACATGAGGGTGTTATGTATTTGGAGAAAAGTTAATTACCTCCGAATGCCAAATCCACCATACCCACTTTACCTGGCAAGGGTGCCAAACGGCATGGGCTTTGTCGACACTTACCCCGGGGACGTGTTCTTCATCAGATTTGATGAGATCTTCGACCTCTACCACCTGAAACGGCTCCCGACAGTTTTGGTCCGCCTAGTTGCTCTCACATTTGCGCACCAAGTCAAGACGGAGGAATCCCGGAACTTTGCGATAATGGACCCCTACTACATGCGTGAGAGCAACCTTAAGACCCCTGCGGCTCGGCTAACCGTGACGCAGTTCGTTGAACGTTTCTTCCTAGAGAATAAGGGCAAGGGGACCCTCCTCGTGCCTTACTTTCCCGAGTAAGTAGTCATTCAATTTGATCGCTAGCCGCCATAAAATAATTTCGTACATTTTGTAGAATACCGATAGGCTCTTTTTGACAGGGACGAGAACTGCATCCTCATCGTGTTGAACCTGGAAGATTCGTCAGCCACATACTTGGACTCGGGGAGGCATAAGAAGAAAGACTACACACATATCAAGAGTGTTCTGAATGATGCTCTAACCGGCTACGCCTTCAATGGGGGGATAGTTAAAAAGAAAATTCTCAAGCAAGGCAACCTGGTATTCGGCATCAAGACAGACTTCCTATGCGCCCCAAAGGCGGAGAACAGTATGAGGGAGGCCTACTACGCCATAATGCACATGAGGGAGTGGTTCGTAAGGGACGAGGACACTCTTGGTCGCATCCAGCGCATATCGGAGTACACTGATCAGGAACTCATGCATGAGTTTGGTCGCATCCAGCGCATGATCACGCGAATCATCCACAGGGATATCTCCAGTAGCGATGGGCTATTCTACCACGGCTTACCAATACCACCTAACCGCGAGATAGAAAGCCGCTTGGAAGCGCAAGGTGAAGACAGGCCTTTCAACTCGTTAGAGGGCTTCCGCCCCTTCCCGCCGAAGTCGAAGCCGAAACCGAGCAAAAAGCAGTGATCGATGGTTGATCCCTTAGCAAATTTCGTAAACTTGGTGCTGTTGTTTTTACTTTCTGCGAACATGCTATCTAGGCACAAATCCAACCATTTCTTGTTTTGTTTTGTCTTTTTCGTTAATTAGAACTCTTGCTTTCTTTTTGCCTAATATTTCTATTCGTGTGTCTTGTGTGCAGAGAGATCAAAAAGTTAGGGCTACAGGACTAGACCGGAGGCGAACCACCGGCTAGCTAGAGAGGAAGAAAGGAAGAAACGGATGAAGTCCAACTTCATCGTCATCCCCTCCTTGCTCATCGTCATTGACTCTTTTGTACTGTAGTTTAGATGACAGTAGACTTGCTTTCGAAACCTTTGCGACGAGCTTAAACTATCGACTCTCGAAATGTATTTGTGTATGATACAATATTTGATCACTCTTTGTGGTTTATATATTTGTCGGTTTGTAATGCATGCGTGATTTATACTTGTCAGTTTGTACTACTTAATTATTCATACTATGAATTTATACTGTATTTGCCAACTGTATACGCGTATATATACGCGGGCAGAAAAAAATTCAGAAAATTATACCACTGACGCATGGCACGGGGGACTGCTGACGGACGCTGTATATTCAGGCGGACAACCGCTGGCGTGCGTCGCTGAGCTATCACCGACGGGCGGCATGTGCGTCAGTGGTGGTGACAATACCTCTGACATGCCCCATATCCGCACGTCAGTGGTAACATCGCTACCGCTGACGCGCAGGGCGCCCGTCAGTGGTACGAAATAGCCCTGACGGGCGAACGCCCGTCAGTAGTAGCTCTTTTCCGTGCGTCATTGGTAGGCTTTTCTGTACTAGTGACCGCAGTAACTACAACCAGAACCACCACGCCGCGTCTCACCGGCCAAGCTCGCCTATGCTCCATGACACATTGGTCTCTGCGGGCCGCATCCGTCGTAGTGACGCAGCGAGCTCGCCCTGTGCCACCGTGCGTCGCCTCCGCCTTCTCCTCCACCTGTTCGACGCTGTTGCCGGGCTATAGGGGCGCAAATGGAGATGCTCTTAGTTGGTATTCCGAGTAAGCAACATTGCTTGAGGCAGAGGCTCACGTGTACTACAGTAGTAGAATACAGCGTGCATGGGTGTGCATGTGTGCGTGTGCTTCCTGCATGCATGTCGTGTCCGATCGGAGGGGAAATTAAAGGGTGCACTGCTAGTCGTGCATGCACTACGATCGACTAGCCAGCCCACGGGCTAGCTTTGCCTTAGCTTTTGCATTGCACAACTGTTCATCCACAGTTGTAGCTTTTCTACTACTGTACTACACTTCTCTCTCTGTCCCTTCTGTTCAAGAGAGATACGGATTCGCATGCATCTACGTGCATGGGTCAAGACTTCAGCTCACAGACACGCATCCAAACAGTACTCCAATTTCCACTGGGAACCCAAATAGTAAGACTAGGGTATAGGGTAGTGGTAGTAACCCTAAATGTTAACCAACCAGGACAATTTGCACTGGTTTCTGGCTTTCTGCTATGACACATTGCTTGTTTGAGAAGGGGGTCGATAGACGATAGTACGGTGGCAATTGCATGCGTTCCATTTCAAGCACAGATGCACACCATGCATGCACGCGTGCATGGCAAGGCCAAGGTGACCACTCGTCTCTCCCTGTGTCGTCTGCTTCCTTAACTTTGCCGCTCTCCGGCAGCTTTTTTTTTTTTTTTTGAGGCCTCTCTGAGTATACAAGTTGTAGTATCTGATCAGACACACAGGAACACACACCACACTCACACACACCACACGCACTCCCCACCTATGTGTCTAAACTAGATCTACATCCTATATCTCATAACACGTCCTGAGAGACTTATCCGAAGACCAGTGCTTCGGTGACCGGCGGGCACGTCGATCTCGCCTGTGGCGCATGACGTTGAGAGGCAGCGAGGTGAGGCAACCCGGAAATATGCTCCCACTGGGAGTCGATCCTGGGTGGATAGACCGGCCACTGCCGTGTCTTACCACTGCGCCACTGGCGCGTCCTCGCTCTCCGGCAGCTGTGCAGTCGCTCAAAAGCTGGACATGTCGTGCTCCAAGCTCTACTGGCTAGGAATCCGCACGGCCGCATTGGTCAGAATCATATACAACAAGTCAATCACTTCTTCGTCCTCACTATGCATGCATTCATCCGTCAGTATTCACTGCCTGTTCTTTCGCTATGTTTCGCACCAGCCCTGGTTTCAGATGTGTTCTTACTTCTACATGTTAAGTCTCAAGAAATGGGGATACAACTTATTTAATTAAGATGTTTTCATTTTTTTAACGAGGCTTGCCATTTTCATTAATAAACAAGAAAATAAAGTTAGCTGGTTTATTAGCGGGACACCAGTTTAAAACCGGAACATACACACTTGACGACCATCATGGAACACGACCATCGTGAGAGAACACAACCACCCTGCCTACCCACACCACTCAACCGTGTGTCGTCGCCGAGATTGCCCACCTACGTCATCATCATCATCATCACCCTACACTGACTCCGACTTCACCAAAAGACCACCAAGGATAACCTCGCCGTAGCGACGTCGTGAAGCCCACCCGGTTTATGCCAAATAGATACTCATCGCGTGGAGATAGACAGTTCCGATTCTGACGACGAGCTCGAAGAGGAGATGTGCTAGACCTGCACGGAAAAAATCTTCACCACCGGAACGCCCCCTACATAGTGCAACCTGAGTTGCATACTTGATACGTAGTGTAGTCTGAGCTACATATTTGATACAAAGTTCAAACTTATTTACATTCATGATACTTACCGCAAATTGAGTTGCACCTGTGATACATGTCGCAAACTGGGATACATCCATGATACATATATAAATATATATATTTTAGAAAAGGGTAGTCCTGGCCTCTGCATCGTGATGATGCATACAGCCTTTATATTAATAATAAACGTTTAAAGAGTTAAAAAGTGAAAATTACAACTCAAATGACAGCCAACATGGCAGAATGAACCAGCCAACGAAACACTGACAAAATAGTGCTTCTAAACATGTTGAAGACGTCTAGAATGCTGCCAGCCACACCGGTAGATAGCTCGAACAACCGCCATCAACCGAGTACAGCCCTGGTCCATAAGCTCCCGCTGATCGGCCGGGAGAAGGAAGGACCATATATGGATCCAATATGTAGCACGGTGAACAACCTGCAAAAAATGAGCATTTCCAATCTTGTTAAAAACAACATCATTCCGGCAACTCCAAATTGCCCAGAGAAAAGCACAAACGCCAATGCGAATACGAGCTTTAGTTCTCTTATCAATCCCAACAAGCCAATTACCAAACATGTTAGCAATACTAGTTGGTGGTGAAATATTAAAGTGAAGTGGATCAATCGCCAAACGTCCTGAACAAAGGGACAAGCAATAAACAAGTGTTCAACAGTTTCATTGGACTGACAAAAAACACAGCGTTTGTCTCCTGTCCAATTTCTTTTAGCCAAATTATCTTTGGTAAGAATAACTTTTCTATTCAAGAACCACATGAAAATCTTAATCTTCAAGGGTACTTTTAACTTCCAAAGTTATTTTTTAAGGAAAGGTGTATGACCATGCATACAATCCGCATACATTGACTTGACAGTAAAGTTGCCTGACATGGTCAACTTCCATCGGAAAACATGTTGTTCGTTTGTTAAACTAACCCCCATTAGCTGCTGAACTAATTGCACCAATTTGTCCAATTAGCTCCTTCAAATATCTCCTAAATTCAATATTTAGAGGTGGAGTATTAGAAATAACCGCAGCCACCAAAACATTTTTTTGGCGTGCAATATTATATAAAGATGGGTATTGCACCGACAATGGTGTATCCCCGAGCCAGGTATCCTCCCAAAAACGAGTTCCCTGTCCATTACCTACTACAAACGAACCACGGAAAAAAAACTCATCCTTCACTGTCATGATTCCTTTCCAAAAAGGAGAGTTGTGGGCTTGACACTGATTTGAGAAAGGGTTTTATCACCTAGGTACTTATTAGTAAGTAACTCTTGCCAAACACCCTCCTCATTAAAATTTTAAAAAGCCATTTGCTTCATAGACATTTGTTTTTTATGTCAAGCAGTTCAATACCAAGACCTCCCTCATCCTTAGGTCGACAAATAATGTTCCATTTAGTAAGACGATATTTCTTTTTATGCTGATCACTTTGCCAAAAAAAAGCGAGAGCGATAAAAATCTAATTTTTTCTTACCCCCTTTGGAATTTCAAAAAAGATAAAAGGAACATAGGTAAACTTGATTCATTGATTAGTAGTATATACCTTTTAGTATATAAACTTATTTAGTTTAGTCCTACCCTAAGCTGCCTATTCTCGATTCATTGATAACCCTCAAATGTAGGGGATAGCTATTAAATTTATCACCGTAGAATTAAGAGTATCGATCCCAGTAATGATGTAAAAGTATTTATTCTGTCAAACTTTATTGTTCGTTGTTATACTTTTCTATGCACTAAACAAATCAAAGGAACTAAGATGTTTTTTTTTTTTGCTTTTCAAGTATAGAATGAGCAAATAAGAAAAAAAAATCGTGATTCCGAGATGCCCCAATCCTCTAAATTGATAGAGTACATTTCTAAGGTTGTACTGTATAATACGATAATTTTGTCCAAGGAAGGCAGGAATGTTATATCGACATGAATTTTCACATAATGCATGATAAGTAAATTGTCAAATATTGTTCTTACTGAAAAGAGCCAGAGCTCGGTGCACTAGTATTGAAGCTTCTTTTTCTTGTCAACCTGCTGGCTGTATCTTTAGTGATATTTCTGTTTCAGCAAGGGAGTCCCCGGTGAAAGTCCGAGGACCATCTCATCATCGACATGCCCGTGGCGGAATTTCGTTGGCTATATAGAAGCGCCTGCTCCCCAACGCCTCTATCTTAGTTTTTCTTCTTGTTGTTCGCTCTAGCTGTCTTTAGCCTAAGTGTAAGGTTTTTACTTTTTTTTTTCTCGGTCCGTTAAGCTATTGTAAGCTGGAAGCCAACAATGATTGGTTTTCTCCAGCGAACTTTATTAATTTAAATCTGGGCACAATGGTGGCCTCCTTTGATTCAAAAGATTTCCTTAAGATTTCTATTGGATTCTGTCATGTGGATATTTTTCCTTCCGAACATGTTTGGTTGTATTCGGTAGCTTGTTTTCACGGGAAAGGTAGCATGAGCTTCGACCTAATGGTTGGGCAGAGCATTTCATTCCTTTGTATTTTCTATTATTCCTTGATTTTCCTACCCTATGAAATAGATCTGCTGAATATAATATATTAATAATGAACACGGACATACGGTGTGCACATGTACGTGTATATATACAGGCGGGCTGGTCGTTTGATCAGAGGACGCACTGGTCATCTGTCACTCGCAGCTACTTATGGAGTATGTAAGTATCCAGGGGATAATGGTCAAAAGAATCTTATCAAGCAGATGGATGGACATAAAGCAATGCCACCCTAGACCTTGTCCTTTCTGGAATCCTATGGATCTAGCTACCTACGATCGAGGTATTTACGTACGCACGTACTAGTTGAATACCAGAACAACTTCCCTCTTCTTCATTAAAAATATCCAGAGATTAGTTCTTTTGAGTTTCAACGTAACGAAATCATTTGTTAGAAGGACTCTCTCCGTTTCTAAATATAAGTCATTTAGAGATTTCAATACAGACTACATATGGAGAAAAAGATTATAATTAGAAACGGAGGGAGTATGATACAAAAAATCGATCGTGATTGCATGAAGTCAAAAGTCCACTGCGAAGGGATTAATAAAATTCCTTTTTCTAAAAAAAAAGTGAACTGTTACAATATTATTGAAAAAAGTGTAAATTTAACTGCATGGTGCCACGAGGGTGCACAGGACACCAAAAAAAAATACTCCCTCCGATCGAGATTAAATGTCGCTAGAATAGACCTGCCCACGTACAACTGACAAGTTAGGGCTGCGACAGTATTTTCGGATCAGAGGTAGTACGTTTCTTTGTAGAATAGCATACGTTAATCATGTGTGCATCGTGAAACCAACATTTTTTATCTGTTGTGTCAACATGTATGCACCATGGTCCGTTATGCTCTAGCTCCGCCACCAGCATTCCGGTGTTTAGGTCCGATGTGACACCATGAGTGCACCATGGCCCGTTATGCTCTAGCTCCGCCACTGGCGTTCCGGTGTTTAGGTCCCAATTAACGTTTCATCGCGACCAAGGTAGCATGGGATGGCTCATGGGTGTACGATCTTTTTCCTCGGCGAGATTTCCTCTAATCACGACGATGTAAAAAGGTAATCAATTCCAGCGCAAAAACAAAAAACAAAGGTAATCAATTCTTTCTCGAAATTAATAGGGTTTTCTTCCCGCTGTATAGATAAAATAACGACCATATATACAACTCAACACCACAACATACACGAAAGGACAGTTACTTCGAGGAGATAAAGCCATGCCCGATGAAGGGAGCCGATGGGAGACACATGGGGGAACGCCGGTGAGATGCTCCAAGTGATCTACAGTATTTGCGGTCATCGAGATTCTATTGCGTACGTCCAGTTCCATCCATCAAATACGCTGTACAACAAGCAGCGTTAAGTTAGACGTATCTGCTGAAACTCGAGAGATGCAGACATGACACGATCGATCGAGGAGCGCGCAAGCTGGTCAAACGACCAGGCATGCAAGATGGTCGAGCAGAACCAATCGTGAGACATGCATCATGCAAGATGGATGCATGCAGTTCCATCCATCCATCCATCTGAAGAAAATTAACGGTGTGTTCGGTCCAGAACGGATCGGAATGGAATGGAACGGTTCTACACCCAGAGTCCATCCATGTGTTCGGTTTTTAGGTGGAATGGAACGCACCCGTTGCTCGTAATGGCATATTGCGCGTAGATGCGGAATCCACCTGTCCGGCCGATTCGGCCGGACCTAGTGGAACGGGTGGCTGTCACGCGCTAATTAATCAAGTTTAGGAATAATTAATCATGATTAGGAATAATTAATCGAGTTTAGGAATAATTAATTGACATTAGGAATAATTTCATTCTCACCCATTCCATTCCATCCTCACCCCATTCCAAAACCGAACACAAGAATGGAACGGTTCCGTGACAATTTTTTGTCCAAACCGAATACAAGAATGGAACGGTTACGTTCTGCTGGAATGGAATGGTTCCATTCTATTCCTTCCAATTGTCGTTCCGAACACACCCTAAGAGCACGCGGAACGGAACGAACGAATGTCTTTGGGGTAGGTTGCTTCAACTCACCCATCGAAAAGACCACATCGGCGGTGCTGGTTCCGTGGGACTTAGCATGACAATTTCTCGACTGTTTAATACAACAAGGTTTGTCCGACTCCAGTAAGGAAGGGGCCATGACAGCGGTGTGACTTCGACTCGCTTCAGTGCTTGTAGTCTTCACTAGGTGGTCTACGGAACTGGATGTAACTTTTTGTTATTTCTTGATTAATAGATCTGAAGTTTTCTCGAAAAAAAGACCACACCGACAGCTAGCTCAGCCGGGTCACGTACAGAGATACGTACCTTGTACGTGACTTCAGACGACGACCGTCTTGATCGACTTTTAGCAAAGCCAGACCCGCGTCTATCTATCCATTGTCCATGTGCAGAGCATACTCGAAAAGATGCTTAGAGCATCTCCAGTCATGGTCCCCAAATCCGCCCCTAAACTGTTCGGGCAGCTGTCCGCGGACACTCCTAAAAAATACCTATTACAACCATTGTCCCCAAATGTCCCCCCAAATTGTGATCCACTTGCAGGTGATTGGTGGAGAAGGAGAAAGAAGAATAAATAAAGGACAAAAGAAAGGAAAAGAAAAAGAAAAAGTGGTCCAAAGTGGTCCGGTGGACACGCCCGGACGTGTCCGGACGCCCCCAAACTCGCCCCATATGTGGGGAGAGTTTGGTGTGTGCCGGACGTGCCCGGACAAATAAAACCACTTTTCTACCGTCCGGACCAAAAAAAAAGTCCATATAGGGACCATGGTTGGAGATGCTCTTAGACAGACGTGCCTGGCAATTAAATCAACACGGTGAAATGCCTCTCTATAATGTAGATTTCTCGCATTATTTATTGTTCAAAATACTCGACATGAAGGTGCGCGCGTGAGTTCCCAGGCGCACACGAGGCGTTTAGGTTTCTCAGCCTCTCGTCGGCGCCGCCGCTGATCTGCCCCGTCTCTGTGGCCTTCGGGCCATGGAGGCGCGGTGGATCTCGGCCCTCGTCAAGGAGGGCTTCATTTTCTAGTTTTCGTGTCAAGATTTGTTTGGGCGTCGTTCTGATGGCGGCGACGTCGTCTCTTTCAATAAGGTCTACTCGGCTTCAGTCCCATCTCGGCGGCGACGTCGAGAAGCTTGTAGGAGTGGTGTGTTTCTCAAGGGATTCTTCTGGCGGTGACTATCTTCGGATCGTCGTGGAGCTACATCGGCGGTTCATCCTTGTTCTTCGGCACCGGGACGGATGTGGTCTTCTTGACCCGTTCGGCGACTTTCCGTCCGCAACCAACAACGTCAGGCCGGCTCAGGGAGGAGCGGCAGCGGCGGCGTGCCGTCGACACGGTCTGGAGGTTGAAGACGAAGGGCATCTCAAGGATCTCGTTGTAAGTTTTGTTTTTCTTGACGTGTTTTGTACGGTTCGGTGTTTCTTTTAATGACAGGGTTCTTTTCGCAAAACAAATACTCGACATGACATAGGGCATGTACAATGTTTTGTACAATGTTTGATAAGAAGATCTTATGTATTTAGTACCAAATAACACTAAATATGTCGTGAGACAAATATTGCTAAGACATCATCTCAGAGTTAAGAGAGTACGAAGCTCTTTTTCCGTTTCTCTCTACTTTAACTCAACGGTTATGTTACTTGGCATTGCCAAGAAAAGACCATTCTACAGTACATACCTTTAGAGCATCTCCAGTCGGAGCCCCCAAAATCGGCCCCCATAGTGTCCGCGGATACGTCCGGACGTGTCCGCGGACACCGACCGGACAGCCCCCAAAAATGGCCATATCCAACCACAGCCCCCTAAAACACCCCTAATTGTCCGTTCGGATGCATGTGATTGGTGGGGATGGAGAGAGAAAGGAAAAGAAAGAGAAAAGTAGTAGATAAAGTGGTGCATGTCCTACGTGGCGGCTGTCCGGACGCGTCCGGCAGCTCCCAAACCCTCCCCACATATGGGGTGAGTTTGTGGGCTGCCGGACAGCCCGGGCGTTTGGGGAGGCTTTGCCCACCCCGGTTGGGTAGCTATTTTAGCTCATTTTCCGTCCGGACACAAATAAACCGGTTTGGGGAGGCTTTGGGAGAGCCGCTTGGAGATGCTCTTAGAGCGCGGAAATGGACCGAAGAGCGGGCTATATCCGGTGTTTGCAAGCGAGAGCATGAGAGTGTGACTTCGGCGCAACAGTTGTCTCTTTCTTTTCTTTTTTGTGTTTTTTATCAAAAAAATTAACTTAGCACAAAAGGTAGAAATACATTTATATGTGGATGGAGCGAATATGCACGAAGCCAAAGCCAGTATCATGGCCTCGGCATAGGACTGAGACTGGGTCTAAGAATGAGTCGCTACTAAACTACTGGTGGTACAATCCCTTGGAAGGGGCCGACGTTATACGGGAACAACAACACGATGATAAAGGTTAGGAAAAGCATGCGAATGGGAACAACAATTCTCCCAAGCGTTTACTAGATTCACAATTATATTTTCATATTTTCGGTTTGACTTTGATTTGACCATGTTTATTAAGTGGCCCTGTTTTACTTTCGATTCTTTTGTGTGTGAGAGAGTATTGGATGAGCCTGTGTCGAAAACCTAAAATGGAACCCAGACTACATGATGTCCGTTTTTTCAAAAAATATAAATCGACATTTTTTAGTTTCCAAAAATCGAGAAAAAAATTCTCATATGTAGATATTGTCGAGATCTACAATCGTGCAAATTTTTAACTCCAAATTCGTTATATTTTGGGCTGCATAAAATATATAAATTGGTGGATCTGGGTGATGAACGATACAGTTTCAAAATTTTAAAATTCCCCGATTTGTCTTTTTTCGCAGCCCCAAATTCAACAAATTTGAAGTTAAAATTTTGCACGCTCGTTGATCTCAACACTATCTACATCTGGGATTTTTTTCGTGATTTTTGAAAACTCAAAATGTCGATTTTTTTTAAAAAACGGACACATGTAGCCGGGCCCTATTTCTTTTTCGACAATAATTATACGGTCAGACACTTCTGCTGCCGCAGACGCAGAGAGAAAAGAAAAGGGAAAAGTGGGGCAGGAGGAAAACGCCCCGCGAATCGCGCGGGACTTCTGCGCCCGCTGCAGTCTCCCGTCGTGTCGCTGCCGGGCCCACACCTACGTGGCCCAGCTCGGGGAGCTACCCGTGAACATTAGACGCGTACTGTAGTAGATGCAGTGTTTTTTTTCCTTTCGATTTTTTTTTTTTCGAACGGTTTCCTTTCAAATTAGATGCAGTATATTATCGCTTCACCTCGACGGCTAGAGAAAAGGATATGCGGTTCCATGAAATCCCATTGTAGCATTACATGACTAGCTAGATACCGCAAGTGCGAAAGGTATATATGTCTCTTTTTAGCGTAGGATAAGCTAGATGATCAGATCGATCGTGGCTGGCAGTGGCAGTAATAATACGGATTAATTCGACCGGGCGGTATCAAATCAATCGGACTAGCTACGTACCAACTGACTGGCACAAGGTACGTGTTGGTGTTGTGCATGGCACCAATACTTGACCCCAGGGATAGATATAGCTTGTCCAGTACCGTGTGTCCACAAGATTAAAAGCATCTTGCACCCATAGATATACACAGAACAACCACCATTTGGTTTATTTTTAAGTTCAAAAGCATCTTGCACTTCTCTTAAAGACAGAGAAATTCATTGGAATGCACTTGGATATATTTGTTGCCATTTTTTTCAGAAATGTTTAAATGGTTACTATTATTTTCAATTCCCTACTTGGACACAGAAGCATACGATTTCGAGAGATGAGTTGAATTTCCAAATAGTCTAGTAATATAATCCTGCCAGACAATCTAGTTGCCATCAAGCAAAGCAGATGATATTAGAGGAGTACATGGCTTGTTTTGTTCAAAGGAAAGTGAAGGAATAATATTTTTCGAATATACTTGGTTAAACTTTTAAACAGATTTTGTAAAAAACCTAAAACATAAAGTAAATAAAAATGGAGAGAGTAGTTACTAAGTGTTTTTTCTATTCCTTTTATTTTACCATGTCTCTAGTGGCCTAATAACATGCTTTACACCTCCATTATTATTCTTTTTCTGTGTTTTTTCAATTTATATGTTTTTGGAATCTCGCAAACCAAACAGGTCCGTAGTGTTTTGGATATTATGTAAAAAAAAGTTGAATAGTGTGGGTGGCGCAATGAAAGCTGCGGCCATAGAGAGGGGGACACCATAAGGACAAGGGAGCTGTGCATGGGCCTACGCCCTGTCAACTCGAACGTCTCTTCTGTCCCCTCTTAACTCGGTCACTCCACTGGAACTCTTTAGGCTTTCTCTCTCTTGCTCTCTCTCCCATGCTATTCAATACCAGTTATTCATTTTTGTTGGGCTTCATTTGATTTGACGCAAAAAAGGCAAAACCGGAAATTGCTTAGCGGATGTTTTTCTGGATCCGGTTCGAGACTTCTTGAGATATTGATTTTGTCTCACGCGTCCTTTCTCTACTGCTTTGAGAAATGGTGCAAGAACAGATCCTACCTGAGAATACTACAACCGGTCTGAATCCATTGATAGTAACAGTTGGAGTAGTAGAACGCATGAAGAGCATAGGATCTTGATGCTCCTCCACTGTCAAACTACAACCGGTCTGAATCCATTGATAGTAACAGATCAAAAACCGGAGAGGTTTCAGTCTGTCTAGTTTTTCAAAGCAGGAGTTCCATGAAGAACTTGATATTCAATTCAACAAGGTGTGAATGTAACAGATAGTTCAAATGCATGCGTCACAACATGATGTACATTCAGAGAAAACATCTGGTTTCTCCAGACCTACAACATGTTGTCGTGTGTTGATTTCGTAAAGAATGCTACAAATATGCCGTGCTAGAAGTCCATGCGTGTACATAGAAGGTCGGCCGAAAGTTCGAATGTAAAGGCTGAGAAAATTGTTATACGCAAGGCGCTTTTATTTTTTAGATGGGATTCTCAAGATAGTGCAACTTATTTTGTTGCCATTTTGTGGGAAGCTATACAAACACTACAGCAGAGCAGACTACACGAGGGCAAAGGAAATCCAAAAAAAAAAAGAGCACCAAAAGTCTAGAACAGGACGATTTTTTTTTTTGAGGCAAAGAAGACGACGATTGTTACAGAGAAAGATCTGGTCTCGTCAGCCCAACTGGGGAGGTGATATACACCGCGCGTTAGCGCCGCATAGTACCACCGCCGCCCACGTCGTCGATCCGCCGCCGTCGACCCCCCCGTCGCTAACGCCGGTTCACCCGCGGCCGGCGGCGCTTCCGCGACCGCCTCGCCGCTCCGCCCTCCTCCAACCGCCCCCACCGCCGGTCCGCCGTCGCCCAAGTCCATCCCTCTAAACCCGGCCACCACCCCCCACCGTTAAGGTTTTTCCGAGCCTACGCCGGTGCCGCCGCGGCTGGCCGCGTCAGCCCCGTCTCCAGCTCGGTCCTGACTCGCCGGCGCCTTCTCCTTCGCGCCTCCCTGGCGGTCGGCGTGGCGTCGCCGACGCCGGCTCGTGAGGTTGAAGAAGAGGAGTGCGTATTGGGCCCGACCCACGACAGGAACCACGCAGGCGGCGCTTCCCCTATGCGGCGCAAACAGGCGGCATATAGGGTTTGCCGCCCAACTGATAAGCGGACTAGAGCTAAATAGCAGTTGTGGGCTAATAGCCCAATATGATGGGCTAAAACATTAAGAAAAGAAACGATTGCCCATTGCCATCGCAATTCCTATATGCCGCCCGCAGCGGCGCAGGCGACTCGTGCCGCAAACCCTATTTGCCGCTTACTGCGGGCGTTAACCAGGTACATCGTATCACAAAGCGTTGCTGGGCCTAGCCCATTCCATTCGCTTGGTTTCTGTTTTTCTTGCCACGAGTGGGCTGGCAGCTTTTCCTCCTCGTCACGGCGTCAGAGTTAAGGGAGTATGCGTAGGCACTATACATCGCTCAACATGAGCGCTGGCATCGACTTGCCCAAGGGCTGTCCCATTGGGCTACTTTTCAATTTTATATTCCTTCTTCGTTTCTTTTTCATTTTCTTTTTTGATTTTTTCCTTCTTTTTTTTTTTGGGGTGCTACACTAATATATTTGTTCTCACTTCTTTTTTTTAAGTTTTTTCAAAAATACGTGAACCATTTTTACCGTGGACTATTTTTATCATGAACTATTTTTTATATAGGTGAAAACTTTTTATTTTATATTAAAGGTTTTTTAAACATAAATCATAGTTATCGTGAACCATTTTTTATTATAGGTGAACATTTTTAATTTATCATGAATTATTTTTTATTATATGTGAACATTTTTTAATATATCGTGAACCTTATTTTATTATAGGTGAACACTGTTTAGTTGATCGTGAACCTTTTTTAATAACGTGGAATTTTTTTGTAACATCTATGAACATTATTTTAAACTAGACAAACCATTTTTTCGTCATATGTGAAACTTTTTTCATGTTTTTGAAATGATTGAGATAAAATTAAAATAAACATGTAATTGGGCCGGACCAAAGCCGGCCCACCATCCGATTGGTACGGGATGGTTCTGTAAAAAGTACATAGTTATTTCCTCAACAACAAAGAAATACGATGGGACTTAAAAACCAAAATGATATGTAGTTCTAAGAAAAGTACCGATTGGAGTTGTTATCGGCTTATTTTCATTTTTTATGTTTTCTTGATTCACATATTTTGCTTCTATTTCTATTTTTTTGAGTGTTGTTCCTTTACCGAGTGTGTTCATTAGGACACTAGACAAATAGGTTCTTTGGCGCTCTGGGCAAAGAGATGGATAGTCGGCTAACGACCAATTTCCGGTGGTGGGTAGTCAATGGTTATCTTTCTTATTACTTATCTTGTCACCAATTCACCATGTTCTTGTTCGATCGATATTTCTTAGCAATTTGGTTTATGAATAGTTATTTTTGGGTCACATGAAAATAGGAAAACTGAACAAGGTTGATTAGCCAAATAAATTGAAACAGCTATATTTGATAAACTGACATAAGTATATTGTATTGCAAACATATAGTGATACAGCTTTAATGTTAAAACATATTTATTCAGCGTATGTATACATATCGGGGTAAGTATGGTGTGAATTTATCATAAGGTATCACAAGTTCATGGATTTAACCATTTATTGCATCCAGCGGACGACATGCATGCTTAGATATGCTCGCATGTATCGCTCCATATAAAGCACGTAACGCCTAGTATGGGCTCTGTCCCACGAAGTTGCCCGGTGGGCTGTAGCTGCAGATGATGAAGACGCCGCCGTTGTTGTCGCAGACGACGCGCGCGCAGCCAATGGCCGTGGAGTCGCGCCACACCACCTGTGTGTAGTGGCCGCACACCTGGCCCCCCGCGCAGGTGTTGCTGCCATGGTCGTAGAACTGCTTCTCCGACACCCACGAGTTCACGGCGGACGCCGCCGACCAGTCGGCGCCAGCGGAGCCCCAGAAGATGTTCTCCCCGTACGGCCCGCCGGAGTGCACGAGCTGGCAGTCGCCGCGCCTCTGCTCGGCGTAACCCTGCGCGTACGCAGCCACCGTGTCATCCCACGACACCGGCCCGACGCCCACATCAGCCCGCGCCGCGTTGTGTGGGTCCACGAAGTCCTGCGGCGAGTTCTGGGCCGCCACCGCGGCCGCCATGGCGGACACGAGAACTAAGAG
Source organism: Poa pratensis (assembly GCA_947311845.1). NCBI lineage: Eukaryota > Viridiplantae > Streptophyta > Magnoliopsida > Poales > Poaceae > Poa > Poa pratensis. The sequence continues at coordinate 56,338,447 of CAMZMU010000047.1, read as the reverse complement.
GAGTGCCAGCTTCGGTGAGTACTCCATTGCTGATTGCCCTAAGCTTTACGAGCAAAGGTTTGTATTGTATATGTGTGAGTCCAGTGGCGGACCCAGAAAAAAATTGGAGGGTGGGCACACTGTAACAAAAATTTTGCACCGTGGATTTTTTTGCCAAACTAATACCATAAATAGGCAATCGATTCACAAAATTGTAATTCAATATGTATGTTTCATATGTGCATGATTCCAATACAAATATTAAAAAAATAAACAAAGTCCTACATGATGAGATTTGGTAACATGTTGTTGCATCCCAATGAAAGATTATTTAAATTTGTAAACAACATATATAAGCTATTTTTCCATTTATAAACATAAATCACCAATTCTAGACATTATGCAGTACCAATACATAGTTGACAATATCACAATAACAAAAAAAAATATACTGAATTTCCTTTTGCTGTTTTGTTTTGGGGCAGGGCACAAACACAAAAAGGAGAGCATATTTCTCCCGTTCTGTTTAAAGTTGGAAGAATCAAAGAAAAATAGAAACGAGTACTAGTTAGCGGCTGGCCTGCAGGCTGCAGCAAGCGTCGCTTGTGCTCCTACTCTGCGCCTGCGCCGGCAAGAATCCAGAGAGAACGAGCAGCAGCGCGAGGGCGGATAGAAGATGGAGGTCTCTGCTGCGTGAGCACCATCGGCGGCGCGTGGGGACGAGAGCAGCAGCACCACTAATCGTTCTTGGGGTACGACGCTTGTGCTCCTGCTCTCCGCCGATGGAGGTCTCAGCAAGCGTCGGAATTTCACGCATAAACTACTGGACGCAGTAGCGATAATCAAAGACTATGGGTAGTAAAAGAATTTCCCAAAATTCTGGGTGGGCCACGGCCCACCCGGCCCACCCGCTGGGTCCGCCCATGTGAGTCTCTGATCGATGCGCTAGGTTGCCACTCTGAGTTATGCATTTATAGTGCTATAGGCTGCTAGCTCGATGGCTTCGCCAAGCTGCCTTTCTGGAAAACTGGAGTAGAAATTTTCTTGACGGGTTGAACTGTTCAACTGTGATCAGGTGCCGGTTCAAAATAATCGGTCCAAGTTGCTGCTGGAATTCCATGCACGCGATCATCGACAGGGAGAGGAGGATAAACTCGAGTTACTTTGACCTGACAAAGATATCAAGGCATTATTTTCGAAAATAGTAGTAAAGGCATCTTGGAAATTAATAGAAGTTCATAATTCATCTGGCCGTCCATTCATGTGCGCGCATCTATATATTTCTCACTATTTGCACTGCACATCATTAAGCTAAAGTTCGACAAGAATTTGTGCATGGTTCCGTACGTTTATTCTTTCGATGCTGAGGCTAGATTGACAAATATATGCAACTGGCGAGTTGCATGTTACCTAATCTTAAATTGTACACATATATATGACATGCAATCTTGATGATTTCAGTTGATCAAATCCAATCCCAAGTGCTGCATCGAAAGATCCAATCCAATGGTCGCATCGATTATTTTCCACTTGAGGGCGAAAAATTCCATACACGCGGAAAATATTTGTGGAAGCGTAAATACCCAGACTGTGGAAAGTTCTGTGGAAAATTTAGCGTTTATTGGCCGGTTCGTTGAGGACAAATTTATTTGATCTTTGCACCCAGTGAAACCTGGGCTTCAGTGTTCTGTTCAGACCCAAAGTAGCACCAACTAAGCGCACATACATGGGCCAGCACTGCGAATAGCCCATTTCTGTTTGTTTTTTTGTTGTAGAGTATCAACCACTTTGGCCTGCAAACACCCCCGATCCTGCTCTTGTACAGTTGCGTGGGCTTCGGTTTTGTGTTCATAGCCAATAGGGATGAAAACGGAGCGGATACGGACGGAACTGGGTGGTGCCACATTTGTTTTCATATTTTTTTGCGGAAACATAAACAAATACAGAAATCCCGGAAACAAATACAGAAACAAATATTGTCGGAAACAGATACAGACCGAATACGGTGCGAACACGGAACAAAAAACAGATATTTGCCGGAACCAAGCGACCCCTTGAATAATGCAGGAAAACTCAAGCAAACCAACAAACTTATCAATTTAATAAGATGAAATAAATTAAAGTATAATATAGTGTTTCTAAGTTATCAACTTTGGCAAAAAAATATCTACTTTGTCCCTAAACCTAGTGCAACACTGAAATGCCGAACCGGGAATGCCTTGAGAGGGAGATAATATGCAAGTACGTAGGGCCTAAACATGGTCACTTCATATATTTTACTTTTTTTGTTTAGATCTTTGGTTCTGCCTCGGTGTTCTCACTAAAATTGTTAGCCCTGCTGCATTCAGATAGCACCACGTAGCAAAAAACGGAAAGTTCCGTATTGCCGAAAACGGAATTTCCGTTTCCGTGGTCGTTCCGCCGGAATACGCTGTTCCGTTTCCGCATAAAAGTTTCCGTTTCCGTTTCCGTTTTGCAAAATTCTGTTTCCACTTCCGTATTTTCGTTCCGTTTCCGTTTTTCCGCGGAAAAGTCGGAAAGTTTTCGCTCCGTTTTCATCCCTAATAGCCAAAGTACCACCGGGAGCTCCTTTACGTCGCCTCAACGCGACCGATCGTCGCCTACAAGAGTGAAAGTTCACAAATTTAACCCTTTTGGCAAAGTTTAACAAAAAAATAACTCTTTTCCAAAACTATTTCTAAATCTAACCCTTTTTTAGCTCCCAACGGCGGGATGTTACACTCTTCTTTGTAGCGTCGTGGCAGAAGGAGCTACATGTCTGACAGCGTGGCATTCTGGGGCCCGCATGCCTTATGTGTAGCGTCGTAGAGGCTGGAGCTACACATCAGGGCGTAGCGCCCTATCCGATGGCGCTATGCTTTTAGGATTTTGATACCCGAGAGTTAGAGAGGATGCTGGCAACAAAGACTCGAAAATTCGCCAAGTCAATGTGTAGCTCCGCATGACGGGGCGCTATACTTCATATTCTAGCTCCACGTCGTGTGGCGCCATAACCCTGAGAACTGATAAGTCGCTGGGCCGCGGGGTAGGTTAGGGTTTTTGGTAGATGTAGATTTAGTTACGGTTAGTAGCTAATGAGCTAGATTTTGTTGTTGTATTTGTTTTAAGAGCATTTCTTAGTGATTTTTGTGTATCATTTGATGCATTCGCGTTGTTCAAAAATTTCTTTTAGATGGAGAGAATGGTTAGTGTTCATCATGTGGATAAGGATGCCTTCTTGAAAGGCAATGTGGAGGATGACTCGAAGGAGAAAGTGGTGGTGTTTGACTGTAGTCCTAACTATGCGGAGGTTGTGGAAAAAGTGAGGATTTCATTGAGTTGGACGGACCCAAATGATGTACTTTCTTTAGAGGGAAGGCATAATGTTGGGTTCGGAATGCATATTCGTTGGAAGACCATGCTTATCAACTCCGAGTTGTGTTGGGTGCATATAACGAGATAGTGGCGGGACCTCAAGACAAGGGTCTCGAGTTATTTGCCACCAAGACGTTTGACTTGAACCGGTGTGCCTCCGAACATGATGTTAGGAGCCCGGTTCAAAATGAGCCACCTCATGACCATGAAGTGTATGACACAACGTCTAGTCCACCTCCAATGACTCAACATGATTTTAGCCAACCAACAATGACCCAACACGAAAGGAGCCAACCTTCAAGCCCGATTCAAAATGAGCAATATGAAGAATCGGAGGAGGAGAGCGATGCGTTGGAGGATGAGCTTCATAACAATGATATTGGTGACGTGGAGACAAATTGTAGGCATGAGGACATGGACCATGACATCCCTTATAACCAAATTGGGTCATCACTCGATGCGGCAAGTCTCACTCGTGAAGCGCAAACTTCGTGTCCTTCCACTTTGGTGGCCCAGCCACCCCGCGGCCCAGCAACTTATTAGTTCTCAGGGGTATAGCGCCACACGACGTGGAGCTACAATATGAAGTATAGCGCCCCGTCATGCGGAGCTACACGTTGACTTGGCGAATTTTCGAGTCTTTGTTGCCAACATCCTCTCTGACTCTCGGGTATCAAAATCCTAAAAGCATAGCGCCATCGGATAGGGCGCTACGCCCTGATGTGTAGCTCCATCCGCTACGGCGCTACACATAAGGCATGCGGGCCCCAGAATGCCACGCTGGCAGACGCGTAGCTCCTTCTGCCGTGGCGCTACAAAGAAGAGTGTAGCGCCCGCCGTTGGGCGCTACAAAAAAGGGTTAGATTTGGAAATAGTTTTGAAAAAAGGTTATTTTTCGTTAAACTTTGCCAAAAGGATTAAATTTGTAAAATTTCACCCAACAAGAAGACTTTATTGGGCTCGGCCCATGTGCCCGCGCGTGTTAGACTGTTTCTTCGCGCAAAACGTTTAGCTCGGTAGACTCTTTCGATGCTTCGACTGTTTCTGCACTCGTTAGCAGACTTGCTCGTTCACGTGGGACGGTGAAATCCGACTCGCGCCGATCTCCTTTCTTTTTTATATCCGTCAAATGCACATGCAGATGAGACAAATGGCACGGGACCCACCCACAGGCAAACATTTCCTCCTATTCTCTCGCATATGTTTCTCCTTTTCTTTTCTGCTTTATTTTGTTTCTTTTTTTTGGCTAATACCTGCTACTTTCTTGAATCGGTGATTTTTTCTACAGTATGAAAATAGGAAATTACCAAAATTATAACTTGCCCAAAAAGCCTTGCCCACTCGTTAGACAGTTTTGACTCGTTTCTTTTCTGAAACTTTGCCGAGAGTTTCAATCCGGTAGGTCTGTATAGAGGCGTTTGATAAAATTTGTTTCCAAAAAATTTCGTGAACTTTCAAACTAGGCGGAACTGTTTTGAGCAGTAGCGTTACAGATGTTTGTATTACAATTGTATTAAATTAATAGAAAAATATACCGGTCGACATTGGTGTAGTCTCGGTCATGTAGCTTCAAATCTGAAACCAAGAAATGCACTACACATTGCTTTTTTGCCCCATGAGATATTTCAACAAATAGGAAAAAATCCCCAGGCATGAACAGAAAAAGAAATATTCGCTTTTTGTTAATCTAGGGACCTCTCTCCAAAACTTCTTTTTACCATGCCTCCTAACTTGAAAAGAAAAGGTCGGTGAACGGAAAATATTTTTAAACGAATTTTAAGTGAACGGAAAAGTATGAACACCAATCATTTTTGCTTGATTTTTAAGTGAACAGAAAAGGGTCGATGAACAAAAGCTACTTTTGAACTATTTTAAAACGTTAACAGTAAAGGTCGGTGAACGAAAACTATTTTTGAATAGTTTTAAAAAGTGAACAGAAAAAGGTCCGTGAACAAAAACTATTTTTGAACGATTCGAAAAGTGAACACATAAGGTCTGTGAGCAGAAACTATTTTGGAATGATTTTTAAGAAAATGGTCGGTGAACGGACACTATTTTGAACGATTTTAAAAAGTGAACAAAAAAGTAGGTGAACAAAAACTATTTTTGAACATTTCTAAAAAGTGAACAGAAAATGTCTCTGAACGGAAACTATTTTTGAACAATTTTAAAAAGTGAAGAAAAACTATTTTTAAACTATTTTAAAATGGACATAAAAGGTCCGTGAACAGAAACTATTTTTGAACAATTTTAAAAGTGAACATAAAATGGTCAGTGAACGGAAACTATTTTAAACGATTTTATAAAGTGAACAAAACAGTCGATGAACAAAAACTATTGTTGAACATTTATAAAAATTGAACAGAAAAGGTTTGTGAACGAAAACTATTTCGAACGATTCTAACAAGTGAACAAAAACTATTTTTGAACTATTTTAAAATAAACATAAAAGGTCCGTAATAAAAAAAAATTGAACGATTTTAAAAGTGAACAGAAACAGCTCCATGAATGGACACTATTTTTGAACGATTTTACATACTGAACAAAAAAGGTCGTGTGAACAAAAACTATTTTTGAACAGTTTTAAGAAGTGAAGAAAAACTATCTTTGAACGATCTTAGAGTGAACATAAAAGGTCCGTGAACAGAAACTATTTTTGAACGATTTTAAAAGTGAACATAAAATGGTTGGTGAACGGACACTATTTTGAACAATTATAAAAAGTGAACGAAAAAGTCGGTGAACAAAAACTATATTTGAACATTTTAAAAGTGAACAGAAAAGTTATGTGAATGGAAACTATTTTTGAACGATTTTAAAAAGTGAAGAAAAAATAATTTTAAACTATTTTAAAATGAACATAAAAGGTCCGTGAACAAAAACTATTTTTTGAATGATTTTGAAAGTGAACAGAAACATGCCCATGTATGGACACTATTTTTGAATGATTTTACAAAGTGAACAAAAACTATTTTTGAACAGTTTTTAAATGTGAATAGAAAAAGGTTTGTGAATGGAAACTATTTTTAAACGATTTTAAAAAGTGAAGGAAAACTATTTTTTGAATGATTTTAAAGTGAACTTGTAAGGTCTGTGAATAGAGACTATTTTTGAACAAATTTTAAAGTGAACATAAAAGGTAGATGAATATACACTATTTTTGAACGATTTTTTAAGTGAACATAAAAGGTCCATGAACAGAAACTATTTTTGAACGATTTTAAAAGTGAACAGAAAAGGTCGGTAAGAAGACACTATTTTTGAACGATTTTTAAGTGAACAGAAAAAAGGATGAATATAAATTATTTTGAACATTTTTTAAAAGTGAACAGAAGAGGTATTTGAACGGAAGTTATTTTTGAACGATTTTAAAAAGTGAAAATAAAAGTTTTTTGAACGGAAGCTATTTTTGAACGATTTTAAAAGTGAACAAAAAAGGTATTTGAACTGTAGATATTTTTGAAAGATTTAAAATAATAAACATAAGGTATTTTTGGACGACTTTCAAAAGTGATATGGAAAATATCCGAATAACGAATGAACTATTTTGAGAGATTTTAAAAAGTGAACGTAAACTATTTTTTGAACGATTTTAAAAAGTGAAGAAATAATGTCGGTGAAGAAAACTATTTGTGCACGATTTTTAAGTGAAAAAGGAAAAAGTACTAACACGAACTATTGTTGTACAATTTTTAAGTGAACATAAAAAATTATCAAAATATGACCTGTTTTAAATCTGGACAATTTTTTAAAGTAAAAAAAGAAAAACAAAAAATAAATATGAAAGAGAAGACAAGAAAAAGTACACAATGTCTTCGTCCTTGCCTCGAGACAGAAATATCAAAGCCCTCTCGCAAAATAAATGGGCCCGGCCCATTATATAAATGCTTCAGGCGACGCAAGTGAAAGGCGTCGCTAACGGGCGATGTTTAGGATTTGCCAGCACCAACTGGAAATCACTAGAAAAAGGTTCCCTTTACGAAGGGAAACTGTGTGCATCGTCGTCGCGTCAAGTGTCGGCTTCTCCCTTTATGTGGTCTCCCATGGGTGCTTGTATATGCGACAAGTGTCAGCATGAGAGAATTTTTGGTGGGATTTCTCCTTCTCATGCGCGGAGGTTGTAGCGTGCATTTATTTCGAGATTCGTTTTATAATAATAAATTATTTTGAGAACCTTTTATCGAAATTATGAACCGTTTTCATATTTAAGATCCTCGCGTCGAGATCTTTAAAAATAGATCTCATGTTGATAGGTTTTGAGAAACTTTTTTTCTCGTACTTTGTACATCTGTTATATATACTTTGTACATCCAGTAGCAGCATGTACAACTAAGAGCAGTGTGGGTGTACAACCAGTAGCAGCGCGTGGGTGTACATGCGGTAGCATCGTGTACTTCCAGTAGCAACGTGTGTGTACATTCAGTAATATCGTGTACATCCAGTAGCAATATGTCACTAGTACAGAAAAGCTATTCTGTGGCGCACCATTTTTCTATTCTGTGGCGCATGGGTGGTGCGCCACAGAATAGTCGCCACTAAATAAGCTATTCTGTGGCGCACCACTAGGTGCGCCACAGAATAGTGGCTATTCTGTGGCGCACCCAGCCTGGTGCGCCACAGAATAACTATTCTGTGGCGCACCCCACTCACCATGCGCCACAGAATAGGGTGCGCCACAGAATAGTTCTGGGTGCGCCACAGAATTACTGTGCCGTATTGTACCCGTATATTACCAGAATACAAATACCAGTATAATACCAGAATACATGTATATTTCATATTTACACAGATATATACAAACACATTACTAATATATGTCTCATCACAAGTTGATACAAAAGTGCCGAAGTTTTACACAAGTGTTGAGATATATACAAAAGTTAATCGATCGTTGCACACGTTACAAATGAAGTGTTCACCGCCTACACTAGGATCGAATAGATTACATCTCGGCGTTGACGGTGAGCAAAAGCGGGAGCACGACGATCTCATGTAGCGAGCGGTGCGAGCGGCGCCGGGAATGGTTTGCCGTCTTTCTTCGTCATCCACGCCCTGTTGTCCTTCTGCAACTTTAGGCGTTCTTCGATTTCTCTCTGATGCAACCCTGTAGATGGAGATAGATATAAGTGGATAAAATAGAGTATGTATGTGTGCATGTGTAAGGTTTTCTTTTATAATACATCCTATCTACCTCGTCGGGAGCAATGGAAGGTCCCCCCTGTTGTGATAACATTTCCGACGATGACTTCCGATAACTTGGTCTTGATGCATTGGAAATCTTTTCTAAGATCCATATCGGACTTGCGTCTGTCATATTCGACCCATGTTTGTAAAGCAGATGGCAAACCACATTGCGCTCCATCTCGGATAATCATGTTAATATGACGGAGGGCGTAGAAGGCATCCATCTCGCTGCCCGACTGCTCCTTGAGGCAAGAGAACTCGGTGATATGCTTGAACCGGCGCAACTTATTATCAATTAATTGTGGTTGCGCGGTGCTTTCGAAGACGCCTCCCTTTTGGTGGTAGCCGTGAAGAGCTTGATTGAGGACAGCAATTATGTTGGCATACCTTTTCGTAGTACTACTACCTGAGTCAAAATAAGTGGCATGGTAATGGCTCGGGTGTAGGATGATGAGGACGCAGTACTTGTCCCTGCTCAACACAATTTAAATGAGATGATGATCAGAAACATGCATGCATTGAACTCGGAAAGGCACAAGATACGGCGGCGAGCGGATGTGTACTTACTCGGGAAAGAAAGGCACAAGAAGGCAATTCTTTTGCTGGTTTTGCAACATGAACCTCTCGAGGTACTCAACTGCGCTGGTCCGTGTCACAGATCCTTGCACCAGCTGGCTGTCACGCATGTAGTAGGGATCCGCTACCGCGACATGCGAGAGATTATCTCTGTGGATAGTCATGGCCTCATTGAGCGCGTATAGGCGGACCAAGTTATAGTTGAGCCGCTGCTGGTTAAATAGATTGAACACGTCCTCGTATGCTACTAAGAACAGATCCGCGGGGTGTTCACCGACGACCACCAACCCGCCTTCTTCCTTTGGCACTTGGACAGTGAACGCCGGGTAATTTGGATCCCTGTCTTTTAGAAGAAAGCCCTCTAGCATAGAGATAGAATCGCTCAAAGAGATCATTGATGGAGTTGCGAGGTGGGTCATCTCCGGAGGCACTATCGGTTTTCCAGCTTCATGAACCATGTGCGCCGATTTGTCCGGAGGGGGTGGTATGGTGTCTTCACGACCCTGGATAATCATAGGAGTTGGCTGGCTCGCAGAGGCGCCCTTTGATCCCTTTGGCATCTTAGGTGGCTGGCTCGCAGAGGCGCCCTTTGGCATCTTCTTGAGGGGCCTCCTGGGCTTATTGCTCCATGGCTGCCCACGAAGCCCCTCTGCAACCGATTTTGCAATCGTGCCAGGGGAGAAAACGCCGGTAGCCGGTTTGTCTTGAGCTGCAACGCCGGCTGCTGGAGGTGTCTCTTGAGATAAACCCTGGAAGTCCAGGCGCTGCGTGACTGCATTGAGACGAGCAGGTTGATCGGCGTGGGCACGGAAGGGTGGTTCGAGATCCACAGGACGCATGAATCCGTCGGCGTCTTCGGCGCCAGTGTTGAGGAAGCCATCGACGTCGATATCATCATCGTCGTCGTCGTCGTTGCCACCAATACGTTGAGGTGCAGAGGCGTTGCCTACCAACAGTTGCTTCTGGCGGTTGGTGGTGGTGGCGACGGCTGCAGGCTTCTTCGGGGGACGGATCGGAGCGTCCCGCCGGAACTTTGAGGTGGCGCCGGTGTTGCGTCTTGGGCCCTCATCAATAATACCCCCCCCCCCAAGACGAATCTGGGTCTTCGGCCATAGCGAGACCCATTCGGGGCACTTTCCAAGGACCACGTGTTCATCGGCTCCTTGAGGTTGAACGGGGGGGTCCATGTTGTGATACACTTTCGGCACCGTGACTACCTTGACCTTCATAAAACCCTTGTCCACTGGAGCGTGGTGCATTAGTTCGCTGCCTGTTTTTAGGATAAGGCCCGTAGCAACTTCCTTCAACTCGTCGCCTACCCTATGCAGGAGCATGCAAGGCGTTTCCTATAATGAAATTAAGCAACATATGCATTTGTGTGATTAATACAGTCATCGATCGAAGCAGACATAGTTATACAGAAGGACATAGTTATACAGAAGACGACGCAGACTAATTAATTAGTAACCTTGGTGACGACGTCCAGCTCGGCTTCCGTCGAGACACGGGCGCCGGTGCCAGCGGCGGTGGCCGGAGTTTTCTTCTCGCGTCCCGGTGCGGTAGGCAGCGCCGGTGTGACCAAAGGGGCCATGGGCGGCGGGGTCACGATGATGTCGCTCGGCGACCGGTTCATGGTGGAGTTGCTGCCGGAGAAGCTGGGCACGTGTATCGGCCCCTGTTGACCTCCCGCCATCCAGGCAGCGAACCCCTCCACTATCTGCGGGGGCATGATCTGGTGGATGCCTTCTCGGACTAGCTTTTGCACCTCCTGCTTGTCCACGGTGTTCTTCTTCAGCTCCTCCAGCTCCGCCTTCAGCCGCTCAACCTCGGCTCTATCCTCGTTCTTGGACGTCCTCTTCCTCTTTTTCTTCTCGCCGGCGCCGTCCGAGCTGTAGTACTCCGTGAACTTCACGCTCGTACCATAGCCTGACACACGGCCAGCTGATGTCGGCGGCGCCAACTTGTCCCTTCCCTTTGCAACGTTCATCGCCCGGTTGAAAGTAGTGTCCCACACTTCCCTCTCACCCTGGGACGACGACTGGCCGGCCTCAGCCTCAGCCTTCAACTCGTCCTCCTGCACACAAAGGTGAACACACTTAGAAATTTGAGATCAACGCAATGGACTTTGAGATATCTGTGGTATTTAAATTCACTTACCAGATTTTGCTGGAATTGCTTCACATCGTCGTGATCGGTAACGAACTCCCCAGTTTCCCAGTTGAGATAGTAGCGGGACCGGACAAAGTTCCTGGTCTGCTCGTCTGTGAATTTATCCCATGGGTTGTCCAGCCCACGTTTTCTTATTTCTGCGTCCTCCTTGTCCCAAGTGGGTTGTTTGGATTTGTAACCGCCGCTTCCCAAACGGTGGTTACCTAAGTTCCTCTTCCGCATTTCCTTCCCCCACTCGGTCCATCTTGTACACACCTCAGAATTTAAAAAGTCCTTAAATACCTCGAACTCTTCTAAGGTGATGTGAGGCTCGCGTGTACTAATCTCCTCCCAGCTCTTCTTATTATGAATCTTCGCCTTCACCCGGCATTTCCAGCTGCTCAAGGCGGTGCTCATCTTCGTGGTGGCGTAATTATCCACATTTTTGGGTTTAGGGTTCGGGAAGGTGTATCGTTTGTGAACCCTCCTGAGCAGGTGTTCGAGCAAAGCCGCATTCTCTTCGCTTCTAATGTCAGACGTGTTGATCGACACGCCTTCTCGGAGGATGCACCCTAGTTGCATGCTGTACCCTCGTGCAACGTGCTTAGGCTCCAACGGCATGCCACTTGGACTGACCTCCGTGATCACGTCCGTGACATTGTCCACCGACTGCACTTTACGCGGTTTAGTCCTTGCCCTCCGCTTCTTCTTCTTCTTAGCGGCCGGGTTGCTGTCGCCGGGTTCCGTGTGGTCGCCGCCATCGGTGCGGTCATCGCCAGTGGTCGTGTGGTCGCCACCATCTCCTGAGGTGTCATCCTCACCACCTTCTTCGTGGTACTCGGGGTCGGGATCCCGGACCTCCCGTTGATGCTCCTCAGCCTCGTCGCCACTAGTGACCGCGGCTTCGTCCCTCATATCGTCGGGCCAAAAGTCCATGTTCTGTACTCTTGCTTGCTCTTCGATGCTCATGCGCTTAGAAGCGTCGCCCGACATGTTTGAACTGCATTAAAAAGAGGCAAAACGTTAGTATGACAAATATAAGAGAAAAAAAATCACCTAACTAAGTACTAAGATACCCCGGCCCATGCATTAGTCGCAATACCCCATATGTCCTATTTTTAGCAAAGTCATGCCAAATTTCACGAAAAAATTCGGCATGACCTTTGCTAAAAAAGGGACATATGGAGTACCCGAAATTGCCGGAACGGAAGTTAATCGACGTTCCGGCAATCTCAAGGGCCTCTCGGGGGTACCTGCAAGCATTTCACAAATAATATCCACATCTGTGCACGGCATCTCCGGCCGGCATCTCCACGACACGATGGTCGGAGCACAACAACCACGACACGATGGTCGTGGACACATATCCTCATGCACATACATCACCACATCCACATCCACATCGAGGGAGAGAGGAACTACCTCGGGTAGGGAAGGGAGGCTCGGGTCCGAGATCGGCGTGGTGGAGGTGCTCCTCGTGGCGCTGCAATAAATTAACAAAACCATGATTTAGCATCTACCACACACACTTAGCAATTTTTTTAGTGGCAGTAGCAAAAATAGTGGCAGTAGCAAAAATCACTTCTAGTACACCATAGCAATTAACATAGTGGCAGTAGCAATTTTTTTACAAGAAAAGCAACTAGAGCAAGCAACTAGAGCATTAGCAACTATGCAGCAAGCAACTAGAGCAAGCAAGCAACATAGTGGCAGTAGCAAGCAACAAAAAAAGTACCAATAGCACTAGCACTAACCTAGCACTAGCACTAACAGCAAGCAACTATGCACTAACCTAGCACTAGCAACTATGCACTAACCTAGCACTAACAGCAAACAACTATACACATGAGACTAAAAATGCAAGCACACACAAGCATGCTCAACAACTAGAACACTAAAAATGCAAGCACACACAAGCATGCTCAACAACTAGAACACTAAAAATGCAGTAGATGTTTTGCAAGCACCTAGAACCTAGAACACTAAAACATCTACTGCATTTTTCCATATAACAACATATATCAAGCACCTAGCACTAACCTAAACATCTACTGCATGCACTAACATTTTTTTCATCTCAATTTTTTCATCTCAACTAACAGCAACCAGCACTAAAAGCAATTATCAGCAAGGCTACTAGCAATCAACAACAGAAATCAAACAGCAAAACAACTTGGGTGCAGCAGTTCGGTAGGGGAATTTCTACAAACACCTTGGGTGCAGCAGTTCGGTAGGGGAGGGAGGAGGGGGAAAGGGGAAGCACCTCGGGGAGGGGAGGGAGGGGAGGTTGTCGAGCGCGGTGTAGAGGTCAGTGGCGGGGCGGTGGTGGTGGTGCTCCTCCTGGCCGTCAGTGGCGGGGCGGTGGTGGTGGTGCTCCTTCGGGCAGGGTCGGTGCGGGCGTGGCGGTGGTGCTCCTCCTGGCCGTCAATGGCGGGGCGGTGGTGGTCTTCGAGCGCGGTGGAGTGGCGGCGAGGTGGTGGTGGTCGTCGAGCGCCGCGGGCGACGACGGCAGAGGGAGCGGCGTGGGCGACGACGGCGCAGGGGAGGTCGCCGGGCATGGTGTGTGCGCGGCTCGGACAGGGGCGGCCGGGGCAGGGGACGCACGGCGGCGCAGGGATTGGCGCGGCGCCGCAGGGATGGACGCGGTGGCGCGAGCTTGTGGCGGCGTCGGGCGCAGGGAAGGTCGCCGGCGTCGGGCGCGGGAGTTCGGTACTTAGCGAAATTTTGGGGAAATTGGGGAAGGAAGAGGCAGCGCGGGGAGGGCCCACATGTAAGTGGAGGCAAAGGAAATTCTGTGGCGCATCCTGTTTGGCATGCGCCACAGAATACGCGTATTCTGTGGCGCATGCACCCTGGTGCGCCACAGAATAATCTTATTCTGTGGCGCATGGGCATGGCTGCGCCACAGAATAAAGACCAAAGTGACTGACCCTTGCGTGGGTGTGGGGCCCGCGCCTATTCTGTGGCGCATGGGCATAGCTGCGCCACAGAATAAACTAATTCTGTGGCGCACCAATAAGTAATGCGCCACAGAATAACCTTATTCTGTGGCGCATCTTTATAGGTGCGCCACAGAAGCTTATTCTGTGGCACACGGCTATAAGGTGCGCCACAGAATAAGCTTCCATAGAATTGGCTTTTCCTACTAGTGTGTTGTACATACAGTAGCAGTAGCGGTGTGTACATCCAATAGCAGTGTGAGTGTACATCCACTAGCACCATGTACATCCAGTAGCTGTGTGGGTGTACATGTACATCCAATAGAATTGTGTGCATTCAGTAGCAACGTGAGTGTACATCCCATAGTAACGTGGGTGTACATCCAGTAGTAGCAGCGTGTACATCCAGTAGCAGTGTAGATGTACATCAAGTGACAACATAAAACAGCAGCGTGTACGTCTATTAGCAGCGCGAGTGTACATCCAGGCACCGTGATGTACATCGTTTTCATGTAATTTGTACACTGTGCTATTTTTGATTTTTTGGTTGTACTGAGTACTCCCTACTACACACGCGGGGCTCCAGCCGTACGCCTACTGCGCGTCTACGACGTATGCCTCGCTGGGGCTTGATGCATGTAAAATGCATATATAAACTTTGCACTATATTATTTATATTCCAATCATATTTGCATCATATAAGGGTTATATCAATGTTTTATAATGATTTTTGGAATATTTCATGATTTTCCTATTTTTATGGAATTAACCCTGCGCAGGCAGAAAACCCTATTTTCCATATTTTAATGTTTCAGGGACCCAAACGACGTCCAAATAACCTGGAAATTTACGAGCATCAGTTTTTGGAAGGAAGAAGACTTGGGAGCGAAGGAAGCGAACAAGCGGAGGCCCGAGGCCCAAAAGAGGGTGGCCCTGGGCCGCGTGGGACCCACTATCTGGAGCCTCGAGGCTCCGTTGCCGTCGATCTTTTCGCCCACGACTCCGTCTTGACCTAAAACCGACTATAAAAATAGTCCCCGACGCCCTTCGGAAAGGAGCGCCGCAGAAACACAGAAACCACGAAACAAAGACCCGGAGCTGCAGATTGGAGAGGGAAAACTCCGGCGGGGCGCTGCCGGCGTGGTCTCCATCTTCTCCAACGACTTCTCCACCGTCTCCATGATGAAGAGGGAGTAGTCCACCCCTGGACTATGGGTTTGTGGAAGTAAATTATGTATCTCTTCTCTCTTGAGCTTCACTAATTAGTACCATATGAGCTGCTGAACATGATTACGGTCATCTATGTAATACCTTTGTGGTGGATCTTTATATGAGTTAATATATGTTTGAGATTGCAATGGTTTTGTTTCAGTTATGAAAGTAGATGCATATTATGTACCCCGTTCTTATTTACTTGTCATGATCAAGCATGTTTATGAGAGCGTGTGAGGTGGAACGTGTGCATTAGTTGGAGTAACGGGGGGTGGCTAGTGCAGTGAACGTGAGAGAAAGTTCTGCGATCCACTTGGGTGTTTAACCTTACTTTGTTGCCTCACTAGGGATAAAAAGAAATACCATGCTACCGGAGGTGTGGGTGTGACCATTGCCACTTCCTCCATGACTAGATCTAGCATGTTCTTATTTTAACTTCATGTCATGATACTTATTGCTATACTCTGAGTTATCTTAATTACTGAGATGTTATGATTTAGTTCGCATCTTGGTGGAGTATAAGAGAGACTAATAACCAAAAGGTCTCTATGCTAGGACATGATGCCCATATAATTATAACTTGTCATTAAACTGTTGTGTTGCAATCACATATGTCAACTCTAGTGTTCTGTCGGCCCAGTAAGAACCAGGGTGTGCTGGGCCTGTCCTCCACAGCCCTCGACGCTCGATGGCTAAATTTCGCTAAGGACCAAGCCTACGGCTTGGAGAGACCCGCGAGGCAAATCGCCTCGCGAGGGCTTAGGAGACAGCAGAGGCCTGCGGAGGCCCTCCTCACTGCTGCCCCCTCTTCAAGGTGATTTCCCCTGAAGAGAGGTCAACACCGAATCCTCCACAGGGCATCCCAGCCCTCGTGGGGATTCCTTCGCTGCAAAGCAACCTCTGCAGAGCGCACATGGGCTCTGCAGCGGCCGCAGAGTGACGCGCGCCTCTGTGCGCGGTGACGACGACGCCGCAGTTGCCATTTTGGTGATTAAAAGAGTCAACAAAGCTGCGCCATCCGCACCGGACTACAAGGATTTCCTCTTTGGTGATAAGGGGACCGGCCGGCGCTACGCTCCACGGCCAACGTCACCGTGGGCGCCCCCACGTTCCTCCGCAGCCCCAGCTGGCCGTTCTGCATGGACGGTGGTTTCTCTGCCACAGGCATCAGCTTTACGCCCATGGGCTGCGTCCATGGACAGCTGGGCTGCGGTGCACCGTGCTCCTCCTTCTGTCGCCATGTGGTAGCCCTTCCGCTGCGTGTGCACGGGAAGAGGCCCGGGGCGCCTATAAAAGGAGGAGGTGCACCACCGTAGCAAGGGATCGCATTTCCAGTCTAGCTTAGCTACCTACGCGCAAGGAAGAAGGAGACCACTGTTCCTTTCCTTGAGCACACCATTGCCAAAAGAGAGCCCTCGGCAAGTTCATTGTACTGTAACCTCCATAGCAGTGCAATACAGACAAGCAGGAGTAGCAGTGTTACATCCACACGAGGGCCGTGAACCTGGGTACGGGCTAGTGTTCATCTCTGTCGTGATGTCCCTCCTCATGCTCGACGAGCACCGTCGCCGTGCAGGTTGAGGGTTGTTTGACCAACGTGTTCAGCCCCTTACACGAACTCTCTTCGTGAGCTTGACCATCCCTGTTTCGTGGGAGTCATTCTCCGACAATTGGCGCGACAGGTAGGGGGCTGAGGCGCGTCTTCAACCTTCACCGGCCTCTGCACCATGGCGGACACTCGCGCAGCTCACGCCACCCGGCGGGCGTCAGGCAGGGCTACCACCGAGCCCGCTGCCAACACCACCAACCCCCGCGGCCGTCCCCGTGCCAGCCGCGTCTCGGGGCGCAAGACCGCTGAGCCGCGTGTGGAGCACCCCGAGGACGATGACGGCCACCACGACGACCGCTACGACGAAGACGTCGACCACGGGCACGGCGAGGACGCTAAGTGCTCGCATCCGTCCCAGCGCCACAGCGCCTCCACTCTTGGGCGTCCAGCGCCCAGTCCGAACACCGCGCTGCTCATGGCCGCGGAGCTCTTCCGCTACCGCCCCACCGCCGAAGCGCACGACAACTGGCTCGGCCGCCTCTAGCACCTCGTTGACATCGCGGCGGCGCCGCGCGCAGCTCCGGCGACGTCGCGCTCTCTGGTGCACCACAACTCCGGACGCGTAGGGACTGCCGCACATGGCGCACCTCCACCGCCGCCTCCGCCGCCGCCTCCGGCTGCGGCCCACAAGGCCGCCTCCCACGCGTCTTCGCCGTGCGATTGCCAAATCGTGCAGCGGACTCCTCCAGACGCACGGGTGGAAATGGAGCGCCAGAAGGACCTCCAGAAGCGCATCGTCGAGGAAATCGGCCAGGCGGGGCGACAGAACCGTCGAGCTCTTCAGGGCGGCGTTGCCTCGTACGCCACAGGATGCGCGGCCTTCACCCGCAGCCTGCGTCGCGTCGTCTGGCCACAGTAGTTCAGGCCTGACCTACCCAAGGGCTACGACGGCACGAACAACCCCATCGAGTTCCTGCAGCTCTACACCACCTCCATCCAGGCTGCGGGGGGAGACGACAAGGTCATGGCCAATTGGTTCTCCCACGCCCTCAAGGACTCTGCCTTGTCGTGGCTCCTGAACCTCCCCGAGGACTCCATTGACTCGTGGGAGGAGCTCTGCCAGCAATTCGTTGCAAACTTCAAGGGCACGTACGAGCGCGCCCTCACCTACGACGACCTGCGCGCTGTGCGCCAGAAGCCTGGCGAGACCCTCCGCAGGTACATCCAGCGTTTCAGCCAAGTCCGCAACAAGATCCCGAACATCCCGGACTCGCACGTCATTGCTGCCTTCAGAGAGGGCGTCACCAACCACAGGATGCTCCAGAAGCTCGGCATCCACGATACCCTCTCCTCCGTGGTGAAGCTCTTCGACATCGCAGACAAGTGCGCCAAGGCAGAAGAAGGCCTCCTCTTCGTCAAGGTGGGCTCAACAGACGACCCTGTCGAGGGATCCAAGACCCAGAAGAGGCGCGACGAGACAAAGCGCAAGCCTACTGCTGTCCTAGCAGCCGAGCCCGATGCCAAGCAGCTTCGCGAGGACTCTCCCGAGGCCGCCGAGAAAAAGGTGGACAACCGCCCGTTCTGCATCTACCACAAAGGCGCGACCATGTGACAGAGAACTGTTACGACCTCAAGCAGCTGAGCAAGAAGCGCGAGCAAGAAGAAGGCAGCGGTAGCCGCGGCAGAGGCCGTGTTTACCGCAAGGGCGGACGTAAAGGCAACTACCAGAGGCCGCAGGGGACTCAGGCGAATGCCACCGAGAAAAACAACAACCTCCCCGACGAAGAGCCTGGAGGTTACCAGGCCCCTAAAGGTGCTATGGCATGCATCCTCGGCGGATCCCAAGCGCCCAAGTCCAACAATCAGTTCAAGCAGTTCGCTCGCGAGCTCAATGCAGCACTCCCTGGGATCGAGACGTCCCGGCCCCTCAAGTGGTCCCAGTACACCATCGCCTTCGACGCCAAAGATCACCCCAAGTCGACCAATACTGTTGGCACCCTCCCGTTGGTGTGCACCCCACCATCAACAATATCGCCGTCGGCAAGATGCTCATTGATGGGGGTGTGATGACGTGAAACACACGTTCGTTGAGAGACCCCAAGAGGAAGGTATGATGTAGTCAGCAGCAAGTTTTCCCTCAGAAAGAAACCAAGGTTATCGAACTAGTAGGAGCAGCAACTCTTCAGAAGGTTGTCAACGGCGCCAGAAAAATAGTGTTGTTGATGGGAGTCTGGACTGTTGACGTGGAATCTACACACAACACAATCAAACTACTTTGCCCCAACGAAACAGTGAGGTTGTCAATCTCACTGGCTTGCTGAAAACAAAGGATTAAACGTATGGTGTGGAAAATGAGTATTAAATTGCAGAGAATGAAAAAGGAACAGTTTGCAGTTTGTGGTTGTTTAATCAGTGTAAAAGAATGGACCGGGGTCCACAGTTCACTAGTGGTGTCTCTCCATAAAAGATAACTAACATGTTGGGTGAACAAATTACAGCTGGGCAATTGACGAATAGTGAGCGCATGACAATGCATATACATGACATGTTGACTACTATGATATTTAATTGGGCATTACGACATGATACATAGACCGTTATCCAACAGCATCTATGACTAATAATCCACCGCCGGGTTGTCATCCGAGTCCCCCGTTGGTATTAAGTTGCAAGCAACGGATAATTGCATTAAGTAAAGTGCGTAATGTAAACAAACACATATGCCCATGGGCATAGCATCGTTAGGTTATCCCTAGTGGTAACAGCACATCCACAACCTTAGAACTTTCTGTCACTGTCCCAGGTTAAACGGAGACATGAACCCACTATCTAGCATAAATACTCTCTCTTGGAGTTACAAGCATCTACTTGGCCAAAGCATCTACGAGTAACGGAAAGCATGCAAGATTTTAAATAACATATGAGATAGATTGATAATCAACTTGACATAATATTCAATATTCATCGGATCCCAGCAAACACAACATGTAGCATTACAATAATATGATCTTGATCATGTAGGGCTGCTCACAAGATCTAAACATGATGGCACAAAGTGGAGAGACAACCATCTAGCTACTGCTATGGACCCGTAGTCCAAGGATGAACTACTCACGCATCACTCCGGAGGCAGGCATGGCGATGTAGAAGCCTCCGGTGACGATTCCCCTCTCCGGCAGGGTGCCGGGAAGAGGTTCTGAACCCTCCCGAGCTAGGGTTGACGACGGCGGCGTCTCTGGATCTTTTCGTGGATATTTGCTCAGGTACTTAGGGTTTTCGCGTGGGGGAATAAGTAGGCGAAAGGGCGGCGGCTGCGGACCCCCGAGGGGCCCACACCACCCCAGGGCGCGGCAGAAGGGGGGCCCGCGCCCTGGGTGCGTGTGGCCTCCTGGTGGCCCTCCTCTGCTGCTCCTTCGCTCCATCAGGCGTGTTCTGGAAAAATAGGCACCCCCGTGTAGTTTCGTCCAATTCCGAGAATATTTCCAGACTAGCTTTTTTGGAATACAAAAACAGCAGAAAACAGGAACTGGCACTTCGGCATCTTGTTAATAGGTTAGTCCCAAAAAATGTATAAAAGTGATATAAAGTAGATGCAAAACATGTAGCAATTGGTATAAAACAAGCATGGAACATCAAAAATTATAGATACGTTTGAGACGTATCAGCATCCCCAAGCTTAGTTCCTACTCGTCCTCGAGTAGATAAACGATAAAAACAAAATAATTTTTGAGGTGACATGCTACTATCATAATCTTGATCATATAATATTGCAAGGCACATGTAAATGAATGAAGTGATCCAAGTCAATTGTCTATAATTTGCTACCAAATAGATAATGAGTAAATAATGAATCACACAAGCTAAACGTTTTCATGAATAGTACTTTCGAGACAAGCATCAAATAGTTTTGCATAAGTGTTAACTCATAAAGCAATAGTTTCTAACAAAAGGTATTTAATCAACACAAAGGAAGAATTTAGTTTCAGCATTTGCTTCAACTTTCAACATATTTATCTCATGGATATTGTCAACACAAAGTAGTGTAACAAGTCCAATACATTGCATATAACGCATGTTGTAACAAAGTTGACACTAGTGTTTGCTTGTGGAAGACAGAAAGAATAGGAAAACTGACTCAACATAAAAGTAAAAGAAAGGCCCTTCGCAGAGGGAAGCAGGGATTAAATCATGTGCTAGAGCTTTTAGGTTTTTGAAAGCATATAGAGATTGCATAAAATATTTGATACTCCTCCCAACCTTGCTAACACAAGCCATGGCTAACCGAATCCTCGGGTGCCTTCCATCAATCACATACCATGGAGGAGTATCTATTTTTGAGAGGTGTTTGTTAATTGTCAACGAATGGTAGCGGGTGAGAACAGTATTCTACCTGTCGAACGGACTTTTAAGAGCGGCTCCCATGAAGGACGTTATTTCTACCAGCAAGGCAGATCATCCCTCTTTCTCTTTGGTTTACACACATTCAGGTATTTCACTATTTGTCATTGCTTACTGATGAATCAGGGCAAAAGTGTGAAGAGAATTAATTGGTTATTGGATAAGCGGATGTATATGCCACTAGTCCAAGTGTAAAAGTCCACTCGACAAATAGAATAAAGAATAACCACACTAATTCCTCATGAGCTAGTAAACATTGACACAAAAAGGGAATAATAACATTTTGAATAATTTAAAGGTAGCACATGAAAAATTTACTTGGAGTGGCAAGGAAATACCACATATAGATAGTTATGGTGGACACAAATGGCATGGATTTTGGTTCAAGGATTTGGATGCACGAGAAGCATTCCCTCTCAGTACAGAGTTTAGGCTAGCAAGGTTATGTAAGCAAACAAGAATATCAACCCGTACACCAAGCTTTATATGACAAACATATTGCAAACGTTATAAGACTTCATACCGTCTTCCTTGTTAACCAAACCCTGTTATTAGAAAATATCTAGACCTTAGAGGTACCACCGATGCAAACCAAATTTTCAACAAGCTTTACGGTAGTTCTTCACTAATAGGCTTAACTCATATGATGCACAATTTAATCATGATCTACTTGTTAACTCAAAACAATTGACAAGCATCAAGTTATCCATTTTAGTGATCTACAAGATTAAGCAAGTTTTTCCTTATACCAATTACCACATGCAACATTTTCTGAACCAACCAAACACCAATCAATTTATTTCATCAACTCTCCAAACAAATATAAGTGAAGCAAGAGAGTACTTTCTACAAAAGAAAGCTAATAGCTCTGACAAGAGATACATGAAAACAAGAGCTAAAAGCTGAACAGCGCTAGATATGAATACTTCAACAAATATAAGTGAAGAATAGGAGTATTCTCATGAAAAAGCGGAGCGTGTCTCTCTCCCAATCAAGAATGCTAGGGTCCAGTCAAGCTTTATTGAAAATAAAAGTGCAATACTGAAAATAAAAAGCACACAGACGCTCCAAGAAAAGCACATATGATGTGAAAGAATTAAAATATAGTTTCACTAGAGATGACCTAATAATTTTGACGATGAAGAAGGGGATGCCTTGGGCATCCCCGAGCTTAGACGCTTGAGTCTTCTTGAAATATGCTGGGGAGATCCATGGGAGCCTCCCCAAGCTTAAGCTCTTCTCTCTTCTTGATCCTATTATATCATCCTTCTCTCTTGACCCTTGAAAACTTCCGTCACACCAAACTCAAAGTAGATCTCATTAGAGGGTTAGTGCATAATCAAAAATTCACATGTTCTATAAAGACGCAATATGATTTGTTACTTTAAAAATTAGCTACAGCCACTGATGTTATGTGAAGCTCTTCCACCCAAAAAGAATTTCACTCAACACTAGTAAAAGAGAGAATGCAAAAAATAAAAAGGCATAATCTGTCTAAAACAGAACAGTCCGCAAAGACGAATTTATTCGAGACACTTACGACACTCAGATCGAGAAACTCTGAACTAATGAAAGTTTCAGACATTCATAAAGATTACGCACAAATTTTTCAGATTTAATTAACAATCTGGTGATTTTAGGAATTTCGTACAGTGAACAGCAAAAATCTGTTTCTGCGCAGCAATCAAAATTAAGCATCAACTTAACATTAGAGTCTACTCTTGGCACAACAATGCGAGAAAATAAAGATACAAAGGAGTTGCTACAGAAGTAAACAAACTCCTTGACTCAATAAAAGAAAAATTGCAGAAAAATAAAATGGGTTGCCTCCCATAAGCGCTTTTCTTTAACGCCTTTTAGCTAGGTACAAAGCATGCATCAAGTATTACCAAAGACATTGAAATCTCCCAACCTTTCGGTGGGATCGTCCTTCTTAATTGGAAAGAAGAACCTTCGATTAATAGGGGTATTGAATTTCATAAACCCATACTTTGCATTAATAAATACTCCATTGTTCTTTAAAAAGGGTCTTCCAAGGACAATATTACAGGAGATTTTGCAAGAATCATAAAATTAACAGGGACAGTCTTATTCTGAATAGTAACCTTAACATCGTTAATAATCCCTATACTTTTTATGATTGTTCCATCCACATGAAAATGAAAAACAGGGTAACTAACCATATTATCATATTTTAATAAATCATAAACCATTTTTGGCATGATGGACATTGTAGAACCAAGATCACAGTAAGCACGGAACTTTTCATTACCAATATTAATCTCAATGAATGGTTCCCAATCATTTTTTAACTCAACTAAAGGTTGTTCTTTAAGATTATGGCTCAGAGTTAAATCATCAATTGACTTTTCTATTTTATCTAGCTTAGAGAATATCCCAGTTTCATCCACCAGTGGAAAAATTGCCAAACCACTCAAAATATTATGAGCTTTCATTGAATCAATCTCAGAAAAGGTTTCCCCTACCATGGTATCTAGAGCAAGTTGATAAACAGAAAATAAACCATGGTAGAAAAATTTTATAAGAACTCTCAAGTCCATCTTAGGTTGCACCTTCTTGTGCAATTCCAAAATTCTCGCCCAGGCATTCCTAAAGGATTCCCCGCCTTCCTGCCTAAAAGTAATAATTTCTTCCACAGGTGGCACTACGGAAAAAGGAGCAGAGCTAGACATGATGACTAATAGAAAACAAAACTAAAAATAAACTAAATGCAAGTAACTAGTTTTTTTGTGTTTTTTGATAATTGAAAGCAAACAAGATAAAATAAAATAAACTAAGCAAGACAAAAACAAAGTAAAGAGATTGGAAGCGTGAAACTCCCCTTGCAGAAGACTGCTGTCTCCCCGGCAACGGCGCCAGAAAAATAGTGCTGTTGACGGGAGACCGAGAGCTTCCTGAAGAACTTCTACTCCCCGGCAATGGCGCCAGAAAAATAGCTTGATGACGTGAAACACACGTTCGTTGGGAGACCCCAAGAGGAAGGTATGATGTAGTCAGCAGCAAGTTTTCCCTCAGAAAGAAACCAAGGTTATCGAACTAGTAGGAGCAGCAACTCTTCAGAAGGTTGTCAACGGCGCCAGAAAAATAGTGTTGTTGAGGGAGTCTGGACTGTTGACGTGGAATCTGCACACAACACAATCAAACTACTTTGCCCCAACGAAACAGTGAGGTTGTCAATCTCACTGGCTTGCTGAAAACAAAGGATTAAACATATGGTGTGGAAAATGAGTATTAAATTGCAGAGAATGAAAAAGGAACAGTTTGCAGTTTGTGGTTGTTTAATCAGTGTAAAAGAATGGACCGGGGTCCACAGTTCACTAGTGGTGTCTCTCCATAAAAGATAACTAACATGTTGGGTGAACAAATTACAGCTGGGCAATTGACGAATAGTGAGCGCATGACAATGCATATACATGACATGTTGACTACTATGATATTTAATTGGGCATTACGACATGATACATAGACCGTTATCCAACAGCATCTATGACTAATAATCCACCGCCGGGTTGTCATCCGAGTCCCCCGTTGGTATTAAGTTGCAAGCAACGGATAATTGCATTAAGTAAAGTGCGTAATGTAAACAAACACATATGCCCGTGGGCATAGCATCGTTAGGTTATCCCTAGTGGTAACAGCACATCCACAACCTTAGAACTTTCTGTCACTGTCCCAGGTTAAACGGAGACATGAACCCACTATCTAGCATAAATACTCTCTCTTGGAGTTACAAGCATCTACTTGGCCAAAGCATCTACGAGTAACGGAAAGCATATAAGATTTTAAATAACATATGAGATAGATTGATAATCAACTTGACATAATATTCAATATTCATCGGATCCCAGCAAACACAACATGTAGCATTACAATAATATGATCTTGATCATGTAGGGCTGCTCACAAGATCTAAACATGATGGCACAAAGTGGAGAGACAACCATCTAGCTACTGCTATGGACCCGTAGTCCAAGGATGAACTACTCACGCATCACTCCGGAGGCAGGCATGGCGATATAGAAGCCTCCGGTGACGATTCCCCTCTCCGGCAGGGTGCCGGGAAGAGGTTCTGAACCCTCCCGAGCTAGGGTTGACGACGGCGGCGTCTCTGGATATTTTCGTGGATATTTGCTCAGGTACTTAGGGTTTTCGCGTCGGGGGAATAAGTAGGCGAAAGGGCGGCGGCTGCGGACCCCCGAGGGGCCCACACCACCCCAGGGCGTGGCAGAAGGGGGGCCCGCGCCCTGGGTGCGTGTGGCCTCCTGGTGGCCCTCCTCTGCTGCTCCTTCGCTCCGTCAGCCGTGTTCTGGAAAAATAGGCACCCCCGTGTAGTTTCGTCCAATTCCGAGAATATTTCCAGACTAGCTTTTCTGGAATACAAAAACAGCAGAAAACAGGAACTGGCACTTCGGCATCTTGTTAATAGGTTAGTCCCAAAAAATGTATAAAAGTGATATAAAGTAGATACAAAACATGTAGCAATTGGTATAAAACAAGCATGAAACATCAAAAATTATAGATACGTTTGAGACGTATCAGGGTGCAGGCCTCAACGTCATCTCTGTCGAGACCTTCGAGACGCTTCAAGTGCCCTACGAGTGGCTTATGCCCTCCAGGCCCTTCACCGGGGTCACCAGTGGCTCAATCTCGCCTCTGGGGCAAGTGAGGCTCGCGGTCACCTTCGGCACGCAGCAGAACTACCGCACCGAGCTAATTGACTTCGACGTCGCGCACATTGGCCTGCCCTACAACGCCATCCTCGGCTACCCCGCCCTCGCGAAGTTCATGGCCGTCACGCACCACGCCTACAACATGGTCAAGATCCCTGGCAGCGGTGGCACCATCACCATCCATGGTCACGTACAGGACGCCACGCGCGCTGTCGAGATCGCCTACAAGGCCGCTGCCATGGCGTTCCCCGCTGACGAGGACATGGAGCCTCTCGAGAGGCCCAAGAAGAAGAACAGCTGTTCTCTCAAGAGCAAGCATCTACAAAGAAGGTGTCGCTGAGCACCAGTGGCTCGGGGGCTGAGGGCTCGGGGGCTAGCGTCACCATAGGCGCTGGCTTGCCTCCCAAATAGGAAAGCGCGCTCGTCGCCTTCCTTCGGGCAAACTCTGACATGTTCGCATGGACTCCGTCAGAAATGTCCGGTGTACCAAGGGAGGTGATCGAGCACCACTTAGCCGTGTGTCCAAACGCACGCCCTGTAAAGCAGAAAGCGCGGAAACAAGCCCCCGAGAAGCAAGCGTTCATCATCAAAGAAGTAGAGAAGCTGAAAGCAGCAGACATCATTCGAGAAGTTGCCCACCCCACTTGGCTCTCCAACGGTGTGGTTGTCCCAAAACCCAATGGAGGAGGCCGGCTCTGCATCGACTACACAGACGTGAACAAGGCCTGCCCCAAGGATCCATACCCCATGCCAAGGATAGACCAGATTGTGGACTCCACCGCCGGCTGTGATCTCCTCTGTTTCCTGGATGCCTTCTCAGGCTACCACCAGATCAAGATGGCCAAGGAAGACGAGGAGAAAACAGCATTTCTCACCCCTTGTGGTGTGTATTGCTACACTTGCATGCCCTTTGGCCTGAAGAATGCCGGCGCCACCTTCCAGAGGCTCATGAGGATCGCCTTGGGGGCTCAGATGGGAAGAAATGCAGAAGCTTATGTGACGACATCGTGGTCAAGTCTCGCGAGGGAGACACTCTCTTGAAGGATCTCGAGGAAACCTTCGCCAGCCTGCGCAAGGTGAACATCAAGTTAAACCCCGCCAAGTGCGTCTTCGGGGTGCCTTCAGGCAAGCTCCTCGGGTTCCTCGTGTCCCACCGTGGCATAGAAGCAAACCCTGACAAGATCAAGGCCATAGAAGACATGCAGCCACCTCGCCGCCTCAAGGACATGCAGCGCCTAGCAGGATGCATGGCCAGCTTAGGCCGCTTCATCTCCAAGTTCGGCGAGAGAGCTTGCCATTTTTCAAGATCATGAAGAAATCCGGCACCTTCAAGTGGACTCCAGAGGCAGACAAAGCATTTGAGGACCTGAAGAAATACTTGGCTAGCTCACCAGTCATGGTAGCCCCCAGGGCAGGCGAGCATCTGAAGCTGTACCTAGCAGCCACTCCACAAACCGCAAGCGCCGTCCTGGTGGTGGAAAGAGAAGAGCCAGTCCTCCCCAAGAAAAGCACTGCCACACCAAGTCCAGAACCTCCCGACAAGGAAATGTCTCTCCAGACCCAGTGCCAGACCCACAGCCTCAAGTCGAGTCTACTACAAGCACCCCTGCCGAGACTCCTCCACAGGAAAACCTCGCCAAAGGTCCTGAGGAGTCTCTCGAGGGAGCCGACGCTGCAGCGCCATCGACGACCCTCGTCGAGCATCCTGTCTACTTCGTCAGTACTGTACTGCGAGATGCTCGCGAGCGTTACCCAGTGCAGCAGAAGCTCCTCCTCGCGCTCCTCATCGCCTCCAGGAAGCTACGCCACTACTTCCAGGGCCACCCCATCACGGTGGTCACGTCGTTCCCCCTGGAGCAAATCCTGCGCAACCCCAACGCCACGATCGCGTCGCAGGATGGAACATCGAGCTGCAACCATTCAACTTGCGCTTCGACACCACAAGAGTCATAAAAGGAGAGCGCTGGCGGATTTCGTCGCCGAGTGGACAGACCCAACTCCTGAAGAGCCTCGTGAAGAAGAAACCGCCATCTGGAGATACAATGCCAAGCCACTGGACCATGCACTTCGACGGAGCTTTGCCTGCCGCAATGGTGGGGCTGGCGTTGTCCTGACCTCACCAAAAGGTGACAAGCTCTACTACGCCATCCAGTTGTGCTTCACAATAGACAAGATCTCCAACAATATCGCCGAGTATGAAGGCCTCCTCGCCGGGCTCAGAGCCGCAATGCCCTTGGCGTCAAGCACTTACTCATAAAGGGTGATTCCCAGCTCCTGGTTAACTTCTCCAACAAGAGCTACACGCCTAAAGACGACCACATGGCCGCCTACCTTGAAGAGGTCCGCAAGCTCGAGAAGCACTTCAGAGGCATGGAGCTCATGCACATCCCGCGGAAGGAGAACCAGGAGGCAGATGACATCGCCAAGCGAGCATCACGAAGGCAGGCCCAGCCGGCCGGCGTCTTTGAGGAGAGACTCTCCAAGGCGTCCATAAAGCAGCCACAAGCGCAGACGAAAGTACTCCCACCACCTCCTGTAGGTGGAGCACCCAACTGCGGTCCATCCTCAGGGGAGCGTCTGCTGCTGGCTATGGTGCATCAAGAGACAGGCTGGGTCGACGAACTCAAGGACTACTTGCTGAAGGGAGTCCTCCCCGAGGAAGACGCGGAGGCGGAACGAGTTGCTCGACAAGCCAAGTCATACTACATCCTCGAGGGAGACCTGTACCGCAAGCGCCCAAATGGAATTGCACTCAAGTGCGTCCCCCCCGAGGAAGGCCGCATGCTGATCAGAGACATTCACAGTGGAGAGTGTGGCCACCATTCCTCTGCACGCACCCTTGCAGGCAAGGTCTTCAGGAGCGGATTCTACTGGCCCCAAGTGCTTCAAGATGCTACCACCATCGTCCAGTCTTGCGATGCGTGCCAGTTCCACGCCAAGCAAGTCCATCAGCCTGCACTGGGACTCCAAACCATCCCGCTCTCCTGGCCTTTCGCGGTCTGGGGGCTAGACATCTTGGGCCCTTCCCGAGATCGCAAGGGGGCTACCGTTTCCTCTTCGTGGCCGTCGACAAGTTCACCAAATGGTCAGAGGTTGAAGCAGTGCGCAGCATACCGGCCAGAGCAGCAGTAAAATTCATCAGAGGCCTGGTCTGCCGTTTTGGTGTGCCAAATCGCATCATCACCGACAATGGCTCACAGTTCACCAGCGGCATCTTCAGGGCCTACTGCGAGAGCCTGGCACCAAGCTCTGCTTCGCCTCGGTGGCTCACCCACAGAGCAACGGCCAAGCCGAGCGAGCAAATGCTGAGGTCCTCAAGGGCCTCAAGACAAGAAGCTTCAATCGCCTCAAGGGCTACGGCAAGGGCTGGATAGACGAACTCCCGTCCGTGCTCTGGTCCATCCGCACGAACCCCACGAAGCCCACTGGTGAGACGCCATTTGCCCTCGTGTATGGAGCTGAAGCAGTCCTCCCCACAGAGATCAAGCATGGATCCCACGGGTCCTTGCCTTCAATGAGGATGATCAGGAAGACCTCCACAACAACGACCTGCTGCTCCTCGACGGACTACGCCGCCGTGCCGCCCTCAGGGCAGCAAAGTACCAGCAGACCTGCGACGCTACCACAGCCGCCACATACGCCCACGCACTCTGGAGACAGGCGACCTCGTCCTCAGGAGAATCCTCTCCAGGGAAGGTCTCCACAAGCTCTCGCCCATGTGGGAAGGCCCCTACAGGGTCGCACACATCGCCAGGCCCGGCGCGGTACGCCTCGAAACGGAGGACGGCATCCCGGTCAAGAATCCATGGAACATCGCGCATCTACGCAAGTTCTACCCGTGATCATAGTCACGCCAGACATTTTTTGTCTCTAGAGGGAAGCACACAACTTCACCTCCAAGCTTCACAAAAGCTTCTCCTCCGAGGGCCAGCCCCTCCGAGCTCTCCTGATAACGTGCCGCCGCAGGCCGTGAAGAGTCTCAGCCACTGAATGTGGTCCCCATGCCTCGACATGGAAAACTTTATCTTGGCAATACCAAGTGTAATGAACCAATTCGTTTCTCAATGAAACATTGCGCTGAGGCGCCGCTGTGTAATATTTTGGTGGTGAGTTTTACTTTTCATCATTTTTTCATTCGCGCTCATATTTTTCCCCATGCGCACCTCGCGAGCGGGGGCTGAGTACGGTGACTGTGCCTCGAGAGCACCCCAGCAGCACCGCAAAATCCAAAGGATCCGAGCTCTAACACGTGAGCACGCTCTCACGCCTGTTACCTCACCAAAGAGCTCTGGCCCAAGGGCTTGCTCCCAAACACGCCACCTCACCAAAGGACCTTGGTGCTTACTCTCCTCGCGAGATACTCATGAGGAAACCTATAAGCGCGCATGAGTTTTACTACCATGTACTTGCTTTGGGTTTGCCTCTCTAACCAATACAGGGAACAAGAGTCCCCCCAAGCTCGTGAAGCCACGCTCCGGCCTCAAGAGGAAAGCGCACCATCAGGGAAACCATGCCCTCTACGAGGCCAAAGTCTCGCAAAGCTAAGTCCAGCGCTCAGCCTCAGGAGTTTTTCCTCTCTCTCACGAGTATCTGTCGTCCCTCGAGCGGGTTTTTTCTCCCTCACACTTCATGGACTGCTTGTGCGTCAAAGGGGGGCCCTCGAGCACCGCGACTCGAGAGCCCTTACCTCTCTAAGCCTTAAACACCCCCCGGCCTTGCCGAGTCAAAGCTCCGGCATACCGCAGTGGCGGAGTCATAGCGCAAAGAGATGGGTCCTGACGACGTAGAGCGAAAAAAGACATGGAACAGGGATAAAAGGCCCATCGAGGGACACACACATAGTAGCACACGTTAAAGTGTCTTACAAACCAGAATGAAATGAACAAGTCTTAAAACAAAGATAACTGCGCCTCAAGCGCGTCTTGTTGCAGGAGCAGCCTAGGCAGGGGCATCGCCTCACCGTCCTCCTCAGCCTCCTCTCAGCTTCTTCTTCGGCGCCTTCCTCCTCCTCAGCGGCCTGCTCCGCCTCGACCCTCTTGAAGCGGTCGACGTAATCGTTGACTTCTTCCCGAACCAAGTTGGAGAGGTCCAGGGCTTGGTCCGCCTCGACAGGCTCGGTCACGGACTCGAAGTCGAAGCCGGGATGAAGACGCTGGAGGTTGGCGAAGACGCGATCGATCGCCACCGTCAAGAGCTTGCGGCACTCTTCATCGACAACGTCGCCCATCTCCGCCACAGGGCCCTCAAGCGTGGTGAAGAGCTGGTCGAAGTAGGCGAGATACGCGGCAGCATCGGCGTTCCCATGGACGGGAACCGCAGGGGCATCCACTCCCAGGTTCGCCGCAAGAGTGTTCCCCCGAGTCACCAAGGACTTGAACATGCGCTCCCGCTGCTGCGTCAAGACCCGTGCCGCCTGCACGTGGTGCTCAGCCTCCTCAGCACGCTCCACGGCAGGGCCCACCTGCGCTTCATCTCCTCCATATCAGCCGTCAGGGAGACAAGGTCATGCTCCGCACGCTCGCGAGCCTCTTCCGCGCGGCGACGACCATCCCTGGCGCGCCTCACCTGGGAGTTCAGGCTGGCATTCAGTCGCTCCAGCTGAAGGATGCGGGCGTTGTCCTCCGCGCGTTTTTCTTGAAGCGGTCCTCCTGCTTCTTAAACTTCCCGGCGTAATCTTCGGCGACGGCAGCGCGATACTCCTTCTGCTTGGCGACGGCTTCCTTCTCAGCCTCTTCCTTCCTCTTGGCGAGCTTTTGGTTGGACTTCTCTACGAGCTTTTGTGCCTGGCCACCTCCTCCGTGCTTGCCTATGGCCTCGGCCAGATTGCCCTCACGCGCCTCGAGATCCGCGCGCTGCGTGGTCAGCTCCCTGTCGACCTGCAGCTGCTGCTCCTCGCGCTTGAGCGCCTCCGCCTCGCGCGCCGCCAGTGCTTGCTCACGGGCGTCCAAGGACACACGGTGTTGGTCCAAGGATTTTCGGTGGCCTCAGACTCCGCGGCGAACTTCTCCTCGCGGTCAGCAAGCTCTTGGCGCTGAGCGGCCAGCGTGGTCTCGAGAGCCGCGCGCTCCGAGGCTGCAGCTTGGCGTTCCGCCATGGCCGCCTCGCGATCTTCGGCCGCGGCCTCGCGCTCTGCCTGGAGTGGCTCCAGGGTCTCTTGAGCCTCGCGCACCGCGCTCTCGCGGACCTCCTTGGCGAAGCGCAGCGCCTCCTCACGCTGCGCCTGCATGGCCTCGTCGCTGTGGCGACAGCGCTCCACGGTCTCAAAGAAGCGGGTCCAGGCCTTCTCGAGTTCATACTTCCTGGCGAGCTCAGCCTCCTCGAGAGCGAGTTGGGCCTCCAGCCCGTCCAGCGCATCCCTCGCCAGGCGGAAAGCGGAGCTGCGGCGAGCGCCGCTCCAGTTCCTGCCGCCCAGGAGCCCTCGCGAGGCATGGAGGCTCCCACATCTGCACTAGACTCAGGACAGGGAACTCCGTGCTTGGGCCAGGGTCAACTCTGGCCTGGGGGCTCTGGAGCGAGCCCTCTCCACCACTTGCGTGGGCACCAGCGCCTTCGCTTCCAGCGGCGCCTCCTCTCGGGTTTCAGGGGCTGGGGAAGATTGCCCAGCCGTCGTCAAGTCCGCCGCAGCCGTGCCCGCTGCGGCCTCAGAAGAAGCTGCCGCCCCCTCAGTTTCTGCACTTGGCGGGGGCGGCGGAGGAACGTTCTCCTCCATCTCGATCGGCGCCTTCCCTCGCCGGCGTGCCGCTCCCGCCGTCTCCGCGGCGATCTCCTCCTGCCGCTCCGGTGGAGTGACGAGGCGTGGCGGTGATGGCGTCCTCTCCACCGTCCCCTCCTCGAGGCGCTCCTCCGCGGAGGAGACGAAGCAGCTGCCTCGACAAGAGGCACAACCACCACAGGCCCTGTGGCCTCCTCTGCCACAGGCCTCGTGGCCTCCTCCAGCAGCCGGCTCCGTGGCCTCCGTCACCACGGGCCTGGCAACCTCTTCAGCTGAGGGCTCCACAGGCCCCTCAGTGGCTGTCGTGGCGGCGCCCCGCACCTCCGCAGCCTTACGGAGCCTACGGCGCTTCGCCGTCACCAAATCCCTGACAAGCAAGCAAGAAAGGTCTTCAAGAGGGGAACAAGGGTTTTTCATAAGAATGAAAACAGACAAGGGAGCCAACCCTTACCCAGATGCCTTGGCGCGGGAGTCAACCCACACCGTGTTTGACGACCGCCACGGCCTTGACGACGCGGCGCCGGACCCCTCAAGGGCAGCCTCGGCTTTCCTCTTGAGAGGAGTGCCCGCCGGACTCTTGGCGGTCCTGTCATGGCTAGCCTTGGAGCGGGGCTCGCAGCGTCCCGCTGCGGCCTCCCGGTCGCTGTCTTCCTCCCCCTCCGCGGCCTGGCGCGAAGGACCACAAGGAAATCCTCATCCCCGCTGGACGAGATCTCCAGAACCTCTTCCTCGGGAGGCGCAGGCTTCGAGGAGCTCGCCTCCCTGCCGAAGGATTCGCCCCTCCAGAGGCGACGCCCAGATCGGCGTCAGATGCGGCGGGTGACTCTGCGGTCCAGTCTTCTTCCACCACGGGCGCCGCGGCCTCCTGCTTTTCCTCCCCCGCCAGACCTTGAGGGGTGAACTCCGGCATCAGCTCCAGGATCGCGAGGCGCTTCTTCGGAGTGAGCTGATGGAGAGGCCTCGCAAGTTCACTGCGCGCACAGGAACGTCCGGGGCGGTGAAGAGGATGCCCATGATGGAGGCAATGACGTCGGGGGTGTGGGAGCTGCAGTGCAGCCGCATCGGGTCCGCCGGGCCAGAGTACATCCACGCCGGCTTCGTGTGCTTCTGGAGAGGAGCGATACGGCGCCTCACGAAGTCTTCAGCAACCATCTGCCCCGTGAGGCCAGCTTCGCGGACGAGCCTCATGCGCGCGACCAAGTCAGCAATCTTCGGGCTTTGGAAGGCCGCGCTTGACCAGTTCGAGTTCTTCAGCGGCGGCGCCTCAGGGACGTCGAAGAAGGAGTTCTGCGTCTTGGCGTCCACGATGAACCATCGCTGGCGGAAGTCGTCCACTTTCTTCGTCACCCGCGTGACGGGCTTGTCGCCGTCCCAGGACATGGGGATGTAGATGCCCCCATCCCATCCGCAATGCGGAAGGACACGCAACCAGATCGCTCGCCGGGCGCCGTGGAGCGGAGCGCGTAGAAGCTCCGGAAGAAGGCCACGGAAGGCATCACCCCCAAATACGCCTCGCAAGATATGCGAAAATGGCGAGGATCAGATGGAGTTGGGGTGCAGATGCAGAAGCTGGATCTGGTAGAAGGCCAGAACCTCCTCCAAGAAAGGGGAAAATGGCGGCACCAGGCCAGCAAATATGGTCTGGAAGAAAATGGGGTACAACCCCGCCGCGAGCTTGCCAAAGCGCGCCGCCTTGAGAACGCTGGCGCCGTGCTCGTTGTTCTTGCCCGCGGCCATCAGCCTGATCTTGTCCAGCGCCTCCGCCGTGTGGATGCGGGTCCCCACCAGCGCCGGCGCGAACTCGTCCTCCTGCTGCGCCCCAGCAGGCTCGTTCACCATCGCCGCTTTGTCCTTCTTAGGACCCATGGTCGATGAGGAAGGGCGGCGGAGAAGCTCGGTGAAGGAGGAAGAGCGCCGGGGACAAAGGAGCGCAGAAGTCAAGAGCAAGGAGACGGGGGCGCAAATGATGCAGTAACTGCTGCCTGAACCGGCGCTGCAGGCTTTATATCACCTCAGGGCAGTTACCAAGACATGGTGGGTCCCCCCACTACGCCCATCATCTCCGAGAGAACGTGTCGTCGCGGCTCAACTGCCCTACACGTGTCTCGGGCCGGCCGGACACTTTGGGCCCATGACGATTCGCCTGCGTCCACTGGACTACATCGTGCCCATCATGGGCCCGGGGGCTACTGTCGGCCCAGTAAGAACCAGGGTGTGCTGGGCCTGTCCTCCACAGCCCTCGACACTCGATGGCTAAATTTCGCTAAGGACCAAGCCTACGGCTTGGAGAGACCGCGAGGCAAATCGCCTCGCGAGGGCTTAGGAGGCAGCAGAGGCCTGCGGAGGCCCTCCTCACTGCTGCCCCCTCTTCAAGGTGATTCCCCTGGAGAGAGGTCAACGCCGAATCCTCCACAGGGCACCCAGCCCTCGTGGGGATTCCTTCGCTGCAAAGCAACCTCTGCAGAGCGCACATGGGCTCTGCAGCGGCCGCAGAGTGACGCGCGCCTCTGCGCGCGGTGACGACGACGCCGCAGTTGCCATTTTGGTGATTAAAGGAGTCAACAAAGCTGCGCCATCCGCACCGGACTACAAGGATTTCCTCTTTGGTGATAAGGGGACCGGCCGGCGCTACGCTCCACGGCCAACGTCACCGTGGGCCCCCCACGTTCCTCTGCAGCCCCAGCTGGCCGTCCTGCATGGACGGTGGTTTCTCTGCCACAAGCATGAGCTTTACGCCCATGGACCGCGTCCATGGACAGCTGGGCTGCGGTGCACCGTGCTCCTCCTTCTGTCGCCATGTGGTAGCCCTTCCGTTGCGTGAGCACGGGGAAGAGGCCCGGGGCGCCTATAAAAGGAGGAGGTGCACCACCGTAGCAAGGATCGCATTTCCATTCTAGCTTAGCTACCTACGCGCAAGGAAGAAGAGACCACTGTTTCCCTTCCTTGAGCACACCATTGCCAAAAGAGAGCCCTCGGCAAGCTCATTGTACTGTAACCTCCATAGCAGTGCAATACAGACAAGCAGGAGTAGCGGTTACCTCCACACGAGGGCCGTGAACCTGGGTACGGGCTGGTGTTCATCTCTGTCGTGATGTCCCTCCTCATGCTCGACGAGCACCGTCGCCGTGCAGTTGAGGGTTGTTTGACCAACGTGTTCAGCCCCTTACACGAACTCTCTTCGTGAGCTTGACCATCCCTGTTTCGTGGGAGTCATTCTCCGACATGTTCCATTGTCTAACACTTTATTAAAGAGAGAGTGCATTTGTGAAACCATGAACCCCGGTCCATTTTTAATCATAAGAAACACCTTTCCAACCACTTTTACCACTTTTCCATTTTCTACCATTTAAAAATCCGAAAATACAAAAACACTTTTACATCTTGCATTCATCATATAAAACCCAAAAATATCATTTATCATTGCTACCACCATCCTTGCATATTTATTTACCACCATTGCATATTTATTTCTTGTTTGCATTGCATATTATCTTGATATCATTCTCACACATTGTGCTTGACAACCACTAGGTGAGGTTGAGGACCAAAACATTTACTTTGTTTTGTAGGTAACCAAAAGAAGGATAGGAAAGATAAATCTTCACTACTGCTTCCCGAGAGTTCGATATTAAACCCTCGAGTCACCCCTCGTGGGGAAAACACGTCTTCCACTTACTACACACTCTGCACTTGGAGTTTCAACCTAACCCATTTACTTTTCACGCAGGTAACTATGTGAAGGGCCATCAAGACTGTTTTCTGGCGCCGTTGCCGGGGAATCATTGCTGAAAGGTTTATCCAAGGGTCCCCTGCACTAGCTCTGTTTTCTGGCGCCGGGTTTATCCAAGGATATCTCACCAAGTCAACTTCATCACCAACTTGTGCTAACACCTAAGCTTGGGGAGGTTGCACCTACGTGAGCATCATCTTATCCATCTTTACCTTCAAAGCAATTTATTTGTTTTGTCATTGTCTTGCATTCATATTTATTTCGGTTTGCATCATTTAGTTCATTTTATTTTGTTTTGCATAAAAATTAAAAAAACACATAAAAACT
Organism: Poa pratensis; assembly: GCA_947311845.1. Taxonomy (NCBI): domain Eukaryota; kingdom Viridiplantae; phylum Streptophyta; class Magnoliopsida; order Poales; family Poaceae; genus Poa; species Poa pratensis. Next base: position 56,301,627 of record CAMZMU010000047.1, on the reverse strand, counting down.
TGCATAATGGAAAAGAGAACCTTCTGGCCATTTAGTGTTAAGAACTTTCCTCAAGATATGAATATCCCTGTTGAGAAATGTGAGGTAGATCCTAATATCATGAAAGCAATTTATGAATACCGTTTTTATGGGAAACCAAAAGAAGATCCTATACCTCATCTTAAGAAGTTTAATGAAAGGTGCAAAATGTTAAATTTGAGCCATGCTAATATTAAAATTAAGCTTTTTCCTTACTCCCTAGGTGGAAAAGCCTTAGATTGGATATTGAGATGGCCACCTGGAAATTTTAGCACTTGGTTTAATTTAAAAGCTGCATTCATTGAAAGATTTTGTTCCACTGAAAATTTTTGCAATCTTAGACAAATAGTTATCACCTTTAAACAAGAAGAGGATGAACCTTTGATAAAAGCATGGGAAAGGTTTAAAGGGATAGCCTTTGGAATGGAACATGGTCTTAGAGATTGGATCTCATGGATATATTTATAGAGGATTGTCTGAAACCTCTAAGGTCTTTTTGGATAATGAATGTGATGATTCTTTTATGAATACTGCTGCCAATCATACCCACTATCTACTTGATGGCCTGCTTTTGGAAGTAAGAATTAAAGAAAGTCTAGAAAAGGCCCAAGTACCTGAAGATGTCTTTGATGACCGTTATGAAATATTTAACCTATATAATAGGGAAAAGAAAGTTGAGAAGTTAAAATGCTTAGTGAAGTCAAGGAACCATTGCTTGACTTAGAGAATTGTAGCTTGCATGAATTAATATCTATCTTACAAAAATTTGCAAGTGATCCTTCCATCAACTCTAACCAAGCTGGTTTTGGTTCTTATATTGCTAATCATGTTTAAAAGAAAAGATTGCTAGGTACAACCAAGAGGCTATGATACCACCTAAGCTTGGGGATATATGGATTCCCAAAGTCCTAGTAACCATTGGAAAAGAGACACACCATGCTATACTTGATCTAGGATCTAGTGTCTCTGTTTTATCTAAAGAACTATATGAATACTTGAATTGAAAAATCTTGAAAAATGCTCTATTGAACTTGCACTTGCTGATGATTCCATTAAACATGCTTTAGGAAAAGTAAGTGATGTTATGGTAGAGTTACATATGACATTTGTGCCTGTTGATTTTCTAATCATGGATATGGGGAATAAAACCTCTAGTCCAATTATTCTTGGAAGACCTTTTCTTCGTACTACAGGTGCTATCATTGATTCAAAAGAAGGGAATGTGAAGTTTCAGTTTCCACACAAGAAGTGCATGGAACACTTCCCAAGGAAGAGGGACATCAAAGTTCAAGCTCCCTCATGAGCTTCGTCCACAATAAACATCAAGTAAGAAGCCTAGCTATATGGCTATAAAGAAAGCGCTTTACGGGAGGCAACCCGGTTGTTTTTATTTGTGATTTTCTTTGTGTCCTCTTGCTGTAACAAGAGACTTTGTTTAGTTTAGTTTCTGGAATTTTTAATAAAGTGCCAAGTTTTACTCATTTTGGTTTGAAAAGTTGCTTATAGCGTTCGGAGATTTTATTCCTGCACGAATCTGTGCACGGTATGATTTTTAATTCTTATTCTGTAACTCCGAATGAGCTCATATTTGAACTGTAGTTGCAACTTTTCATCCTCTGTATGCATGAATTTTTCGGAATTTTTCGACAAAGTTAAGTAGGGTAGAAAAATACGTTTTGCTGCTGCTGTTTTTCTGGACAGATTCTGTCCCATTTTGTTTGATGCATGCTTAGAACTTTTAACTTGAATCTTTTTGATCCAATTGAGTTTATGAGTAGGCATACAACATTATACACTTTCTGGACATTCATATGAATTTTTGTTAAGGATTATATGCAGCAAGAAATCTATTTGTTTATCACTACTAATGCACCCCACAGAAAAAGAAATGGGAGAAACGGTGTTTTGAAGTTTTTTCACAGGGATTAGAGGAGATGCACCAAGAGCTATCCAAGGATGGTGAAGACCATAAGCTTGGGGATGTGAAGACAACCCCACTGGACCTACACACTCTCGGTTTGCACACGTCTAACTTCTGTTTTTCGATCGAAACACTTTATCGCATAAACTTGGAGCGTCTTTTTGTTTGTTTTGGTTTGATTTTTATTTTGTGAGACCACCACACTATCATTTATATATGAGAGAGCTACTGGAAATTTGGGTTGAATTATGTTGGATGCTATTATAAGATTGGGAAAAGGGATGTTGAGTTGATTTTAAAAGATACATATAGTTGCATGATTCATGAGCTTGTTAATGAGTAATAATTTGCAAGTATTTTATCAAGAGCTATCTTTTATTCATGTTTTGATGCTGAATGTTATTTACTTTGTTTAACATGGATTAGTTAGTTCTATGGACACTCATGCATGCATTTAGATGGTCAACTTTCTCCCTCTTGCTAGCCCAAAAATTCCAACAAGCAAAAACTTGTTTCCAACACCTTCAACCAAAGTTTTTCCAGTGAGTCCACCATATCTACCTATTAGCTTTATGCTATTCCGAGTATGTTTATCATGATATTTGTGTTATCTATACCTCTGAATGAAAATGCTTATGTTGTTGATTGTTATGGGAAAAGTTGGTTATAGAGCTCTCTCGAACTTGATGCACACTTTACTTTCATTGCATAAATAAAACATGACCCATTGTGATTAAAATTATGATGTTGTGGCTTGACAAATGTCTTTGGTTGAGAGTTAGCTCATATGTGCTGTCACATGGCAAGCTTTCAACATGCACTTCATTTCATTTAGTTGATATCATGTACTTTTGTTTATGGATGCTTACCATGGGTGAAATAAATGTGGAAATGAAGTGAGTTTAAATGAGTTTGTATAAATGGTTAGAGAGACGCCTGGGCCGCTAATCTAAGCCATGCATCATTCATGGTGGAAATTTACTTACATGCTATGGTGAACCTTCTGTGATACACCTTACAATAAAAAGCTATCTAATGGTAAATAAAAAGGGTGTTGAGATTGTTCATTGTGTTTGTTTGTCTTGTCATTTTGATATGGGCTTGTTCCATATCCTGGGACAAGAGGTACCCCAGTTGACGCTCTTAATGATACTATTATTACTTACAATGATATTTAACTTGAACTTGCTTTGTTTCCAAGTTGAGTAACACATGGAGTAGGTACTTGTATTCAAGGGGCATGAGACTTTCAACCTGTACTTTGTCAAGCACACTACTCATATTTGCTTTCACTTTAAACTTAATCATTCAAGATGCTATGATAGGGGAATGAGAGCTTGACACCAAGGATTACCACATTACAATCATTAACTTAAGTAGAGAAGTTCAGAAGTTAGATGAAACTTATTCATGCTTTACCTCTACTCATATATATATCTTTCCAAAGTGTCCACCTTTTATATTCAGATTTTCATCAATACTCTATGACCATTATAGGATGTTCTTACTTTCATTATGCATACATGTGGTCCATAGTACTTTCTTTTATGTTACACTTTGTGAATTATCATTGAACATCCTTGCATTGAATACTTGATATCACTTCATAAACTATCTTGCATATTGCTACTCCTTTTAAGAATGAATCATTTGACTCTATGTAGCAATAGTAATCATCTTTGATATCCATTGATAGTATTAAATTGCAAAGTCCATGTTAGTTTTATCACCTTCATACTCGAGGACGAGTATAGGTTAAGCTTGGGGATGTTGATGCATGTAAAATGCATACATGAACTTTGCATTATTTTACTTATATTCCAGTCATATTTGCATCATATAAGGGTTATATCACTGTTTTATAATGATTTTGGGAATATTTATTTTCCTATTTTTATGGAATTAACCCTGCGCAGGCAGAAAACCCTATTTCTATTTTAATGTTTCAGGGACCCAAACGACGTCCAAATGACCTGGAAATTTACGAGCATCAGTTTTTGGAAGGAAGAAGACTTGGGAGCGAAGGAAGCGAACAAGCGGAGGCCCGAGGCCAAAGAGGGTGGCCCACGCGGCCAGTACCTGGCCGCGTGGGACCCCCATGGGCCTCGAGCTCCGTTGCCGTCGATCTTTCCTCCACCGACTCCGTTTTGACCTAAAACCGCTATAAAAATAGTCCCCGACGTTTCGGAAGGAGCGCCGCAGAAACACAGAAACACGAAACAGAGACCTGGAGTTGCAGATTGGAGGGGGAAAACTCCGGCGGGGCGCTGCCGGCGTGGTCTCCATCTTCTCCAACGACTTCTCCACCGTCTCCATGATGAAGAGGGAGTAGTCCACCTCTGGACTATGGGTTTGTGGAAGTAACTTATGTATCTCTCTCTCTTGAGCTTCACTAATTAGTACCGTATGAGCTGCTGAACATGATTACGGTCATCTATGTAATACCTTTGTGGTGGATCTTTTTATGAGTTAATATATGTTTGAGATTGCAATGGTTTTGTTTCAGTTATGAAAGTAGATGCATATTATGTACCCCGTTCTTATTTACTTGTCATGATCAAGCATGTTTATGAGAGCGTGTGAGGGGGAACGTGTGCATTAGTTGGAGTAACGGGGGTGGCTAGTGCAGTGAACGTGAGAGAAAGTTCTGCGATCCACTTGGGTGTTTACCTTACTTTGTTGCCTCACTAGGGATAAAAAGAAATACCATGCTACCGGAGATGTGGGTGTGACCATTGCCACTTCCTCCATGACTAGATCTAGCATGTTCTTATTTTAACTTCATGTCATGATACTTATTGCTATACTCTGAGTTATCTTAATTACTGAGGTGTTATGATTTAGTTCGCATCTTGGTGGAGTATAAGAGAGACTAATAACCAAAAGGTCTCTATGTTAGGACGTGATGCCCATATAATTATAACTTGTCATTAAACTGTTGTGTTGCAATCTCATATGTCAACTCTAGTGTTCCATTGTCTACCACTTTATTAAAGAGAGAGTGCATTTGTGAAACCATGAACCCCGGTCCATTTTTAATCATAAGAAACACCTTTCCAACCACTTTTACCACTTTTCCATTTTCTGCCATTTAAAAATCCGAAAATACAAAAACACTTTTACATCTTGCATTCATCATATAAAACCCAAAAATATCATTTATCATTGCTACCACCATCCTTGCATATTTATTTACCACCATTGCATATTTATTTCTTGTTTGCATTGCATATTATCTTGATATCATTCTCACACCTTGTGCTTGACAACCACTAGGTGAGGTTGAGGACCAAAACATTTACTTTGTTTTGTAGGTAACCAAAAGAAGGATAGGAAAGATAAATCTTCACTACTGATTCCCCGAGAGTTCGATATTAAACCCTCGAGTCACCCCTCGTGGGGAAAACACGTCTTCCACTTACTACACACTCTGCACTTGGAGTCTCAACCTAACCCATTTACTTTTCACGCAGGTAACTACGTGAAGGGTCATCAGGGCTTCGCCACGAACACGTCGTGTGCGCAAACGGGGGCCACCATGTGCGCGTGCGGGTGGATAGCACCAAGGTACGATCAAGGAAAGCACCCGATAGACTGGAGATACAGAAAATTGAAACGGAGGAAAAAGAAAAATTGATCATGTAACTTGTACGTTAGCTCCACGTGTCGTTCCTTCCGTGCGAACCTAGCGGAATTGGACCTTCGCGAAGGGAGACCTTCCGCTAGCGATACCCGCACCAACTAGATAACTAATAGCTCAGCGCACACATACATGGGCTAGCCCGGCGCATAGCCCATTTCTGGGTCTATTTCAGTTGTTTTTTGCAAACTATCCACCCACTTTTGGCCTGTAAGGCCTTCCACAGCGTATGTGCAAACCAGTGCCACAAACGAATTTGGGGCTTTTGGCATCGATGCCCTCCATTGCCCAACCAATGCTACAATTTTTTTTTGAGGGAACCGGAGCACCTAGGTGCTCCGATGCCCAAATGTATTAGCCAATAAAATATTGCTATATTATTGAACTTTAACTACAGGATGGGAAGGTGGAGCATGTTTCGGTCAAAATTTCTACCCTTTGACAGGTCCCACGTTTTGCTTTGGGAACCAACACGCTGTGTGACCGGTGCCTGAGTTATTTTCATAGCATCGCTGACAAGCTGACCCATTTTTGAGTGTTTGGGCACTTAGTACGCTGTGGAAGGTCTAAGCACTCCTAATCCTGCTCTTGAAAAATCCTGCTTTATTTACCGCCTATTGCATGCCCTATGCTTGCTACGCGAACTCTACACCCGTATGTCGACCTGGACCATTCACTCCCGCACGTGTATGACCGCTTTCTCGTGTGTCGGATAGGCGATAGCAGTTTGGGGACCCGATCGTAAGAAATCCTACCCTATTCTCGAACCCTCCGCCGAGCTCTACCCTGTCCGCATTTATTTGGAAGGGGGCCAAAGAAATGTCTCCACCTGTGCCAACAGTCTTTCTTCGGAATTCTACTAAACGGGTCGATCCTCCCTCCGTTTGTTTTAGCAACTTATCCTAAGGTCTCTTCGCCAAGAACTCTCCGGTAACGACAGATGAACTAACCTTCCTGCGGTGGCGGGGCGGCTTTTTTTTAAACCAATACCTTCACCTACGAAACTCGCCCCTGGTTTTCGTCTCAGTATGTGTATTATTCTACATTTTCCCAAAAGGACATTCATGCCGTCCCTTCCTCAAGCAAGCAACTCGAGACTTAGTTAACGAAACAGGAACTCCATCCGTTGACACTAATTTCTGATACAGAAGTAGAATCGGAAAAAAGAACGTACTCCTACTATTCATCGGTCCTTGCGAGCTGTAGCACGCGCTCCGCGTGGGATCTGCGATGGGCCACGTCCCAGCAATCTTGTTTTCCTTGTTTTTTCATTTTTTGTTCTTTTCTTAGTCTTTTTCTGTTAGTTTTTTGTTATTTTATTTTAGGATGTTTTCTTATTTTCGCGTTTTATTTTATTTTTAGAGCATTTAAAAAATATGAAGATCTCAAATCCTGAACATGTTTGAAATATAAATGTTTTCAAATTTATTTTAAATCTAAAAGTTTTAAAAAATCTGACATTTTTTTAAATCGGAATATTTTTCTATAACGGAATATTTTCAAATAAAATTGTAAAAAAAGTAGAAAAAAGAAATTGTTCATATAGCATAAAATCAAGTGAAATAAAAAGAAAAACAAAATAAATCAAAAGAAAAACAAAAAGAACAAAATTGACCAGCCCAGGTGGTGCAGCGGTGCCGTCTTCATGGGCAAGTCAAGCGTAGAGCTTGGTTCAAACAATACATGGCGGATGGCTAGATGTACCAGTGTACGAGGTATTTCCACAAGTCGAAGAAGTCAACACCCAAGCAACGATTGGCGGTCCTAAAAGGGGAAAGAAGGTACATATTGGTTGGCTCTAAAAATAATAAAGGTACTGATCAGGAGACGAGAGTAGATTTATGAGTTTTTTATGTTCTTTTCCTTTTTTTTCTCTGTTTTTCCCTTTCATGGTTTCTGTTTCTATTTCTATACGTTCTTACGATTCATTATTCATGCTTCCCCGATTGTTTATTTTCCCTTTCCTTTGTCATACACAAATATTGAGCTTAACATACATGAACATTCCTTTTCATAAGTATTAACATATTTTCCTTATACATGAACATTTATTTTTACACGTATGAACATTTCTTTTCATATACATGAATATTTATTTATGTTATAATCGATAGCAAAGAAAACGACGAAGTAGCGGAAAGATCAACCAACGGGGACACGAGATTAACGTGGAAAATCCTTCCAACAATGGAGGAGAAAAAACCACGGGCGCCAGCCAGCATACTTCACTATATCGGGTGAGTTTACAAACGCCGGGATTTACAACGTGCGACTTATCCCATGACGGCGGCTTACAAGATGTATTTATAGGTGGCCTGACCTAATCTAGGTCGGTAACGTGACCTCCAAGTCGAGTACGACTCGTATCATACCTAATCTAGATCGGTAACGTGACGCTCCGCTCTCCTCGTCACAAGTTAGCCTTCATCAGTATATACGAATTTGGATCACCACAAAATAACAATTTATGTACGTGTGAATATTTAGATATGTATGAACATCTTTCAGATATACGAACATTTATTTTTATGTATCAACATTCTTTTTCAACACGTGATTTTTTTGCAACAACGTTCAGAGGCATAAGAATCCGAGAGGAACACAACCAAGTCACCCTAGCCTTCGTAGTCCCCATAGCCATAAAAGTTAGATTCGTATATTCTTGTCGTGCATCTATAAACCCGAGAAGATCCATCTGTAACTTTGTACGATCTTGTGATCACATCATAAATAAAGTCTGACAAAACTTCATCATCTTGATCCATACCCGTTGGTGCGAGCCTCTACCGAACAAATAAAATCTCTTTCGATTCTCGGAAGTGATATTGTTGTGGGATCGTGAAAACTATCCTTCGACGTCTACCTCCACTACATTTCTTTAGAGCAAACAACTCTTTCATTAATACAAAACCAAGTTACATGATCACACGCAGAAACTGAAAGGTGGATAGGGACTAAACAATTGTCTTGAAAACTTTGCATGTAGAACCCCCAAAATAGAAATCACAAAGGAGTCCCTAGGGTTGCTTCGCAAACCGAATTGAGCAGCCGCCGCCCACTCCAGCGTCGCTGAGGCGCAAGCCGGATAAGTCGCCGAGCCTCCACCATATGCCAGATCCAAAGAGTCATCATTGTCGGATTGGCTTTGTATATCGGGTGTTGCCTTCGACCTAGATCCGCCACGTCCATCTATGAAGTTGTAGAAGATCGACTGATCCACCATGTTTGGACCAACATCCTCGCTATAGAGCATCCACCTTACCCCCACCACCAGCACCGTCGTGGATAGCGGAAAACGCTAGTGACACACCAAGAAACCAATCTCTCTAGACCTGTATAACGATAAGAGGACCAAGCCACATCGTCCATAACATTATCGAATTGGCCACGGTCGACATGGGCAAGAAGCAAATGCATCTTATTCGAAGCCACATTGTCCCTGCCCCAGATGTGATGCCCCTGAAAAATTAGGCCAACCTACCCACAAGTCAAACTGAAGCGATGAGGTGCCCACCCTTTCATCACTGGAGCGGTGGACGGAGGAGGCAGGGACCTGCAACCTCGCTGATGGAGGGAGGGGAAATGTAGTCGCTACCCTAGTTGCCTAGCACGACCTGATACCTTCGATCCGGATTATCGTACTGCAGTATGTAGTTTTTTTCCCTAAGAGACCCAGGGTTTCTCGAATCCTGGAAGTATTTGCTTGCAAGGTAATGTTATCAAGTTCAAGAAAGTTTTCTTATGATTTGTTCTACCGGACCAAACTTGTTTGCTTGTGGTTGTTTTATCAATGGTTTAAAATAGGCCAGGCCTTAAGGTTTCACCTGCAGCAGTGCATGTTATGTAAAGATGAAGCTTAGTTTGTCATAAATAATTCATATGAGTACAAAATGTATATGAGCAATGTGTCCAAGGGAACCAATGTCTCACAGATCAGGAGCACAAAGGATCCATCTGTCCACTTCGGCCCTATCCGTCTTGCACGGGGTTGCCTAGGTAATTAAGTCTTCTTTTGCAAAGACAGACAAAAGCAATATTCTTTTACGTCATTGTTGTTCTCTAGGAATTGCTTTCAGCTATTGTACAACTCTTACTATCGCCGAGCTTCTCACATAGCCTTCCACTTTTCCCTTCCCTTACCTCTACCTTGATCACTCTTCGGGGTATTGGGAACCTGACAAGTCCTAGGAGCGAGGCATTGACTAGAGATATACACATACATCATATTGTACCGTTTATTACACTAATATCTCAATGGTTAGTTTGCAAATAGGTGCGAGGCTAGACCTCAACCCTTAACCCGAGTGGACTACTCACACATCGCGATCATATCAGTAATAGTAAACATTGTAGAAAATATAAGATGAATGATTGATAATTGTTGGAGGTATGCCTAGAGACAATAATATTGAGTTATTATTTATCTCCAAGTTCATTATTAAGGTTTATATCTTTATGCTATAACTGTTGTGGCACTTGAATAGTGAGTATTCACTACAACATGACAGAGCTTTGGTAACACAATCATGTAACACATAGTAAAATATGTTACAAGTAAATTTCGAGTAACACATCATTTGTGTTGCAACTCCCGACAGTAACACAAACTTTATAAGGCCGGAAATTGTGTTACAGAAATATCAACCAGGTAACATGTAAATATGTATGGCAGGTAATGTGTTACAGAGATATTGACATAGTCACATATTATGTGTTTCAGGGAATGTGTTACAAACGTAGGTGAGAGTAACATTGATCCATAGTGTTACAGGCTCTATTATACGGGGAATAGAAAAAATAAAATCAATTGCATGTGTATATATCGCACTAGCTTAGCAGTAGGGACCATGTCTCAACACGAAATTCTTTAATAAAAATGATAAATCAATTTTTAAGGCCGGTAAATACCGAACTATCACTACAACAGGACAGAGCTTTGGTAACACAATCGTGTAACACATAGAAAATTATGTTACAGGTAAAATTCCAGTAACACATCATTTCTGCTACATCGCCAGACAGTAACACAAACTATACAAGGCCCAAAAATGTGTTACGGGGATGTCTACCAAGTAACACATAAGTATGTGTTATAAATAATGTGTTACAACAATATTGCCATGGTAACATAAAATATGGTTAGTGGTCATGTGTTACAAAATTCAATGAGAGTAACACATAATCATGGGTTATCCATTGTGTTACAGGATCAATCGTAGAGGGAAATAGGAAAAAATAATATCAGTAAGGGGTCTCGAACCCTTGACCTGGTGAAGAAAGAATTCATTCCTACCACTGCAGCTTTACTTGATTTACGTCAGCTATAGGGTACTTGTAATTATTATTGATATGGGACACTACAATTGTAGTTAAAATTTTGGGCTCCCAAAAAATTGAGGCCTTATGCGGCCGCACGGACTGCACACCCATGGGCCCGGGCCTCATGAAGAAGCAGAAGTATAACACCCCAGGTATAAACCATACCCGAGATGCTACCACACTACAACAAGATCTACGATGTACGGAGATTATTAGAAAATTTGGACAGAGTTTTTCTTGAATATACGGACATCCACGACATGCAGTTGATAAAAAGAGGATAAATAGCAATATTATAACTTGAAAGTCACAACCACGTGATTCACAAATATTAGCAAGTCATTAGTCATGAAAATACAACAGTCCAACGAAACATAAGTGTCCCCTACGTATTATATGATATGTGATGTGCCAAAGATGTAGAGGTGCTACGCCCATATCCCATGCATGTCGCTTATTTAGTACCTGAAACCCAATTAAAAATGCAAGGGTGAGTATAAAAAATACTCAGCAAGTACAATATGAACCATTAAGAAATTAGTCACTGAACATCATTAGAACTTCACTCGGAATCACACAATGTTTCTGAAAACTGCACAGCGGTTTTAGCACATGTGACGGGTAATTAATCATCATGTGAAGGCAGTGTTGGCTCGGAATTTACCAACGTGTCGGCTCGGAATTTACCGACCTGCCGCAATATTGGCTCGGAATTTACCAATCTACCGCAATATTGGCTCGGAATTTACCAATCTGCAACCCGTGGAGTCTAGAAGAAGAATATTGAATCGAAGAAACATCAAATAAGTACCAAGCAGACTGAAAGCTGCACAAACAGCACAACCATGTATAAGTGGGCGAGGTTCGTCATGCACTTGCCTTTAGCCTTGATGTTCAAGAGAAGAATTAATATCGGCACCGGAGACCCTCACACCTGTGGGTAAAACCACACTTAGAAATACTAGACCACGGTGGGGTAACATATAATTCTAATCCTGACAAGCGCATGTTGTTCTACTGAGTTAAGAAAACAGGACACGTCCAGATATTTCTGTGTACAAACAAGCAGGCTTCAAATGTATCATCGGCAGCAAGTACTACCGCAAGGGATTATGAAAAGACCAAAGTATAGCTAATTCCTAGATGATTCAACTATCGGGAGTCATGGTGTGCAAAACTATAAGGATTAATTCTGGACAAGAATAATTAGAACTTGGTAGCATCAATGCGTACTCAGATCTGTAAACAAAAGCATCAGGATTTAATAGATCTGTACATGTGCTTGAAGAGGCAGCAGATTTCCTTGAATGGAATACACCCACTAGATGAACTACAGCTTAGATCGAGCCATGCTAGATAATTCCAAAACAGAAGCGACACCAGACAAGGTGCTAACAATGGCCAGACCTACTCAATAGCTCGCCGGAAAACTAAATAAACTACTGGACGACATGGAGAAGCAACCAGTCAGTACGAGTTGCGCCTCTAGCTTGGGCTGGTCTTCAGTCCAGCGGAGCGGTGCTCGCCCAAGGCTCCGGCCGGCTGCCGGCGATTTTGCACCAGCTTGATGTTGCGGCGGCGAGGGCGGCGGATGGACTAGGTCAGGGGATAGGATGAGGATTGAGGACAGGAGCTGGCCGGGCTGGGCTGGGCTTAGTATTTATCTGCCTTATCCCATCTCATATATGGTTAAAATAATAATTATGGTCAACTATCTTATGTTTTTGTCAAAAATATGTTTTATAAATCTGGGGTATTATAGGAAGACAGGCAACAAACAAGATCATAACAGTTGAATTATATACAGTAGTATGAATCAAAGTACTAACTGCTGGGTTTAGCACACGAGTGTCGTACTAGAGGAAAGCAAGTTGTCTTGTGGTAATAATAGTTTTTCCCTGGACACCAATCACACTAGTACACCGTACACCATGTATCGTCCGTAGCCGTAACTGAATTCACTTGAACAGCATCATTGTAGCGCGGGGCGACTTCCTCCCACCTCCTATTTTTGCTTTGGTTTGGGCGAGGATGGCTCTCCCAGTACAAACCTTCGTCGGCGGCACTGATGGTGCCTGATGTGGCAGCGTGCTTGCGGCTGGGAGCGTCGCCGGACGGAGCACGCGCAGTCCGGGCAGAGGAATTTCTCCCGAAAGCGGCTGCGTAGGGCCAAGCAAAGAACAGCTCTGATGGCCACAGCTTGGTCTTCCTGTAATTTTCACCTAATGCAGTTCTGCTTGGTCGCTTGCTCTAATTTTAACCTCTTACAGTTCTTATCTAATTAATCATATCGGTCTCATTTATTCTATTGTAGTTTGTTTGCTGATGCTCTCATATGAACTTAGTTGGCAAATTCAGGTCTCTTCTGGTAATAATTGCATCAATTTTTTCATATTGCATTCTATATTACCACACCGTAATAAGACATGTACTCCTACATGTTTTCAGAAAGTTTTGGCCCTATATATTCTGAGTATTGATCTCTAACTTTTGTGTTAATACACATTTACCACTCATTTGTTGGTCATATTTCTACATCCATCTATGGTTGGTCTCTCTTGATAGTATGGATCTCACACAAGAAAAAAATTACGCCGGATATTTACAAACGAGCCAGGCTTCATTCTGTGTTATTGACGATCTTTTTTCTTGAGGCATGGATGCTTGACATCCCATTCTTATGTGAGTTTCTTTTCAACCATCAACCTCTTCCCATGAAAATGCATTATTTATTCTAAATAACTTTGTACCTTTGTTATAAGTACATGAAGCCCGTTGCAACGCACGGGCATGTTTGCTAGTCACACTAGTACACCGTACACCATGTATCGTCCGTAGCCGTAACTGAATTCACTTGAACAGCATCATTGTCACAACAAGATCTACAACAAGCAAACAAGCAATGGGTGCCCAGCATACAACGCCCAACCGACAAGTCAGCACTCGGCAAGATGGCCAACGCCCAGCTGCAACTGCATGGCACACAAGTCACACAGGCAACGACGGTTCACAAGAAAAGGAAGAAAGCGTGTCCAGGTTTTTGCACCAAACAAACATCCGATCTAAATCAAAATATCCATTTCTAAAAGTAGTAGTTCAGTTTACAAGATCATCTTGTCAAGATGGCAAATCTGACATAATACTTCTTTGACAAATAGTTTATTTATTCCCAACGAAAATCTGTCATAAAGGTTCAAATAGCAAAATCTATGCAAATATAGAAGTTCGCTAGTAGAACACATAGCTTCATCCATCGGTTCAGAACAATCCTTCTAATCTCCACTTGGAAAATTTCCTGAAAAATAAGATTCAATGAAGCGTTTGAGCAAGTTCATTAGAAATCAGAAGAGTGTGAATTAAATTCAGTACATGTATGTTTACTTAATACTTTATACGGAGTAGTACAAAATGAGAGTCAGGCAGGAGTTGTGTGAAGCAGGAGTAATGTTGCCAGAATGCTCCACAGATCGAGGACTTGTATGTCAGGTTACAGAAAACTGAAACTGTGTATGTCTCAGAGTGAACAACGACAATTAGGAAAGTTCATCTTAGAAATTAGTAAACCCTCACGTCTTGGAATATTTGATTGCATGAATAGGCAGAATAGACTATATGCAAGTTAGCTCTGAAGATAACAATTCGGTGATGCCTGGACATGTCCGTAACAACTCAGTATAAAAGGATATGTCAGCGTGTATACAAACTAGCTAAGTAGCTAGTGCTATGTTCGCGTGTACAAAAGGATATGTCAGCGTGTATACAGAACTAGCTAAGTAACTAGCTACATCTCTTAACAATGATTTATTTCATCCGCGGATGACAGTTTGCATGTAAGTACGCAGTACTAATAATAATCATAATCCACAATGGCAACATCCGTGGAAAATATAGAACGAGAAACGGGAAAACAATACAGAAAAGCAAAAGTCAGGTTTATTTGTTGAATGGCAGACCTTAGTTCTTCAAATTTTGAAGGGTTATAAGCTCACTAAACAGAAGATACATATAAAACCAAAAGACCTGTGCGGCTAAAGACCTGCAAGAACATACAATGATTCTTAATGTCCTTTAAATTCAGCTTTTTTCTGGAGGTAAAAAAGACAGTATATATAATCAGGAAAATGCTGCTGCTCAAAGATAGAATTACCCTTATATGATTTCTCTCAACTATTCTTCATTGATCAAAGCATTATTATTGACATCCACCAATGTTCCCTCAACGTCAGATCTAACCCAATGTTTATCTTTCCTCTTCTTTTTAAACATATCCGTAAGGTGAGAAACATGGAATGGCTCAGCTTCTATGTCTCCTGTGCATTCTTTACTTCCTGTGTCGCATATATCTCTAGGTAGTTTATTATGCATCACCACTGACCAACCTGGGTTCAGTTCATCTTCCACGTAAAACACTTGATCAGCTTGGTTGGGAAAAATAAAAGGCTCATGATCAATCTTGTCTCCTTTGTGCATCAAATGTGAGAAGTTAACAAGCGTGTAGCCATACTTATCCTTTTTAATTCCTTTATCAGAAACATCAATCCATTCACACTTAAACAAATCCACCGAAAATTGACCAGAGTGGTTCAATTGGATAATATCAATTATCCTGCCATAGTAAGTCACATCATCTAATACAGGGGTCGCATCACCTGATGCAGCATATGTAGATGTTTTGGCACGTACCACCACTCCACTATTTTGAGTCACCCTGTCCAAGCGTTTAGGCCTGAACCGGTATCCTCTGGAGTTGTAAGCGCGGTACCTTTTTGCTGCATCGACCGGGCCACGTGCTAGCCATCGAATATCATCGTTAACACTATCAATACCATTTTCCTTCTCCAATTTAATTATCTGGAGATTAAGAAGTTGTTTAGTGAATGGCTTCAGTTGTACCTACAAAAGATATGAAATATCGACTTACATGAGCTTTGAACCAGTCGTGAAACTTCTCATGTTGCATGGCCTCGAGTGTGTCTGGGGAGACATCACGCTCGCTAGTGATCTCATCAACGTGAGCTCTGCAAAGCATATTATTAATTAGTTATAAAGTCATATAGGAAGAGTTGTCAAAATAAGTAAGAAAAAAGGATAACTATAGTTGTTTAGAGGACTGAGATATTACCAAGGAATGGCTTGACTACTGAACAATTGAACAGCACATATCTATGTGCTTTCACTTTAGCCAGCCCTCTAAGAACATAATTGCCAGGCTTTCCAAGTGGTTTTCCTACACGAGAAAAGAGAGTTGATCCTTGTTCACCATCAGCCTCCTCATCGTCATCGTCATTCCTTGAAGGCTGGTTATGCTTGGTGGCGAAACCATCAATATATCTTGAGCAAAACGTCATGCACTCGTCTGCAAGATATGCTTCTATGATAGATCCTTCTGGATGTGCTCTATTACGCACATATGACTTCTGGACACAGAGGTACCTGCAGAAATAAAAAAGGAAAAATAACACAAAATTGTTAACGAATGTAGTGCTACAATAATAAGGAAATATAGAAGTCACATTCTTCAAATCATACCTTTCCAAAAACCACATTGAACGGTAGGCCACAGGACCACCTATTTTCGCCTCGGTTGCAAGATGAAGAACCAAATGCACCATAACAGTAAAAAATCCGGTCGGAAATATCATCTCCATACGGCATAATGTTACCTTTATTCTTTGCTCTAACTTCTCAAGCTCTTTCACATGCAGAACCTTAGCACTAACTTCTCTAAATTATGCACATAGATCAAATAAGACGGATGTGACATTATCTGGAAGTAAACCTCTCAATGCAACCGGCATTAGTTGTTGCATCAGAATATGACAATCATGGCTTTTAAGTCCTGAAATTCTACCTTGAGGAACATTTACACATCTAGAGATGTTCCCCGAAAACCCATCTGAAACTTTATATTATGAAGTACTCTGCAAAACTGTTGCGTCTGTTTTTTTGACATGGTATAAGAAGCAGCAGGAAGAAAATACTTGTCATTAGATTTTTTTTGAGGATGTAACTCTGGTCTGATTTTCATTTCCTGCAGGTCTAGTCGTGCCTTTAAATTATCCTTTGACTTGCCCTCTATTCCTAGAAGTGTCCCATATATATTTTCACATGCATTTTTTCAATGTGCATGATATCTAGATTGTGCCGGAGCAAATTGAAGTCCCAATAAGGCAAATAGGAGTAGAACCCGTTAACAAACTTCCATGTTTTGGAATCATCAAAGTCCTTAATTGATTTTATCTTATCTAAAACTCTAACTTTAGACTTAGAATAAGGAGTTGGCTCTGTTCCGTGTTCCTCAAATCCATCAAATATGTCAGATTCATAACGGAACTCATGATCTGGGTGCAAAAACCGACGATGTCCCATGAAACAGAATTTCCCACCATGTTTCAAACGTAAAGACCAAGTTTCATCACTACAAGGGAAACAACCAGACTCAGAACTGGTGCTATGTCCTGAAGCAATTGCAATACCCGGGTAGTCACTCACGGTATACAACAAAATAGCATAAAGTTGAAACGTCTCATTTCGAGATGCATCATATGTTAATGTTCCAACTTCAAACAACTCAGCTAGCTCTTCAAAAACTGGCTCCATGAATACATGGAAGTTCTTTCCAGGGTAACCAGGAATAATCAAAGTAAGCAAAAGAGGGAGGCTTTCAGGCATAACCATGGAGGAAGATTATAGGGCACTAAGACCACAGGCCAACAGCTATGTTTGGAACTCATCATCCCAAATGGATTAAACCCATCAGTTCCCATTGCAAACCTAATGTTCCGGAGTCTGATGCGATGTGTTCATACTTAGAATCAATGGCCATCCAAGCCTCTGAATCAGCTGGATGACGCAATGCTCCATCCTTTGTGCGTTCTTCATCATGCCATCTTAAAGCTGTAGCTGTATCTTTGTGCATGAAAAGCCTCTTAAGCCTTGTCTTAATTGGAAAGTACCGCAACACCTTCCGTGGGATTGCCTTCCTCCTTTCCTTCTTAGTCAAAGTAGTTTTATCTGGTACATTCTTCCACCTAGAAGTTCCACACTTTGAACAAAAATCATCACTTGCCTTCTCTTTCCGATAAAGCTGGCAGTTATTTTCACAAGAATGGATTTTGACATAATTAAGCCCAAGCTTTCCAACGATTTTCTTAACCTCGGAAAATGTACTAGGTAAATTCTTCTTACCATTTGGAATTGCTTTCTGAAGAAGTGCTAGCAAATCATTTAAAGATTTATTGCTCCACTTGTTAGTGGCTTTTATATGGAAGAGAATAACAACAAAAGAAAGTATGGACAGTTCATATGCTGGCCATAAAGGTTGGTCTGCATCTCTCAAAAGGTCATAGAAAGCTTGGGATTCAGGGTCTGGTCCTGGCTGAGATGGATTTTGGGTTTCAGGTTCGCTTGTTGGAGGTCCGCTAAAAACATCTTCCACTAGTTGGCGCATATTAGATTTTGGTCCTTCAAACTGTGACCGTGACCTTTTGTTGGTTCTCATGTGAGTTCGAGTTTGACCTTGTTTATTAGCAAAGATGAATGCTGCTGTTTCACCATGGCAACCCCAAACAGTATATCCTGGTGAAATTCCGCTACAAACCAAGTGATCATACACGTCCTCCCGCTTCAGTAACAAACATATTGACACATTTTTCACATGGACAACGAATCTTGGCATCAACACTTTTTCCCATGTAGGCAAAGTCAAGAAAACTAACTACGCCGGCCAAGTATTCATCACTTGGTCTAGGAGAAAGCAATAGCTCTTTTATAGATTCTAAATCCATCGACAAACTGTGTAACAAAAACAAACATAGTTACTGCGTTGAGTGATAAGGGACGAAACTAACATGGTTACGAAATTGCTTAATTCTTGTATTCAGGCGTGTACAATTACGAAATTGTTTTTGGTCCAAATTTCCAACATAACATCTAGATCATATGGTTTCTATCAAATACAGCTAGAACAGAACATAAGGAATCCCGGGTGAAGATTCAAAACAGGGATAAATATGATCTTGGAGGGGGCAAAGTGACCTTCGATAGAAGCACCCGCGGCGGCAAGGTCCTTGGAGCCGGTGAGCTGCTGCTGCTTCCTGCCTTCGAGCCGCTGATGTAGTGGAGGATGAGAGCCTGAGAGAGGGCAGGAGGCGTCCGGGAGGAGTAGAGGCCGCACCTGGATGGGGGCACCGACCAAGAGTCGGCCGGCGAGGACGAATGCGTGCCGACCTCGGTGAATCGAGCAGGCGGAGATGTGCGGAGGCGCCGAGGGAATCACGCCTGGCGGCGGTGAATCGAGCAGGGGAGATGTGCGGAGGCGCCGAGGGAATCACGCCTGACGGCGGTGAATCGAGCAGGGGAGATGTGCGGGAGGCGGCTGGGTGGGCATGGGGCCACGGGCCAATCTTTTTCCTTGTCCAAAACAGAGCTTGGCTCGAGCTCTTTCTTCACACGATTTATTTAATTTTTAGTAAATTGTGTGACATAAGTAAAAAACGATATGTCAATTTTTAGAATAAGTTAAATTATTTTGCACCAAAAACATTAAAATGTACCATATACAGAATTTTCTCTATCTAAATATATTTTTACAATTAATTCCTTTGGAAAATTGTAGTGCAAATTCATGGGATCCCACTAAGATCTCTAATAAATATGGTCAAATTAGTAAAAATAATAATTATGACTATAATTTTTTTAAATGTGCCCATTGTATGGAGAAGAAGGAAGGAGACAAATATACCTGCTATGTCCCAATCAAGCTCGCCGGATTGGACAGCGGTGTCACCACGGTGGCATCTTCTCCTTGGAGGCGTTGTCTAAGGTCGGACCAGTAGTTTCGGACTCAAATCTACTCTTGTCAGCGGTCTTCGGGGTTGACGTATGTGCTAGGGCGAAAGCTCTGCTTGAACCTGGTGTTAGCTACCTCTGCGTCGCCGTTTCCCCTTGGAGCGTCGTCATGAAATTAATGTGTTGTCTAACCTCGAGCATCTGGGAAAACCTTAGATTCAGCTCGCAGATCTAATAGCGGCGTCGCCACGATGTCATCGCCATGATGTGTTGCCTAGGGTTTACAAGAGTTCAAATTATTACATATAATAAAGTTCCTAATTAATCATGCAACTTTTCCATATCTGGCTTTTCACCACAGATGAATTCATGCAAAGTATGCTTTGACGCTTTGGAAGAACTGATCTCACTTCTGGCGAAAGAGGTGTTGGCTCTAGCTCTGCTCTGGGATGGTGTCCTTGCAGTTGGACTAACAGTTCGGGGCTCAAATCTACTCTTTGGAAGAACCGATCTTACCGAGGGTGATGGTGGTGGTGGTTCTGGGATGGTTCCCCAGCAGTCGAACCAGTAGTTCCGACTCAAATCTACACTTGTCAGCGGTCTTCGGGGCTGATGAATGTGTTATGATGAAACCTCTGATTGAACCTAGCAATAGATACGTCTGCGTGCGCCATTTCCCCTTGGGGCTTCGTCATGGAATTAATTTGTTGTCCGACCTCGAGCATCTGGGAAAATCTTAGATTCGGGTCGCCAGATCTAATAGCGACGTCTCCACGATGTCATCTCCTCCTTGGAGGCGTTGCCTAGGGTTTACAAGAGTTCAAATTATTATATACAATAAAGTTTCTAAATCAATCGTGCAACTTTTGCATATCTTTCTTTTCACAACGGATGAATTCACGCAAAGTATGCTCCGACGCTTTGGAAGAACCGATCTCGCTTGCAGCGACAGAGGTGTTGCCTTTGACTCTGCTCTGGATGGTGTCCCTGCAGTTAGACTAACTATGACCGTGTGCGTCGTTTCCCCCTCAGGGGCGTCATTTCCCTAGATTCGGCTCCTTTGGGGCGTTTTCTAGGTTTTACAAGAGTTTAACTTATTACATACAATAAAGTTTCTAAATCAATCGTGCAACTTGTGTATATCTAACTTTTTTCAGTGGACGAATTCATGCAAAGTATGCTTCGACGCTTTGGAAGACGATTGTCCGAGCGACCATGATGTATTTTATATAAATGCAAAAAATGATGTATTTTTATACTTTTTAGGATGGCTTTTTTTCATAGGGGTGACTATTCTAGATGTTTGATGAATATATCTAATCTCGTTTTCGTACAATAATCATTTCCCTCCATCAGTCCGGTTATTTTTGTTCAAATGAAAATCTAGTGGAGGGAAACTTTTAATTATTCCCGCTAACATATACTTTTCCCTCGTTTGATAGCTCCTATAAATAGAGCCTTCTAATTAATCTCTTCTCGGCAGGGCAAAACTAATCTCGCCCGAAAAGACGCATCTCACGCAGCAATCACCTCCCACCAGTGCGCACCACCACCGCGCCGCCCCCAACCGACCGCCGCGCGCCGCATCACAGACCCACCCACCAACCGCCGCGCCGCCCTTCCCGCACCACCGAGCCGGCCACCACCCAGCGATCATCCCCCTCGCACCAGGAACTCCATTCCCCTCCTCCCGGTTGCGCCTGAAGGTTCGATCCATCCCCCTCCATCGCCCAGGCATCGACGTCGTGTGGAGTGCAGACATTTTTTCAGGTCGAGGTAATTCTCTAGCCACCTAGTCCTTCCTCTGTTGGCGTTCACACCTTGCGCGGTTTGATTTTCCTGTCGGTGACTACATATTTGTTCTGCTCCCTCATTTATATGCTAAGAGTTCATGTCTTGCCAATTTAAATTGTCCATGTGATGTCATTATGTTCCGTCAAGTGTACCTACATGAGCACCATGTTTCACTAATTTTTCCACAGTTCAATCCATCACTCTATAGAATTCATGTGTAATTCCTGACAAATCTTATGTTTAATTACCCTAGTCTGCGCTGTAACAGATTTGATTGGTAATGGTTTGATTGAAATTTTTATATGTATCTAGGATGGCGCTGGATATGCTGACCATATATCTGCGCTATAAAGATGGAAATCAAGAAGTCAAAATTCTACAGAGATCCATGATGAGGCGTCACGTCTCATATTATGATTTAATGTTGATGATCGAGGAGGTCGGCTTTCATACAATTGACTACCTATACTATGAGAAAAAAGAACCACAAGGCAACGCCTATTTAGTTCACATTGATCATCAAGGTCATGTGATGAAAATGTTGTCCGACCCTGAGATTGTGAAAACTGTCCATATGTATGTGTTTAAGGAGAAGGCTAGCAATGACATTGCTCCGCCTACCGTGGAAGATGATATTGCCACATCTAACCATCCAGATGAGAGTGTTCTCTTAGAGGACATTGGTGTCTCTACTGAACGGGCGGACCAACTTAATATGACAAGGCCACAAAGTATATCCCTCTTGAAACATGCTTATTGATGCACCTAAAATACATCTACTTTTCCAAGCACTTTGCTTCATAATTTGCTCCGGAATCTTCCCATATTTGAATAAAACTGCTGAATCTGACGCTGTTTTTAGCAAAGTCTCCTTTCTGGCTATTTTTGCAGGAAATTAAAACAGGGAAAAATACCACGTCAATATTTATGGAAAAGGAGGACAACGTGCAAAGGATGGACACGAGGAAGCGCTCGAGGGCCAAAAGAGGGGGCCCCACGCGGCCCCTGTACCTGGCCGCGTGGGCCCACCCCAATTGGGCCTCGGGCACCGTCTCGCCTTCGGTCTTCGACGTACCCCCTCATATATACGAAAAAGTGGATGCCCTAGGAGGAGAGGAGCTTTCGCGAAACACACCGCCGCCACCACCACGATCTTCGTTTTCGGAGACAGATTGATCCAGGATTTCTCCCCGGTGGAGGGATCCGGAGACCGTCTTCGCCGCCATCTTCACCGCCTTCATCTCCATCGACCATGAGCTCCCTCTCCATCACCATGTGTGAGTAGTCCGCTGTAGGCATGTGAGGTGGATGGGGATTGGATGAGATTGATCATGTAATGATACCCGTTGTTCGAGATCTTAGGGGTTTATCTTGAGGATATTTTTGTATTGTGTTGATGCACTTATGCTATGTTTAATGCTTGCTACTAGGGCCCGAGTGGCATGATTTCAGTACTGAACTTATTTTGCTTCATCATATAATTGAGTTTGGTATCTATCTGCAAAGTGTATCACCTGCTATTATGTTGAACCTGCGAACCCTAAAAGTGATAGTATAGGGAAAACAAGGGGGAGATGTTTTAGTTTGAGGATTCTATGTGTTCATGAAGTGTTAATGCGTTGTTCCGGGCTATTCGAAAGGGTAGACCTTTAATTACCTGTAGTTCCAAGTTGGCCCCGGTGAAATGGGCAGGTAGGACAATAGATGTTGTGCAAATTCTCTTGGTTAGTACGCACAACTAATTATGGAACACATACCTACATATATCGGAGTTAGAGATAAGTCCCATGCTACTTATATCTTATTATATGATCAATCTTATTCATGCAACACCCCGCTATCACCTCATGCCTACGTTTTAAATCTCTGAGTTACACTTTCACTTTTCCGGTGAAAACTGGAAAATCCTTGTTCACTACTGCTGTTCTATTTGCTACTTGAATCATACTACTGCCATCACTATCACTGCTGCAAGTTTATTGATATACAGGTGTGATTGAGAGTGACGCCTCAATTGCCAAAGTCTTATTGGTATTCTTGTGTTCCCATCGTGTCGAACTATAAATTTGGGTAATATTTCCCAACGAAGATTTCAGCGATCCCCTATACTTGTGGGCATCAAGACATTTTCTGCGCCGTTGCCGGGGAAACTAGCTTTATTGGTAAGACAACTTGTTATCATTTATTTGCTGCACTTGTTTGTTCCCAACTATGGGGAAGGAAAAGAATACTCCGAAGGAAGTAAGGCCTTCAACTACTCGTAGAGGTACTGATTTGCCAAGTAGGCCAAACTTTTCACCTAATGTTGCTTCTGCTATTGTTGCTAAGAAAAAGAAAAAGCTTTATCTAGTTCACCATTGTCTAAATGTCTACTAGTATTGAAAATAATTTAATATGTGGTAGCGTAGACAAAGAAGTGACACCTGAAACATCTGAGATAACTGAAACACCTGAATCTTCTACTATTGAAAATGTTGAGTCTGAATTAGAAGATAATGAATATTGTGATGTTGAACATGAAACTTCTTCTGAGGAAGAGGAGGCATTTATTATGGCTTTTATGGATTCGAATTTTGATAAATTGGATAAACTTGATATCTATAAAAATTCTCCTCTTGATGATTATTTCCCTGTTACTGAGAAAATGAATGCTCCAGCTATTAAAATTAAAGACAAAGATTATGAGTTTAGTGTTGATCCTAAAATAATTGAAAAAGCTGAGAAGTATAAGTTTTATGGAGAGACAATGAGTTCCCTTTTGAACACATTGCTGATTTGCATGATTTATCTGTGTTATTTGGTAAAGATGAAATCCACCAACGCTATTATTTCTTAAAGTTGTTTCCTTTTACTTTGGGAGGAAATGCTAAAACTTGGTATAATCGTTTAGAACCTGGATGTATTACTAGCAAGGAGGAATGCTTGCAGGTATTTTTTAATAAATATTTCCCTGCTGATAAGATTCATGGTTTAACTATTGAGATTAGCAACTTTTCACAAACAGAGAAGGAGGATTTACCCCAAGCTTGGGGGAGGTACAGTAAGATGGTTAGGAAATGTCCTACCCATGGCTTCAAGAATAATGAAATACTTGATATATTTTACAATGGACTAACTGAAAATACAAGAGGCCATTGATGAGGCAATTGAGTTATTGGAAACTATCTCTAGAAACTATGAAGATTGGAATATTGAAATAATAGATGACAGAGAGATATTTCCAGAGAAGAAAGGAGGTATTCTTGAATTAAACAAGAGGCAATGAAGGGAGCCTCCAAGGATATGAAAGAAAGGGAATTAAAACCTCTCATCTTAAGGAATTATCTGAAATGGGTGTTAAACTTCCTATTGATCGACCATGTTTTCCAATCCCAGTCAATGCTATAAGCTCTTTGGAAGGTAATGAAAAGGTAACACCTCCTATTGATGTATCATATGTTAATGATTTTGCTTATCATAATAAACCTGAAGAGCATGATATTAGAATGAATATGATGGAAAACTCT
The DNA here is from genome assembly GCA_947311845.1 of Poa pratensis. Classification (NCBI taxonomy): domain Eukaryota; kingdom Viridiplantae; phylum Streptophyta; class Magnoliopsida; order Poales; family Poaceae; genus Poa; species Poa pratensis. Next base: position 56,276,639 of record CAMZMU010000047.1, on the reverse strand, counting down.
CATAAAATTAAATTCCTTCGTGAAAATATAAATGCTAGTGTGGGAGAAGTTAGAAGAATTGTTAAACACTGTGAAATGATGAATAATCAAATTGAACAAATGGTTTCTCTTCAAAATCAATTGTATGAAAATCTTATTGAGAAGAAACAGGTTTGTGGGGTTATACTAGAGGTGGTGCAAGTACTCAGGACCCTGACTATCCTGAAAACCATCCCAAGAGAAAGAGCAAGAGGCTCTCAAAAGGAAATCTTCTGCAGGAAAATCTCCCAATGGAAACAAAGGCATTGATGATTCTCAAGAACAAGACAATGATATTTCTATTTCTGATGCTGAGACCGAAGATGATAATGTTGAAGAAGAGGAATCATCTCCACCTGAAGAAGATCAACATGAAGTTGAAAATATTGCAGAACCTGAACCTCCTGAAAAGGAAGACCCTCAACCATCTACTGAGAAGAACAAAAAGAAGAATCATCCAAATCCACAAAAAGGTAAAGAGAGGGATCCATGGGTACAAAGACCCATACCATATCCCCAAGAGGTAATGAAATCTTTGGATGATGCTAGGTTTGAGAAATTTTTTGAGTTGATTAAAAATTTATGTTTGCAAATTCCTCTTGTTGATGCTATTAAAATTCCTCCATACTCAAAATATATGAAAGATATTGTCACTAATAAAAGGAAGATACCTAATGATGCAATTACTGCTATGCTTGCTGATTATTCATTTGAAGGAAAATTGCCTGAAAAGCGTGGAGATCCTGGTATTCCGACTATTCCTTGTCGTATTAAAGAAACTTATGTGAAATATGCACTATGTGATTTAGGAGCTGGTGTTAGTGTTATGCCTTTTTCTTTATATAAGAAACTTAACCTAAACAAATTGGTTCCAACTGAAGTTTCATTGCAAATGGCTGATAAATCAACTGCTGCCTATAGGTATATGTGAGGATGTTCCTATCTCTATTGCTAATGTGTTAATTCCTACAGACTTTGTTATATTAGAAATGCCTGAGGATGATAATCTATCTATTATTCTTGGAAGACCCTTTTTAAACACTGCAGGAGCTGTGATAAATTGCACTGAGAGCAAAGTGACATTTAATGTCAAAGGAAATGAGCATACTATCTATTTTCCCAAGAAGAATCCTGTTACAGTGATAAACAAGAGTGTGAATTCTATTCATGATTGGAAGCTTTGAAATTGCACTACCACCTCCTGAACCAAAATATGCTATCTTGATGATTGGAACTATTCCAATCAAGTATGAGGTATCTTGAAACTCTTCTTTATATCTATAAAATAAGAATCATGTATTATATCTTTTGCATATTATTAATGAGACTTGATCAACCTCATTACTAATGTGGAAATGATGAAAACTTGATTCCCATAAAAATTTGTATTGCATTTTAATTTTATTTATCTTAGAATTTTAGAGTATATGCATAATCATAATTATTTCAGAGTTCAGAAATTCCAGAATATGAAGTTTGAAAAATTCTCTTTAGAAAATTGTCTCTGAAAATTCCAGAAAAATTTGGAGGTAAGTTATTTAACCAGAGGGACCATCTGCCAGAAGTGGGACACCAGGAGGCCACCAGGGACCAAAATGGGGTGTCCCACGCGGCCAGATTCCTTGGCCGCGTGGGACCCACCAATTTTCCCCAGGTGGTGTTAGGTGAGTGTCCTGTGCCCATCTCCTTCCCCTCGACAGAAAACCACTTCCAGGTATTTTTCCCAAATTTTCCCGAGCTCGTTCTTCCTGCTATCCTTGGATCTCCAAGTTTAGGGCAGATTTTTCAAATCTGTTTGGTGGGATTGCTCCTTGGTATGTGACTCCTCCACCCATCCAATTATTTTTTGTTCTTGTGCCTCATGTATGAAGTATTTTGCTGCACTAGGTGTCACCTAATATGCTTGAGAAATCCATGGATTTAAGTTTTCTAGTTGATATGGATGCATGATATTGATGTGGAGACTAGTTATGGATGGCTCAATGTTGTTTTAGAGTGCTACATCTTAATTTTTGTTGAATATTATTTATGGGCAGCAAGGTACCATGATGAACAAAGGCAAGGCATTGCTTGGGATGAGCTCAAGACCGAGGAGAAGAGCATCTAAAGTCTCCCTTAATTATGATGACAACCATCTTTGGGAGGATGATGCAGTTTTTGTGGGAGAGAAGCTGAAATCCATACAACTAGATGGCAAGACCCCATGTTCTTGAGCAGTGGGGGATAAAAGAAGACTTCGACACCTTCGCCAATGCAACTGGTTTGCTTGAGTTTGCCCAAAATCCACGAGGTACATACGAGGAACTCTCGCGAGAATTCCTCTCCACATTCAGGTTTGAGGGCCCTGAGATCTACAAGCAGTAAGAAGAGTAAGGCACCCCTCCTACCTTTGTTTGTAAATTTACTATGAGGGGGAGCGCCTTGTTATGTCTTTGGAGGAGTTTTGCAAAGCTATTGGTGTGGAAAACAGGGGTAGTTGGGATGAAACCCGTGCTGACTCCAACCAGGAGCTTGTTGCATTTTGGCACTCTATTTCTGTTAACTCTCATGATAGATTGAATAGGGGTAAATTTACTCATATACAGCACCCAAGTTTGAGATACTTTGCGTTGTTCCTTGCAAGAGGATTTCTTGCTAGAGACAACAATTCTGCTTGCACGGGACCAATGGTTTATTTACTTAAATGTGCAAAAGAAAACACCACATGTGAGTATAACTTGGGAGTCATTCTTGCTAGATCCTTGCATACGGCTGTGAGTAGAAATATTACTGATCAAACCCCTATTTATGCTGGTGCTATTGCTACTTTAGTGTATGAATACATTAAAGATGAAAGAGGTTATGGTGATAACATGGGTACTCCTGTGATGGAGTCCAATTTACTCGATTTTGCTTTGACTACCCGTATGGATATAAGTGTGATGCATGGGGATCATTATTGGTATAACTATTTGAGTACTAATGGACAAAGAGTGCCCATTAGGCTCCCCCGTGCTGACCTTTTTGACAGGAGTACCGGAAAATGGATTGTGGAAGAGATGCCGCCTCAAGAGGAGCCACAAGATCCAGGGATGCAAGGCTACCAACCTCAGAGGAGCCCCAAGACTCAGGAATGCAAGGCTACCCATATGGTTACTTCCCTGGAGGTGGAAGTGGATACAACTACTACCCGGGATACTAGCTTGATCGCAAGCTTGGGGGAGTACCTCTCTCCCTTTCCATTCATTGTGTTATATCACTGTTATCTTGTTATGTTTTAGTTTCTTGTTCTAAAAATCACAAAAACACAAAAAGATTTCATTTGTTTCTTTTGTTTAGTTACTTCTGGACATTTACTTTATGCATCTTAAAACTAAAAAGAACAAAAACATTTTCGTTTTATTGAATCCAAAGTGAAAACGGAGGTGCAGGAATTGCTGAAATCTGCTCACTGTTCTATTTTTCATATTTTCTCTGTAACTCCGAATGAGCTAAAATTTTAACCACTACTGCAACTTTTCATAACCTACACACCCGTAAATTATGAGATTTTTCTGAAGTGTCTAGGTAGGGTAAAAACAGTACTGTATGCAGTAGCATTTTATGGCAGATTTGAGTTTTTATTGCGCAGTTCAAATTGGGAGAGGAGAACAACAATGATGAGTTGATGTGCATGAAGTGGATGAAAGGTATGACACCTTTGCCCTGCTTATGTGGACTTTTTAATAACAGCAAGTGCGCACATCATAGTTTCTTTAACATCTAGGGAAGTGGTAGCAAATGTTTATCTGCTCCGTGTTCTAGTATGTTATATTATGATGCAAGTGAGATAATATGTAGCGACAACACTTGGATGTGAGTTGAGTAATTGTGGCTCTAAACAAAGGTCTACGCATCCCATTGTGCTTGCTAAACTTGCCAACCAAAGAATAAAAGAATTTTTCAAATGATAAACATGAAGTCATATGCTTGACAAGCTTAGTGGTTGGGAGTTAACTTAAATGTGCTGACACATGGAAAGCTTTCAACATTGCACTAAATTATATTTAGTTGATATCATGTACCTTTGTTTATGGATGCTTATCATGTGCGAAATAAATGTGGAAACTTAGTAAGTTTGGGAGTAAGAATAATTGGCTAGAGAGACGCCTGGGCCGCCAACCTAAGCCATGCATCATTCATGGTGGAAATTTACAGCGTACCATAGTGAACATTCAGTGATGCACATCATAATAAAAAGCTATACAAATAGTAAATAAAAGAGTGCTGAGATTGTTCATTGTCTGTTTGTCTTGTCGTTTGGACATGGGCTTGTTCCATGTCTTGGGACAAGAGGTACCCCAGTTGACGCTCTTGATGACGCTTTTATTACTTGCAATGACTGAAAAACTCGAACTTGCCTAGTGACCGAGTTGAGTAGCACATGGTGTAGGTACTCGTATTCACGGGGCATGAGACTTTCAACCTCTAGTTGGTCAAGCATATGAGTCATAATAGGGAACACCAAATGGTTTGATAAAACTGAGAGCAAGGTTGTAAGCACAATGAGTTCATTAGTCAATAAAAGAAAGAATCAAAAGATCTCAAAAATCTTGTCTTGATTCAATTAAAAGCGATGCAAGAACCTTTGTTTATTTCTACAGTTGGGCAAACTCATCCAAGTATTGACACTTCATGATATTTCTCTTGCAACATGTATAAATGCTTTAACACTGATTAGATATACCTTTGCTAGCATTTTGTTATTTGTTATGGAAATTATGTTTGAATACTTGTTGGTATTAAACGGTGTTACATATGCAATGCAAAGTTCTTGTCAAAGTCTTTTTATCGCTTCTGCACTATGTTTGAGTTGTTCGAGGACAAACAACGAGCTAAGCTTGGGGGAGCTGATGCACCTAAAATGCATCTACTTTTCCAAGCACTTTGCTTCATAATTTGCTCCGGAATCTTCCCATATTTGAATAAACTGCTGAATCTGACGCTGTTTTTAGCAAAGTCTCTTTCTGGTTATTTTTGCAGGAAATTAAATCGGGGAAAAATACCACGTCATTTTTTATGGAAAAGGAGGACAACGTGCAAAGGATGGACACGAGGAAGCGCTCGAGGCCAAAAGAGGGGGCCCCACGCGGCCAGTACCTGGCCGCGTGGGCCCACCCAATTGGGCCTCGGGCACCGCTCTCCTTCGGTCTTCGCGTACCCCCTCATATATACGAAAAAGTGGGTGCCCTAGAGGAGAGGAGCTTTCGCGAAACACACCGCCGCCACCACCACGATCTTCGTTTTCGGAGACAGATTGATCCAGGATTTCTCCTCCGGTGGAGGGATCCGGAGACCGTCTTCACCGCCATCTTCACCGCCTTCATCTCCATCGACCATGAGCTCCCTCTCCATCACCATGTGTGAGTAGTCCGCTGTAGGCATGTGAGGTGGATGGGGATTGGATGAGATTGATCATGTAATGATACCCGTTGTTCGAGATCTTAGGGGTTTATCTTGAGGATATTTTTGTATTGTGTTGATGCACTTATGCTATGTTTAATGCTTGCTACTAGGGCCCGAGTGGCATGATTTCAGTACTGAACTTATTTTGCTTCATCATATAATTGAGTTTGGTATTATCTGCAAAGTGTATCACCTGCTATTATGTTGAACCTGCGAACCCTAAAAGTGACAGTATAGGGAAAACAAGGGGGAGATGTTTTAGTTTGAGGATTCTATGTGTTCATGAAGTGTTAATGCGTTGTTCCGGGCTATTCGAAAGGGTAGACCTTAATTACCTGTAGTTCCAAGTTGGCCCCGGTGAAATGGGCAGGTAGGACAATAGATGTTGTGCAAATTCTCTTGGTTAGTACGCACAACTAATTATGGAACACATACCTACATATATCGGAGTTAGAGATAAGTCCCATTGCTATTTATATCTTATTATATGATCAATCTTATTCATGCAACACCCCGCTATCACCTCATGCCTACGTTTTAAATCTCTGAGTTACACTTTCACTTTTCCGGTGAAAACTGGAAACCTTGTTCACTACTGCTGTTCTATTTGCTACTTGAATCATACTACTGCCATCACTATCACTGCTGCAAGTTTATTGATATACAGGTGTGGTTGAGAGTGACGCCTCAATTGCCAAAGTCTTATTGGTATTCTTGTGTTCCCATCGTGTCGAACTATAAATTATTTCCCAACGAAGATTTCAGCGATCCCCTATACTTGTGGGCATCACTTATTACATATCTTTATCTAAGGTTGTTCTTCTTGGAATATAATGTGTATTGTTCTTCTGCAGGACAATTGCGTAGGTCAAAAAGGTTGAATGTGATTCAGGTCAATGAGCAACCTGATGATGAAGACGGAGACTGCAACAATGAGCAATATGTCGCACCAGCTGATGAAGAAGCATTGGACGATGAAGGATACCAAGTAAACAATCTAGGTAACAACCCTATTAAAAGTTTGTACTTCTCTAAATTAACTTTGTATATCCAAACTATCAAAAGAATAAACCGTGGGCTTAATTTGATTTTTATTTTTCGTAATTAATCCTGTAGTGCACACAGAAGTAGGAAAGCGCAAGAGAACAAGCTTGCCAATTGTTTGGAACATGCCAAAGGGGCAAAGAATAGTTGTGAAATGCAATGAAGATAGCCAGCCTATAGGAGATGAAGGTGCAATCTTGGGGAAGTTTCTAGGAACGATAGCTAGAAACGGAGGGTTTTGCCCTCTAAATATAAATGATTGGCGTGCTGTCAAGAAGAATAGTGGCAAGAAAACTATATTGCAGTGTGTACAGGTACATCAAAATTAAAAAGAAATAACCAAATGTATTTTTTGCCCTTATTTCTAATGTATCTAGTTCAGATGTAATGTAGTGTACATCTTGATTTACATTTCTTATTTATTTCATGCTTTCAGTCAAAGTTTGTGTATCCTAGATCATGTGAAAAATGGATACTCAAATCAACTGGAAGAGATTGGAGGAAATTTAAGTGTAGCTTGAAAAAAGCTATATTCGAACCAGCCATTGAAAAAATCCAGACATCAAGAGGAAGGCTTTGTATAAGCTCTGTCCAGAAGATGTGGACACAGATCAATGGCGTGGACTTATCGAATTTTGGAAATCGAAAAAAGGAAGGGTAATAAATGAGATACCTTGCTTTCATGTTTTGACATTTAAATCTGAGCTCTTGGGCTGATCTAAAAAGTTGCACTTCTGGTCTGATTTTGTCATTACAGGTTGTAAGTGAGAAGAACGTAATTAGTCGTTCCCTTGTAAAGAATTCACATAATGCTGGGACTAAGAGTTATGCTCGTTGGGGTGAAGACATTGTAAGTAATTTTCATTCCTAGAAGATTTACTTTGTCTTCTTTTGTCATATCAGTGATCTTTTTGTTTTGTAGAGACAAGCTGACCCAGAAAAGAACGACCACACAGAGCAAAGGTTTACTTAGCAACTCACAAGAAGAAGGATAATGCTACAAATAAAGATAGAAATAAGCGCCTGGTAGGCATTCAATATACATCTAATGTTTTTTGGATCGCCTTACAATTCAGTTTACTAGTATATTATGCATGTTTTTTCTTATAGGCTCGATTGGAGGGTCTAATGGCTGAACAACCAGAGTTGGCACAAAATGTCGATGGAAGAGTGGCATGGGAAGGTGATGCCCTGCTGAAGGTGTTAGGTGCAGAAAAGAGTGGACATGTGCATGGCATGGGTTTGCTACCAATTCCAAAGCAAGTATACGGGCGGAAACCACGGTATCTCAAGAACATCAATGTGACCACAACTGATAGATCATCATGTGAAGCTGGAGCTGACCTTTGGGAGGAAATAGCAAAGCTGAAGGAACATATAAGAAGGCAAGACGAGATTATTAAAGATAGTAATAACAAAGAAAAAGAAAGCTATGGGAATATTGGAATAGAAGAAGAGGTGACGGAATTCCTTCTCTCTTGCTTTTGTATGCATTTCTATCGATATTTTGCTCAGCCCTGTTAGTTATGTAGGAAAATCTCCAATCAGACAATACTGATATTTCTCAGTTTCCAATACTCTGTGGTAAAACAAAGGTAATGTCAATGCATGGTTATATCATTGCTAGTTGGTTCAAACCCTATCATTGCTAGTTGGTTCATACCTATGTATTAATATTTGAGTTTCCAGAGAGTTCAATGTAACGGACCTGATGAAGTACGCTCGTCTACACAACATGACATGATTGAGAATAACAATTTAGTTCTTTCACGTGAAAAGGTTATTACTGCACTCTTACTCGTGCCACAAATATACAATGTGAAATAATTATTTGCTCATCATTGTTGTGTCACAAAACCAGAATGGCGAGCAGGATAATGTCAATCAGCTACAGATTCAACACAATTCAACATCACAAAAAGACCTTGCTATTGATTCAGTGCCAGGGGTAATATTTCGGTGGTTTTGAGTTTTGAAGTTACAACTTTTGGTAGCTCCTGGATATGAATATCATTTGATGCGACCCTAGTGGCCCAAGCTGCAGCTTGCTTCCCTCTTGCACGACCCTTGTTGGCACTCTATTCACGTGTTTATGCACATTATTGTCAGTTGAATACTAATACTGATCCTAATGTAGGTTGGTTCTGAAGTAGTTCTAAAGACTTCAACATATCCCAACAAGCGGAATGTTGCATATGCTACTATCTGAAGTACTGATCCTGCAACTAAGGCTGGTGGGATCGAGTTAGGTGCTGAATTCACACTTGTTCGCATAGATGAATCTCTTCTGGATAATGAAGAGTTAGTGAGAGAAGTAGCTGGTTGCATGAAAGTTGGTGATGCATTTTCTTCAGGATTCTTAATTGCTTGGCCTTCAGCTTTTGTAAGTTGATTAAATATCTTTTTCAATTTCTAGTATCATATTTCTGTATATTTGATCATAGCTATATGTCCAATTTGTTTTTTGCAGATTCGAAAGAAGGATGGTTGAGTTCAAGAAGGATGGTTGAGTTCCAGCTTAATTCTCCGGCTAGATGAAGAAGGAAATGAACTTCAGTTATCAATAATTATAGTTTTTCATGGATAGATTAAAAAATGTACTATTATTCACAATGTTTTCTTTCGTGGAACGGATGCGTATGCTCTGGTGTAATATTCTTTCAGATGGTGTTTTCTGTAGTCAATTTGATATGAATTTTTGCACCGGTGTAATCTTGATATTTATTTATTGAAGTGCAATATCTATCCTACCGTCTTGTGTCTTTGCGATATCTTGATATTTTAAATTTGTGATTGTGTCATGCTTCATTTTATTTTTCATTTTCAAAGTATTAAGCATCAAATAAATTAATTCGGTCAAGAGGTGCAATTATTTTTTATTAACAAAGGTATATACATAAATGGAATATACCTAATTTTGTGGTTATTAATTAAAAAATAAATACGTTAATTCTCTTGCAATGTGTAGTGTTACTTATGGCGTTACTATAAGTACACAATTGTGTTACTACGGTAGTTGGCAACAATGATTATTGTGTTACACCATTTGGATATTATGTTACTAGTTGTATTCTGAAGCTAAAAATGATGTTACTAATCGTGTTACTGCAGTTAGAAAATATGTTACCACCAATGTTCTACCTCCATGAATATATGTTACTACTTATGTTACCGCAGTTAGGAAATGGTGTTACTAGTGCAGTTGGTAACAGATAATATGCGTGTTACTACGACATAATGGTAACACAATTTCTAACCTGTGGTAACAATCAATATGTGTGACAGTGGACAACTCGTAGTAACACGGCCTAATGGAACACATCTAAAATTGTGTTACTGTCTGGCGTAGTAACACTGTTTTGAACCTGTGGTAACACAAGACTGTGTTACCAAAGATCTGTCCTGTTGTAGTGATTACACTACAACAAGAGTTTAAGTAACACAATCATGTAGCACATCAAAAAATGTGTTACCGAGTAAAATTGCAGTAACACATCATGTATTTTACATGACATCACCTGATTATTTTGTTACCGTAGCTGGATAAGTATGTTACTATTTATGTTGCTATTGCGACCAAAATGTGTTACCAATTCTTTATCTATAGATAGAAAACTGTGTTACTAGTATTGTTACTACACCAAAAATAGTCTGTTACTATGTGAATAAAATGTGTTACTAGGGCAATCAGTAACACGTATGATGCATGTTACTACAACACAATTTTTAACATGTAGGAACAATTAATATGTGTGACAGTGAACACCTCTTAGTAACATCGCCTAACGTAACACTTCTGATAATGTGTTACTATGAGGCTCAGTAACACGTTTTTTGACCTATAGTAACATAAGGGTGTGTTACCAAAACTCTGTCCTGATGTAGTGTTCAGAGGAGAACCCGCGTGCACGTGTAGAGATATGAACAAAACAAGTATTCCTAATCTTATCTCTAAGATTAGCTTATCTTGTTGTTAGATGATCATGTTTTTCTGATCATGGACTTTGTATAAGTCAAACAACTATAAGATTATATTGTTGGAATAACAATAGTACTGAACCGGCCCAAGTGTATGATCTTGCTAAGAGACAAATCGTTATAGATGAAGTTAGCAAGTGATTATGAAGTTTAAGTTAGCTATTTCCCTATACCATGAGAACATCTAGTGACCGCACACTTGGAATTTATGCTCTGATTTTCATCAACCATCTTGCCATAAATGGGGATCATAACAGTGACTTTCGAGTATAACCTAAAGTGTGTAATGGAACTGAGATTATTCAAGAATGCTACTAACTCCTCCAGGCGATGGAGAGATACATACTATGGGCCCTCTCAGTATCACCGATTTCAGCCAATCTTCTTGCCAGGCATAGTGTGATTTATCATAAGGACATCGAGGATATGAATGAGAAAAGAGAATGATATCGGTACGAGTTTTGTATGTGTAGTGATCGAATGGTTTGATCACATAGTGCACATTGTGTCACCTCGTGATATCATTGGTATTGTGCAGCTAAGGGGATTAGCGTAACGAGAAACAGAAAAAGATTCTTTCGTTATTTCGTGAATACACACGAGCCATCATGGACGTCCATGGTCCGCTGTTGGTTATTGTTCGGTAAGCACTCCAGACATGACTGTGTGTTACCAAACCTTCCGGGTCACACGCCTAAGCTGTGTCAATCTTTAATTGACAGTGTTTTGTAGTAGTAGTGGTGTTTGAGAGTGGTCGGATTTATTCCGATGTCTCAGGAGCAATTTCGATGAGAATGGGAGGTGTTCCGGAGAAGTTATCATGGGAGACATATTATGCCGGTGAAAGTCTGAAAGCCTTTTTGGGAGAAAAGAGGCGGACATGAGATGTCCCGGGATGTTAGAAGTGTCGGTGATTTTATCTAAAGGGGTCATATGGTTCCGGAAGAGTTTCAGAGGAAAACCAGGAAGGGGGGAGTGTCGGAGGGGGCACTGGGTGCCCTAGGGTTGCGCCACACCAGGTGGTGCAGCCGCATGGGCCCTAGTGGCCCACTAAGTCCGGCGCACCACTCCCCCAGGTTTCCTTTTATTTTTTTTGTGATTTTTGGAAACTCCAAATTAAAGGAACAAGGGAAATATGAGAAGTATTGGGGGAGGACTCCTAGCTAGACTAGGAGTCCCCACCGAATTGGAAGGGGAGGAGGCGGCGGCCAGCCCTAGGGCCAGCGCACCAAGGGGAGGGGTTTGACCCCCTCCCAAGCAACCATCCCCCTCTCCCTCCTATATAACCCCCCTCCCCCCACCCATGGGGTTTTACGCATCAATTGCTCCTGGTTTCCGAGGTGTCCTCTACCGGAGCTATCTTTTTCTCTATATCTCATGTGTTGAGAAACCTTTCTACTATCTCATATAGAACTGATCAAATTGATTAGATATAACACTACAACTACGCCGAAAGACTGTCTCTCTTCGTTGGCGCCGAGTACTGGACGGCGGAGCGCTGACGGTTTGGCGCAAGTGGATGCAGGGATAGTAGAAGAGGGATTGCACATGTAATCCTTAGCGGGGGAGTCTGCAACATTTTCATTTCCAGGCTTGGACGTGAGAATCTTCATCAGACTTCACCGAAAACGTCATCGACAAACGCCATCTTCTGCAATGGTGTTTGTAAGTACTAGATCGAGCATTATTGTGCGTATCATATCTTCATAGTAGATCTTGGCGGTTTTGTAAGACAGAAATTTTAAAATTCCTAACGTAACCCTAGAATAATAGTTTTTGCAATGTGGCCAATCGCGATGAGATGTAAATTACAAGTAGTATATGGCTATGATGATGACTATGAGGTGGAGATGGCTAGGAGTGGAGATGGATGCAGCACTTCATGGAGATGGTGATGAATGGCTGCTCTCTCCTGAGGGGGTCTTAATCTTCTCTCCTATCTATAGCAGTCTGGTAGGGTTTCGAGACGGTTTCGATGCGAAATCATATCTGGGTTCTTCACGAAAGTTGCTCAGCTTGACGATGCCGATCCAAACGACACTGGTACGGTCGGGCGCGACCGTATCGCGACTCGTTATGTCTGGTTTCGCCCGATTTTGGATCTTCTCGATTTTTGGCAACTCCCCATCCAGATTATATCTTCATAAGTGCTTGATTTCCATCCGAATAGCTTGCTTAACCGCAAGAAAATAAATCACAAAGAGATTTGCAAAGTAATTTGCACATTAGTGGTTAGTGGCAGGTATAGAGTGATATATTGCCATTTAATGACAAATATACGGTTTGAACATAGATAAAAATGTGCATATTTTCGACGCATCACGACCCCAGTACGCCATGTCGTCGCCTGGGAAGTGGAGTGTGAGTACGGGATGCGGTGCAACAATTTCTTACCCACCATCGACGAAATGGAGCCGCCTGATGAGTGGTGGTCCTTGGAAGACTTCCTCTCATACTGACGCAGTGCTCCGACGACTCGACGCAGCGCAAAACTCTGACGTGATGTACCAGCGGCAACTAGACGAGGTGCTCAGCGACTGGACTGGCGAGGAGTAAGAAGAAGAGGAGGTAGGGAGTACTGACCCGCCACGAAGTGGCCCGACATGCAGGTCGCTGTTGGAGCGTCCTTGGCAGGAGGAGCTCCACCGCGGCTGCTTGCACCACAGGCTCCCGCCAGCTTGTTTTAATTTAAAGTTTCTATTTTATGTAATGTAATGTTTGAGTAGGAACATCTGAGAGTGTCGAATTATGTTCAATTTTTATAAAGTTTGACAAAATTATCTTTAGTTTAAATGAATTTCGACCGAGTTTAAGTGAATTTGTTTTTGAAACAAACCTATTGAGGGCATCGTTCATAGGGATAGCGTGTGCGTGCGTGCGTTCATAGGAAGTGAGTGTGTGCACGTGTATGTGAGTGTCTGCGTTGTACTGTGTTTCGAAAAAAAAACTATTGAGGGCATCGTTCGGAAGAGACCGGCTTCCTTTTGACCATTCTTTTTTTTCTTTTTAACAAAATCGATGAAATGAACGCGTTGTTCAACACGGACCCCGCCGCGGTCAACGGACGCGTCTGCATCCGCCCCAAAAGGCCAAAACGCAAACGAAAGCGCACTCCTCGAGTCCAGCTTCACCTTATAATCCCAAGGTCGCATCCTGGCCGTCCGTCCGTCCAACGCTAACCCCCCTTCTCCGGGAGCTAAAAGCCTAAAACCCAGCGAAACTAAATCGAATTGAACCCAGGTCGCGCACAAATCCGCCACCCCCATCTCTTCTCCTCCGCAAAACCCTAGCCTTCATCTTCGTCGGCGATGGCGGCGGCGGCGGTGGCGGACGAGGTCGCGGAAGCGCCGGCTGGGGAGAGCCGCAAGCTGTTCGTCGGCGGCATCCCGGCCTCGGCGCAGGAGCTGGAGCTGCGGGGCCACTTCGCCCGCTTCGGCGCGGTGCGCTCCATCGTCGTGATGCGGGACAAGGAGACGGGCCACGGCCGCGGCTTCGGCTTCGTCGAGTTCGAGGACGAGGAGGCGACCGCCAAGGCCCTCGGCGACGGGGAGAGGCCCAGGCACTTCATCTGCGGCCGACTGGTGAGTCCCCTCGATCCCCGCCCGCGGCCTGCTTTTGATCTGAGATTACTGTGTTCTCCTTCCCCGAGTGAGCCACAAGGTTGGAACTTTTATCTAAACAAGGTTGGAAGTCGATGATAGTTTGTGGAGACTCAGAGCTCGGGTAGGCTATCAGTTAATCTGTCAATGAGTACTGCATTGGCCGGGCAAGTTACTTGGATTACTTGTGGCTAGCTCACCTGCAATTGTTTAACTAATAAGATGACCGCCCTGTTATATTTTTCTGAATTGATCCGGAGAGAATTTAGGATACGGATAGTCATCGGTTACTGAGTTTTTTCTGTCTCTTTTACAGGTGGACGTTAAGAGGGCTAGGGCTAGACCTCCACGGAACTTTGGCGACCAACCTTTGCATCAGCAGCAGCATCAGCTTGAACAGGGTCCAGATCAGGGCTACCACATCAACCAGCCTGCTAGGAACATCACCGACCCCAGTGGTGACAATGTGAGCTATGCTTCAAAGAAGGTCTTCATTGGTGGTTTGCGGGACAACATCACAGAGGAGGAGTTCCGGGCTTACTTTGAGGCGTTTGGCACTGTAACTGATGTTGTAGTCATATACGATAGCATGACAAGCAGGTCCAGGGGTTTTGGTTTTGTCACCTTTGATTCAGAGGAAGCTGTGAGAAAGGTGATGGGCAAAAGCTTTCATGACTTGAAAGGAGCAAGGGTGGAAGCAAAGATCGCTATCCCCAAGGATGCTCAGTACCCCCGTAATGGCCGAGGTCGTGGCTCAAGAAGCTTTGGCGGAAGGGGTCCTGTTGGCTATGATGCTTCGACATACCAACCGTACAATAACCGACCTGCCTTCTACAATGGCTATATGCCACAGCCTGTTCCCACACATCCCTACTATCCTGGCCTCTATCTTGGCATGCCAGGCAATCCATATGCAAATGCATATCCCAACCAAGGAGTCATGGCAATGTTCCAAGCATGGTCGCAAGGCGTCCGGTATATAGTCCATATCCAATGTTTCCTGGGTATGGCTTTGCATACAGAGGCGGTTATCCTGGTGCTGCCCCTTCTGGTCCGTATGGCGTTAATGGTGGCGGTGATTACATGAATGATCACGACTCTACAGATGTACAAGAACTTGACAGTGCTGCTACCGTTGCTACAAAGTTGGAATACCTGAAGCTAGGTTCACAATGACATTCTGGTGAGTTAGTTGTAGTATTACTGAGCCAGATTTTAACTTTTACTTCTCACTGTGTATTACAAATATTCCTGTGTGGAACTACATCAGTTACTCGTTGCTGCGTTTGGTATCTTCTATACTAGAGCAAGATCATTGAATCTGTGTAGCCTATCCTGCTTATTCATTATTTATTCTGAAGGAATTTGAAACACATAATATGATAAATATGTAGAGAGCTGTTAAATTGTACCCTGTTTGGTCCTAAAAAGAAGGCCTATACATATTTGCAGAGTCAAACAATGTAAATTTTGATCAAGTTTATAGAAAAATTGTCAAAAACTATAATACTATATAGAGTACTCAAATCAGTATCTTTAGATACATCATGAAATATCATATTATATCATTATAGTTACAGTGTCATAGTTTTTGACAGTTTTTCTATAAACTTGTTTCAAACTTTAGTTTTGACTTCACTTTGGATAAAATTTATACGCTTTTCAGAAACAGAGGGAGTAGTGATTTTCCAATGAACAGCTGTCATCATTACTCAATTTAAAGAATCAATAGCTAATTTAACTATTTGAGTATTCGAAAAAATCTTTATTGGCCAGTTATGATGTTGTAAGTTGTCACACGAAAAGTAAGTTTCTTGATATAATTCCTTGCTGTTTATGTCCTTGGCTACTTATTTGGCATGTCTTTGTAAATAATAAAATGACATCCATAAAAACACATGTAGGCACATATTGCAGTGCATGCCCTTTGTTCAAATAATTGCAAAATGGAGCAAGCATTTCAAATGAATCATTTTGAAAAATTGATTGAATAGGGGCATATGATTAAGTCAACCAGTTTAATCACTTATTACTCTATTCATTTGATTTGTTGAATGAGAGATTGGAGGACGATTTAATTCAATCCTTGAAATAGGAGTTAAGTGCAGTTTATATGGCATCCTAAATTCCTAATTTGGTTAACTTAGGCATGTACATCTTCTCGTATACTCCATGGAATGAGGTATTAGTGTAATCGGTTTCACATTCTATCCTATTTGAGTGAAAGGAGTGGTCTTCTATTTGTTCTGTTGTGTGTCATATACTGTTGAATGTCATTTTACTACCATTTGGGAGTTCGATTAGATTAAAGCAATGACATGTTATATTAGTCTGAAGATATCTGTAGTTGGAAGCCAGGGTCAAGCACGATTATAACTGAACCGTACATGGTTTTAAAGGCGTTGCCTAAGCGTCGCTTAAGAGCTGAGGCGCCCTGGGCTGGTAAGGCATCCGCCCTGCCTTAGACATGAAGTCTATTGCTGCCTCACGGAAGTGTCCAGAGTCATAAGAGGTATCTGCCGCTGCCTGTTCCTTGCTGCACTGTCGCTGTGGCTGCTCCTGAGGCTTGGAGATGACGACCCCGCTGCCTCCCAGCAGACCTGCGAGCATCCCGTTGTGCACCTTGTTCTGTCGTCGCCTTCCCTTTGCCCGGTCTACTCTGCTGCTGTGATGGTGAAATGATGCTGCGGTGAGGGAGAAGGGTGGGGCCATGAAGAGGAGGGAGGAGTTTGAGGGTTGTGTGCTGCTACCACGAGGAAAGGGAGAAGAAGGTTTGTGGTGGCTGTGGTGGGGTCGTGGGGAAGAAGGGAAGGAGCATAGTGGAATTAGGTCATAGGGAGGAGTATATGGCCAGGCTTTTGGGCCACTGGGAGATGCATAAGTAGTGGCCCATCTCTCAGTCATTGCTATTTTTCCTAGTAATATAAGCGCAGAATTGCGGATTCCTCTTTTCCTGCAATGTCGAAGTCCGCGTCGCCTTGGGCGCTTAAAAGGTAAGGCGTCGGTTAATTCCCTTGGAAGGCTTTACCGCCTCAAAAACCATGGAACTATATTGTGATTCCATTCGACTGGACCCGTCAATGGTGAACGGAACAGAGAAACTGGCGATTCTGTAGTACGTTCATCTGTCGTCAACTGATGTTTACTTTGTCAATGTCAATAGACTGACTATGTGCCTGTAGGCAATTGATTCACCTGTATAGTACAGAGAGTTGTTATATGGTTTTGTTCCATTAACATTTGGGCTTGCTCTTCCATATCTTTCAAGCTTACGACTTTCCCCTGCTATTGCAGGTTTATGCCACAGTTATATTTATTTGCATTGTGTGACGTATTGTCGTACGCTTAGCTTGATTGATAACTCATGGGACGTGGGAATAGATTTTTCTGTATCTATGCCAGATTATTTTTTGTTTCTTGTGTCCTTAAATGAACATATAGCGTTGTTGAGAACACCTTAGAACTATAAAAGTGAGTGTGTGATACTAAATCTTTGTGCTTGTTAGACTGTTAGTAGCCAAAAAAATGTTAGCATGTGGACTTGTTTTGGTTTACAGTTTTCTCAAGGCTGCTTTTCTAATTCTTGTGTCAAAAGTATGAATTGTCTAAAGTATGGTGTCTCGGTTAGCTATTCATTTAGTTGTAGTTACTTGGAATTTTGTGACTTGTATGCTTACTCCACATCCTTTTTGCAATGGAAGGTTAAGCTTACCATGTGGCACAAAAGTTGATTATTTTTCTTAATGACGGTGAATGCCCTTATTAAATGGTATACACAACTACTCGACCTCTTTTATTGCTTAAGAGAATCAAAAGTTTGCAAGAACTACACTCTTGGTTTCCTTATGGATGTGTATTCTGAAATGCCGCTTCCCGTGATGATGAACATACTGTGTGAATCTTGGTAGTTACTGCGATACCTGTATAATATTTGTGCCAAGCTCTTTAAATTCTTGCATAATCTGTTCAACTGGTTTGCTCTTATCAACTCCCTGTTGCCTTTTTGTTTATTCTCTCTGTACTAAATTTTCTGTCTTGAGTGAGTACATACCGTAGTTATATTTTGTAGAAGATTCTATTGAAGGTTACAACATTATGATAATGCATAACAAATGAGGATGTATATACTTTGCTTGCGCAAAAACACTGTACTGAAACCATGTTCTCTTGAATAATTTCCTTCCATGCTTGTATCTTTTGGTAATTAGGTTTGCTTGAACCTTAATTATATTTCAAAGTTTGCCATGATATGGACGCCATTATGAAATATATTTGTTTCCTGACCAGGACGGTAACTTCTACATTGATGACACCGGAGGACAACATTTGTGGGAACCCGGAACTGTGAAGACATGAGCTGAGATTCTTTGGTTGACAAGTATATCATTGGAATTGTTCAACTTACCCCCATTTCTTGTTTCAACTGCCTGTACACTGAAAACATTCAAGTTTCAACCGGCTGTTGAGCTCACCTCTCTTGTACCAATCCTTAAATTCTTTGTTGGTTTAATGTATCAGAATCAGACTTTGATCCTAATTGCTCACGCAACCTCAGGTTTTTATACGCGTGTTTATCTCCAGTGCTGGCACTGTGCAGGTAAAGGTGCCACGATCATCTGCTGTCAATGGTTGGTGAGTGTTATGTGCAGTGCCTTGATTGTTGGTTGTTGGCCAGCAAACTGAATCCATTTGCTATGTCCATATCCGGCAGATACATTGATGTTCCGATTGTGCAAAAGAAGGTGTTCCTGTCAGGCTCATTTCCTCTGTTTGATGTGCATTGTGCGAGAAGGAGATGGCTAGAGGAGAGTGACAAGATGCTTGCTACTAGATGCAGTTGTAGTACCAGCTGCTGCTAGTAGTTGTAGGTTTCTAGTAGGCATGTGAAGGCCCACAGAAGAAGGCTAGGAAAACAAAAGACCCAGCCAGGGGAGGAAGGAGTGACCCCTTGTCATTCTCTGTCCCTCTAGGCCTTGTCCTGATGCTTGTAAGAAGCCCACACCTCTTCATCACATGTTCCTATCATACATACCCCATGGTAGGTTCATAGGAGTAGGATTGGATGGATGAATGGATGGATGGACGGTGCTTTATTAAGATAGAAAGATGGGAGGGATGCTTGATGGATGTACGACACCATAATGCATATATTTGGGGGTTATGGTTTGGTGTTGCCCTGTTGAGATGACACCATGATATTTAGTGCATCTGGAGCACCTTTTGGTTACTAGTTGCACTTGTTTTTTTTTCTCCTTTCCTTCTGGACAAGTCGTAGTGCTTGCAGAAGTGAAGCTTCTTTGGAGGAGGCAGCTCGGAGGAGCCTTTGGACACAAGCTGCAAACAGGGGATGGATGGAGGATGAATGGCCACGAGCCCCACCCAAAACCCTCTGGTTTTATCACTCCAAAGGTTAATATTCCCTCTTCTTTTGATGCCAGTTTGGTAGGGTCAGCCTGGATTGAAGATAGTGTAGCTTGTGTGTGTTTGTGACTTGTGAGAGAGAAGATATGGGGAGCAATGTTTTTTTGTTTTGCTCTCCATGCAGGGCAGCTGCATCAATCTTTTCAGAGGTTGTAGGGTTAAGCTGAGCATCAACGGCAAATGTTCTTGCCTTTACTTTCTTGAGAGGGAAAGTGCACCCATTAACTGAGGGCATTGAGTATTTACTGGCAGGTCAGCCTTGCTAGCTTTTGTACATTTTGAGAATGCAAGAAAGTAGTGTTGACTGTTGGTGTTAGGCCTCAAGGTCGACACCAACACTAGTACACGAAGGTTTATATAGAATCTTTTTATCATTAAAAGGACTACATGAGACGCAGAAGGACTTGGACAGACGTTGTTAGCACCTGTCAGAGCACAAAATGAAAGTCTTACCACGGGTGCTTTAGCTAGCAAGTTTTGATCGCAGTTTGCTTTTGTAAAAAAGCTCCTATTACTGATTCAGAGATGCCGGCAGTATAGTCAGTACTCAGGAGCATGGTATTGATGGAAAATCATGATATGTTCACTTTAGTCTGTTTGTTAGGATGGTGATCCCAGGTAGGATCATTTCTTCTTTTGACGGGATTCTACAAGATGCCCTCATATCTTAGGCTCTAACGGATTAATGTTTCTAAAGATTTTACCACCGCATGTGTGCATACATACAAATAGAACGAACAATGCAACATTCAAATGCGTTGGAGGTCCTTAATGGAAGCAGGAAAAAAAAGAAGCTATGGACCTTCCACTGTTGGAGATAGAGACGCATCAAGGTAGAAGGTACACTGCTAGCTGCATATAGGTGGCATGGTCCAAACACAACAATGGTAGAGACAGAGACCAGGTCTCTTCTAGTTTCCCATGAATTAATAAACCATGCATGGTATCATGTTACATTTTCCAGTGAAATATCATGTGTCCATGCAGTGCCCCCTGCTGCTGCTGCCACTCTTATCTCCATCAGCACCCAGCATACAGCAGCATCTTTTGAGCAGTATATATACACAGTTTTTGTCCTCAACTAGAAACTCTGCAAGCTGCATGCAACCTGCTAGCAAATTAATTGACAAATGTACAAGGGCAACCTACTGTTTCTCCTTGGCAGCTTCAGACAAAATGTTTTCTTTTCTCTTCCCTTTCTCTTATTCAATGCTCAGAAGAATACGAATTCTTGAACGACTAGCTAGAGCTCTCCTCCTTCAATCTCTGCCTGCTTTTGACCATATATGCATATGCATATATACGGTGCCTACTAGCTAAAATTGTTTTACCATTTTTTCTCGGCAGCTTCAGACATGATATGACTGTCTTTTTTTTCCCCTTCTCTCAAATACTCAGTGTTTCCGCTATAAATATTACTCAATGTTCAGAGTAATTTAGTTTTGGGCAACTTGAGCTGTTCTTTATTTAATCTTAGGCCACCTTCGACGACTATGTTTGTATAGTAATCATAAAGGATACAATCATTGGAAGGACACAAGGTGGCTAGCTATATATATTTCCATTTTACAAGACCTGAATCTTGATTCATGCAAGTCTAATCCATGAACAGCAAAAGACTTATTCACGAGTGGGCAGACATGCAGGAAATGGTACACAAAATTGAACTGCCATCAAATCAGGTTTGGATGTGGAATATATTGGTGCTGAAATTCAGAGCCCTCTGAAATTTTGGGGGATATCTTGGTTGAGAGTGCTTGGCTGGAGAACAAAATCTAGTGGCATGGGAACTAGTCCTCCCTCTGTAGGCCATTCCCATCTTCCTTCAAACTCTCCCTCACTCTCTTGTGAGTTTGTGAATTCAAAAATATGTACGTGAGAAGGAAAACAAATTATAATCAAAAGGATAACTGAAATGAAACTACTAGCGTGAGGAAAAACCAAAGTGAGTTTATCTTCTTCAGCCTTGCACTGCATGCAGCAGCTAAAGATCTCTGCTACTTTTGCATTCATCTCTCTCTGCCTGCCTTGTTTCCTGCCACATCTTTTATCAGAGTGGGGAATGTGGAGGCATGCATTGCACAGTGCTGTTAGGGTTAGCATGTCTGTGTGTGTCCAGTATCCACCCTTTGCAAGTAGGGTGAACCACATGCCATTTTGCTCTCCCCTGCACATTTTTTTTGCCAGAATTAGGGCTCTTAGGCATGTCCATTTATGTTAACCCTAACCCCTCGTCTAGTTCCATCACCCACTAGCATGCTGCCATCTGCGTATGTATGTACATGTACCCTCCGGCCTCTCTTGTCATGCATTAGATTTGCCTCCCCTTTTCAGTCACTGAGCTTGTCATGAAATAGTTTTCACTACAAATTAGTACTCCCTCCGTGCATGAATATATTATGTTTTAGCTATCCAACATGTTGTCTATATGCATACTAATACGAGTGCACATACACACTAAAATATGTCTACATACATCTAGATATATGTGAATGTGGACAAATGCTAAAACATCTTATATTAAAAAACGGAGGGAGTAATAAACATGAACAATTTGAATGTAATGTTCAGCATGTCAGCTGTGTGTCTGCATCATCTTTGTATATATGGACCACGCGCACACATATGTACAAGAGTGATCTGCGAGGGGCATGTGGCATGATCAGGTTTCAGGCCAGGCAAAGCCCCAAGAAAACATGGTTTGCATGCATAATCAAGGCAGGCATGAGCATCTGGTGAGCCCTCAGCCGCTAGCTAGCGCGCGGCTGCAAAGTATGCAGATGCAGAATGCAGCGGTAGCTCAGGTACACAGCTGAGACTCACAGCAGCATATGTAGCTAATAGCCATAGCTAGCTAGCCACCATTTGTGTGTCTCTGGGTGTGTTTGTGATCTGGATTCCTGATGAAGTCTGCTCGATCTGAATTAAGTTGGCTGGCTCATATGCAAAAGACACCATTGGACACACTACATGCTGCATTCATATTTGAGATGGCGACCCTTCGTCCACACCCCATGCATGCACTGACACTACGGGAAACCCACGATACGCCGACGGCCAGAAGCCGTCGGGGTAGGCACGTTTGCCGTCGGCGTAGGCCTAGGCCGACGGCGGCCGTCGGCGTATCTCCGTCGGCGTAGCAGCCCGTCGGCGTATACAAATAACCGTCGGCGTATACGTAACCGTCGGCGTAGCCTCTGTGGGACCCACAAAACGGAAGCCGTCCGTCTCCGTCTGCTCCACCCATACGCCGACGGCAGTGCCGTCGGCCTAGCGTGCCACGTGGAGCGAGCTGGTGCGTCTGGGACGTGGAATACGCCGACGGTAAACCGTCGGCGTATTCGTGACCATTTGGTCCATTTTAGATGACGTGGCAGCACCCTGTGCGCCTGGGAAGTTCTCTACGCCGACGGCAATGCCATCGGCGTATCCTTGACCATAATTTCCAATTTTAGCTGCTGGTTTCTGGCGCATTTTAAATACAATTAAAATTGCACAAATTATAAAACACGACAGAAACATCACATAAAACATCACATATATATCCAAAATGACACAAACATGATTCGAATTCATACAAGCATTCATACAAACTCAAAATGACAGAAACATAGTTCGAATTGACACCCGGAACACCCGAACTAATCCTACATCTCGTGAGAGGTCGAGCCACCTATCTCTGACCGCGTGAAAATAGGCGACCGACCGCGTGGGCCAGTCGAACCACACAGGGAATCCGGAGAGGCACGGGACTGTGTGGTCTCACGCGACGAACCCGGCGAGGCACCACCAGTGCCATGCACCACGAGCGCGCGCGTCGAAGTCGGCGAGGCAAAAGCAGGATCAATGGGTGCATTCCTCGAGCAACTCGATCCCTACATGTTTGAGTCCAAGTTAGCAACTTGGAAAGCACAGCATGGCGGTAACAATTTGTTTGGCAAATAACTTACCGGTGTCGCTTGCTTGTATGTGCGAGCGACCGACTCCCTCGTTGGGCCGACGGGCGGGATCCCCGGCCTAGGTGGACGCGTAGGCAGCGCCTCCCGCTCTCCAGTGGCAAAAAACTTCTCGGTAGCCTACAAGATAGTTTAGATGTCAGGAGTTGTAGAAAAAGAAGGTTCAAACTAGAGGAAATGGGAGTTGTCATATTTTGCAAATACAAAAGTTGAAACTTACAGCATCCTTCAACTCATTCCACTCCTCATACTCCTGGCTCTTCTGTACCCACAACTGATACTGTCTCTCATAGTCCGCGTAAGCGGCATCGAAGGCCGCCTCGAAATCAGCCTACAGTTTTAAAAGGGAACGCATCTCGTCAACTTAGCCACTTAGCTAGGAACGAATGTCGGAAAGAGAATGAAATTGAGAAAAACTTACATCGGGGCGAGCTCGGGAAGGCCGACGAGGCAGGACGGGAGGGTCGTCGGCGGTGAGGGTAGCCTTGACACGCGAGAGGCCCAACTCAGGAGTACGCGTGAGTACCGCACTAAGCATGAGAGGACGGCCATGCTCCCAACCGTTCCCGGCAAGGACCACCGCTCTCTCATCGGTGTCATGCCGAAGAGGGTTGTCCACAAACGGATTTATACCCTGGAACGTCTCGACGTATGCCTTTATCCCCTCCTTGGCAGTGCCGAAGTAATCGGGCTGCGAGGGCTGAGGCTCAGAAAAATTGGGCTTCTTCATCTTCATCCTCTCCCATGTTTGCATGTCCGTAAGAGGCTCCCCGAGATCGGCCTCCTGCAATGCCAAAGAAGTGTCATGCGTATCAAGTAGGAACATGAGGGGAAATAAATGAAGATTGTTTCATGTATATATATACCAGCTTTGCCTTGAAGCGATCATGGTTGCGGGCACCCGCACGATGTGTCCCCCCGCTCCCGCGGTTTAACCTGTTTCGCTCGCTCAAGGCCTTGAACTCGGGGTCCTCCCCAGCCCACCTAGACACCAACGCCCTCCACGCGTCATCCTTGCCATAGGCCCATGAGGGCTTAAACTGAAAAAACAATACTCATGTGAAGAACGGATAATGCAATTGCAACCTAGCAGCAACATGTAATCTCATTAACAATCTACTTACCGCCATGTAGTCATCTACGGTCACCTCAAGTGGTTTCTCCACAATCTCATGCTTCACCGCCTTCTTGTGTAACGTCTCTGTACTGAAATGATTGATGATGGTATGCTTTGCATTGTAGAACTGCTGTCGTGTCAACTTCCTACAAGCCCCCTCCAAAGTCCTGTCCGCATCGGCCCGCTGCTCAGGAAGTACCCTATAGAACCTCTTTAATCATGCACAAAAAACAAATTGTGAGAGCATGGTGGGGACATCAAGTATGAACGAAATTCGAAAAGTTCAACTTACCCAAAACTTGTTGATCACGGCGTCAGAACATTTCCCGCCGCTCGCGTAATTGGCGGCCTGATAGTCTACCCAATGGGTGGCTAGCTTCGTCGCGCCGTTGGGGACGGTACTGTACAAGCCCGGCCAAAACTTCCTAATCAAAGCTCCAATCAGGGTGTTAGGCACACGGGCTCCCGCAGGATGTATCCAGTTGCTGCACAATAATGAAACATTAGTACATGTCAAATTGTCCTGACCACAATGAAGTTACCATGTTCAAAATTAGTATATATAGTCACTTACTCTTTCCCATTAGGCGTAATGAGGATCTTCGCCTCCTCGGTAGCAGGTTCCTTGTCCTCATCAGGGACCTGGGATTCCCCTCGAATCATTGGCTTCTTCGGCGGCGCGGAGGACCCCGCCTCCAAGTCCGTGGAGGGGCCCGTCTCCTCCGAGTCCGTGGAGGGGCCCGTCCCCACGTCCGTGGAGGGGCCCGCAGAGGGTATGTCCGAAGACACGTCGCCCCCACCTCGCCCTCGTCCTCCCTCACCTCGCCCTCGTCCTCCACCTCGCCCTCGTCCTCGTCCTGCACCTCGTCCCCTCGGAGGAACTGGAGCATCGGCACCTCCCCCTCCTCCAGCATCTCCACCCTCACCAGTGCCAGCCCGGCGGAGCCCAGTCCCGGACACTGCCCGTGTCCAACAAATGGCCGGTGGTCATCATCGATTCCCGCCGAGATCTGAAAAAATGAGTGGGGAATTTGATCAAACAACTAAGGTGCGTGCAACCTAGGTACGTAGGGGAGGGAGAGGGCAGCACCTTGGCATGGCGGACGGCACACGCGGTGGTGACGCCACGGGAGAGTGATGAGGGATCAGATATCAGTTTAGATGTGCTATGCCAATGGAGGCCATGACTACATATATATAGTGAGAAATGGGCTTCTGAGCTGTAGTATGCCCAATCAGGAAGAAGCACACGGATCGTGTGTTTCCTTCGTGTGCTTCTGAGCCGTTGGATCAGCGGTGTGTTTCTTTCGAGCGCTGGTGAGCCGTTGGATCAGGAAGAAGCACACGGATCGTGTGTTTCCTTCGTGTGTTTCTTTCGAGCGCCTGTTTCCCGCCAATTCTCCCCTTTCGGGCGAACCGGATGGAATCGTGTGTCGATTTGGGGTAGACTTTGGTTTCTCATGTTCCTATGGCCTAACATAACACAACCAAGCAAAAAAGTCCACTGGGCTACCCCCTTTCGACGCACGTCTATGGGGGTAGACGGAAACGTTAGGGTTTTTCCAGCGGATTCAGGGTTTCACCGAAGCGGGGCCCCGGAGCGTCGGAACCACACCCAAACCTAGCTTGTGACATACCATGTTTATACAAGTGTGTTGGGTGCTGTGGATGTCCAAGTTCCCACAGCGGGATGTGAGCGGGTTCACCGGCATCACTTTCTCTCTAGTGAGTTTCTGCCGAAAGGGGAGTGAAGCCGGTGAAGCCGGTCACACCCCGGAGTAGGATATTGCACATTTACAACACACAACACACTTGTATACATATGGTATGGCACAACCTAGGTTTGGGTGGGGTTCCGACGCTCCGGGACCCCGAATCCGCTGGGAAAACCCTAACGTTTTCGTCTACCCCATAGACGTGCGTCGAAAGGGGGTAGGCCAGTGGACTTTTTTGCTTGCTTGTGTTAGGTTAGGCCATAGGAAGGTGAGAAACCAAAGTCTACCCCAAATCAACACAAGATTCCATCCGGTTCTCCCGAAACGGGAGTTTTCACCTCTAAGTGCAGAAACTCACTAGAGAGAAAGTGAAGCCGGTGAAACCGGTCACACCCCGGAGTAGGATATTGCACATTTACAACACACAACACACTTGTATACATATGGTATGGCACAACCTAGGTTTTGGTGGGGTTCCGACGCTCCGGGGCCCCGCTTCGGCGAAACCCCGAATCCGCTGGGAAAACCCTAACGTTTTCGTCTACCCCCATAGACGTGCGTCGAAAGGGAGTAGGCCAGTGGACTTTTTTGCTTGGTTGTGTTAGGTTAGGCCATAGAAAGGTGAGAAACCAAAGTCTACCCCAAATCAACACAAGATTCCATCCGGGTCTCCCGAAACGGGAGTTTTCACCTCTAAGTGCAGAAACTCACTAGAGAGAAAGTGAAGCCGGTAAAGCCGGTCACACCCCGGAGTAGGATATTGCACATTTACAACACCCAACACACTTGTATACATATGGTATGGCACAACCTAGGTTTTGGTGGGGTTCCGACGCTCCGATGCCCCGCTTCGGCGAAACCCCGAATCCGCTGGGAAAACCCTAACATTTTCGTCTACCCCCATAGACGTGCGTCGAAAGGGGGTAGGAAAGTGGACTTTTTTGCTTGGTTGTGTTAGGTTAGGCCATAGGAAGGTATTTTACATGTGTTGTTTTTATTTATTTTACATGTATATGTTGTAGGGTTGGGTTCCGGGAAACTCGAACCGTTATTTTACGGGGGTGGGATACTGAAATTGGGAGGAAAATTATAGGTCCAATATATATATAAATTATAACTACATTAAATATTATATAGAGAAATAAATAAATAAATATTATATAGAGAAATAAATAAAAAAAGGTTCATATATACGCCGACGGCCGACGGCCGCCGTCGGCGTTGAAGTACACGTGTACACCGATGGCACGGCCGTCGGCGTATCAACGCCGCTGGACGTTCCGTCACGGCGTCCTTTTGTACGCCGACGGCACCGTTTACGCCGACGGCTGCCGTCGGCCTTACCTGGATACGCCGACGGCGCTTCGTACGCCGACGGCTGTGTGGGCGGCTGCCCTAGCTCGTGCTGTACGCCGACGGCCCCGACATTTAGCCGTCGGCGTACATTACGGCCGTCGGCGTAGTGTGGCTTTCCCGTAGTGTGATGCACATCAATACATCATGCATGCGGCGGCTACACAGATTCTGGTATAAATTATTTTTAGATGACAGAAGAGAACTTACTACTAGTATATAGTTAGCAGGAAAAAAATAATTACAGGATATATAAGAGTTCGTTTATCAGCTACCTAGGCGTGGCGTTGCTTCTGTGTAGATATCAGGCAATCTGTGTATGACCACTGGTTCAGGGACTGAAGGAGCTAGCCAGCTCTGGTACAAATTATGAGCTCATTATTCAGCTCCCTTATGTTGTTGTGTTATGCTGGTTGCCTGAGAAGGGACATGGAGCTAGAGGGGGGAGGGGGCAACATTTCCAACAGGATGCTCTCTCTGCAGGCATGTATTGTTACTATCCTTGAGTACACTTCTCTTTGGGCAGCATGTACCCACGCTGTATGCTCTCTCTCCCTCTCTCATTTGTGTGTGTGTAAGCAGGTAGGGATATGCACACTTGAGAGAGAGAGAGAGCAAGTGTGTGTGTGTGAGAGAGAGGTATTTGTAAACTGAATCTAGGGGTAGATTTTGTTTGGATCTTGTGCACCCTGCATCCACTGGTGAAAGCCACAGCAGGGTTTCAGACCATCTTTAAATGCAAGCAGCATGCAGTACTGTGCTTACAGAAGCAGCTATTTGTAGCCTATTGCTAGGGCTCATCCCAAAAGCCGACCAACCATATATGCACTCTTACATTCCAAACAAATATTCCACCTGTTATATTTTCTTGTACCCATGTTTTTTGTTGTTGCAATGAGTACCCGTGTTGGCTGTGGATAAAGATCTAGCATTTTGAAAGTACTACCACGAATGATTCCATCAATGTTGACAACACCTCATATAGACGCATATAAAACTAAATGCTATAGGACTTATGTAACAAAAATATACACACGGTTTTACATGAAAGTCAGTCGTGAAGATCAGCACTCTATTTTTATTTTTTTTGGCAACTGAAGCATGGTGATCTGGTCTGACTCTGCATTAGGTCCTACTCTCTCTGCTCCACAATATAAACCCTTTTGGACTATTTGTGGTAGCTCAAGCAAATAAATTTATAAAATACTCCATATGTACCGAATTATAAGATGTATTAGATATGTTAATATTGACTACAAACAAACTAAAACGAGGGAACACACCCCTAAAACGCATCTATATACATGCAATTTAGAAGAAGGTATGACATCTTATAATTTGAAACGGTGGGAGTAACATACAAATAAAACAAAATTATTACATGGTTTTACAGTACATTTGGAATCTTCATTTTTTTTGCTTTCCTATAGCAGCATTTTTTTCCCGGTGGGATACAGTGTTTTGTAGCTACAAACTTGTGTAGCTATGGGTGCATGAGACCAGAGCTGTGACGCTGCTGGGCAATAGCGACAAAAGGAGATTATATGTTGCCTTCGTACATACTCACTCCGTTCCATTTTAATTGACTCACATATATCTACATATGGATATATCTAGACACGTTCTAGTGTTAGGTACATCCATATCTAGATATATGTGAATCAATTAAAATGGAACGGAGGGAGTAATATGTAGTCTTCCTTAACAAAAAAAACCCTAGTTTCATGTTCTACAGTCTACACTAAGAGTATAAGAATATGGATTTGTTGATTTCATAGCACACTTGCGAGCAGTGGCGGAGCTAGGGGGAGACCAGCAGGGGCCTTGGTCCCCCCTATGCCATGCACCATCAAGGTAACTTTTATAAATAAGCAAGGTTAAAAAGAATTTTTAGAGCAAATCACCATTGTTGGCCCCCCTAATGGATGATTACCATGCTTTGGCCCCCGTTGATCTCCTGCCTCCGCCCCTGCTTGCGAGTTGTGACTAAACGAGAGTAAATTGGAGCATTCGTCGGCTCCGGGACGGATGTGGTCTTCTTGACCTGTTCGGCGACTTCGCGTTCGCAACCAATAACGGCAGCCCGACTCTGGGAGGAGCGGCAGCGGCGGCGCCGTCGACACGGTCTGAAGGTTGAAGACGAAGGGCATCTCAAGGATCTCGTTGTTATTTTTGTTTTTGTTGAAATTCTTTATACTGTTCGGTGTTTCTTTTAATGCCAGGGTTCTTTTTCGCAAAAAAAAAATGGAGCATTCGTCGGCTGTCAAGAAGTAAGCCTCACCCACGACAAGCCCCATAGAGTTTATATCAAGATATAAACTCGACTGCATGGGAAGAATACAGCCTCTCCCACGACAAGCCCCACAGAGCCAACCATGGAAGAATCGTTCGCTAGCTTAGACAAACGCTAGCTGAGACTGCTGATGTGAACGTGACAAGTTTTTACCGGCGTGAGGAGAAAAGGTTGTAGTGTGAGACATGTCACTTGTTTGCTCACTAATGAGGAATGCTGTGAAATGTGCATTCCAAAAGGGGGACAAGATAAGGCCTAAAAGTTTGCTCAGAAAGTATAGTCGCATGCAAGAATACACTGATCTACAAATAATCTTCTGATGAGACTAATTTCTTTTTTGCACTAATGTTATTCAGCCTTGATCCATCATAGCATTCGAAGTTCAATATTTTTTAATGTGGCCCAAACTTTGGCTACCACAATTAGTTAAACGGAGAAAAGAGGAGAAGGAATATATGATGGTAATTTGGGCGGAACATAAACTCAACTTGAGGTTCTACCGATATTCACTCCCAGTAAAGTAATTTGCACATGTTGGTTTCTACTCAAGTATTGCGTGCATGTTTTTTTTTCCATATATTTTCGAAACAGGCAAATATGTGCATTTTACTCAGTTAAAAGAAGTGGTTCCCATGGACCTAGATTTTTGTTAAGCCTTTTTCACATAGGAAAATAGAAGTAACATGACAACGCAGAACATTAAACGTAAGATGAGATCTTGCATATAGACATTTGCTCAACTATTTTTTCCATGCACAATCATTATATCTTTGCATATGGACGACTTGATGTTTGCTATATAGCCACTTAATTTAATACCTTCTTTTTTTGCGAATGATTAATTTAATACCTTTTTAACTCCATACATATGATTTTTCACAAAAAAAACTCCATACATATGATGGATATAAAATTGACCTTTTGGTTTCCATGATGGAGAGAGAGAGAGAGTTCTCTCCCTCATACATGCATGCATGACTTGTCCTATCACAAGCAAATGGCTGGTGTGGGCCCTACGTGCATGGTGATAGAACTAGTACGTGACACAAAGGAGCGCACACTGTTGAAGTCCTAAGAAAGCCAGACACAGAGTCCTTTTCGCTACGATTTAAGAACTGTATGAGTCGTCTACGTACTTGTCGCTGCTTTTGTAGTTCACTGTTGTCCATATCCTGCTCCTGCTTCTCTTTTATGTCACTGTTGCATGGTATCTATCCATGTGATATCTACGAAAATGTTTCGATCTGAACAGTACGTTCTGTTTCGATCTCTTGGCCTCTGGATCGGAGAAAATGCAGCTAGCAGCAGGGAAAGCTATACAAATAGTACACATTAATAAATATAAGATGGCAAATTAAAGATAGAAAATCATAGGATTAGACAAATGGATCGAATTGAACCGGGACAACACAAGAAAATAATATCCCTAATATTCTACGTGAGTGAAACTGGAAATTGAAGTGGATGCTTATCTATGCTACAAAATGCCGTACTCAAAGCCTTTGGAACTGTAGGCATATAGGAAGCTATCTATGACAGTGGACCATCTGAACATAGTGGCATCTACACCCGTTAAAAAAATACATTTTAAAAATGTGCAAAAATCTGGTACATAACCGCAATATATATACACGGCACAAAGTTTCGTGAGAAAATAACCTTTTATTTTGCCTCTGTAAGAAAGACAATTTTTGGTGCTGGAAAGAAAGACATTTCTATATGATTTTGTTCTCTAGCAATTAAAATCTTAAACCAAAGAGGAACACAAATCAAGTCACCAAGATGTGAAGGTTGAGCTAGTCTTAGCGCAAATAATTTCCTTAAACGAGACACCCAAGTATCTACCAAGATGATGAAACCGGAAAGCACCTTTGGCTCCCGAGCTCTAGTGCTCCCTCTTGTTAAAAAATTCAAAAATCATATTTATAAGCTATAAAAAAATCTGAAAAAATCATGCATGTTGCCAATGATGTATGACACAAACGGGTGAAACATTTGTCATTTTTGTGTACATCAGAATATAAAGTATTTCAAATCTAGATTTTACACGTTTGAGGGATATATCATTGTCAACTTGCATGATTTGTTTCCTTGTTTCCTTTAAAAATAAAAATACAAAAAAATTTAAAATTTCAGCAACTAGTCTTTATTGTTTTGCTTAGTTATCATGTCTAGATCTACTCCTTTTGTTATGTCACCTGAGGTTGAGGTTCTCACTTCCAAACAAGGAAGTGGAGAAAGTTTTAAAGATGCTTGGGCTAGAATTTTGGAATCTCATGGAAGAACCGAACCAAGGATTACCGTGAGCTTGTTATTTAGTAGTTTTTATTTTGGAATTATTCTTTGCTATAGGTATGCTTTAGATTCTACAATTGGGGGAGGGGAGATTTTCTCCGTCATGAAGGAGATCAAACTTTCAACGCTATAAAGAATTTAACAGCATCATCCTCATCAACCAATAACAAAATATAATCAACTCTGGAAAACATTGCTAATAGACTAGACATCCTTGATATTAATATGCCTATTATGGAAAATATTCAAAAAAAAAATGGTTTGAGAGCTTTATGAGGGGAGCCTTTACAAGGTACCTAAATTTATTTATGAAAATAAAAATGATGAATCTTTACCAAATTGGATCCCCTCCATTAAAATTGATATTAATATTAAGTTTCAAGCCCATTGTGACATATTAATGGAGTGTTTCCTTATGCCTAAATCTATTTATGATTCATTAAACTTGTGGGAACTCTCTAAGTGCACTAGTTATTTAAGTTTTGTTGACAATTCTATTAAAATCCCTTTGGAAATAGCAAAAGAAGTGCAAACAAAATTATTTGGTTCCTTCATCCCTATTGATTTCCATGTTATAAAATGTGAAGGGGAAGGACAAATTACACTTGGGAGGACATTTTTTAAGCTTGTTAGGGCTGTTATAGACGTGGATGAAGGAACTATGAGGTTTCATTCTACCACGAAATGCAAGCATCTCTTCCCAAAAGGTAAACGTAAGAAGACCCGGGTGAAAAATCTTGAGGTTTCTAATATTGATAATACTTGATTCTTGCTTTGTGCCTAGCTAAAAAGGCGTTAAAGAAAGCGTTTATGGGAGACAACCCATTTTCTTTTTTACTTTCAGTTTCTTTTGCTTTTGTTGAGTCTTGAATGTTGTTACCTCTGTAGCAACTCCTTTGTATCCTTTTATTTTAGTTTTTGTGCCAAGAGTAGCCTCTAATGGCAAGAAAGTTCAAAGTTTTGGTTTGCTGTCCAGAGACAGATTTCTGTGCTTCACTATAGAAAATCTAAAACATTACCAGAACGTAATTTTGATCTTAATTTTTTGTGCATAAGCCTAAGCTTTTTATCTATCTTTCATTAGTTTTGAGTTTTCTGATTTGAGCTACGTAAGTACCTCGCAAAATTTCATATTTACAGGTTGTTCTATTTTTGACAGTTTCTATCTTTATTTCGCATGGTCTCTTTACGAGCATTAACTGAGCTCATCTAAGGGTGGAGAGCAGAAAATAAGGCTTAGTAACAATAGCTAATGTTAAGATTGGGTTCTTGCAATGTGTCTTTACATTACCAAAGTAGATTTAATTTACTGAGTACTCACCACTACAAGGATACAGCTAATCACCGGCGTGGTGTTTTTGGCATCACCGGCGAGAAATGGTCACGCCGGTAACCTCACGCCAGTGCTATTTGCGATCACCGGCGAGTGTGAGGCCACGCCGGTCATTCTGTTAGATCACCGGCGTGTGCGCGTCCACGGTGGCGATTCTTGGGATTACCGGTGAGGACAGCCACGCCGGCCATCCGTTTGCAAACCCGGTGTCCGGTTTTTGGTATTGGTGTATTACCGGCGTGGTGTAGCATGGCTCGCCAGTAATTGTTTTATTAATATTTAAATTTATTATTAATTTACACAATTGTTATATATTTGAGATTTCGTATTAAAGACCATATTCGAGAATTCTTCGCAGAGAATATATTCGAGAATACACGCACAAAATATGAATGCATATTTAACTTAAAAGTCCATAGCTGATTACTAGATATTGTCCACGGAAGCTAGCTATTACAACGATAAGTCTTGAATATGTTTTTACAGACCCAAAATAACATAATTCTGCCAAGGAATATAAAGTTCAAGGAAGGTGCATAAAGATAAGCCGCTATTACAACGACAAGTTTTGAAACGCTCTACTGACTGATGGTGTCGAAGTCGCGACAGCCATCAATTGTGAATTTCTCCGTGCCACCATGTGCCTTCATACGTTCGATGATGTCGTCTTTCTGTAGTGGAGGATAATAGAACCGAGCGTCCACGGCGTTGACATCTCTGTTGAGGACTACTGCAAGCTCATTCTGAATACGCGCCCAGCTATCTCTCATATCTCCATCCTTGACATTCTTCAAACATTCAGCCCACATGAGGATGGTCTTGTCTCCGCCCGTCATATGCTTCGCACGTACGAACGACCACATTTGATGGAGGACGAAGTAGCCCCCCATGTTGCTATCTTGTGCTTGCTGTGCACACCTGAAATTGTTCCTGTGTTTAAAGCAAATCATTCCATACTTGTCTTTCTTCATGCTACTTGGTTCGATGACACCATCTTTGATGTTGTATTCAAAGAGAGCCTGATCCAGAGTGGTCTTGATATTATCGTAATTTATCTTCTTGTGGAGGGCCGAATCCAAAAAAAGAGAAGTAGAACGCTTTGGCTCGAGAACGATGAGCACCATGTGATCGCTGCGCAAAACATATCACCAAATATCAATCATATTTGTTTGATAAGAAATGGAAATCTAAAAATCAAAGCAAAGTAATATAGGGGAGTGACTTACACAGACTGTAGGGCGCAAGAAGGTTTGTCTTGTCCTGATTCTGCAGCATGAACTTTGTCAGATATTTCTTCATTCTATTACAGCCGGCTTTGGTCTTGAAGGTGTTCTGGTGTAATATCCAGGGTCCGCAATAGCGACGTCCATGATATTGTCGACTAAGATAGCGGAGGTTAGGTGGAGCGCCGATAGGCAGAGCAAGGATAAAGACAACTGGCGCAGGTGGAGCATGTTGAAGACTTCTTCGTAGGCCAGAAAGAACACTTCCGAGGGGAATTCATGACCCCAGTCCACATATTCGTCAGGCACCCTCACCGCAAAGACCGGGAACGCGATTTTCTCCTTGAAGGAAAGAAGCCACATCTCGTGTTTGAGGATTTGTTGGTGCAGAAAAATGATTTCATGGGGCGCGGCTGCGAGCTGATCCGGCGAGAGCATAGGCTCACCCATGTGATATAACTTCAACGTTGTTCCACCAGATCTCGCAGAAGTCCGAGCGGGGCCCGGTTGTGTATCCACGTGATGTTTCTTTTTAGAAGGGTGAAGTCGCCTTTTTTTGCTCATGGGGCTAGCTGGCTGGCTAGGGCCGGCTGGCAAGGTGGTATAGGTTTACCACGTCCAAAGCCTTCCTTCATTGCCTTACGCATTGTGGTTGGACTAAAGACTGTCCCTTTTTGTGTGCCATGTTGGGTCTCCTCGACGTCTGGTGACGTGTTGAAAAGAAGACTCTTATTGGCACGTGTGCGTTCCTGTTGAGGGCTAAGGAGTCCCATCATGTCATTATCATGCTGCATTTCCGTGTCATTGATGTGCTTTTGCGACATCATGTCAGCATCGCCATGATCATTCAGAAAATCCGCGCACGGGTCGTACTCCTTGTCCTGCATTGTTAGGACCCAAAGGAGATGGACCTGATGTGCTGCCCGTTCCTGGTATTTGACCCAAAGGAGATGGATCTGTTCTGTTGCCCATTTGTTGTTGCACCGCGGGGGGCGAGGGTGTTTCTTTTTTATTACGGCCATCTAGCCGGATTAGCGCCTTCGGCCACTCTAACATCCAATTTGTGCAAGCTCCTAGTTTCATATTCTCTTCCCCGTCAGCTGGTTGAATGGGAGTTCCTACGAGCTCACAATCTGCCTCGACAACAAGATTTCCACAATAGAATTGTTTGGGTCCAAAGGCCTGTTGTGTAGCATGGTGGCTTGCGGGTTAATGATGGAACCATATGCAACGGTTTTGTTTTCACCGTCAACCGAGGCGAGGAGAGTGCATGGACTGTCTTTCTGCAAAACATGTTTGGCGTCACCAACTTGTTAGATCCACACATGCATGGAAGAAGAATTAATTTGCTGAGTCGCCAGACGCTTACCGTGAGGGCGTCGATATGAGCCCTTGGTGACGTGTTGCCACTGAAAGCCACAGAGGACGGGCTGCTATTATGTGTGGAAGGTGTGGCGGGTGGTGGCTTCGTCAAATTGACGAATTGTGCATGGCTAAATTCTTCCTTTTTGCCAGCAGCCATCCAAGACTTCACTGCCTCGAACAAGACTTTGTTTTGGGCTTCGCATCGCGCGTCGGCTGCTTGTTCAGCTACAATTCTGGCACGCTCTTGGAAGTCCACGAGATCGGCTTGTGTGATGTAGCTCTCGCTCTCGGCTCTCCTTTTTCCCTTTCTTGCCTCTTTGTCGGCAGGATAATGGGCATTCAATCTACCAAGACCGGTGGGCACACGGCCACCTGCCAGTGGTTTATCAACACACTGCCCTTGGCCTTGTTAATCGACCGGTTAAGCTTCGTGTCCCACCTGGCCGTGGAGCCCTGGGAACTTTGATCAGGGTTGTCATACTCTTCAAGCTGAAAGAAGGACGTGAAGCATTAATGTCGATAAGTCACGGAAACACGACAAATAATCGACGAAGGAATCAATTACCAAGTAGCGTTGGACTTCCTTCGTTTTGTCATCAGTTTCATAGGCACCTGTCTCTTTATTAAATTTGAACCTGCCCCGGATGAAGTCATGTTCTTTCTCATCTTCGAACCTCTTCTAGTGGTTTGGCTCAACGTTCTTCTCCATCACCGCATCCTCATTTCTCCACTTTTGCTTCTTCGACAACCCGTAACCACGGGTTCCGAGGCAATGCCGACCGATGCATCTCTTACTCTGCTCCTTCCCCCATTTAGACAATGCCTTGCTTTTGGGGTTTTTCAAATTCTCTATGAAAATTTCCCAATCCTTCTCACTAACGGAAGGCAATGTTGCACGTACAACAGCAAATTCTTTTCCTTTCTCAAGGAAGTCAGTTCTCGCCATATACTTCCAACCACTCAAGGCCTTCGAAAACTTGCATAGCGCATGTTCGTTTACCAGATTGCCAGTCTTCTTAAGGTTGTTGTACTGACGTGGGAAGGAGAATCTTTGGTGAAGCCTT
This sequence comes from Poa pratensis, assembly GCA_947311845.1. NCBI lineage: Eukaryota > Viridiplantae > Streptophyta > Magnoliopsida > Poales > Poaceae > Poa > Poa pratensis. The sequence continues at coordinate 56,239,441 of CAMZMU010000047.1, read as the reverse complement.
TTGAGGAGAAGGTCGCGCACCTCAGCGTTTTCCTTTCCCCTAATGGTTGGATCGTTTAGGTTGCAGACTTATCGGACGATGCATCCAATGGTGTTGCCATACTCAGAGTGGGCTTTGAGCGGACTTAAAGGCTCACCAGACGCGTCTAGTCGCGTGATCCGTATGGTTCTGGGCTTGATCGGTTTCGGCTCCTAGTCTTCCTCGACTGAGAACTTTGCGAGTCAGTGGTGACGGGCTCAATCTCATCTTCATCCTCCGCCGCGTCTTCGCGACGCTCATCTTCATCCTCCGCCGCGCCTTCGCGACGCTCATCTTCATCCTCCACCGCGTCTTCGTGACACGCATCTTCGGGAGGCACATTTTTGTGACCACTCGCCTCAGAGTCGGACCCGTCCTCATCTTCCGTGTGGTGCTCAGTTTCACGCGACACATATGCGGGGTCTATAAATTTTGCGGGCATGCGGATATGTCCATACGAAGTGAAACCATCGTGGTTTCCAGACATCTACAATTGTTAGACAAATTTCATTATAAATCTGTATTGCACATAAATCTCTTAAATTGTTAAGTCATGCAAAAAAAATCGGCATGGCCTTTGCTAAAATTGGACATATTGAGTGCCAGAAATTCGACGAAACAGACGTGAGTCAACGTTTCGTCAAAACATTGGCACTCATATACCTGCATAGGAAACAACAATAGACGCGGAAATGTTCGCGAACAACACATTTCATAGACCTCAACCACGTAATAATCCGTCCAAAAAAATTCATCTCCCCACATTCCATATATTATACCCAAATTCATCTCCCCAACCTGCGGTAACCACATATAACTCCAAATAAAATCCTAGTTCATGCTCCAAAACATGTAAAAAGGTCTCGGCATTCCAACAAACACCTCGGGAGCGACACCGGGGTGGAGGGGAAAGGGGTGCCATACCTCGTGCCGACGGCGGCGGCACCGAAGCCCAATGTCAGTGTTGAGGTGTGGTGCATAGACGAGGCCGGGGACGGCTCGCGCCGACGACGGCAGCTCCGGCGACGCTTGGGGGGAGAGGGCGGTCGAGGGAGACGGCGGAGGGCGGAGGCGCGGCGTCGGGCAGAGGCATGGTCGGTGTCCAGCGCGTGTCCAGGGGGACGAGGCCTTCCGGCGGCGGCGGCGCGGCAGCGTCAAATCGCGGCGCGGACACGAGACAGAGGAGAGAGGCGTGGGCACGAAATGAAAGCTGGTGGGGAAATTTCACCAATTTTTTTCCTATACAACTATTTGAAAGGAATCACCGGCGAGTACTGGTCGCACACGCCGGTGATTCGAAAGTTTTTTTCTATATCTACATATATCCTCATATTTCATAATTTCATCTGCGTACGCCCCTAAATTTTATATATTATAACATTAATTATTTAATTCATTGTTTTATTGACACGTATTTCTTCTTCGATCTCAGAAATAAATCTCAAAGTCACATATCACTTCTTGTTGCCTTTTTGGTATGCCAATTTATTGATGATATTTAAATAGAAATGCAATACCGCCAAGTATTGGGATTTATTGTTTTAAAGTAATTACTGGCGTGAGAGACCAGTGCAAGCCGGTAACGTTAAAATAATCGCCGGCGTGAGAAGCTATCACACGCCAGTCATTTATCGGGGCCACCATGTCAATTCGGGACAAAGTAATCACCGGCGTGTCCGATGGAACCCACGCCAGTAATCACCACCTTAATGACTGGTGTGGATATATAGTCCCACGCCGGTGACATTTTCCTCCGTGGTTAGATTTTTGGGCCAACAAATCACCGGCGTGGCTCTAAGATGTCCACGCCGGTGATTCCACCGTAACACCGGCGTTAAAAATTCCCACGCCGGTGATTAGCTGCGGAATTTGGTCCCAGCAGATCACCGGCGTGGGTTTTAGGTGGCCCGCCAGTGATTACAAGCCGTCGATTAGCTGTTTCCTTGTAGTGTACCCCTCTAATGAAGTTTATGAAAAGTTTTGTGTGAAGGAACTTTTCAAGTGTCAAGAGAAAGGATGATGAAAAAAGATCAAGGAGGGACAAAAGCTCAAGCTTGGGGATGCCCATGGCACCCCAAGGAAATATTCAAGAAGTCACAAGCGTCTAATCTTGGGGATGCCCAAGGCATCCTCTTCTTCATCGACAATCATCAGGTCCCATGAAACTATATTTTTATTACTTCACATATTATGTGTTGTTCTTGGAGCGTCATTTTTTTGCTTTCAGTTTGTTTTTGTTTTGTTTGCTGGTCATTACAATGTTGGATCCTAGCATTCTTGTTTGGGAGAGAGACATGCTCGCTTTTTCATAGAATACTCTTGTGCTTCACTTATACTTGCTGAGTATTCAGTTTTTTGTTTGTTTGTTTTTAGCTCTTGTTTTTCAAGTATCTCTTGTTCAGAGCTATTAGTTTCTTTTATATAAAGTACTCTCTTGTTTTACTTATATTTTATTGGAGAGTTGTTTAAATAAGTTGATTGGTGTTTGGTTTGAACAGAAAATGTCATGCATGTGGTAATGGTATGATGAAAAACTTACATAGTCTTGTAGATCATTTGTCTTGAATAATTTGATACTTATCAATTGTTTTGAGATATTAAGTAAGTAATGTTTAAACTTGTGGATCATTTAATTCAAAGCTCATTAGTGAAGAACTACCGTTAAATCTTGAAGTTTTTAGTTTTTCATACTTGGTAGATCCAAAAGTCTAGTATTTTCATCAGAAGAATGTTTGGTTGACAAGAAAGAGAGTGTGGAGTCTTAAAGTTATTCTTAATGTATATCATATAATTATTCTTTTACCGGTTAACATTATGTGTTTGCTCAAAAACCTTGCTAGCCTAAACTCTGTACTGAGCGGGAATACTACTCGTGCATCCAAAACCTTGAGAGCCAATATCCATGCCATTTATGTCCACCATACCTACCCATACATGGTATTTCCCTGCCATTCCAAGTAACTTTTTCGTGTGCTACCTTTAAACCTTCAAAATTATTATTACTTCATATTTGTGTCTCTGTTTTTAGCTCATGAGGAAGTGGTAGATAGTTCATTATTTACCCATGTTAAACAGGCTTTACCTTGGACTTGCATGCTTCATCTGCTTGTCCCTAATACTGCAAAAAGAGCTGGCAATTGGGTGCCCAGCCCACAAAAGATAAATAAAATATAACAATAAACTCTCCTCACACTTTGTTCCTGAGAAATCAGTCAAAACTCTGCTTGTGTAAACAAAGGAGAAAAGAGGAATTATCTGCTTGCAGAAAAACCGTTCCTCTATGGGAGCCGCTCTTAAAATGCTCTGTTTAGCATGGTAGTAATGAGTTACCTTTAAACATATTTTAAAGGTAACCGTTCCTCTATTGCCATTCGTTGACGAAAGTATGCACCTCCCAAAACATATTTTTATATCTCTATATGTTTTAAAAACTAAAAAGGTCCAGAACACGATTAATCCCTGCTTCCCTCTGCGAAGGGCCTATATTTTACTTTTATATTGAGTCAGTTTTTCCCATTCCAACCTTTTCTCCACAAGCAAGCATCTAGTGTTAACCCTGGGTACAAGTCTGGTTATATTTTATCTTTATGTCTAACTATGATTGTTTGTATTGACCTTATCCATGAGATAAATATGTTGAAAGTTTAAACATTGTTGAAACTTGAATCTTCCTTTATGTTGGTTAAACACTTTTGACAAGGAAATATTGCTTGGAGAGCTAACATTTATGTCAAACTATATGGTTTCATGTCTCCAAATTACTATTCCTGAAAAGTTTTTATTTAGATGATGCAACTTGCTTACTCATTATTTACTTTACATCAACTATAGACAATTTTTGGATCACTTTATTTCAGTTCATGTGCTTTACATTACTACTTGATCAAGATTGTGTTGGTAGCATGTCACTTAAAAAATTACTTTGGTTATCGTTCACCTACTCGAGGACGCTCAAGAATTAAGCTTGGGGATGCTGATACGTCTCAAACGTATCTATAATTTTTGATTGTTCCATGCTTGTTTTATATCAATGCTACTTGTTTTTCTTATAATTTTATATCATTTTAGGACATTTTCTGGAACTAACCTATTAACAAGATGCCCAGTGCCAGTTCCTGTTTTCTGCTGTCTTTTTTTTCAGAAAAGTTATTAAGGAAATATTCTCCAAAAGACCTGAAAATTCACTGAGGGTATTTGTTTATCGAAGAGAAGACGGAGTCCATAATCAGCCAAAGGGGCCCCACCAGTGGAGGAGGTGTCCCTAGGGTGCAGCCTAGGGTGGGGCCGTGCCCCTAGGCCGCCTGGGCCCCTTGGACCTCCCCCGACGCCGCCTCTTCGCCTATATATTCTCCTCGTCCAGAAAACTCTAAAACACCCGATAATTTTCACGATACATAACCGAGGCCGCCATCAACTTGAACCCAAGTTCGGGAGGGTTCTGGAGCTCTTCCCGACACTCTTCCGGAGGGGAGGTCATCACCGGAGGGCTCTACATCGCCATGCCTGCCTCAGAGTGATGCATGAGTACTTCATCCTTGGACCATGGGTCCATATATAGCAGTAGCTAGATGGTTGTCTCTTCTCCTTGTGCTACCATGTTTAGATCTTGTGAGCTGCCTAACATGATCAAGATCACTATTTTGTAATGCTACATGTTGTGTTTGCTGGGATCCGATGAATCGTGAAATTATGATCAGATTATTCATCTACTTGTTATCATACTTATGTTTTATTTAAGATCTTGCATGCTCTCTGATCCATGTGGTTACTCTGGCCAAGTGATTGTATGTATCTCCAAGAGAGAGTTTAGTGCTAGATAGTAGGTTCATGCCTCCTGTGTGTCTGGGCTTGAGATGACAGAAACGACTAAAACCGAGGATGTGCTATTGCTAGTAGGGGTAAAACAACGGTGTTTGTTGCTATATGTTTATAACCATTGCTTACATTATGCATAATGCTTATTGCAATAATCTGTTGCTTGCAACTTAATACTTTCGGTGACAGGCTGGATATCGATCCCGGGGTGGAATATTAGTCATAGATGCAGCTGGATAGCAGTCTATGTATTTTGATGTAATGCCCAATTATTACAATGAACTATATCTTGTCATAATAGCATTGTCATGCCCTCACAATTTGTCAATTGCCTAGCTATAATTTGTTTACCCAACATGTTTAATATTTTATGGAGAGACGCCACTAGTGAAACTATGGCCCCCGGTCCATTCTTTTACATTGATTACAACTTGTTTACTTTGATTTTAATCATCATTTGCCCGCTGTCTATTTTTACTTTTATTATTGTTCTCCACACCATATGTTTAATCCCTTTGTTTTCAGCAAGACGGGAAGCTTGACAACCTTCCTGAATTCGTTGGGGAAAAGTTTAGTGTTTGCGTTGTGTGTAGGTCCACGTCAATCTGCTAGAGCCAGGGTGGATTGACACCGTGTTGAAGCCTTTCAAGTCCTACTGGTTCGATAACCTTGGTTCTTAACCGAGAGAAAACTTTATCCGCTAAACTACATCACCTTCCTCTTGGGCTTCCCAACGATGGTGGTATCTTCCATCAGCATATACCATATTTCTTCATGTTATATATTGTTTACCACATAGACTTTTTTATCCAACAATTTTACATGCACACTATTCACATGTCCTCACTGTAGTGACTTTACTTGCAATGACAATATTCATATGTAAATTGTGTGTAATGGTTCACTGTTATTATTCGCAAAAACTTATGTTGTGCAGTCCGAAGTTCAAGAGTAACACTTTTTTTTTTTGCAAAACAACATATTTTATTGGAGAGTACCTATTAGATTCTTCTACTCCCTCCGTTTGGAAAAGGATGTCTTCCATATATCCAAATTCGGATGTATGTTTACACTAAAACATGTCTACATACATCCGAATCTAGACAAATCCAAGACATCTTTTTCGGGACGGAGGGAGTAATATTTACGGTATGTAATTGTAGGGTTATAAATTGTGAAAATTCAAATAATATTATTTACCACCTTGTTTTGATGACACTACGAGGATGTGTAACAAATAATTTAAGCACTCACTTGCATTAACATGTACCAGCGGGATTGAGGCCGCACGCGAGCACGGCGCAACAGGATGCACCGCCCCTTGCGGCTGCTACCACCAGTGCAGTGTGGCGGTGACGGTAGCGGCGGCAACGCTTGTTGTAGGGTGAAGGAGGAGCGACGCTCGCAACCGCATCGGGAAGGCGGAGGCGTATCGTCATCTGCAAGGTCCAGCTGCATCAACTCGTGACAGGAGGTGGCCCGGTCATCCGCTAGTTTCCCGCGCGGCCGCCTCTTACTCTGTCGGGCGAACAAATAGGTGAGGGAGTAGTTGTGCTCGACGCTGCGGCTGGAGCTGCCACAGGTTTGGTAATTCCCCTCGCCTTTGCGGGACGACGCCCACGACGACACTCCGATTTCAAGAAGGCCTTACTAGCGTGGGTCGCCGAACTCTAGAAGGACACCCCTGGCCTGATGAACGTTATCGTCACCATGGCACATGAGGCCTCCTCCTCCGGCGCGACTCAGGACGCTTGCTCCTCCTACTATGCCGCCTCCTCCACCATCGTCTACATCGACAATGACGACGACTGGGCGAGTTCGACGGCGAGGACTAGGGTTAGGATAGATTAGGGGTGCCGGCGACACCCGTTTTAGCATTGACTTTCATTCAAATCTTATAAAATATCAATAAAATTTGATGAAATTTTAAGCCTTTTCTTTACTTTTATTGTCAACATTTTTCAGATTTGGTTTAGCGGGCGCCACTGAGGGCAGCCCCCCTCCCGCCCATTGTGCCGGATATATGTCTGGTAACCCATAGCGGACATTTTTTTGGGACATTTTTTAGGGGTTTGAGACCCATAAATGTGGAGATGCTCTAAGGTTGCATATAAATGCACATAGAGATTTGTTTGCTTTGTGTCCTCGTGGTACACATACATTACATTTATGGAGTAGTAACTTTGTGACATTAAAGAGAAAAGCTAGGGCAAACATTCTGAACCCTCCATTGCCCATACAGATAGGAGTATGCACTAGATCAGGACTGCAAAGTTTCTTTAAGACCTGAAGCTGTCGCAACCCCTCTACTGCACGAAAGGGACTGTAGCATATGTAGAGAGAGAGATATGTTTAAAATCCTTGTGGCTGCAGCAAACATGTAAAAGTGGTTGCATGGGTCGTAGCTGGCTGCTGGCCATTTGCCATCATGACCTTAATCAAAGTTTGGTGAGGGCTCCATCTTAGTTCCATCCCATTATTCTACCAATCTTGGATCCTCTGTGGTCTGTGCCATACCGGCCCCGGACACTTTGGCTCTGCGTGCTCACGTTGCAGTGCAATATCTTCCAAGTGTACATGCATCAGCCAGTAGCTAGCTCGATCAAACTACATGCTGGAATTTGTCCTGAGTTCCAGTGGTCACTTTATTTTAAACTTTTAAAAATCATATTTGTACGTTTAAAAAAATCTAAAATACCTAAATGTATTCAAGGATGTATCCTATAAACGTGCTACATTTTTTACTTTAAATACTTTGTATTCCGAGCTACACAGAAATAGAAAACGTATGGACCCAATTATAGTGAACGGTGCATATTTTCACAACAACAAAATTGATAAGATCTTTCATTCTATGTAGTTTAAAGTTAAAAAAATGTACTGTTGCAATTTAACATGCTTGTAAAATACATCTTTGACAACATCTAGCTTTATATAGATTTTTTAGAACACGTATATGTGATTTCTGATTTTCTAGAGTAAAGGGAGCATTGGAGCTTGAGAGGCAAAAGTATTTTTTGCTGAAATTAGTACTACTTCACTAATATATGTCAACTGGATGCAATGCCAAGATCTTACACATGGTATGCTACAGGCAGTGACACTAGAGAGCATCTCATGGAGAATATTAATGAGTTATTTGGTAGCTAGGATGAGCTCCTAACCTAAACACGCATCATTCCTCCCAACGTAATCATGCCTACTTGTCTTAGGATGTTTCCAACTGCATGCAGAGTGGCAAACTAAAAATTTCACAAAAAAGGAACAGGTCTTAGCTAGGTTGAGTTAAAACTACACACAATTCAAAAGTATCATATTTCGTTTGTCAGAAATATAATATATGCATTGCACAACCCTTTCCCATCAGTTCAGACTTTTGGTCTAGATGGTTAGTGCAGCAATTCTATATGGTATCAGAGCCAGAGGTCTAGAGTTCAAGTCATGGCGAACGCAACGCAGTATTAAAAATTAAATATCTGCGGACACCCTAAAATCCACGTCCTAAGCTCGTGAGAAAAATTCCACAGGCTGGACGTGAGGGGGAGTGTCAGAAATATAATATATGCATTGCACAACCCTTTCCCATCAGTTCGGACTTTTGGTCTAGATGGTTAGTGCAGCAATTCTATATCGTTAGGCTAAACATACAAAAGCTAAACATCAGATGGCAAGCAGTGTTTCTTCAGAAAAAGATTGCAGCCATTGTTTCCTTTGATTTGGAGCACTACCTCAACAGCTGCAAGTGTCCAAGGTGAGAGGGGCCAAGTCTAGTAGCTGGCTGCCAAGAACTAGCCAAACATGCTCTCAAAGAAGATGCTCAGATAGTACTGATACCTCCCAATTAGCAACAGCCTTTCCTCTCTCATCTATCATTCTCCATCTCTCCCCACACACCCTCTCTCTCTCTCGCATGTCCTACAACATTCACGAGAACATCCTATTGACCGACATCTCTCTTTTTTGTCTGCAGCTGTTGACTAGCCAGAATTTATAGGAAACAAGCTACGGCATGCATCTATCTGTCGCATTCACATACGTACCCATGTTATGTTTTTATTACGTAGATATTCTTTTTTTTTTTCGTGAAGATGATCTACTGTTCGTACCGTATGATTATATATTAAAATTTTCTTTTCTCTACTACTAATAAAAGAGCAAACATTTTCTTTTCTAAACTCACCCAACAAAGCGTACACAGAATAGCACAGACCAATTACCACCCCACGATCAGTCCGCCTTAACTAGATCTAACCGTCAGAATAAAACTACACGTCCCCAAAAACTACGTCTAGCAATTTGCACAGGCAGACGAGACTCTGCCTGCGGACGAAACTTTCTGCGCCTCACGATCCATCGCGAGCGAAGGACGGTCGATTAGGAAACTGAATTAATTTCTAGCGCAATCTTTGCGGAGCAGTTTCTCAACCTTGCAGCAATTTCTCGACTCCGCACGCCGCCTCCCCTCCATTACCGCCACCCATCTCCCAGTACTGCCTACCTCCACCGCGGCACGCGTCAGCCTAGAGCCTAGACACAGCCATCGCCACCCACTCCTCGCGCCAACTCTATTCCACAGTCCTCACACGGAGCAGCTGCAGGTCGTGCGTCTCCTCCACCTCGCGACCATTCCGGCGACTGTGATCCCTACCGGAAGAGTTACCGCTAAAGAGCTTCTCCATCCGTTCGATCAGCTAGCTGAAGATGACCATGAGCAGCGGCAACAGAAGCATCACATGATGTCATGACGAAGCCAGTGAATATCGGCTAGGCGGGATCAAAGCCCAACCCCTCCTTTGCACTCCAGTTCTGCTGTGATAGGCCGATCCGATCCATGCCGTTTACATGTTCGACAATTTGCTGGTTTTTATGCAATTTGAGCAGACACACGTCTTTGTGGGCGTGGACGGCGCAAAGCAGGAGTAGCAGAAGGGCCGTGACGGCAGCAACAAGGAGGAGGACCAGGTGGTCAATCAACGCCCTGATTAGTTAAATGTTGATATCCGAATTACTTGAGCTTCTGAACGTGTATTTCTGCATGTAGGTACCTTAAATTGCTAGGAGAGAAAAGATCGATCCATTGACCAGAAGATGGCGATGACGTCGTGAAGTTGACGGTCACACATGCAGAATCCTCTCCCAGCAACGCATGCAACCAGTAAGTAAATGAGAACATATGTCTGCACTACTGCTCGACAGGATTACTGACAAACCCGCAGTACATATTGAACCTGATTATCTGAAAATGAGCAAGGTAAGCTGCATTTTACTTTCAACACTTGGGCCGCACAGACCAATTTTCATTGTTTTAAAAGCAGTTTGACTCTAAAGTTTTATACTCACTCCGTTCCTAGATATAAGATGTTCCAGGTATTTGGCAAATTCACTAGATGTGAACTAAAATGAGTGAACGTACACACTAAAATGTGTCTAGATATATCTACGTTTGAACCTGTAGAAATGCTAAAACTTCTTATATTTAGAAACGGAGTGAGTAGAGTTAGTTCGTGTGCAATCTCTAGGGATTATTCTTATAGAAGCTAAAATGAAATATCTGGAGCAGTCGGACATGAAGTTCATTGATGTAGGATATCGTATACAGCTTGCATAGTACAGCAGAATGTGCTATTCCAAGTTACTGAATTATGTCCTTTCTTATAAAGTGTTCTGCAGGACATTATAGTTGCAAGCTCTAAGTTCACGAGAAGAGAACAAAAGTATGCATCTTGTCCTCTCATGTCATTGTAATTATATGTTACATTAAAAAAAGATTACTTTACTTCAATTTGGTGATACGAAGTTTGTTTCGACACAGTTCTTCTGCGAATTAGAATTCTTTACGACAGAATTTGCTAATGGTCACAGTGGTATATACATCGACAAGTTAGGGCGTTCTCTATATTGTATTTCTACATTCATTGGTAGATATACATTTGTCTCTCTTTAAATGGTATATATGTCGAAAAGTGACTTCATTAAAAGAGGAATGACCTTCAAAAGAACCTATGTTGTGTTATATTTTGGAGACGTGCATTGCACGTGCAAAGCAACTAGTGTCTATAATACTACTATACATCAGTGCGCTACGGATGCTGCTGCAGGTTTGGACTTGTTTCTGAATTCTGTTGCAGTTAAGGTATGTCACAATATAATATGGTAAATGCTCCGTTAGATGGCAAACTATGATATACTCCAAGCAATACGGAAAGTCCCTTTTGGCACATGAGTAGTAGCTCTCCTGTTTTTTTCTTTTTAAATCAAAATGTTCATTTTTAGGTCTCTAAAAATCTGAAGAAAGCATACAAATAAATATACATGTTGAGTATATACGACCAGATTTTCATCAAAATAATTTTCATATGTGATCTACACAAAAAGCTAAATGTTGGAATAAAAAATGAGTTATTTTTTGCCTTTTTGGATCCATGATATTGTGATTTTTTGCGTAGCCTATAACACAACACACTATCTAGCAAAAATCTGCACGTATGTAGATGATATGCGTATGTATCCATGGCAATTTCTTTTAGAAATTTTTAGAATCTAAATACTATTTTCGATTTTTTTTGGACATACCGAGATCACTGGATCTCGGGTGCCATAAGACCTCTCTCCTTAGTCTTTCTGAAGATATATACCGTCCTAGTATTGTATTGCGTATGTACATCACAAGGATTTATACTGCTGTCTTGTTTAAACTCCAATAATGAAGGAGGTACAACAGTATGTATACAATAATTGTACAGTGCAAGCATGTATATGAAAGTCAATGCCTATATATTTTGCTAGACAGGAAGACCACCCGTCATAATTATTATGGAGATCTTGCAATTTTGGATGCAAAATTAATAACCAATATCACAACCAACATTTATTCACACTGAAGTCGTACATGACTCTTTTCGGCAAGTGAAATTAAGCCAGCACCTAGATGATTAATTCCAATTATTCGATCATATCATCTCTACATACAATCAGACGTATGTGGTGAAGAGTACTAGTACAAATATACGCACGCACAGTAAAATACAAGTAGCTAGCTAGTACGAGATCTCACGCTTCCACTACAACCGAAATAAAACTGCATATAGCGCTTCAAGTCCGTCCGCACGTACATGAGAGATACCAGGAGATAGTACTAGTATATGGAAGTATACACACAAGACACAACGAGCTTCACAGCATACGCATAAGCACGGTACGTACTTACCGCACACGGTTAGAAAACACAAACATCCTAGGCAGCCCTCGAGAATTATTCATTTATTTGTCTAGAGGGTAAGTCAAAGGCGCACCGTATATATTTAGGACAACACCAACGCGGCATCCAATTCCTTGTACAAAATGTGTCCGGCCCATATCCATTCGGTCCGGATCATGACAACCAACAACGCTCCCATTCGGTCATGTTCTGTCTGATGCATGATTTTTCTTTAAAGAATTAAACGTAGTTCACAACATACCTTGGCGCTAGTGGCCACACATGCGCCGATGGCGGAGGCGCACGAGAACTCCATGAAGATCAAGGCTCCCAATGGGTATGGGGTTGTGGTAGGTGGGCAGTGGGGCGAACATACGGCCGGACATGCGGACGTGGATGTTCTTAAAGAGAAGGTATTAAATCTGAAGAAGTCAAGAATTTACCTCCTATTGAAGAATTATGTGATCAGCCCATTACTCGTCCACCTATTGTAGAGGTACACTCTGTTTAGAATTTCGGTTAAGGAGATATTCCTTACCGAAAGTTGATCAATGCTTAGATGAACTTGATAATTTTATTATTAAACAAAATCATTTTAACATGAAAGTTCAAAATCAATTGCTAGAAAATTCTTATGTCATTAAAAACTTGCATGATGTTTTAGAAAGAACTGCTAATGATGTTAGAGGTCTTATCAAGCATTTTACCATGGTTCAAACTCAACTTGAACAAATTACAAAAGTACAAAAAGATTTGCTTGCTGAAACTTCTAAAAAAGATAATAAACATGCTTTTGGTATTGCTACTAGAGGTAGAGGGGATGCTTCTACTCAGGATCCCTTATATCCTAAGGGACATCCTAAAAGAATTGAACAATACTCTCAATTGGCTGAAAACAATGTTGCTAGCTCTTCTAAAAAGAAAAAGAAACATAAAAGAGCTGTGGAATCTAATGAACCTAGTAATGATAAAGAACCTGAGGAAAACTCAAATAGTATATCTATTTCTGATGCTGAAACCGAAAGTGGTAATGAACCTGCTAATGAGAATGATAGCTCTCAAGATCATATTTTTAAAATAGAAGTGTTGAAGCCGGACACAAAGGAAGATGGAAGTTTAGCATTGCTCAACTTCAAACTTGTTTATCTCATGGATAATGTCAGTAGTAATGCATTATGATCAAGCATATTAACTGGATATAAGTGTTTGTATCTTCCCTTCAACACACTATGTTTGCTAGTGGAGAATAAAGAGAGGATAGGTAAACTGACTCAACATAAAAGTAAAAAGATAGGTCCTTTGAGATTAAACATGTGCTAGAGCTTTTTGACTATAAAGAATAAGAGTAAAATTACTTTGACATGTGTATGCTTCGGTTGGGTAGTAAAGAACTCATCATTTTCCATGCTAAAACTTAGTTTTCAGAATTCTGAGAGCGGTTACCATGCTTGACACGCCTCTCAAATCATGGCTAACCGAATTTTCGAGTGCCGACCAACTTTTACATGTCATTGAGGAGTGTATTTTAGTTGTTTTATCTATTTGGAACTAGGAAACTCTTTACCAGCGATTCTGCCTTGCCTAGTTAATGAAATATCAGTGTTCCATGTCAAAATAAATAAATAAAATAGTTGCAGAAAAGTGAACTCACTACAAACTCCAAACTTCTAGTATAAGTAGGACATAAAATTCATGTAACACCCCGAATTTCACTAACCGGTTTTCCTGAAAAAGGGGTGAACGAAAAATTTGCGAAAACCTTTTAACTTGGATTTCTCTGAATTTTATCAAAACTCATTTTAACTTTTGGTGATTGATGTTGAGATCATGTATCTCTCTTTGTCCCAACCCCGGGAATATTCTCTGAATATTTCTGATGACCTTTGATTCCGTCATTAGGGTTTTCTTTACAAGACCTTAATGCCCTTTTCTATAGAAAACTAAAACCGATATACCGCCTCTCCAAAGCAACTCTCCTTTATCTTGCTTGGAAAATTTCGCCAAAAATTCCAGAGACACCTATCCTCGTGTATATCCCATATATGCATGAACATAGCCGTGACCTATGCAACTTTTCAGATTGAAGAAATTACCAAATCAGCCACTACCGGGCCATAAAATCCAAAACCCTACTTCCACTCCACCATAAATCTTGACCACCAGAGGAAGTGTTCCTTGTCCCATTAGAAGCCTCCCACAGAAATTTGGGATCATTTGGACCAACTTTTTCTTGCAAAACATCCATCGAACACCTTCTGCCATTTTCGAAACCCGAAAATGTTTACACATGAAACCTTCTCCAAATTGAGTGAAACTTGACCACATTGCTCACATGCCAGTAGAACATCACCAGTAAAAATTCTAGCTCCATCGGGATAGAGGAAGTCCATTTTCATTTCATCGAACACCTTGAGTGCATTCGAATTTTTCAAAACTTTGTACTGGAGTTTTGTCCCGATTTGATGTTCTGCTTGCTAGATGTTGTTTGTAGTGGTAGTGCAACACTGTGACGTGAACCGTTTTCCTTTTGGTGCCCTAAGTTGTCGGGAACGCGATCGACGCCGCTCGCGTAGCGCTCTGGGCATGCCACTTTCGGCATGACACTGTGCAGACCCCAGCCCCTGCCCTTATCCCTTGCTGCAGTGCCGCCACGTGCGCCGCTGTACACCCAGCACGGCAGCCCTATCCCTCTCCCCCTCCTTATCCCTCCCTGTGGCCGGAGGACGTGAGCCGTGACCTCACGGCGCCATCAATGGCCGCCACGGCCACCACCTAACTCTCCTCCTCTCCGGCATATATAAGAGCACCCCGACCCTCTCCTGGAACTCGCAACTCTCACTTCCCCCCCCCCCCCCCGCCCCTGAGCTAACCCGCGAGAAATCCCGCGGAGAGCCCCCTAAAAATTACCGTGAGCAACCCTAGTCATTGCCGAAGCTGGCGAGCTCGAGGGCGGCGCGTCCGTAGCCTCCCTGCCGCTCTGGAGCTCCTGGCCGAGCGCGGCGTAGCCCTTGGGCCTCGTCCCGCTCATCCCCGGGCTCCGCCGTGCATCGGAACGACGCCGGCGATCGTCTCCCGTAGTGCCCGCCATGGCCGACACTCCGTGCGAGCTCGCGCCCCACGCCCAGCACCTCCCCTGGCCCCGAGCCCCTCCCCTGGCCACGGTACGCCGCCACCACTCCGACCCCGCCGTCTCCCGGCGCCTCGGCCCTCCTAGCAGCCGCGCCGGCGAGCGCCCGAGCCGCCCGTGCGTCCTCTCGCACGGAGGAAGACGACCGATCCAGTGGATCGATTCGATCCTGTTTTTTTCTTCTTTTTTTCCCAGGCAGCCCAGCAGCAGCCCAGCCCAGGGCGGCCCGCCAGCGGCCCATCTGCGAGCAGGCGGCCAGCGCGCAGCGCGCGGCGCGCAGCGGCCGGTCACGGCCCAGTTGCGCGTGGCCGAGCGGCCCGTTCCATTTTTTTTCGCGGAACTGTTTTTTCCCTGCTGGACAGATTTTCAAACGTTCGTATCTTTTGAACCGTAGCTCCGATTGGAGTGATTCAAATTTCTAAATTCCTATCTTTGCGAGATCTGTCAAATGGTATGGATTTCACATTTTTCCAGTAAATATTCCGGGTAGCACATATTATGTGTGATACCACTCCGTCGGCGCGGTGTAGGGCTTCCGGTGCCCGAGTCCGCGACGTCTTCACTTCAACGACGAACCAGAGAACAACTACATGACCCCGAGGCAAGCTAACCCCTTGCTATGAGCAGTTCAGGAGTGTTTGTTTGTTTATTTGCTTATTGCCATGCCGAGTGTTTATATTTTTGTCTGTGTACTGTTATATTTATGCATGTCCGTTGTTGTTTGTGTTTAGTATGAAACTTGTAATATTGCTCCTGCCATGTTGCTTATCATGTTGCATATTTATTTATCGTACTTGCTGGTTATATTATGTATTGTTAATATTTACCAAACACACATCATTCTTGAGACAATGGACTGGGGGAACCGCCGCCGTCGATAGAATGGTGGAGTGATGTACCTCACTAAAACATTAACGTTGATCTGTGATGGCGCTGGTCGGAGGTATCTCCGTCATAGTCACCCGATCGACGCAAACCAACGGTGCGAACTTTTGTAGTTGATCTGTGATGGCGCTGGTCGGAGGTGGCTCCGCCACAGTCACCCGGTTGACGCTTTCTTTTGTAGTCAGACGAGATGGCGCTGGTCGGAGGTAGCTCCGCCACAGTCATCCGGTTGACATTTCTTTTCTAGTCAAACGAGAAGGCGCTGGTCGGAGGTAGCTCCGCCACAGTCATCCGATTGACGCTTTTTGGACAGTGATACGTGGTGGCGCCATAGTCGCCTGGTCAATACGATATATTTGTTGCTTGAATTCTTGTATTGATCTGTGATGGCGCCGTAGTCACCCGGTCAGTCCAAACTACTATTTCTTGAAATATTGTGATGCTAATGTCCTGTTGTTTGATGATATATTATTACGTTTTGGGATTGTTGTGTTGGACGGAACATCTGTTGTTTGGACTTGTTATGATGAAACTTGATTAAATGAAACACCCCTCCAAGCATCGATATGGTCAGTCCATGATGCCACTAATCTGAACATCGAAAGCACTACCACTGTCGCTCATATGGGCGGGCCGTGGCCTACGTAACCTACCGAGCCTCCTTTGATGCTACCATTTTGGCAAGTCTAGTCGGTTACCTTTGTGGTCGGGGCTAGTCTTGTGAAGGTTCCGGAGCTAGGCGTCGCTCATGAGTTGGGGACGTGCCGGATTCACTTCGTCATAAGACGTAGAGTTATGTCGGTAGCTATACAAGGAGTGTCTTGGTATCGTAAACGGTCATGTGAGTGTATCTTGCTGAGTTCGTCTTAAGGATGATATCCTAAAGTACCGGCTGAGTGTGGTGCACTTAGATGGGTGGTATCTGCAACCTCTCGAGAGTGTAAAATCTGGATGTCTAGCCTTGTTCCAAGGTTATGGAACAACAGTTCAGTGTCGGTCACACTGTGTGTCTTTGTCGAGTCCGGAGGTTAAACATAAGATCGGTTTGAAAGAAAGATGAACGACCTGATTTCACTAAATGAACAAATAAGATGATGCAGGGAATGTTGCCTTGAGATGTCGATGGTAACCCGTGTCATGGGATGGCAGTGTGATCGTTGGGAGGCTAGAGTTAGGCCTGAGCCAACATCAACCGTGCGTGCCCAACGTGGAAAGATAAGGCCAGAGGGCCTAACAGTGTTGGCGGATGGAATAAGGCCCGTGGGCCTAGCAGGATGATAAATATTGTTACGTTACTTGGTACCAAATGTTACACCCGTTTACTCGTCACAGGTAAGCCCTTTGTGTGATTGCTGATATACGATCCAACCCCACCTGGCTTGGACTCTGTACTCGCGATACCCCTGTTGGTTGATTATGACATGAATTGTTTGCTATGCCATGCTACCTTTATGCCATGATGCTGATTTTACTTGAGTAGACTGTTGCCATGTGGTAGGATGTTGTTTCTTTGGATAACTTGTTGCATGATTGCCTGACTGCTCATGTCTTGTGGTTATTTTACTTGCGAGTACGTCATTGTACTCAGACTGGCTTTTCATATGGCCAGACTTAGCCAGAAGATGGAGCAAGAGCGTGCTAGGATCAGTAGCCCAGCCAGATACCTGTGGAGTGGAGCCGCTCCAAGCCGTTGCCTCATTTATGTCTTCCGCTGCCAGGTAAAACTCTGAGTTGGGCCATGCTTGGCTTGATTTTCGGTCATGCCACGATGGCTTTGTAAACCTTTTGTAGCACTTTGTGCCTGATTGTGTAATGATTTCCGCTATGTTGCATTGTCGTAACGTGCGGCCAGATATCTTGGGCTGATGCACGGGGCGACCGCCTCTCTGGAAATATGTGCCAGAGCGGGGTGCCACAATTCAACCCTAAGACTAGTGCTCACTCCTCTCTTTCCTCTTCCAACCATTATTTTCCTTCTAACATGATCGCTCTACTAGGGCAACTGCACAGCAGTGGGCAGCTCGATGCTCAGGCTAAGGTTAACGGCACTAGTATAGTGCTAGTATAAATTTCGCACATGCATGTAGAGTTGAATTGAATCAATGGCAGTATTTTTAAGAAATTATAGTTTTCTTTCTTTCTTCTGAAAGGTAGGCATTAAAGAGGAGTTGAATTGTGTAGGAATAATGTTGCATTGAGGAGGCCCTGCAGAGAACTGGAACTGTTGTGAGATGACAAGTTGTGCAGTATATGCATGCCTCTGCTTGAATGCTAGTAGACCTAGTACAACAAAGAAAGTACCTCTACTACATACCTAGCAGGCTACCTGATGGCTACACCCATACATACCACACAGAACCAATACTGTACCGTGTACACACACACACACACACACACACACACACACATACACCAACAGCAACATGCCCATGCAATTCAAGTTCCCTTCGTCTTTTCCTTTGTGTCATTGTGGAGAGAGAGAGAGAGAGAGAGAGATAGTGTGTGTGTGTGTGTGTTGGTAGATACACAGATCCCAAGCTGGGGGTGTGAGTGAAGAGAGAGAATGTTATTATCCGGGAAGGAGTTTTATTTTTCCTTTTTTTATTTTCTTTTGGTTGTGTATATGTTGGTGTGAATGGTGGTGTTGTGTTTGTGTGGGTCAAGAGCAAGAGAGCAGCTCAGCTCATTCCTTTTGCTTACTTTAAAGCCACGCGCAAACGCACTTTCTCACTTCATCATCTTCTCCTTCTCCGGCTCCTTCTCCTTCTTCCTGTCCAATCTCCACTGCATGCAATGGCGGGAGGGCATTGATCCTTAGCTAGCTGGTTTATCTCTATCCATTTGCGCTACCGATCTCCACATCATTCTCCTTTCTCGTCAATCGATCTCTAGCTAGCTAGATAGTTTCAAACTACCTACACGATGACCAACAACAACAACAATGGCAATGGCGGGAGTAACGCGGCGGCGAGTGGCTGGCTGGGCTTCTCGCTCTCGCCGCACATAGACGACCAGCAGCACGTGCAGCACCAGCAGCAGGGCCTCTTCTACCCCAGCTCCGTCCCTTCTTCTGCCGCCTACAGCCTCGGCAGGGACGGTGGCACAGGCGGGTACTACTCGCAGCTCGCATCCATGCCGCTCAAGTCCGACGGTTCCCTCTGCATCATGGAAGCTCTCCGGAGAAGCGATCAAGAAGATCACAACGGTACGTACAATTTGCTCCGTCCGCCGATCAGCCAAGGTTTTTGTTGGATTCATGGCGTCATTCCTTTCCTTTTCGATCACCAGGGCCGAAGCTGGAAGACTTTCTAGGAGCGGGGCAGCCGGCGATGGCGCTGAGCCTGGACAACACCTCCAGCTTCTACTACTACGGCGGCGGTGGGCACCACGGGCATAGCCACGGCAGCGGCTTCCTGCAGCAGCAGCAGCCCTACGACGTGTACGGCGGTCACGCGGCGGCGTCGGCTCTAGCGGCCGACGACGAGGCCACGGCCATGGCGAGCTGGGTGCAGGCCGCTCGCGGCTCCACTGCGTACGCGACAGCGGAGAACGTCCTTTCTGCGGCGGCTGGCCAGCAGCAGCAGCAGCAGCACCTTCACCGCCATCCTCTCGCCCTCTCCATGAGCTCCGCCGGGTCGCTCTCCAGCTGCGTGACCGCTGGGGCCGAGTACGGCGCCGTCGTCGCGGCAGCAGCAGCAGCAGCGGAGGGCGGGCGGAAGCGAGGCGGCGCGACGGCGGGGCAGAAGCAGCCGGTGCATAGGGCTGGACATAAAGCTCGAATTTCGTTAAGCTTATTGAGCGCTCGGTAACTCGACTCGTTTATGCTCGACTCGTTATCTTAACGAACCGAGCCGAGCAGCAATTTTAGCTCGTTAGTATTAACGAGCTTAACAATCAAACTAACGAGTTTCGTGAGCTACTCGTTAAGATCGTTAGCGTCGTGGCAGCATGGCTACAAATCTATATGTTGTAGCCCATCCAACGATTAACAAGTTAGCAATATTTATTTTCATTTGAGTGTGTGAAACTACTATGAATTTGTGAACTATTTGTTGTTGATTTGTCATTTTTAAACTACTTTTATACGTTTTATGGCTGAAATCTTTTTAGATGCATTTTAAGTTTTTTTACATCTTCTTAACGAGTCTTAACGAGCTGCTCGCGAGCGCTCGTGAACGTCTAACGAACCGAGCCGAGCTTTAGTTTCAGCTCGTTATTCTTAACAAGCTTAACGATCTGAGCCTTAACGATCTCGAGCCTTAACGAGCCGAGCCTTAACGATCCGAGCAGCTCGTTAGTCCAGCCCTACCGGTGCACCACCGCAAGTCCATCGACACGTTCGGGCAGCGGACGTCTCAGTACCGGGGCGTCACCAGGTACACGACACATGTACACGTCATTAGCATGCATCCATCTGAACATTGTTACTCAGCGCGAGAAGATGAGATGGATCATTTTTAGCAGAGTAAAGAGATTAACGTGTGGTAAAATTAGCAGGCATAGGTGGACGGGGCGGTATGAGGCGCACCTGTGGGACAACAGCTGCAAGAAGGAAGGGCAGACAAGGAAAGGGAGGCAAGGTACTATCCAACCCTAGTTAATTACATTAGCTCCCCTAGACATGATCTGTCTCTGTCATTTGTGGCTAGTTTCAAAACAAAAAAAACTAAGCTTGTTCACCAATGTTCCCCGGCATGGTGGTGATTACCTACTCGGCGCCTGGTTATGCAGTGTATCTCGGTAAGTAGTGCGATCGATGTACTAACTACTTACGTGTTCCCGCCTATTATACATGGTAAAAAGCTAATGTTTCCTGTTTTACATTTTACATAGGTGGGTACGACATGGAGGAGAAGGCGGCGAGGGCCTACGACCAGGCAGCGCTCAAGTACTGGGGCCCTTCCACTCACATCAACTTCCCGGTGAGTAAATCACACGTCGTACTAGTACGTATGATTATACGTGTACTAGTTTTCAGTTTAAAAAACGTACTTGGTTAATTAGTTAGCCTGGGTGAACTGTTCAGTAACATCAGCCGTGCTGTGCTGTGGTCTGATATTTATTTGTTTTCGTATGAATGCAGCTGGAGGAGTACCAGCAGGAGCTGGAGGAGATGAAGAACATGACGAGGCAGGAGTACGTGGCACACCTGAGAAGGTATATGATGCATCCATGGAGGTGCTTTGTTTTGTGGATGCATTTTGGAGGAATGGGATTAACTAATTAAGAGTGATATATAATCGATCGATGTGCAATATATAGGAAGAGCAGCGGTTTCTCGCGTGGCGCGTCCATGTACCGCGGCGTGACCCGGCACCACCAGCACGGGCGGTGGCAGGCGCGCATCGGCCGCGTCTCCGGCAACAAGGACCTCTACCTCGGCACCTTCGGTAAGGCATCATCCTCTTCCTCTAGACCATTAATTGAGATCCTTTCGAATGCTGCATGCATGGCGTTTGCGTCGTCGCCGGTGACGCAGGCAGATGGTGTCGCGGCGGGAGGGCGCACGCAGCAGGGCCTTCCTGTCTAAATCATCATCATACGTGTCGTTGCAATGCAGGCCAATGATCGATGCCGCCTGCCAAAGTTGGAATGTTTTGTTGCTTTAGTTTTGCTTTATAAGCTTCTTCTTTTCTCCTACAAATTCTCTCTACAAATATCTCCATTCTTGTGAGTGTATGGCCCTGTGCATGCGTGACTCCGGCCGATTCTCTCTCGCTTTTGCGTAAGGCTGTTCTTTCCTAGTTTTCGCACTGTCCCAAATCGCACGCGCGCTCTCCGGCTTTTGCATGCCCGTCGTCATCCACCTTTGACCATGGCGCGGCTCATCATGACGACGCGCGCGTTTCCTTCCTTCCTACTGTATTAGCAGAAGCAGATTCCTCTGTTCACAGAGTTCAGACTTGAGATCATTCCAATCCCAATGATTCGTGCATGCATGTGCAGTAGCTGTCTGTATCTACGTACGCCTACGTACTGCTACGTTTCGATGATGATCCTTGTGTATTGTGTGGTCGATCGCAGGTACGCAGGAGGAGGCGGCGGAGGCGTACGACGTCGCCGCCATCAAGTTCCGCGGCCTCAACGCCGTCACTAACTTCGACATCACGCGCTACGACGTCGACAAGATCATGGCCAGCAACACGCTACTCCCGGGCGAGCTCGCCAGGCGCAACAAGGACGGCGCCACCCCCGCGCCATTGCCCCTGCCCGCCCCCGACGACGGCGCCGCTTCTTCCGCCCTGGTGCCCCTGTCAGCTGCTCCGGGGACGGACACCGGCGTCCGCGCCCAGCACAGCCACAGCCACGACGTCCTGTCCTCCGGCGATTCCTTCTCGGCGCTGCATGACCTGGTCACCGTGGACGGCCACGCCACGCAGGGCGGCAACTGCAACGGCGCGCACGTGCACATGACGATGTCGGGCGCGTCGTCGCTGGTGACGAGCCTCAGCAACTCGCGCGAGGAGAGCCCGGACCGGGGCGGCGGCCTCGCCATGCTCTTCGCCAAGCCGCCGCAGCAGCAGCAGCAGCTGACCACCACGGCGCCGTCGCCGAAGCTGATGAGCACCTTGGCGCCGCTGGGCTCCTGGGCGTCGTCCGCGAGGCCGGCCGCCGTGTCCATCGCTCACATGCCCATGTTCGCCGCGTGGAGCGACGCATGAATGATCCTCGCTCTGTCTGCCCAAGAACACGGGCGTCTTTTAATTATTACGTAGTAGGTCAGCGGGCGACGTTTGTAGTAAGGACTAGTGAGAAATTGTTAGATGCAGTTTGTTGGTGTCGTAAGAGTAGTACCAGTAGCATCTAAGTAAGAGACAGGTAGTAGTACCAGTAGACCATTACCGGAGAGAGACGTACTTACGATTGAGGAAATGCGCGCCGTGGCCTCCTCTGTTTTCCTTCTTCTCCGACTCACTGACGGAGGAGAAGGGGTTTTGTAAAATGGAGGCCGCCGCTGCATCTCCTCCAAATCCACAAGAAATCAAATATTATAGTTAGCTAGCCTCACTGATTGGAGTTCTCGGTTTGCTGTCAAGACCTGGAATTGTTGCTTCATTACCATCGGTTTGTCTTAAACCCAACTTCGTATACTGTATTCTGTGTTCATCTTTTTTTTTGAGCGATGCTCTGAGCCCGAAGGGCTTACGTACGACACTGGCAGGTCTCAGATGGGCTCTGCCAAACTTACATGTCTATGAATTGGGCCCAGTACCAGGCAAGCTCTCCATCTCTGAGTCGGGCTTAGCTCAGGCCCATCTTGATCTTTCCAGACAGCGATGGCAAATACTTCAGCTGCAGTGAATGCGTCTTTACGAGCAGGCGTGTACAAAGTCAACCAACCAAGCAACCCACGGCTGTAGCAGCCATGGGTGAATTCAGTGAACTGTGACGATCTCACGGAGAGGAGGTGAAAGCAGCAGTACTCTCGCTCTCAAACACGCCCTTCACAGCTCATCCACCATGTCCTGCCTGCACAGCGCCATTGCTGCCCGGTCAGATGAATCCTGGCAAACATTTGATGCTGCTTCTGCTCATGTCAACTGTGACCTTGTAAAGCAATGTTCGTGCCTGCTCGTTTACACACCCGTCACAGAGGACACACGACAATGGAGATGAAAGTGGGTCTGAATTGTGTCAACAGTATGGTTGCATTTATTAAGCAAGTTTCTATTTCTAGGTGGACCGGAAATGCTTATTTCTAAGTAAATATCTCGACGTTGATTTTTAATCCACCAGCAATTGGATGTGTCTTTACTTCTAGAAATGTGCAAATAGGTAGTTACCCACCTAAAATTGCAGATTTCACATTGTGCAACTTAGTCGACTTTGAAATGATAATATTCCAATCGCCTTTAAAATAGTGAATCCATACTTCAAGCAACTTGGGTGAACTAATCTTTTTTTTATCAAACACAATACAGCCAACAAACTATTCTTTTATAATCAAGTAAAAAAACTATTCTTTTCTAATTAAACTCATTGCATCCAGTTTTAAGTTAATAAATCCACAACAACAGATACAAATTGCTTAGAAGTTCCACACAACTCGCTGAACAAGCAAATAAAATTAAACAAAAAAGACACATCTTAAAACGACAAGGCCATCATCGACTGGCGATCACGATCAAGGCGGCTAAGGTCTTCAGGGGAGGCACCGCGGAAAAGTGATCATGTCCTCGTCTACTTTGGAATGGCCACGCTTGTACCCAAGTTTATTCGTTTCTGCCTCTGAAGATGACGCCTATCCTCTCGCCTTGGATCAAAGAGTGCATCACCGTCGGAAGGCAAAGAAGCTCACCCTAGGAACCATATGAATAATGAGGACCAGCATGTCATGGGAGAAGACACTAAGTACACCCAACACCGGCCGAGGTCCACATGAACGCCACCGCCACCAACAGTTACAACCACATCGCAGGACAAAAGTTGTAGGACGCAGTAGCAACTGAAAAGATACGTTAAAAAAGACTCTATGATGGCACTCTCTGGTTTGTCGTTATGTTTTTGAGCTTTAGCAGATCAATATGAAATATGGTATGGGAAGAAGCCCAATATTCTTTCGTATCCTAAAATTTGGGGTTGTGATGCTTATTAAAGCGTTTACAAACCACTAAACTCGAACCAGATAAGTGTTACTTTGTTGGTTATCCCAAGAACACCATTGGGTATTCCTTCTACAACCGTATTAAAGGCAAAGTGTTTTGTGTTTTGCAATAAAAGACTTGGGTGAAGGAGCTTACATATTGGACATAAAGATCTATCGTGATAGATTAACGTGCATGATAAGGCTTTGCGAAATCACGTACATTGACAAGGTTTTTTAAGAGGTTCAAAATGGAGAATTCGAATAAGGGGATATATCCCAATGCCACCTGGCACAGTGCTCAACAAGACCCATTGTCCAAGGACAGCCGACGTGCGAGCGAATATGATAAAGATTCCATATGCTTCTGCCACTGGTTCTATAATGTATGCCAGATATGTACAAGACCGGATGTTTCCTATGCGATAAATGTTAGCAACCGGTATCAAAGTGAACCTCTAGCAGTTAAGTTTTGAAGTACCTCAATAGTATTAAGGAAATGTTCATTATCCATAGAGCAGAAAAAGATCTCATTGTAAAGGGTTACACTGATGCTGGATTTCAAATAGATCCGGATGACTCTAAAGCGCAGTAACACAATCGTGCTATGTATTTGTGTTGAATGGTGGTGCCATAAGATTGAAGAGTTCCAAGCAAAGCACGGTTGCAGACTCTACAATGGAAGCGTAATATGTGGCAACTTCAGAAGCTTCCAAGAGGCTACTGGATAAAGAAGTTCGTCACTGCAGTCAGGGCACTACTATTGTCACACTAGAGCTCTATCGGGATGTCGCAGAAGGAATCACACTCAGTTTTTTGACGAACTTATTTATCCGGTAGCCTTTCTTGGTGGCTTCTAAAGCTGCACATATTCCGCTTCCATTGTTGAGTTTGCAACCATGCTTTGCTTGCAACTCTTCCAGCTTATCGCACCACCATTCAACACAAACACATAGCCCGACTGTGCTACTGTCCTTTAGAGTCATCCGGGTCCGTTTGGAATCCAGGATCAGTGTAACCCTTTACAATGAGCCCTTCTTCTGCTCCATAGATAAGGAACATTTCCTTAGTCCTATTGAGTTACTTCAAAAACTTCTTAACTGTTGCCAGTGAGTCTCTCCAGTGTTACTTTGATACCGGTTGTTAACACTTAGCTCAAAGGAAACATCCGGTCTTGTACATATCATAGCATACATTATAGGTCCAATGGCAGAAAGCATATGGGATCTTTGTTATATCCACTCGCTCATCGGTTGTCCTTGGACATTGGGTCTAGCTGAGCACTATGATAGATGACATTGCGAGATATTCTTTTTGGATTTCTCCATTTTAAACCTCTACATTACGAGCACGTGTGAAGGAATATTTGTGAGGAAATCCCAGTCTCGCGGTAGAACGGGACGAAAATTGCAACTTCAGGATGGACAAGCTGGGCTCTCGCTGCACGCGCTCCCGTCGTGGGCGACGCCCGCGGCCCCCTCGCCGGCGCGACGCCGCTAGCTGTCCACCGCCCGTCCCTGTCGCCTCCTCCGGCAGGGGCGCCTCGCCACACGCTGCGCCGGCTACCTGCGGGCCCTCGTCCGGTGCGGCCTTGCACCCTGATCTCGCCGTAAGTTGCCTGCGCTCGCTACTCCCGTCTCCTTTCTCTGTTTCAAACGCTGCTGCGTCTCCGTCCCCTGGTGTCCGCGTCCTTCCTCCTGCTTGGCTTGCCCCCGCCAACTCGGCGACAGCCGCGGAGCGTGTCTACCGGCGCATCTGGTCTCGCCGCCCAGGGGAGATCTTCTCGGCGCGCATTCGTCGGAGGTTCTCCTCCGCGATTTGCGCTGCTGGCCCCTCCGACGCCGCTGTGGACATCTTCGTTGTTCATGACCCGGCGCCGCGTCCCGTTAACCGGTTTGTCGTGGCGAATGGGATGACCTATCTATTCTCCTCCTTCAAGGATCGCTTCCGCGTGCATCAGCTCGCCCCCGGCGTGTTCCGCACCTCGGTTGCCGGTCCGCCGGTGGCCGCCGCGCTCCTACGCCGTGGCGCGTTTGTTTTCGCCGGCGTTCTCTTCCGCCTCCTCCGTGCCCCGCCTCCGTGCGTGCAACGGTCGGATCCTCAAGCTCCTGTGGGGCCTGTGTTCAGGCTAGGAGCGTTGACCTTTCCTGGCATCCCTGATAACGTCGAACCACTAACAGTTCCGTTCATCTGTGGGCCCCCTCATGCCGTCCGTAGTCAGCGTCCCGTTCAGGGCGCCGCCCGTTGCCTGCACCGCTCCCCTGACGTGTCGCCCCCACTCTCACCGTCCCGCCTGCCCTTGCTACGCGGCTGCTCTCCGCCTAGCCTGACCGCCACGTCGCCCTCGCTGGGGTCAATTCCTGCGGCTCGTACGTGGGCGGACGTGGTGCGGATGTCAACTCCCTCACCGTGCACTCCACCCCGTCTGGGGAAACCCCCTGTTTCCCCGAATTCTCCGCTCGCCCCCCGTCGCCTTCCTTTCAATCCCGCTGCCTGTTACCGATGTCTTTCTCTGCAGCATCGTGTGCGTGACTGTCGAGATCCTCTCACTTGCCGCTTGTGTCGCCGCTGCGGCCACCGTGCCCGTGCCTGCCCCGACCGCCCTGATCGGTGTTTCTCTGCTCCACCTGCGGCCATGGCCTCCCACCACCACCCGCATCTCACCACACCGCCTGCGCGTCGCCATCCACCCCACCAGCAGTACCCTTTCACAGCACACCACTCCGCCCCCGCCGGCGTTCTGCCCCCCGTCCAGCCGTCCCCGTACATGCCCCACTCCCCCATCTCGCGCTTCGACCTGAGCGCGGCGTCGATCGTCTCTGTCCGCGTCCACCCCGACCCCGTCGTCCTCCAAGACCCGTCGTCGCTCGCGCCCGCCTTTTTGGAGGAGATTCCTGCAGCGCCCCAGCCTACGCCAGCGTCTCTCGCACCGAGCGCGGCCCCCGGGCGTCGCAAGCGTGGCCATGCCAACGGCGGTGGACCTGTCCGTGCCAGTGCGCGCATCAAGGAGAAGACGCCGGCGCTGTTCCAGTCCACACTGGACCGTGCGGTGTCGCTCAGGGCCGTGAAGGATGGCGCGCCCAGACCACCGGCTATTCCTGCTCCATTCTCGGCGTTGGAGATCAGGACGATGGCGACGGCATGCCAGCTGTCCGAGGAGGCGATCCGAGACATCGATGCTGCTATGCAGGTGCCTGACGTTGATCATTGTTGCCTCGCTAGTTTACCATGAATCCAACGCCCTGCAAGAAGCTGTTGCTGTCCTCGTGGAATACTCGTGGACTGAATGACTCGGACAAATGCATCGACGTCAAGCGAAATTTGTCTGCTCAGCCCCTCAACGTCATCTGTCTCCAGGAGACCAAGCTAACCGACGTATCCAGCTCGAAAGCTGCGTCGTTCCTCCCCCCCGGCTATGCAAACTTCTCCGCCAAGAATGCCATCGGGGCCTCTGGCGGTCTCCTCACCGCCTGGCGTGATGGTGTGGTGCACCACTCCCGCGACCTGGAGATGAGGTTCTCGCTCACCTCCTTCTTCGAGTTCGCGGCTGACGGCTTGCCGTTCGCTGTGACCAACGTCTACGCGCCATGCACGGCTCCCCTTCGTGAAGAGTTCCTGGACGAACTGCGCACCTTGGCCCCCAGCTGTGCGCTCCCGTGGTTGCTCGTGGGCGATTTCAACATGACCCGTACCCGCGATGATAAGAACAATGACGCGTTCGATGCCGCAACTGCGGATGCTTCAACGCTGTCGTGGATGACCTGCTCCTTCAAGAACTGCCTCTCCTCGGTCGTCAGTACACATGGTCCAACAACAGAGCTACGCCTACTCTTGTCCGTCTTGATAGAGCGTTGGTCAACCAGCAGTGGGGTGCAGCTCTTTTCAATACCACGCTGCACTCGCTCGTTCGAAATACCTCGGATCACGTGCCCCTCATGGTCGAGGCGTCCTCGCGAGCTCCATCTTCGCACATCTTCAGGTTTGAGAAGTTCTGGACCCAATCTCCAGATTACATGAGCTTGATCCGTGATGTTTGGGCCAGGCCGTCGAATCAAGTTGCTGGCGCTGGGCGGCGTCTATCTCGCAAGCTTAAATGGGCACGAGCGGAGTCAAAAAAATGGGCCAAGAGCAGGCTGCGGCCGGATGCGGTTATTTCAAACTGTCGCGCGGTGATCTCCCTCCTTGACCTGGTTGAGGAATTCCGCGCGCTGACTGCTGCCGAGTCGTGCCTCCGGGGACACGTCAAAGAACAGCTCTCGTTGGAATATCGGAAGCTCGATGCCTACTGGAAACAACGCTACTCCTTCCGTCTATGCAAGTTGGGCGACGAGAATACGGCCTTCTTTCATGCCAGTGCATCTGCCCGCCTCCGTAGAAACCAGATCAAGATCCTCCACGCTGACGGGCTCGCTATTCCAGCCACGCCGACAAGGAACGCATCCTGCGGAGTTTTTACTCAAACCTGCTTGGATCGGTTTCTCCTGCCGCCTGGGACCCCGCCCTCGCCGCGCTGCTCCCCCCTGTTCCCGGGTTGGCCGCCCTTGAGATACCATTACCGTTGAGGAGCTCAAAAAGGCAGTTTGGACCATGCGCTCAGACAGCAGCCCCGGCCCCGATGGATTCGGCCCGCCTTTCTTTAAGGTCTTCTGGGACATGGTTAAGGGTGACCTGATGGACTTCTTGGAGGAATTTTGGCTTGGCCATGCCCACCTGGCTGGTGTCAACCAAGCTTACATTGCGTTGCTCCCGAAAACTGAGATTGTCACGACGGCGGATGGTTTCCGCCCCATCTCATTGCAGAACTGCGTCATGAAGATCGTCACGCGGATTCTCACCTCCCGCCTTCAGCCATTCATTGAACGCCTCGTTGGCTTTGAGCAGTCTGGGTTCATCGCCGGGCGTTGCATCTCCGATAATTTCCTCTACGCGGCGGAGCTAGTCCAGTGTTGCCATGTACGCAGAGCCCCCACGATCATGCTGAAGCTGGATTTTAGAAAGGCGTTCGACTCGGTGAATTGGGCCTCGCTGGATGCGGTTCTTGAGGCGCGTGGTTTTGGGTTGCTGTTTCGCTCCTGGGTGAGTGTGATCCTATGCACAGGGAAAGCCGCTGTTCTTCTTAATGGTGTGCCAGGAGGCTGGATTGAATGCAAGAATGGCCTTCGGCAGGGGACCCGCTGTCTCCATACTTGTTCTTGATCATTGCCGGTCTCCTACGCCAAATCATCACACTGGGTGACGACGGAGCCGGGCTGCGCCACCCTTTGGTCGACGATCTGCCTTGTCCGGTTATCCAGTACGCAGACGACACGCTGATATTGATTCGTGCTGAACCCGGTCAAGTTGCCTTGCTTAAGGAAGCTCTCGACGTGTTCTCCGCCGCAACGGGGCTCACCATAAATTACCACAAGAGCACATTCGTCCCCATCTGTGTACCTGCGGATGAGGCTGCCGAGCTCGCCGCTGTTCTGGGTTGTCCCGTTTCAACTTTCCCGCAAACCTACCTCGGGCTCCCCCTCTCGGATCGCAAACTCCCAGCCGCGCTCTGGACTTCCTCGCTGAAAAAGTGGCAGGGCGGATCCCACGATGGCGGCTGCACACCCTCGACCCAGGCAGCAGGTTGACTCTCACCACTGCGGTCTTGACGGCGCTCCCCTCCTTCGCCATGTCGGTGCTACCACTCTCCCAAGGTACCCTCGCCAAGATCGACCGCCCGCGACGTGCCATGTTCTGGACGGCCTCGTCCGTGTGCTCTGGTGGTGACTGCTTGGTGTCATGGGAGACCGCGTGTCGTCTTCGCTCGGAAGGCGGTCTGGGCCTAATTGATCTTGGCACACAAAACAAATGCCTACTCCTCAAAGTTCTGTTTAAACTCGTTTCGGGGATCGACAATCCCTGGACAGTTTGGATTCGCCGTTGGTACCTGCGGCCGGACGCGCCGCCCCCCACCCCGTCCTGGAGGCATATGGAGGCCATGATCCCCCTCCTGCGCTCGATTACACGAGTCAGTGTTGGGGATGGAGTGCAGACCTCGGTGTGGTTCGACAACTGGACTTCTCTTGGCGCGCTCTCTACCGCTCTGCCCGCTGCATTCTCGCACTGCCTGTCACCGCACGCTTCGGTAGCCGATGTCCTGCATCTTGGGGGAGCTGCTCTAGCCATGTGCGACCGCCTCTCGCCTGCTGCGAGCTCGGAATTCGCATTGTTGAATGGGGCTCTGGCTCGTTTCACAACTCTGGACGTGCGTGACGAACGCTGCCTGGTCGGGACTTCGAAAGCCGGCTTCCACACGCGTGACGCGTACCGGCTCCTTCGTAGCTCCGGGTGTGGCCCTCCCCTCCACGATCTTAACTGGGACAACTTCGCGCCTGTGAAGGTGAAACTGTTCGTGTGGATCTTACGTCATCGGCGCACAAGGACCCGTGCGCGTCTCTTTCGCCTTGGTTTCCTGCGCTCGCAGGACTGCCCCTTCTGCCCCGGCGTCGCGGAAGACGTCCAGCACCTGTTTATGTCATGCCCCCGGCTCCGGGAGGTGTGGGGGAAAGCGGCGGGCATCTCTGCTGGCAGCCCTCTCGCCCCCTCGCTAGAAGATGCCGTCTCTGCATTCTCCGGACGTCACCGGACCTGGCCGCTTCCCCTACGCATGACAGCTGCCTCCCTCCTTCTGTGGATCATATGGAAAACTCGGAACCGCTTGGTCTTCGACGGCGTGCGCACGCCAACCTCTGAACTCTTTTTGCTCATGCGCCAGCACCTGGCCTTGTGGTTGTCCAGGGCTCCCCGCCGTCTAGATTGTGAGCCACTGACGGCTTGGTGTGCGTCTCTCTCCCCTTAAACCTCCGTGTAAATCTCTTCTGCGTGCATGCCTCTGCGTATGAGTGGCATGCCCTGTGTAATTTGCCTTGGTTTTTTAATTCAAAAAATTCAGGTGGGCTGCCTCGCCCTCCGTTGTTCGTTCAAAAAAAAACCTCTACATTACCTTTTCAATGTAAGTGCTTTGGCAAAGCCTTATCATGCGCTTTGATCTGTCACGGTAGATTTTTATGCCCAATATGTAAGCTGCTTCACACAAGTCTTTCATTGCAAAACTCCTTTTCAATGATTTTTTATTGTGCCAAGAAATTATTTTATCATTTCCAATCAACATAATTTCTTCCACATAGAGTATGAGAAATGCCAACGAGCTTGCACTTTCCTTCTTGTATACACAAGCCTCTTCATTGTTGACCACCACGGATGGTCAGGGCTTCAACACACTAGCTCTCGCAAACCACATGCATCATTGCTGCCACAGAGAGGGATCATGACCCTTCTGGCTCAGGCTCAAGGGATTAAACACATTGATGAATAAGGGCTACAAGACAGGAAAGAGCACCAAAGTCAAAACCCGGGACATGGAATTGTCGTCACGAAACATCACCGGAGCCACCAAAGCCACCACCAATCACACCATTACTTGGCTGATTCCCGTTCGTTCCCAGATGGTGTCTTTCCCAAAGGGGCACGACGCCGTTGTGCCCGCATAGTTTGAATGATTGGACATAAGAGGGCGTGTTTGATTGGTCGCGACCCCTCCAAGCAGAATGAGTGGATGCAAAAATAGGTCGTTTGGTTGCCCGCACGAGATGCTGGTCCGTGTTCGCATGACACTCAAAGCACCGAAAAACTTACCCGAGGGGAGCGCTCGATTGAACTGATTCTATGGAGCCATGTTGACGCGAGTGCAAGGGGGGAGGCATAGGCGGGGATGAAGCGGGAGACAAAAAATTGGTGGCGTGGTATGTCGCGAAATCTAGTCTCGCCCTCTTTATTTGTTCACCTCTAGTGGGAGAACAAATCCATATATTTTTTGACACCGACGGCGGTGGCGGCACCGGTAGCATTGTGGACCCAGATCTCCGGCATCGGCAACACCTCCTCCCGCTGCTACGGTTCCCCTTTGGCTCATCTGCGTTGTCTCCGGCACCGGCACAGGTCATGGCTCTCGTCTCCCATGGCGGTAAGCACCATTAATGAATTGTGTTTAAGAAATTCCCTCGATGTTTGGATTTAAATCACATAACAAAGATCAATAATGACAAATATTTCTAAATACTGATAAAATACTAATGACCATGTAAATCATCATTCACATTTTTTCATCAATCAACAGTCATACAAAATTAGGGCATGGCATAGAATACGTCTACTTATAAAGAATACCAGAAATCATCAATCAACATACCTTCTGTTCCTCTGATTAGCCGGTTGGACCTGCCGGCGGAGCAGCGCCTTAAGCGATACTCTTGAACAAATCAGCGGCGCTGCGGCGGCAACCTGTGCGGCGGTCGGCGGGCGAGGCATGGCGACAGCTACAGGCGACTAGGCGAGGCGTTCGATCGGGATGAAGAGCTGCGAGGCTGCGAACAGCGAAACAGGTCGGGCGCGTCGATCGCCTAGCCATATCGATCCGTCTTTTTTTCTCTAGTTGATCGGGTGATCGCATTAAGCCTGATCGTGTAGCTTTAATTTAATCTTTTCGTGTGTGTAACTGCGTGGAGCCCTAGTATGTCCACATACTTGGGAGGGCATCTAAATTTTCTCGGCCCAGAGCGTTAGCCCCTACCCCTAGGGCCTGCCCTGTCCGCAACACGAGGCGGGCGGCAAGGTCCCTGCTGCCAGCGCAAACCCTATATATCATTCTTAGCGAGTCGTAACACCGCCTCGCCCGCGTACGTTTTCCTGTTGGGCCGGCCCATTAGTATTTCTCAAGGAAAAGGTCTATATTTCACCCTGAAATCTCCTAGATTGGCTACATTTCACCCTAAACTTTGAAACCGGCTAATTTCAACCTTGAAATCTACCAAACCGGTCAAATAACCCACTGATAGTGGTTTTGGTCGAATTTGGGCGGTTTTGAGTCGATTTGGGGCGGTTTTGCTCGTTGACGTGGCGGGCTGATGTGGCACACTATGCTAACACCGTTATTTTTCTCGTGGACCCCACCTGTCAGGACGCGTTGACCGAGCAGGAGGTGCTCCCTGTTGTGAGGTCACGATGGCGGGGACGCGGGGGAGGCGCTGGGTCCGGGGCTGTCGGGTACGTGTTCGACGCGCTGGTGCAGTACATGGCGGTGGGGGGCAACATGTCGGGGAGCATGCCGGCGGCGGACGTGCGCACCATCGCGGCGGCGCTGAAGCGGCGTGGCGCCCCTGCAACCTTCTGGTGTTTGGGATGGGTGGGGAGACGCCGTTGTGGCGGGCGCTGAACCACGACGGGTGCACGGTGTTACTGAACGAGAACCAGTGGTACGTGTCCCACATGGAGGGGCGGCACCCGGGTCTGGAGGCCTATGACGTGGCCTACACCACCACCGTCTGCGAGTTCCCGGACCTCCTGGAGGCGGCTCGCGCCGCCCGCGCCGCCGAGTGCCACCCCATCCAGAACCTCCTCTTCTCCGACTGCTGCCTCACCATCAACGACGTCCCGAACCACCTCTACGACGTCGCCTGGGACGTCATCCTCGTCGACGGCCCGCACGGGTACCCACTCTTATCTACTCCGCCGCATCCAAGATCCATTTTTTTCTAGGGGAATCGGATGCCTCGCTCAGCAGCTGGCTAATTAAATGAAATCTTGATCGGTTCTGAAAATCGAAGGTACACGGCGTCGTCGCCGGGGAGGATGGCGGCGATATGCACGGCGGTCGTGCTGGCGCGGGCCCGGAAGGAGGAGGGCGTGGTGACGGACATGCTGGTGCACGACTACGAGCGGGAGGTGGAACGGGCATGCTCCAGGGAGTTCCTGTGCGAGGAGAACCGCGTGCCGGAGACCAGCACTTCGTCATCCGCGGCACAAACATTTTAGGATGACAGGTGGGGCCCACGCTCAGACATAACGTTGTTATCTCCCTCACTAACGGCAGATGACATGTCATTTCCCCGTCATCGCCACGTCATTCCACAAAACCACCAAAATTGTACAAAACCACCTTAGGGGGTTATTTGACCGGTTTGGTAGATTTAAGTGTTGAAATTAACCGGTTTCAAAGTTCGGGATGAAATGTAGCCAATCTATGAGATTTCAGGATGAAATATAGACTTTTTCCATTTCTCAATGGCGAAAAGAGAACAAAATATGTTGCAGCGGTGTGATTCGAACCTAGGACGTCCACGGACCAGGATAGAGTGCATAGCAGCTATGCTACGCTCGGGTTCATATTCATATTTCATTCTTTGTTCTACTATTGTTTTCAGTTTCCGGTTTTCTTTTTCTTTTTCTTTTTCTTTTTTTGTTTTATTCTTTCATTTTTTGCGTTGTACGCCCCCTCAAAAAAATGCGTTGTACGTGGAATGGGTCGCCTCGTCGAACTGACCTGCGCGGGCGAGTCGTATGGTACCCTATATACTCCGACCTACGGATGTGGCTAGCAAAAGGGTTCCCTTTGCAAAGGAAAAATCCAGAATGTTGCAAGCGTACCAAGTGGTGGGCTGCTGTACCCCGTGGATCTGGTCAAAAAAGCATCCCACCCGCGAGCGACGTAAGCGGAAACGAGCGGCCGGTCGCACCGCACGAAGCCCCCGCGGCTGGCTCCGATCGTTGTGATTGTCCAGGACCTGGTTCGCACGCGCAGGAGGGATGTACAGAAGGCACGCACGTTAGGTGAATTTAAAAAGAGATGTACTCACTCCGTTCATAAAAGAATGTCTCAACTTTATCTAAATTTGGATATATCTACGCACTAAAATATGTCTACATACATACAAATCTAAAAAAGATTGAGACATCTTTTATGAACGGAGGGAGTACAAGCTATACTAAGTACAGTGTACAGATCACATAAAATGATGGTGTACGAACTTCACGTAACAAGGAGTATAAACTACACAGTGTACAAATTACACAGACAACGATGTACAAACTTTATATAACGGAGAGTACACCACAGTTAGACCATGCTGCTATTAGATGTACATATGTACATGTACGCTGCTACTGCTGCTACTAACAGGTTGTACAACTACATAGATGCAAGTTGTACAACTAAATAGACACAGGTTGTACAGCTAACATGTTGTATAACTACACAGATAGACATAGACAGTTTGTACAGACACAGGTTGTACAACTACATAGACACATGTTATACAACTAGACAGCCACATGTTGTACAGACACAGGTTGTACAACTATAAAGGCACATGTTATACAACTACGCATACACAGTTTGTACAGACACTGGTTGCACAACTACACAGACAAAGGTTGTACAGCTATACATAACCGGGAGTACAAAAAAAGTTCGTCGAAACCTATCAACATGGGATCTAGTTTTGAAGATCTCGACGCGAGGAGCTCAAAAGTGAAAACGGTTCGTAATTTGGATAAACGGTTCTCAAAATATTTCATTTTGAAGTTTCGGATTTGAAAAATAAAAGACAAAAACTGCTCTCCCACCTCCGGTGTCCCTTTCTCTCTCCTGCTCCCCACTTTCAATAAAGTTTGATACTTGGCGAACATGCATGCAACGGTTGGTACCACACGAAAAAGAAGGCGACACTTGTCACCACGAGATGATCTGCTGGGTTTCCTTCGCAAAGGGAACCCTGTTTCTAGTGATTTCACCGACCTACACCGGAGCGTTCTCGCGTCGCACGCACACTCTGTCGTTCTGGGCCGCGGCCCACCAACTCGCCTCCGTCCTCCTTTGCCTCCCCTTCTGCCTTCTCCAATATTGTCCACCTCCGTCGACCCCCTCCTCCCTGCCCCCCCTCCCACCCCCACCGGGCAGAGCCGCCTGCTCCCGGCCTCCGCGCCCCGCCATGCTCGCCCCCTCCCCCCAACCCACCGGCACCCCGCACCTTGCCTGGTCGGCGAAGTCGGGGCAACCACACCGTCCCCGTCAGCGACGAGTCGTTCACGTTAGTCTCCTTCAGCTCCGGTCGCCCTCGTCTCTTTCAGCTCCAGTCACCGTCGCGCATCATCTCCACCGCTCACTGTTGTCATCCTTCGCACGAAACTAGGCCATGCCCATATGCCACAGGGGTACGCGACAACTAGGATTTGCCCTGCTGCCACCTCCATCGTTATCGCGCGGGTTGC
Source organism: Poa pratensis (assembly GCA_947311845.1). Taxonomy (NCBI): domain Eukaryota; kingdom Viridiplantae; phylum Streptophyta; class Magnoliopsida; order Poales; family Poaceae; genus Poa; species Poa pratensis. The sequence goes on along the minus strand of CAMZMU010000047.1, from coordinate 56,202,736 downwards.
CCTGGAGCACCTCTGGTGGCGGCGAGAGGGGTCAGCAGGACAGGGAGTGGGAGAATTTGGCAAGCTATTCTGGGGTTCTGTGCATGTCTTCTTACTTGCATCGATCGCATACCATGAACTAGGAAATTGAGTGGTATATCTGAAACGAATAAATTTTCAATGGTATACTTGGAGTTGGCCAAATTCTCGATGGTCTATGGAATTTCTCATCGGTTCTATTATTGTAGTTACTCCTTCAGAATGGAAAATTTGAGATGCTGCAGAAATGTAGCATAGTTTCTGGCTTTCTGCATATCCATGTGACCATTTTGGTCAGAACTTCATTGGAGTTTGCCTAGTCAAGCAGGGCAGGTACAAACAGAGACATAGATCAGCACAACTGAAATAAGGATGGAAATCTAGAAGGGGCCAGACCTGTGATGGAATTCTAACCAGAACATTAACAACAACCTGTTACAAAAGAATGTAAGTGGCCTGCAACAGTTACGCAGATTTACAGACCAAGAAGATGAACTGCTACAATATATATCTACACATAATCTACATACACTGTTCTACGAATCCTCTGACTACACAGCACCACGCCTTCGCTTCCAGTCCCTAGCTCCCTACACCCCTGGACGACTCAAGGTACAACAACATCCACGGTCTGTCGGTTGTCGGTAAGGTAACAATTTACTTTCTATGTCTACACTACAGTTGGTTTATTTGACGTCCTCGCCTATGAGGTCGAGGCCGACCAGCAAGAACGAGATGCCCTGAAACAGCAGGAAGTAGAAGTGCATCCCTTGTTTCGACAGCAAGCTGCGAGCGGCAGCGGTAAGGAGAAGCAGTGAGAGGGCAAGTTCCTTCTTGTATATTCGGTTGTACTTCTTGGACACCTTTTCGGGCTTGGATTGCTCCCTGATTGCTGTGTCGACGACTACCACTGAGCTATCCTTTTGCTGATTCAGCACCATGGGTGCCAACGCAATGAGATCACCATCCGATGATCGGCCGGATTTCTTGGTCACGGTCCACTCGTATGCGCTTCCCAGCTGGAATAGTCCAGAGATCATGGCATTGAACTTGGTTACAGACATGGTGTTTTCAAAGAGCAGATATGGGATGATAAACGGGAAGGATTTCGGTGCGGGGACGATGTTTAAGAAGGACATCAGCGCAGGGATGTAGCAGACGACCCAATTGGGAAGCTCAGCTTCAGGCACAAACATTGTCACTGGGAGGATGATGCAGAAGAGCGTGAAAGAATAAAAGGGCAATATGAGCTTGCGTAGCAGGAAGAAAAGGAATATAAGGTTGGCCTTCTTCCAAAATGCCATCTGCGATAACAAAATATAACTAGCTTCAAATATAGTGCAGGCAGAAAGGATTATGTTATCTAAACAGTACGGGATAGTCAGCAGAATTGTAAACTAAAACTTTGAGTGAGCAACATACACATTGACATGCATTTAGGTGCTCGTTCGAGAAAAAAATTCTTAGCAACACACAGACCCACCTAATATCACAAATACGTATGTATACAGTATCTGCAAGAATTAAACGCGATAATACACATTAAAGGTTTGGTAACATTTTTAATCACAGCGAACTGCTATCTCTACAATTATGCACTAATTATAGAGCAGGAAGATAGCACTTAGCAATACCTTACATCTAATGATGTCTGGCAAGCATAGCCTAAACAGCTGCATTGGACCCGAATGCCACCGGTGCTGTTGCTTACGGTAAGCCTCATACGACTCTGGTAATTCACATTGGCACTGCCCAAAGATAGCGTGAGATACTTAATCTTACTCACTACCAACAATGTAGCAATACAATCTATGAGCAATTGGGCATGAGATGCACCTCGACGTCGTTCAGAAAGACAAACTTCCAGCCCTTTAGGTGTGCACGGACAGCAATGTCCATGTCCTCCACTGTTGTTCGCTCCATCCACCCTCCTGAGTCCTCCAGGGCCTTGATCCTCCATACCCCAGCTGTGCCATTGAACCCAAAGAAGTTGATGAACACACCATTCACCTGCTGCTCCACCTCAAAGTGGAAGCACAGGTTAATGTTCTGCAACCGTGTCAATAGGTTCTCGTCCTTGTTCACAAATGACCATCTGGCTTGGACAAGGCCCAGGTCCTCATTGTCCTGCAACCACCCAATGCAAGAGTTCAGAATCTAGAATCACTCAAATCCACATGATTCAAGAACTGAATTCCTACCTTAAAATGTGGCACGGTGCGCTTCAAGAAGTCAGGGTATGGCTGGAAGTCGGCATCAAAGATGGCAACATACTCATAGTCCTTGACATAGCTGCAGCTCATTGCAGACTTGAGGTTGCCGGCCTTGTAGCCCTCCCTAAGCACACGGTGGCAGTACACAATGCGCGCCCCGGTCTGCCGCCACTTCTCCACTTCCTCTTTGATCAACGCCTGTGTTGTCGGGTCATCGGAGTCGTCCAGCACCTGTACAAGGAAGCTGGACCTTGGCCAATCTAAATTGCAGACAGCCGCAATGGACTGCTGATAGACCTGAACGGAACAGGAGACTGCCATCATGATCAATATTTCGTTGGAAAGATTGAAACGCGTGGGGGGCAATTCACAGTTGTAGGTGGTGACAATGCAATGGTGCGAACCTCTTTCTCGTTGCACATTGGTATCTGGACGAGCACCATGGGGTAATAGCCGGCGTCGGGGTCCTCCGCATCGGGCAACGCTGGAGAGATGGGCTTGGGCTTGATACGCTTGAGGAGAATGTAGAAGCAGCCGAGGCTCTGGACGAGGCGGTCGACGCTCTGGACGAGGAAGAGCACAACGCAGGCGTCGGCGAGGAGCTGGAGCGGCGGGGCCAAGTAGGCGGCACGGAAGCGTACCCACGACGCGTGGAACGAGCCAACGAGGACGGCGAGAGGTCCCCGGCCATTGGAGTAGGCGGCGACCTCGACGGCCAGGAGGAAGACGGACATCAGGAGGCAGGCTTTGATGAACGCGTAGAACCGGGAACGCGGCGCCGCCCCGGCGTCCTCCTCCTCGCCCTCGCATTCCCCCTCCGTGGCCTCGGAGTCCGTGTCCGTCCGTCCGGCGGCGACACGGCGCCGCGCGGCGCCGCCGAGCGCGACTGCGGCGGAAGTGAACCGCGACAGGCAGCCGGCGGCGCGATGGGCCTTGAGGAGCAGCACCCATGTGATCTGCTTCGCGTTCTTCCCCCTCCGCCGCCGCCCGCCTGCTCCGAGCAAGAAAGCTTCGCCGTCGTCTCCGCCGCCATCGATCTCGGAAATGGACCAGTTGGGGTTATCCATCTTCACGACGACCGGCGTGCCGCGGTAGGCGTCGCCGCCGGCCATGCCGGCCCACAAGCGGCTCCACGGCGCCATCAACGACACCACCGGCGGAGCTCACACCTTTCCTCTTCTTCCCAAAATAGCAGACTGTGGTCTCTCTGCTCACTGGACCACACACACACTATTCCTGGGGCTTCCCTTCTTTTGAGCACCACAGCTCTAACTCCAGCTCCAATGCCGATCGATCTCGACCAGTCTGTGCGACGCAAATGTGGCAGTGGGAAGCTCCAGACGGGGAGAAGTCGAGAAGAGATGACGATGAGTGAGAAGTGAGACTGACAGGTGAAGGAGAGAGAGTGAACGGAGAACAGCTCAACACGTTTCAGAGAGAGAGAGGGGGGGGAGAGAAGAGTATAGGCAGAGTGTGACCTTGTGCGTGCATGGCTTTTGGAATTTTTGTCGATCTCGAGTGAAATCCGGTTGATTGCGGAATTTTTGTAATCCGCCTGAACTTGTAAAGTACGGGAAGAAAGGATGGCAGCAACCGAGCGAGTGGAAGGGGTCTACCGTCTACAAAAATATGTTCCACATTTCTTCTGATTTCATGTTTGATCCATCATGGAGAGCTGCACTAAACAAGGTAGAGAGCCGGTAGCTTTCTTGTTTTTGTCCTGTTCTGAAATGCTTCAAACAGGAGCAGAACAGGTCGTGTCAACTTCTTTCTTTAAGAAATCAAATCACCAGCAGGAGGCAGCTGAAAAGTGAGTAAACTGGCTCACTGTGTAACGCGCCAGTGGAATTCTATCTTCAGCCAGTGAGAGCAAAACTTATCTACGAGGTTTATCAAGGACATCTATTATATATTAAAAGTGCATTATGGGCTCACCAGAAATTAGAGAATCTATTATATATTAAAAGTGCATTATGGGCTCACCAGAAATTAGAGAATTAGTTAGAAAATCCCACAATAATCAGAAACATCTGGCCATCAATTTAACTATTTAATCAATGACAGCCGATGGATCTTAGAAATAATTAATTGACTTTTAAAGTTATAAGAAATTACCCACCAATGCCCTTAATAAGTTATTTTTAGTACCCCTTCGTTACAACCAGCTAAAAGGCTACCGAATCATACATGGGAAAAACCCAAAACCTACCGTACGTCCTCACCACGCCGCCGCCACCACCGTACTTGAATTGCTAGCTCTGCTCACGGCTACTGGCCGCCGGCAACGTCGTGATTGATCGATTTCCGTCGGCTGACCAATCTTATAGCAGTGCCTACCACAGACCGTTCTCCGATTCCATCCATACGTCAAACGTATTCTGGGCCAGTCGTGCGGCGGCAAACGACAAGTAAGAAAATCGATCGATCTCAATCTGGCCAATCAATCTTCCCATGCACCATTGATCGCTCTTTTCTCTGTGCAATCTCACAAATCATGCACGTATGGCTAATCTGCTCGCTATCCAATCTCAGGAAGGGTGCATTGGAAGTCTACGCGATCGGAAGGAGTTCCGTACGTAGGCAAGCTTGATCACAGGAATTTATTAATTAGTTTCAGCTAGCTAGGTGCACATAAGATTCTACCAAGATTTTAACTTTGTACGTGTTTGACCATGGCAGGGTTCGTCCGCGGTCGGAAAGCCAGACTTCCTCTAGGTAAGCGGATGCATATGATGAGGGATGAATTAACTAGGATAGTAGGATCCTTACGAACAAGGTAAGATACGTAAAGGAAGAGGAGTAGCACAATAATACGCATTGAAGATATTTTGCATGCAGTTTTAGAATACTCGAGTGTAAGTTTCTTTCTTAAAAGCGTGAGCCATCTTTGAATTTAATTGCTGGTAATATTTGTCTACGTGATGATGATTCGAATTTCCCATATGCCTTCAAAATTATCTAACGGCGATTATAGTCCATCAAGTTGCATGCAAGCCAAGATCATCAAGCACACCATATCATAGCACCATCTCTACGTCCAGTCCCCGTCCATGATCGCTGTTAAAGGAAAAAATTCGCCGTCATCGATCTCCTAAGCCAAGATCATCAAGCACACCATATCATAGCACCATCTCTACGTCCAGTCCCCGTCCATGATCGCTGTTAAAGGAAAAAATTCGCCGTCATCGATCTCCTAGGTCAACCCGGCAGCGACAGCGCCTCCTCTGTCGACCCCGGCAGTCTCAACGCCTTCTTCCTCCGATGATCCGCTGCAGAAGCTTGAGATCCTCAATGCCGAGGTGACGCAATCGCAAGATCTGCCGTCCATGGACCTGGGCCTCCAGATCCGCTAAAGGTTTTATTTTCCAATGGCATAGTCTAAAGGTTTCAGTTAACTTGGTATCCTCGCCTAAAATCAAATCGTGATGCAATTGCACGAACTGCAGTCCGTGGACCTGCGCTCCTCCTCATCTGCTCAGGGACGAGCTGATCACCATGTGAATGGAGAAGATCAGGTGCGCGATCAGCTGGGTAGCATCTAACTCTTCCTTTATAAATTTACGTAGAATACTTATTTTGCAATGGCATATATAGTCTACAGCTTTCAGTTATCTTGCTCCCTCCCCTAAAATCAAATCGGTTTCAGGGATACATGCTTGGTTTGACATTACTAAATGGAAAATTTTGGTAGTGTAAATTAGGTTAGTGTTTGGGTTTGTCCAAGAAAAGTGGCAGCCGTTGCTAAGAATAAACAGAACTTTTACCCATTCTGGTAGGAAACAAAGTGAGGCCAATTCAATGACTATTTTTTTTAAGTGACTATACCAGTTCTGGTAGCAAACCAAGCAGCTGGTGCAAATTCTTCCTGTATGTTGGAAACATATCTGGCATCAAACAGACATTAGTACATTAATTTCTGTCAAACGAGAGCACACCTTACATGGTGCCAGATTGATATTCTCAACTAAATATTTGCGAACGGCTATATATTAATGAAACTTTTTTTGAAGAACCCGCATGCAAGATCTCTGCCAAATTGTACTATTAGTGGACTGTTTACCGTGTATAAGAAATTTAATCAAAACATGGACAGGCAATGTGATGTAATCTTGATTATAGTCTTCTTCACATTTATAACATAGCAGCTCTTACAGTTATTAGTAGAGACGGAATCTCAGCCGACTTTCTAATTTCTGTACATTTTGAGAGTAACAATACCACTGCTTAAACCACTGGATAGTATATAATTTTTCTTGCATTATCTGAACTTTGGGCGCTCAAAAACTAATACGATTATCCAGTAAAATTACCACATGGCCTCAGGTAAGCTCCAGGTCGACAATGTCACAAGGATGCATCGTCCGAGCGGCTATCCACTGACCTACCCTCCTCGATGCCTCTCAGGTATTCCCCTCAACTATCTTGGGGCGAGAGCGACATGATAATGAAGGAGCAGATTAGGTCTTTATCACATATGTAAGAAAAGCTTCTCTCTGCCAAACTGTAGCTCCTACTCCTCATATATAATGTGGATGAGAGCGACATGATAATGAAGGAGCAGATTAGGTGTTTATCACATATGTAAGAAAAGCTTCTCTCTGCCAAACTGTAGCTCCTACTCCTCATGTATAAATTTTTTTTTATATATGCTGCAGTTGGATAGTCCATACTTGGGATCTATTATATTGGAAAAGTAAGAAACTGAGGGAAACAGAATTGGTAATAGTTTGGTACTCTTCACTTTACATTTGGATTCATTCACATCCTGAAATTGTCTGCTCCAGGATCAGGAAGGATCTTCTTTGAACAGCACAACGACTGGCATTCATGTTTGGTACTCTTCAGTTTAGATGGTCATGAAGATTTGTGAGACCATTGGCCACTTCTGTTTTAACCGCGAGCTACTCCAATACAGTCGGACAAGGTTTGCCACTTCTAATTTGTCTCTCTCTACATATTCTAATGGGATATGGATGTACATGCATATACGTTTGCAACTTATGTACTGTGAATACTTATGGATGAATGGACCCAAAACCAATCGTACGTCCATTTAAAATTTCTTGAGTACACCGAGGGGTCAGTTCGCCAGGAAGTTTGAGTACCACATCCGGCGATCGCATGATCGGACCTTGCCATTTGTAATAGAGGTTTGCAGAAAGCATAAATACCTAGAGTGACACCCTTTTGAATATAAGGGGTAAATATTAATCTATGCCGTTAATTTACCACAAGATCAATGTCCAAGAGACCAATATATTTTCACTCAAGTACTGCCATTGCAGTATCGCGATAGTTCATTTCAGAATGCTATTTGACTCATTCTATGGTGGAAATATGATGCAGGGGATGTTGTTTGCATGAACTCGCATTTAGGTCTATTAGTTGATGCTGATGTGTGCTGAATGTTTCTATTAACTATGAAATTTTTCGTTATCTAGATCAAGCACATCTAAAAATCATATAAGGCCATTAATTAGTTTCTTTCTAACACAGCTCAAATCATCCAAATTTAATACCACATATGTAGCATACAAAAATAAATCAATAGTACACATAAAAACTGTAGTAATTCTACGCAAAGACAATGACTTAAAAAAACAAACAGAAATAAACTAATTAAAAATATTATAATATTCATCATACAAAATCTTAACTGTAAGGTTATCACTTATCTTTATGCCGACTTTTTATAGCGGTCAGTTTCCTTTTATGGACAATATAGTAATTTTCAATAGACCGTTAAGATGTTGCCCGCGCATGTGCGCGGGCCACTGTGCTAGTTCTGATAACAACAACATGCTCCTTCGGCTTGTCTTGGACAAGTATTAGCTGGTCAGCTAGATCATCAGAATGCGCAGCAAACGGCTAATCTGATGCTACATCTTCAGTCGAGAAGGTAAAACGAGAGTTTATTTTATCTTGTGTCAAACACCAATATACACAACAGTTCCGCATCATGAGTGCACTAGCAACTTCCACTTTTCCTTTCTAATTTGATTGCTTCGTAAGAAGTCATCACCTCTTGAATTTTGCCTCAGCAACCTCTGCCACAAACAAAATCATGAGCTCATATATATAATGGACATATGCTAACTTTTACATGAGGGGGGAGTACAAGAAGAAGGAACTGGATTTACCTTTGTTGTTTTGGTTTTGGTCTGGATGGTACTCCATGGCTTTTCTCCTAAAAGCATTCTGGAATGCACATCATGTAGGAAGTAAGCAAGCAGATAGATGGGTCCTTAAGCATGACCAGTCTTACAGGACATAAAACAATGTAAAACGGGCATGAGCTTAATTTTCAGTTGACTTTTGAACACTGAAATTACAGGCTTCTAGAGTTGCACAGCAGGAGGAATAAGTGACATGAAAATATAGGTTGCGTCCATGCCTCAGTTATCTAACTTGGCTATCCTTGGTAAGCAGTGGATGGTTTTTCTAGTATTAATTTATACTCGTGATACGAATAAGAGATGCACTTAAGAGAATTTTAGTTTTTAAACTTCGAACATCCCTGCTCCCTCCAACATCTACCACTTTGAAATTGTGGTAAATTAACAAAAGTTTGGAGTAATAAAAATTCTTAATGACAAAAAATTACTAAGTTTCATACTATCTTCACCTGCAATCCTGCATTAACAAAAGGCTTGTGCATAGGTGCTACAGAACTTGTGACATATACAAACGAAAAGTGTGGTAAAACATTTTTAAGAGTGGACAACATTTTAGTTTCATTCACATCTTTACCTGTATTAACAAAAGGCTGGAGCATAAATGTTAAAAAATATATAGGAACACACCAGCAATTTTTGGCTGAGAATTTTATGAGTTAAAAAGATGACCAGGTACAAGGAGACACACCTTAATCTCAGCATCTGAAAATGGCTCTGATCTTGACCTATGCAGTGGAAGGTAAATAAACTTGGTCATGTGCAGCTTATGAAGATAGCAGATGCCTTGTCAAAGTTATCCCAAATATGCAGCGATCATGTGGGAATGCATATAAGGAAAAATTAAATAGAACCATCACAAAATTGCTGGTAAACTAGACCTATGGACAAGTGAAATAGTTACATGTAACCTGCGTTTGTAACATTGATTATCGACTTCTACAGATCACAGGTGATGTGGGTTAAAGGACCAATGCATCAAAGTGGCACATAACAAGCTTGACTGCCATCAAAGACAACTAGAAAGTATATGAAGCATTCCTGTGATATACCTGCTTAGGCCCAAGACAGAATAGTGATGTGACATGCTGTAACTCGTAGCTTCCCTGGGTCTCGGTTTGAAATTTGCTCTTTGATTAGCATAAAATGTTTCTGTGTCCCCATACCAATCATCCCTTCGACTATACTGATTATAGCTTGGATTATGACCATCCCGCGTCCGATAATCCCGACATTTACTTCTCTCCTTTTTGAACACATTTTGCATGCGCCTGATGCGTTCCTACAGAAAGCGCTAACATTGGTTGATGATTAGTTGAAACATATGAGCACATAAATACAGTGACTTCAGCAGGTAAACAATGTGATTGCTTCACCAATATTTTCTTACGATCAACAATCTCAACTTGACAAGAGTTCATTAATCTCTAGAGGTGAATGATATTCTTATGAAACTAATCTGGAAATTTAGGAACAAGCATTGAGGCATTGACAACACTACACTTTTAGCATGTTCCGTTTAAATGTAAATGTCCATAAACACATTCTTAATCTCATATGTTCAAGCAGGGAACCAACCACTCTCTCCCTCTGATCCTCGCTTGTCTCGCGTGTCTTCCGGTAATACCGCCAGGCATCACCGTACCGATTCGGACCGCGGGGCACTTCTTCCCAGTAGACGTATTGTTGTGACCTGCTATGCTTCAGTGGAAGGAAACGGTTTTAACAATCCCTCCAAAATGCTGCTTATCATTTGATTAAAACTGTAACAGTTCAGAATAACAAGATGAGGTTTTTCATATACCTGAGTGTAGAACCAGCTAAAAGTCCGGCGCAGTTGACCAACCTGCGACCTCCCAGAGACAGACGCACAATCAGTTTCCCAAAGGTACAAATGACACACGAGCAGAGTATCAGTTCAACTGAATGATCATTTCAGTGAGTTTGGTTCAGTCCAAGGCTGCCCAGCTAAGCTACAGTCTAGAGTAAAGCAGCGCCGTAGACCCTGCAAACTACCGCCGCGTCTCGGATTAGAGCTAGAGAAACACGCAGCAAGGGAGAGGGGTAAAAGGACGTACGGCGGCGGTGGTAACGGTGGCGCCGATGAGGGCGACGAGGAAAAGAGCAGCTGGTGAGGATCCGGAGTCCCTCCCCCGCGCCTCCTTGGGACACGTAGGCCACGGGTTTGCCTCCCGCTCGCCCTTGCGGCGGTCGTCCATTGAATCGGATGCGGCGAATTGGGGATCTGTGTCACAACGTATCGCAGAACGAGGGGGACGAGGGCTCCTCTGAGATTGAACGACAGGTTCGTCGCTGGGTGTGCCGCGCTCGGTAGGGCGACGCTGAGGTGGTGGTGGAGAGCGATGTGGCTGCCGGTGGCCGGCCGCTCGCTGGGAGAGAAGCGCGGTGGAGGAAGTGCCGGATCAGGTCACGGGCCAGAGGCTGCGGCGGGAGGGGCTTTGTTGGGATGGGCCTAGAAGGCTAGAAGGAGAGAACATACGACTGAAGCAGTGATACGACACCACTATGATACCACATTACCACCCCTTAAAATTTAAATTTTATGTTTTTAAATTCCAAATAAACTTGTTCGTGTTCAAATAATGTGCGTTTGCAATAACTAAAAATTTCGGAACCAAATTCTAAATACACACCGAGTAACAAAAAACAAACCCAACATGAATAGTGTCACAAAATAGCACTATTCACATAGCATTTTTTCTTTTGTATTTCTCTGTGTATATTTCAAATTTGGCTCTGTAAATTTTAGGGATTGTAACACACTTACTATGACCACTCATACTTTTGTTTTAAATTTTTTAAAAAATAAATAAATTTGAAATAGTTTATCATAATATCATGTGAGGTGTGATATCACTAGATATTTTTCCCTATAAGAAGATAAGAGCCATGAGAGATAAGTAATTCATTATTTTAAAACACACATTATTTGTTTGGCTCTAGAAGATTTTTCTTATCTATTTGACACGAGCAATTTCTTTTGCCTCACATGACACTTTACTACATTTTAAAACTAACGACCCTATTTTGGAACTTAAAAATACGTATTTGCCGCGTAGTGTGACAAAAAATTGTTACATTGCGGATATATGTTTTAGTAATTACATAAGTCAACTAATTAAATTAGTTAATCCATGTATACTAATTTGCAAAAAAAAACTAGTTTCTGCGTTGCTTGCTGATAGTTTGGCTTGTACGTCCAAAACATGAACATCTCTCAAACCAATATCTCGGATGTTAATTTTTAAAAAATCAAAAACCTGATTGTTCATTTGCTCACGGACGATCTGGAATGCAGAGATAGGCGGCGCCTCTTGGCTCCCCCTCTGCCATGACGTACGTGGTCGAACTGCACCTGCGCATACGCCATGCTGGACCCCACGACCGACGTGGGCCCTTGAACTCGCCGGAGGAGAGCTCAGATGACGAGGACTGGGGGGATGGAGGAGTCATCCGAGGAGGAGCAAGTGCATCGACAGCTGCACCGTTCGACCGCCAATTCGACAGTGACCAGTCACCTCCGTTCTAGACCGGCATGAATGCGGCGCGGAGAGCGAAGTAGCGATTGGAGCGGGAATAGATAGATGGGTTTTTTTGTTGGCCAGGGTGTCGGACGCTTACATGGCGGAGGTGTAGACGCCCACAAACTTCTCCCCAGTTTTGCTTCCGGTTTGCGGGAATTCGGACGTTCGAATCAGTTCGTGGACGTTTGATGGACGACATTGGATGATGTAAAGTGTCTGGACATTTTTTTGTCCGAACATTTACGATCGTTTTGATGAGATGGCCTTAGGGCATGTACAATGGTTTTATTTTAGTAGTGCCACGTAGGAAAATGGGTGAGTTAGAGGAGTGAGAAATGAGAAAAGACGTTTGCCTTCTCTTAGCTAAGAGATCCAACAATTCTCTCAACACATATTAGGATATCTTGTTATTAGGGATAAGGCTAGACAATGGGAACGCCTCTCTGCACCGAGACGTCTCTTCTCTCCTCAGCCTTATCCTCTCGTGAGAGCTCCTTGAGAGTCGCATGTGGGCATAGCTGCCCGGCCCGATCCCGGATATGCTCCAGCGGCGCTGCCGGCCGGAGTTGTGATGGGAGAGGAGCTCGGTGCTTTCTTGTAGATAGTAGCTGTAGGTTTTTCCTTCATGTTGTTTGGCCCCTTGTGGCGTTTGGCGTCATGCTGTCTTCCCTTCCTTGGTGCCTGGTCGGGTCACTTCCGAGCGGTGGTCATGGCCTGGAGAAGCTCCTGCCCGGCGTGCTCCCATGGTGGTGGGTGCGGAGGGAGAGGGACTCCGAAGGTACGTGCTTGAATAAGCTCGATGAGCCCTCTTTTTGGGGGTTTGACTCGCGTCCAGATTGGAGAATTTTTAGTGCTCTTCTTGTTTCTCCGGCCGGCCATGGAGGCGAGGGGAGAAATTGGAGTAGTACTAATCAAATTAGTGGATTTGGCGCTGGGGAGTTGCTGCGGGAGTGCACGAACCACTTCTGGCAGTGTGTGGAGCTGATGCTGCCGCCGATTGTGCTCTGGTGGTCAGAGCTGACGGCCTGGTTCGGCATCGCGCCACCGTCCTCTTCAATTATGTTCGATAAATGCGGGTACGGTAACCATGGCTCGCGGATGGATATCTCTCCTGTTCCTCGTCAGGGTGGCGAGAAAGCAGGCGATCTCTGGCCGCTTGCTAGTCGGCTGCTGTTTCTGCGCCAGGGGAGCTCGGAAGCTACTCCCGGAAGGGCATCCATGGCAGCACATTGTCGGCTGCCATCTCAGATGGTCGAAAGGCGACCCCTCCGCCCTTTCTTCGTCGGCTACGGTTCCCTCCGGCCGGCGACGGACGGTGATAATCAACCTCCAGGCTCCCGGTGCCCCATCCCAAGTGGTTCGTCCCCGGCGGTGGCGTGCTTGGCTGTGCCATCCTCTTCCGATGCGGTGGTGAAGGAGCTGGACCCGATTGTGATCTTAAAATTATAACTAGGGTCCTTGGTGGAAAATGTATGGTCCTGTTTGTAATTCCGATTTTCTTTTGGTCCCCGTTGTATTATGCCACTGCATTAAATATAAGCTTCTAGGTCCCCTGTTCAAAAAAAAGACTAGACAATGACCCATTGTACAATATATTTTATCGTCATATCTCCCATGTCCTAGTTTGTGTACTCCACCGTGAACCGACTTATCTGCGAAGCGGCCGCTGACCCCGCTTATTTGGGCCTCCCACGGATTGGAGAAGCCAGAGTAGAGTCTAGTTATTTACCCGCCTCCTGCGATCAAGCGGAGAGCAGGAGAGGGGTCTCGCCGCCGCCACCGCTCGAGCCACTTCGCCGCCATTGAAAATCGGCCCCTCCCCCCCGCCTGTGGAGGCTCTTCCTTCCTTCCACGAGTCTCACGGTGCCTGCCCGGCCTCGTACGTCCGCCGGCTGTACAAGATCCCGCCGTGGAACCGAAGCCTGCGGGAATAGTAGCCAAGGCAATAAGCCGACGCTGGCCAGCCTTTTGTCCTGCCCAAAGGAAGGTAACATGCCTTCTTGTATTATCTTTAGATCTGCACAATTTTGGTGGAGGAAATAGAATGATTTGAAATGGATTGAGTTGTGCTATGGATTGAGTACTTTGATTCCAAGTTTTCCTCTTCCTGCGGCTGGATTGGATTACGATAAGCAAAAAAAAAAAAGGAATTGGTAGCACAAAGTCTGTTAGATAAATAGTGTTATGTCTGTGTAGATGGGATTCCCATGCTGCCAATGTTTTCAGCACGGGCAGGAATATGGCTGTTAATATGCTGCATTGAAACAAGCTCTTGATAGTTCAAAAAAGAACACAATGGAACTAATCTGAAACCGCATAAGGATATTCATGAGCTGCTGTTACTCTGGTACTGCTGCTTGTTGATTATAAATCATAATAGATCCTGTAAGCGTGTCTGTAAACTAAGATTGATACATGAACACCAAAACTGTACCAGCTAATCAAGAAGTCGGCCCGCTGAAGTCAAATACCAATTAGATGGGCGCATGTAATCGGCTGGAGGTACAAGATAAAACACCTCTACACCCCCATGCCACAAGACGCGGGGAACAAAACTGGATTTCGGCGTTCCTCTCTCCTGCCGCAAGATTTTTTAGGTCAAATTTAGGGTTTAAGGTGCCTGAGTCACACAAGAGGGAGGGAAGGGATGAGGAGGGCGATGCACGTACCTGGTGTCCATCCTTAGAAGGCAGAGGGCAGTAGCAATCCTAGCAGGATCCCCTGGCCCTCGCTCGCCAGGAGAAAGGGGAGAAGGAGGGGTCGAGGGGGCATGAGACAATTCCAGAATCTAGATGGATTCTGTAAGCGTCTCCTGCCCTCTAGACCCCTCCTTCTCCTCTTTGCATTGCCTCTTCTAGACGGTCAAGAGGATATCTTAAAAAATGAGGATTTTTTTCATTTATACATGTGGCTGCAGGCTGCATATATGGCTTTATAGCGTGCGCATACAGGTGCACGCTGAGAGTCTGCTGTCCCGGCGCGCCATTGGGTGGCTTGGTGGGGCCTCCGGTTTAGATGGTGTGCGTTGGTGTGAGGTCCAGGCATATGGCTCCGATCATGGTCACCCCCATTATCAAATTTGTAGGTGTAGAAAGGTGTCTTTGGTTCGATCAACGTATTTGTTTTTGTCAGGCTTTGTTGAATAAAAATTAAAGAAAGTTGTGTGCATCATTTTGATGCAGGCTCGGGGTTTCAACCTCCATTTCAAAGAAAAAAAATACGGATTCTATGGTGTTTTTGTATGGCTGGACTAGGCTAAGTGTAGAATAAAACATGTTAAATATTATCCAGTGGAATGCAAAGGCTAGTTGACTACCTTAGCAAAGTGTGCCACAACCTGCGCCAAAAAATATGGGGTATAAGTGAGCTCCTTTCTTCAGTTGTGATTGTGGTCACTTATACCCCAAGAGGATACCATACATGTATGTTTTGGGAGCAAGGTGGCACTTTAAATACAGTTGGACACAACCTAGGCTAGACATCAGGTGTAACAGTGCACAGGCCATGTCAGCACTCCATGCTATAGTTGATAGCTGATAATTTAGCTAAGAAATGATGCTATTTAGCCACCTTTGGAGACCCCAACCAAAATTATCACTGTTGGTGTTTCGGGCTAGTCAAGGACCAGCAACCTGATACGTCCAAAACGTATCTATAATTTTTGATTGTTTCATGTTAATATTATGCCTTTGACACTTGTTTTTATATTAAGTTTATGATTTATTTGGACTAACCTATTAATAGTTGCAAAAGTGCACAATGTTCTTGTTTTACTCTTTGATGTGTAGGAATTATCAAAAATACAAGAGGAAACCTTGTTGGAGTCGAATTGGGACTTTCCTGAAATCTGTTTGAAAACTCTTTTTGAAGATGGGCTCGTTTGGGCCCGAAGACGGCATCCCACGGAAGTCTCGCCGAAGACAAAGTTGTAGAAAATTTTACGGCGAACGTTCTAGACATAAAATTCGCCTGATTCCGAGTACGGACGGCCGAGATATGCCCGATTTACTGCAACCCTAGATGGGATGACGGAAATCCGAGAAGCTATATAAAGTGAGAAAACCTAATTCATGGAGGACTCCTCCACCCACGAATTGCAGCCACCAAAAGCCACGTTTTTTCCTCCCCCATGGATCCCATCTCCATGGGGGAGGGCTCCCAAGAAGCCATGAAGGAGGGAGGCTAAGGGGCGGCGCTCCTCCATGATGCCGGCGGCGGGGAAGGAGCTCCCCGCGCCGCCGTCGCCCTGCGCCACCGCGCTGCCTCTCCGCTGTCTTCACCACCATCTCCATCACCAACTCCTCCTTGTATTCAGTGGTTCATCCTCCCACAAACCTCTGTATCATCCTATGTAAACATGTTGTTTGATGCTATAATATTTATCCTATGATCTATGACATGTTTGTGTAGTTTATTTGTCTTTTGATTGCTTGGTTGAATATCTTTGGTTCATTAGAGTTGTATGTTGATATGGTGCTGTCTTTTGGTGTCCATTATACTTGTGCACGCATGGATCAAACATCACGGGGTTGGTAGTATTTGTAAACGAAGGGGGGAGTCCTGCCGGAGTGACAGAAACCTAAGGGCGTGAATGATACGTCTCAAACGTATCTATAATTTTTTATGTTCATGCTTATTTTATACCAATTGCTACATGTTTTGCATCTACTTTATATCACTTTTATACATTTTTTGGACTAACCTATTAACAAGATGCCGAAGTGCCAGTTCCTGTTTTCTGCTGTTTTTGTATTCCAGAAAAGCTAGTCTGGAAATATTCTCGGAATTGGACGAAACTACACGGGGGTCCCTATTTTTCCAGAACACACCTGACGGAGCGAAGGAGCAGCAGAGGAGGGCCACCAGGTGGCCACACGCCACCAGGGCGCGGGCCCCCCTTCTGCCGCGCCCTGGGGTGGTGTGGGCCCCTCGGGGGTCCGCAGCCGCCGCCCTTTCGCCTACTTATTCCCCCGACGCGAAAACCCTAAGTACCTGAGCAAATATCCACGAAAAGTTCCAGAGACGCCGCCGTCGTCAACCCTAGCTCGGGAGGGTTCAGAACCTCTTCCCGGCACCCTGCCGGAGAGGGGAATCGTCACCGGAGGCTTCTACATCGCCATGCCTGCCTCCGGAGTGATGCGTGAGTAGTTCATCCTTGGACTACGGGTCCATAGCAGTAGCTAGATGGTTGTCTCTCCACTTTGTGCCATCATGTTTAGATCTTGTGAGCTGCCCTACATGATCAAGATCATATTATTGTAATGCTACATGTTGTGTTTGCTGGGATCCGATGAATATTGAATATTATGTCAAGTTGATTATCAATCTATCTTATATGTTATTTAAGATCTTGCATGCTTTCCGTTACTCGTAGATGCTTTGGCCAAGTAGATGCTTGTAACTCCAAGAGAGAGTATTTATGCTAGATAGTGGGTTCATGTCTCCGTTTAACCTGGGACAGTGACAGAAAGTTCTAAGGTTGTGGATGTGCTGTTGCCACTAGGGATAACCTAACGATGCTATGTCCACGGACATATGTGTTTGTTTACATTACGCACTTTACTTAATGCAATTATCCGTTGCTTGCAACTTAATACCAACGGGGGACTCGGATGACAACCCGGCGGTGGATTATTAGTCATAGATGCTGTTGGATAACGATCTATGTATTATGTCGTAATGCCCAATTAAATATCATAGTAGTCAACATGTCATGTATATGCATTGTCATGCGCTCACTATTCGTCAATTGCCCAGCTGTAATTTGTTCACCCAACATGTTAGTTATCTTTTATGGAGAGACACCACTAGTGAACTGTGGACCCCGGTCCATTCTTTTACACTGATTAAACAACCACAAACTGCAAACTGTTCCTTTTTCATTCTCTGCAATTTAATACTCATTTTCCACACCATACGTTTAATCCTTTGTTTTCAGCAAGCCAGTGAGATTGACAACCTCACTGTTTCGTTGGGGCAAAGTAGTTTGATTGTGTTGTGTGCAGATTCCACGTCAACAGTCCAGACTCCCTCACACTATTTTTCTGGCGCCGTTGACAACCTTCTGAAGAGTTGCTGCTCCTACTGGTTCGATAACCTTGGTTTCTTTCTGAGGGAAAACTTGCTGCTGACTACATCATACCTTCCTCTTGGGGTCTCCCAACGAACGTGTGTTTCACGTCATCAAGCTATTTTTCTGGCGCCGTTGCCGGGGAGACAGCAGTCTTCTGCAAGGGGAGTTTCACGCTTCCAATCTCTTTACTTTGTTTTTGTCTTGCTTAGTTTATTTTATTTTATCTTGTTTGCTTTCAATTATCAAAAACACAAAAAAATTAGTTACTTGCATTTAGTTTATTTTCAGTTTTGTTTCTGTTAGTCATCATGTCTAGCCCTGTTCCAGTAGTAATGTCACCTGAAGAAGAGATCTTCACTTTCAAGCAAGGGAGTGAGGAGAGTTTTAAAGATGCTTGGTCTAGAATATCTGAGTCCTATGCTAAAACTGAACCTAAAATGACTTTAAGCCTGCTTCTTAGTAGCTTTTATTTTGGTCTTGTTCTTTGCTATAGATATGCTTTAGATGCTGTGGTAGGAGGAGATTTCCTTCGTTATGATGGGGATCAAGCTTTTAATGCTATAAAAAAATTGATTACAATTTCTAGCCCCCAATCACTAAAATTGATTTGGCTTTGACAAGCATAAGTGATAGACTTAACGCTCTTGAAACGAACATATCTGGTCTAAGAAGGGTATAATCAGATTCGTGAACATTATGATAATGTGCCAGTAAATTTTGAACCATCGGGATGGATTCCTCAGTAAAAGTTGTTATAAATGGTGAAACTTTTCATTCTCGCTGTGATATTATGTCTGAATTCTGTTTAATGCCCAAGAATATTTATGATTCCTTAAATCTTTGGGAGCTTTCCAAATGCGAAGATTGTATAACTTTGGGTGATAATACTATTAAATTACCAAGGGGAGTAGCTGAAGGAGTATTTACAAAACTCTTAGGGATAACAATATCTATTGATTATCTTGTCATTGAATGTGCAGGAGTAGGACAAATTACGCTTGGAAGGTCCTGTTGAAACGCTTTGGAGCAATAATAGATGTGGGCCAAGGCACTATGAATTTCGCCTCTTCACCTATGTGTAACCAAGTATTTCCTAAAGATAAAGGTAAAGGTAAGAGAGCTAAGCGTAAGAATGTTGATGCTTCTTCACTTGGTAATACTTGATGCATGCTTTGTGCCTAGCTAAAAGGCGTTAAAGAAAAGCGCTTATGGGAGGCAACCCATTTTATTTTTCTGCAATTTTTCTTTTATTGAGTCAAGGAGTTTGTTTACTTCTGTAGCAACTCCTTTGTATCTTTATTTTCTCGCATTGTTGTGCCAAGAGTAGCCTCTAATGATAAGATGATGCTTAATTTTGATTGCTGCGCAGAAACAGATTTTTGCTGTTCACTGTACGAAATTCCTAAAATCACCAGATTGTTAAAAATCTGAAATTTTTGTGCGTAATCTTTATGAATGTCTGAAACTTTCATTAGTTCAGAGTTTCTCGATCTGAGCGTCGTAAGTGCCTCGAAAAAATTCGTCTTTGCGGACTGTTCTGTTTTAGACAGATTATGCCTTTTTATTTTTCGCATTCTCTCTTTTACTAGTGTTGAGTGAAATTCTTTTTTGGGTGGAAGAGCTTCACATAACATCAGTGGCTGTAGCTAATGTTTAAAGTAACAAATCATATTGCGTCTTTACAGAACATGTGAATTTTTGATTATGCACTAACCCTCTAATGAGATCTACTTTGAGTTTGGTGTGACGGAAGTTTTCAAGGGTCAAGAGAGAAGGATGATATAATAGGATCAAGAAGAGTGAAGAGCTTAAGCTTGGGGAGGCTCCCATGGATCTCCCCAGCATATTTCAAGAAGACTCAAGCGTCTAAGCTTGGGGATGCCCAAGGCATCCCCTTCTTCATCGTCAAAATTATCAGGTCATCTCTAGTGAAACTATATTTTAATTCTTTCACATCATATGTGCTTTTCTTGGAGCGTCTGTGTGCTTTTTATTTTCAGTATTGCACTTTTATTTTCAATAAAGCTTGACTGGACCCTAGCATTCTTGATTGGGAGAGAGACACGCTCCGCTTTTTCATGAGAATACTCCTATTCTTCACTTATATTTGTTGAGTATTCATATCTAGCGCTGTTCAGCTTTTAGCTCTTGTTTTCATGTATCTCTTGTCAGAGCTATTAGCTTTCTTTTGTAGAAAGTACTCTCTTGCTTCACTTATATTTGTTTGGAGAGTTGATGAAATAAATTGATTGGTGTTTGGTTGGTTCAGAAAATGTTGCATGTGGTAATTGGTATAAGGAAAAACTTGCTTAATCTTGTAGATCACTAAAATGGATAACTTGATGCTTGTCAATTGTTTTGAGTTAACAAGTAGATCATGATTAAATTGTGCATCACATGAGTTAAGCCTATTAGTGAAGAACTACCGTAAAGCTTGTTGAAAATTTGGTTTGCATCGGTGGTACCTCTAAGGTCTAGATATTTTCTAATAACAGGGTTTGGTTAACAAGGAAGACGGTATGAAGTCTTATAACGTTTGCAATATGTTTGTCATATAAAACTTGGTGTACGGGTTGATATTCTTGTTTGCTTACATAACCTTGCTAGCCTAAACTCTGTACTGAGAGGGAATGCTTCTCGTGCATCCAAATCCTTGAGCCAAAATCCATGCCATTTGTGTCCACCATAACTACCTATATGTGGTATTTCCTTGCCACTCCAAGTAAATTTTTCATGTGCTACCTTTAAATTATTCAAAATGTTATTATTCCCTTTTTGTGTCAATGTTTACTAGCTCATGAGGAATTAGTGTGGTTATTCTTTATTCTATTTGTCGAGTGGACTTTTACACCTGGACTAGTGGCATATACATCCGCTTATCCAATAACTTGCAAAAAGAGCTGGCAACGGGGTGCCCAGTCCCAATTAATTACAACTTTAACCAATTAATTCTCTTCACACTTTTGCCCTGATTCATCAGTAAGCAATGACAAACAGTGAAATACCTGAATGTGTGTAAACCAAAGAGAAAGAGGGATGATCTGCCTTGCTGGTAGAAATAACGTCCTTCATGGGAGCCGCTCTTAAAAGTCCGTTCGACAGGTAGAATACTGTTCTCACCCGCTACCATTCGTTGACAATTAACAAACACCTCTCAAAAATAGATACTCCTCCATGGTATGTGATTGATGGAAGGCACCCGAGGATTCGGTTAGCCATGGCTTGTGTTAGCAAGGTTGGGAGGAGTATCAAATATTTTATGCAATCTCTATATGCTTTCAAAAACTAAAAGCTCTAGCACATGATTTAATCCCTGCTTCCCTCTGCGAAGGGCCTTTCTTTTACTTTTATGTTGAGTCAGTTTTCCTATTCTTTCTGTCTTCCACAAGCAAACACTAGTGTCAACTTTGTTACAACATGCGTTATATGCAATGTATTGGACTTGTTATACTACTTTGTGTTGACAATATCCATGAGATAAATATGTTGAAAGTTGAAGCAAATGCTGAAACTAAATTCTTCCTTTGTGTTGATTAAATACCTTTTGTTAGAAACTATTGCTTTATGAGTTAACACTTATGCAAAACTGTTTGATGCTTGTCTCGAAAGTACTATTCATGAAAACGTTTAGCTTGTGTGATTCATTGTTTACTCATTATCTATTTGATAGCAAATTATAGACCATTGACTTGGATCACTTCATTCATTTACATGTGCCTTGCAATATTATATGATCAAGATTATGATAGTAGCATGTCACCTCAAAAATTATTTGTTTTTATCGTTTACCTACTCGAGGAATATGGGATTCTATTTCCGGTGGAAAATGGCATCTGAAAATGAGACTGAGACCTACTTTTCGAATTGTTTGAGGCTATGCTATGAGATCCACTTGCTTTTGGAAAGGAGAAGGAAGAAGCTGCATTTCAACTCTGTGAGGATGGACTCTAGACCCACTCGTTCTGATTCTGTGATTGCAATTTCTAAAAATGGATCATAAAGTTTATGCCAAAAGGTACTTCGAACTTGGAACGAGCATGAAGAGATTAAGGAGACTTCTTTCTCTTTTGAGTTTTTCTGGCGGACCTGCCGCGCAAGATCTTTGGTCTTCCCCTGGAACCGATGAAAAAAAGTGGATCGCTTCTTATGTACTCGCTCAGAATGATTCTTCTCTATCTATAGTTCATGGCCTATTAGAAGTAGAAGGTGCTCTGGTGCAATCCTTACCGACAGAAAAAGATTGCAGTCAGGTTGATAATAATCGAGTGCCATTACTTGGTCGGTCCGAACCAAGGAATCCGTTAGAAATGTTTTGAAATGGATATTGTTCTCTCTTTGAAGCTTGGGGATGCTGATACGTCTGAAACGTATCTACAATTTTTGATGTTCCATGCTTGTTTTATACCAATTGCTACATGTTTTGCATCTACTTTATATCACTTTTATACATTTTCTGGGACTAACCTATTAACAAGATGCCGAAGTGCCAGTTCCTGTTTTCTGCTGTTTTTGTATTCCAGAAAAGCTAGTCTGGAAATATTCTCGGAATTGGACGAAACTACACGGGGGTCCCTATTTTTCCAGAACACACCTGACGGAGCGAAGGAGCAGCAGAGGAGGGCCACCAGGTGGCCACACGCCACCAGGGCGCGGGCCCCCCTTCTGCCGCGCCCTGGGGTGGTGTGGGCCCCTCGGGGGTCCGCAGCCGCCGCCCTTTCGCCTACTTATTCCCCCCGACGCGAAAACCCTAAGTGCCTGAGCAAATATCCACGAAAAGTTCCAGAGACGCCGCCGTCGTCAACCCTAGCTCGGGAGGGTTTAGAACCTCTTCCCGGCACCCTGCCGGAGAGGGGAATCGTCACCGGAGGCTTCTACATCGCCATGCCTGCCTCCGGAGTGATGCGTGAGTAGTTCATCCTAGGACTACGGGTCGATAGCAGTAGCTAGATGGTTGTCTCTCCACTTTGTGCCATCATGTTTAGATCTTGTGAGCTGCCCTACATGATCAAGATCATATTATTGTAATGCTACATGTTGTGTTTGCTGGGATCCGATGAATATTGAATATTATGTCAAGTTGATTATCAATCAATCTTATATGTTATTTAAGATCTTGCATGCTTTCCGTTACTCGTAGATGCTTTGGCCAAGTAGATGCTTGTAACTCCAAGAGAGAGTATTTATGCTAGATAGTGGGTTCATGTCTCCGTTTAACCTGGGACAGTGACAGAAAGTTCTAAGGTTGTGGATGTGCTGTTGCCACTAGAGATAACCTAACGATGCTATGTCCACGGACATATGTGTTTGTTTACATTACGCACTTTACTTAATGCAATTATCCGTTGCTTGCAACTTAATACCAATGGGGAACTCGGATGACAACCCGGCGGTGGATTATTAGTCATAGATGCTGTTGGATAACGATCTATGTATTATGTCGTAATGCCCAATTAAATATCATAGTAGTCAACATGTCATGTATATGCATTGTCATGCGCTCACTATTCGTCAATTGCCCAGCTGTAATTTGTTCACCCAACATGTTAGTTATCTTTTATGGAGAGACACCACTAGTGAACTGTGGACCCCGGTCCATTCTTTTACACTGATTAAACAACCACAAACTGCAAGCTGTTCCTTTTTCATTATCTGCAATTTAATACTCATTTTCCACACCATACGTTTAATCCTTTGTTTTCAGCAAGCCAGTGAGATTGACAACCTCACTGTTTCGTTGGGGCAAAGTAGTTTGATTGTGTTGTGTGCAGATTCCACATCAACAGTCCAGACTCCCATCAGCAACACTATTTTTCTGGCGCCGTTGACAACCTTCTGAAGAGTTGCTGCTCCTACTGGTTCGATAACCTTGGTTTCTTTCTGAGGGAAAACTTGCTGCTGACTACATCATACCTTCCTCTTGGGGTCTCCCAACGAACGTGTGTTTCACGTCATCAGCGAACCGGTTAGTTACACGTATGGGAGTAAGAGGACCTTAAACTTAAGGCTATGGTTGGGGAAACCTTAATGCATTGTTAGTATTCACGGATGCTTTCTAACAATCCAATCATATAGTACTTGTAATCCCAAGTACTGGAGTGCATGTATATTTAGCCTCTCCCACATAGAAAACTGCATCGAAGACAATGAACCCGATATATTCGGTAATTAATCTTGGACAAAGCCATCACAATTACCACCACTTTTCCACACTCATGGTACTGTTAGTTTATGGTTACTTAGTATACTTTATTGCTGCAGCACTAACATTTACTTTCTTGTTATTTATTATCTCGCAAAGCTATCTCTCATACCCGTATTGTAGTCTAGTTTTATTTCCTAGATAAAGTACACGTTTAGTGTGCGTAGAGTTGTATCAGTGGTTGATAGAACTTGAGAGAATACTTATCCTACCTTTAGCTCCTCGTTGGGTTCGACACTCTTACTTATCGAAAAGGCTACACGCGATCCCCTATACTTGTGAGTTATCAAGACCTTTTCTGGCGCCGTTGCCGGGGAGCCATAGCGTAGGTGAATATTCTTGTGTGCACTTGTTTGCTTTATCTCTAAGTAATTTTTATTTTCAGTTTTAAGTTGTTCTTTATCTTGTAACATCCTAAGTTTTTTTTTCAAGAATTTGAAAAATCAGAAAAATTAAAAACTTTTTGAAAACTATAAGTATTTTGATTTGCAAATTCAAAATCATGCATTCATTCATCATCTTCTTGCATTGTTTGCATTTAAAAATTTCAAAAGTTGAAAATATAATTCCACTTGAAAACATATTTAAGAAAATATATAAAAAGGGCAAGTTATGCCCTATATATTGTTTTTTATTATTATGGCTTTATTTGTTATGTCTAATTTTTTATTGTGATTTGATTATACTTATTTGGAAAATAAATTATTTTCAAATATTTACATTTGTGGTATTTTTATTTGTTTTTATTAAACCACAAATGATTTTATTTCAAAGCTCTAGTTTAAATTTGACATAAAATGTCGATTAAGCAATTATGCAATAATTCAAATTTATATTTATGAAAAGTATTTGAAAAGTGTGTTTGACTATTTAAAATGATAAAGTTTATTTATACAAATTTTACCAAGTTGGTTTGAATTCTTTTGGAGTCTTATTTCAAAAGTTATTAAAAGTTTCAGAAAAGAAAAAGGAAAAAGGAACAAAAAAAAATGGAGAAGACCACCCCGGCCGAGACAGCCCAACTTCGGCCCATCTCCCTCGCGCGCGCAGCCCAGCACCAGCCCGCAGCCTCTCTCCGCTCTCTCTCTCTCATAGACAGGTGGACCCCACCTGTCATCACCGACACGGGTCATCTCCTTCCCCAAATCTCGCGCACGTAATGGAAGAAACGGGCGAGTAAATTTCTCTTCTTGATTACGAGCGATTTAGAGCCCCGAATCACGCGTCGTCTTGCCCTATTTGAAGCCCTGCATCTCCTCTCCTTTTCCCCTAAAAAATCCTCACCCGAGCGCCCCAGGCTGCTCGGATTCATCCACGAAGCTCCGCCATAGCCGCCGGCAAGGAGCTCCATTTCCGGTGAACCTCGTCGACCCCAAGCCCTCTCTCCACTCCCTCTCTGTTTATTTTTGTCTTGCGCATCGCGTTGACACAGTGCGGTATTTTTCCCGTCATCAGATCGACGCGTTCTTCATCGACCCGAAGCTCGAGCCGCCGTGGACATCTCCGGCGAGCAATCCAGGAGGAACCAGGAAGCACAGCCGCCCTCTACTTCGCCACCAAGCTCGCTTCGACGTTCTGCCTCGTGTGGTATGAGCCATTGGTCCCATTCCCTCTCTTTTCGCGTTGCCGCTCGTCGCCGGCCATGGCGCCACCATCGGCCAGCGCGCTCCGGCGACCTAGCACTGTCACGGTTTGGTCAAAGCCCCCAGAGCCATCCGATCTGCCCCGTACGGCCACGATTAGATCATTTTAACCGAAGGGGTACGGGTAGATCTAGACCTTTAGATCCAGATCCAACGGCCCAGATCATTTCACTTATCCAGCTCAGCGCCCAGTCAGCAGCCACGTCAGACCCAGTCAGCGCCCAGTCAGATCCACGTGGAAAAATGATTTTTCCTATTTGGATTAATTGACTGTTTTGCAGAAAAGCCCCTGCAACTTCAAACCATCATATCTTTTTATTGGTTTGGCCAAATTTTACAAATTTTATATTTTTGAAAAGCTCTAGATCTATAGAATCTTTTGGCACTGTAAGTTTTCTGTTTTGCCAAAATTTAAATCATTCAAATTTCAAATGAGGGATTTGAGTATATTTGTCATAACTTTATTTTTACAAATCCAAATTTTGCAAATAAAATATTTTTGGAAACCTTAGGATCTGTAGAATATTATGCCTCTGTTATAAAATATTTTTGGGCACTATTTTGCCGATTTAAAAATGAGAGGCTTAATTTGAGTATTTTAGACTTAGTTTAATTTCTACAAATTATTTTATTTTGTTCTTTTTGCAAAATGTCACAAATAGTTGCCCTAGCCAGAGAAACCTTCCCCTTATTTTTGTAAATTATTGTATCACCTTGTTTTGTTAAACTTATTTTCCGTAGACATTATTTTAGTCACCTTATTTTTATTAACTTGTCCTTAGAAAATTTTGATTGGTTGTTTGTTAGCCCTTTTGACCCTCCAAATTGAAAATCACCAAGTTAGAACTAGTGAAAACCATGAAGGGCAAGAAGATGTTGCATTTGCCATCACTGGGATTCTCAACATGAAGCTAGAAGGATAATGAAGGACTTAGCCAAGAAAACAGACTCCAGAATGCATCTCCAAGAAGTAAAAGCACTTAGAAGAAATCAAGAGAAACTTCAAAAAGACCAACCACCTATATTCTCTAAGTCTTTCTCTATTTTCTTTTCTTCTCCCTTAGACTTTGTGGTGTCTAAGTTACATCCAAGACCAGCCCTGGTGATACCAAAATCATCAAGCCTGCAGAACCATCAAGTCTACAAAATATCAATGAAGTCATCACACCAAGGAGAAAGCTACAAGGAAGCCTAGAGGTGATCCTCTGGAAGGATCAACTACATCTTTCTCTCTATCTTTTTATGCCCTTCCTATCCCTCTTTCACTTTGGACATAGACCAAGTCCTTGGTGTTTATGACTAAGTCCCTAGAGTGCTAATTGAAGATCATTGAAGATCAATGAAACTACAAGGGAGATAAAGATTCTTTGAAGACCAAAAATGTGAAGACTTGGAGCAACCATACAACCTATTCAAGTTAATTTTATATCAAGTTTACTTTATCCAACCTTGACCTAGCCAACTTGTTTAAGTTATTTTGTCTATGTTCCTTAGAATGTTTTGCATGTCATATTTCCTTAGAATAATTGCATCTCATGCATGTCATATTTTTCATATAGTGTTGTTTTTGCTTGTATTTTTATTGTGGCTTGTTTGATGTGTTAGAAATTTCGGAGAGAAACGAAGATTTCTGCAACTGCTACTCCTACTCTCCTGTTGTCAAGGCAAGTGGCACACCCCCATAAATTTCCTAAGTATTTTTCTATGCATGACTTAGAGTATTTCTTTATATGCATGTGTTGGATAGTATTGCTATGCTAAAACTACTATCTCCTTTTACTAGTTGTGTCTAGAACCCTATGATAACTTAGTAGAATTAATGATGCTATGCAAAAGTGTTTTATTGAAAAGCTTAAATTCTACTAAGTTAAATAAACACCTGGGTGGAGGAGGGCTTGATTGGATGTATGAGTTGAGTGTTGTCCCTAGGGGTTATACCGATGGGATATTCACTTGTGGATTGCCACCCAGGAACAAAGGGATCTGAAGAACTCCAAGTGAAGATTGCTTCCAGTGCAACCATTTGTCATATGGGCTCTGTCTTGACGGAGTACGTTGGTGTGAACCTGGGTCCGGAGATCGACAGATGTAGAGATGATAGGTGGGCGGTGGTCTCCTAGTGATCATGGGAACACAACTTCTGAAAAGTCTCGTCTCGATCTTCTCCTTTTCCTTCTCACTAAATGAGTGTAGAGGATAGTTTGGGTTGATTGGGTCAAATGGTGAAAGTGCACAACCTCTCGAGAGTGTCAAACTAAGTACTTAGCCGTGTCCCCGGTTACGACAATTCTGAGCAGCTGATCAAGGACGTCGACGGAGGATCCCAACATGCCAACTTGAAAATAAAACTTTGTTAGTAATCAACATTAGGGACTCCCCGGGGTTTTACCGGAGGTAGTCACCTGACACACTGGGGTTTTACCATGTGTTGTCATGGTTTCACTGGGGTTTTACCAGAGTTACCAATTTAATAGATGCAAAATGTTTTACAAAGTGATAAGATAAAATTAGCTTTATGCAAATTAGCCTTTGAGCTCCACCAGCCAAATATGCATATAGGTTATTAGAGTTATTCCTCTAAGTGTCCACAAAGTGTCACTTGCCAGATTCAATTTATATGATTCTGACCCACCTTGTTGCAACATTTTTCCTGTTGCAGGATGTTCAGACGATGAGTGAGGTTTCGTATAAGGTTTCGAGTATACAACCAACATGTTTTCGCCTGTGGCACATGAAGATGATGGAGACTCACTGCTACTTTTATTCCGCTGTGCTGAACTTTGTAAAATGCTAGCCTTGAGCTATGCAAATTGTAATGAAAATTGTAAGTCTGGATCATGCGATGTAATAAAATTTGACGCATTTGCATGATATTTATCTTAGACTGTGTGTGCAAATGAATCGATCCAGGGATTTGCACTATACACAGGGATCTTGCCAATTTTTAAGTGCAGGTCCGCTACATATCTTAGCATGGATAGAGAATGCGAATTACAAAAAAAATTAGTTGTAGTTGTTATCTAAAAACGTTTTCAAAAAGAGAGTGATTGGAAAGATGAGCAATGGTTAAGTGGGGGTCGACCTTGAACACTTGTGTTCATGCCTATGAAACCAAAGCAAATCTTTCCATGGAAGCTTCTCATCCAAAAACATGTAAATATTGTGTATATACCTCTGTACATAAAAATAAAATGCTAATTATAGTCTCTAGTTAATTGAAAGTTGATAGTTTTGCTTTGCTATCCAGAAACTGATTTTCTGTGCTTCACCGTATACGATGTTTAAAATCACCAGAATGTGATCTTGATCTGCAATTTCTTGAGCGCACAGCCCTGCTTATTATCTTTCTTTCATTAGACTAACTTTTTGTGATTTTAGTTATGTAGCTGTCTCGAAAAATTCGATCTTCACCGACTGTTCAATTTAGACAGATTCCTGTGCTTCACTGTAAAAAATCGTGATAAATCTCAGAATACTATTTTGACTTGAAAATTTTTGTGCATAAACCTGAGATTATGATCTACCTTTCATTAGTTAAAAGTTTTTCGATTTGAGCTACTTAACTATCTCGTTGAATGCCATCTTTACGGACTGTTCAGTTTTGACAGATTTCTTTGTTTATTCAATATTGTACTTGGTGTTATTAGTTTCATTAGTTTTTCGACGGACAACGTAAATCATGAACACCTTAGTATATACAGTGGCTAATGTTGAGTACAGATTATAAAAATTGTCAATGCTTGAACATGAGTGGATATTATTTAATGAGTACTAACCCTACTAATGAGTTTTGTGAAGTTTTATGTGGATGTAGCCTATAAGATCTAATCAATAGCCTATAAGATCTAATCAATATGGTGATATAAGATGAACAAGAAGACGCAAGAGCTCAAGCTTGGGGATGTATAGGTGCATCCAAGAACATATTCAAGAAGATACAATCATCTAAGCTTGGGGATGCCCGAGTCATCCCCCTATTCATCAACTAACATGAGGTTGTCTCGTTCATACTCTATATTACCCGTCCACATGATATGTATTGTCTTAACTTGTATTATAATTGCTTTTATATGTCTTTGTTTTGCCTTCTTTAGTTTTATTAGGCTCTTTATTTGGTTTCTATTGCTTCTTTACTTTCACTTATAAATTCAAAACAACAAAAATATTTTCTTTTGTTTTGCTTCTTTGTTTGGTTCTTTATTTTGATTTTATTTGGTTTTTACTTTTGATTTTTATTTAGAGTTTTCCTTGCTGTAGATAGAATGTTTAGGTCTTGCTTAGCCTCTGGTTTCATAGTTTATCAAAAATAAAGTACCAAGTTTTACCCATTTAGCTTAGTTGACACATATGTAAAAAGTGATTTTCTGTTTTCAGCATCTACTGCTCATTCCGCGATTTTTCATATTTTACGGGAAACTCTAAAAATCACGTAAAATTTACTGATGTTGTATCACCAAATCCTATGCATGCACAAAAATTGCCTAAAATTTCGGACATGTTTAAGAGCACCTAAAAATTACGTTGGCCAGCTGCTGTTTTTCTGGACAGATTCCGACTTTTGTTGCAAGAGTGGCCTATTTGCGTTTTCATTTGTCCTTAATGGTTCTTACCTTTTATTTAGAAGTTGGCCATTTAAGCACCTTTCTGTAAGTTAAAAACAAATTTTGATTTGGTTTAATAGCAAAACTTTGGAAATATTATGTATTGCAATAAGTGCCTAGCTAAAAGGCGTTAAAAAAACGCTTATGGGAGGCAACCCATTATTTTTTTTCTGCAATTTTTCTTTTCTTGAGTCAAGGAGTTTGTTTACTTCTGTAGCAACTCCTTTGTATCTTTACTATCATGCATTGTTGTTCCAAGAGTAGTCTCTAATGATAAGATGTTGCTAAAATTTTGATTGCTACGCAGGAACAGATTTCTGTTGTTCACTGTACGAAATTCATAAAATCACCAGATTGTGAATTAAATCTGAAAATGTTTGTGCGTAATCCTGATATATGTATGCACTTTCGTAAGTTAAAAGTTTTTCGATCTGAGTAACGTAAGTGCCTCGAAAAAATTCGTCTTTGCGGACTGTTCTGTTTTAGACAGATTATGTCATTTATTTTGCATTCTCTCTTTTACTAGTGTTGAGTGGAATTCTTTTTTGGGTGGAAGAGCTTCACATAACATCAATGGCAGTAGCTAATGTTTAAAGTAACGTCTATTGCGTCCTTACAGAACATGTGAGTTTTTGATTGTGCACTAACCCTCTAATGAGATTTACTTTGAGTTTGGTGTGGCGGAAGTTTTCAAGGTCAAGAGAGAAGAATGATATAATAGGATTAAGAAGAGTGAAGAGCTTAAAGCTTGGAGAGGCTCCATGAATCTCCCCAGCATATTTCAAGAAGACTCAAGCGTCTAAGCTTGGGGATGCCTTTGGCATCCCCTTCTTCATCGTCAAAATTATCAGGTCATTTCTAGTGAAACTATATTTTAATTCTTTCACATCATATGTGCTGTTCTTGGACGTCTGTATCTTATTATTTATTTATCTTAGCATCAAACGCCAGTTACATTAATAAGTTGATCGTCACATATCTTTTATTTATCCCATGTTTACAAAGTTTACCTGGTTAATGGATTATTGTTGAAACTTAAAAATGATGCGTGAATAATATTGTTTAGTAGTTTATGTTTTCTTATGGTTAGTCTCAACTAGCTAATAGTGTATATTATGTTATTTTTATGATTGACATGTATTGTCTTTCATAAGATGGTATGGTATTGTGGTATCCTCTGAATGATTTACTTGAATCGACTTGTCACATGCTCACACATGTTTATGACTGAAAAATAAAAGTCAATTAAGCCTTGATGATCTATTTTGCCTCAGAGTTTCAGTATCATTTTTATGCCTCCGTTAATTTTATTCTGTCGCAAGTATGATTATGACGGTTATTGCTCTCTTGATTGTCACTTCCCAGTCTATTGCTAGCCTTCACTTGTACTGAGCGGGAATGCTGCTCGTGCATCCAAAATCGTCAAAACCAAGTTATCCCAAAGAGTTCACTATAAATTCCTATGCATGATATTTCAAACCATTCCAAGTAAATTTTCATGTGTCTACCTTTAAAACCTTCAAAATACTTCTCATTTTGTGACACTGTTTTTAGCTCATGAGGACGTAGTAGTTGGGTTTGTTATCTTCCATACTAAATTAAGTCCCCGACTTGCATGCTTCATCTGCTCGTCACTAATTTTGCAAAGAGCTGGTTAGACCATTATAACATCTAAAAAGTAAAATAAAATAGGCACTCCTCCATGTATGAGATTGTTGGCAGGCACCCGAGGATTCGGTTAGCCATGGTTTGCGAAAGCAAAGGTTGGGAGGAGTGTCATACTATATAAAAGTGCATGCTATAAATGCCCATATCAATAACTCGGAACCGCTCTCAACTTGTTTAGTATGGAAGATAACAAGAACTCTATTACTTATTCGTTGACAGGAACAACCACCTCTCAAAACAATTTTATTTCTGTTTTAAAAATAAAAAGCTCTAGCACATGTTAATCCCTGCTTTCCTCTGCGAAGGGCCAATCTTTTATTTTTATGTTGAGTCACCATCCTTTCTTTGAGCACTTCCTCGAGAGCATAACTGTCATCTTAGTGCAATGTACGTGTCCCAGAATGCGGCTATCTGTGTTATAACAATGATGCTTTTACCTTTGATATCTTTACATCTAGTATTCACTTGAACTTTAGAGGTGCCTTGGCATTTATGTTTTGCTCCACAATTAAGGCCAAGCGAGATACCACTCTACCATGCTTTATTATGATCATTACAATCTTGTTGATGTTATAAATTTCATGTTATGAGCTCTTAGTTCGTTGATACTTTTCATTAGGTAACATGATTGCTAAGTTTTATTATCCATACATCATGCAATTGTTAAAGACCTGATCATAGCATTTACAATCAAAAATTATTTTGTTATCATTTACCTACTCGAGGACGAGCAGGAATTAAGCTTGGGGATGTTGATACGTCCAAACGTATCTATAATTTTTGATTGTTTCATGTAATATTATGCCTTTGACACTTGTTTTTTATATTAAGTTTATGATTTATTTGGACTAACCTATTAAAGTTGCAAAAGTGCACAATCTTATTGTTTTACTCTTTGATGTGTGATGACGTGAAACACACGTTCGTTGGGAGACCCCAAGAGGAAGGTATGATGTAGTCAGCAGCAAGTTTTCCCTCAGAAAGAAACCAAGGTTATCGAACCAGTAGGAGCAGCAACTCTTCAGAAGGTTGTCAACGGCGCCAGAAAAATAGCTGTCGCAGGGAGTCTGGACTGTTGACGTGGAATCTGCACACAACACAATCAAACTACTTTGCCCCAACGAAACAGTGAGGTTGTCAATCTCACTGGCTTGCTGAAAACAAAGGATTAAACGTATGGTGTGGAAAATGAGTATTAAATTGCAGAGAATGAAAAAGGAACAGTTTGCAGTTTGTGGTTGTTTAATCAGTGTAAAAGAATGGACCGGGGTCCACAGTTCACTAGTGGTGTCTCTCCATAAAAGATAACTAACATGTTGGGTGAACAAATTACAGCTGGGCAATTGACGAATAGTGAGCGCATGACAATGCATATACATGACATGTTGACTACTATGATATTTAATTGGGCATTACGACATAATACATAGACCGTTATCCAACAGCATCTATGACTAATAATCCACCGCCGGGTTGTCATCCGAGTCCCCCGTTGGTATTAAGTTGCAAGCAACGGATAATTGCATTAAGTAAAGTGCGTAATGTAAACAAACACATATGCCCGTGGACATAGCATCGTTAGGTTATCCCTAGTGGCAACAGCACATCCACAACCTTAGAACTTTCTGTCACTGTCCCAGGTTAAACGGAGACATGAACCCACTATCTAGCATAAATACTCTCTCTTGGAGTTACAAGCATCTACTTGGCCAAAGCATCTACGAGTAACGGAAAGCATGCAAGATCTTAAATAACATATAAGATAGATTGATAATCAACTTGACATAATATTCAATATTCATCGGATCCCAGCAAACACAACATGTAGCATTACAATAATATGATCTTGATCATGTAGGGCAGCTCACAAGATCTAAACATGATGGCACAAAGTGGAGAGACAACCATCTAGCTACTGCTATGGACCCGTAGTCCAAGGATGAACTACTCACGCATCACTCCGGAGGCAGGCATGGCGATGTAGAAGCCTCCGGTGACGATTCCCCTCTCCGGCAGGGTGCCGGGAAGAGGTTCTGAACCCTCCCGAGCTAGGGTTGACGACGGCGGCGTCTCTGGAACTTTTCGTGGATATTTGCTCAGGTACTTAGGGTTTTCGCGTCGGGGGGAATAAGTAGGCGAAAGGGCGGCGGCTGCGGACCCCCGAGGGGCCCACACCACCCAGGGCGCGGCAGAGGGGGGCCCGCGCCCTGGTGCGTGTGGCCTCCTGGTGGCCCTCCTCTGCTGCTCCTTCGCTCCGTCAGGCGTGTTCTGGAAAAATAGGCACCCCCGTGTAGTTTCGTCCAATTCCGAGAATATTTCCAGACTAGCTTTTCTGGAATACAAAAACAGCAGAAAACAGGAACTGGCACTTCGGCATCTTGTTAATAGGTTAGTCCCAAAAAATGTATAAAAGTGATATAAAGTAGATGCAAAACATGTAGCAATTGGTATAAAACAAGCATGGAACATCAAAAATTATAGATACGTTTGAGACGTATCAGCATCCCCAAGCTTAGTTCCTACTCGTCCTCGAGTAGGTAAACGATAAAAACAAATAATTTTTGAGGTGACATGCTACTATCATAATCTTGATCATATAATATTGCAAGGCACATGTAAATGAATGAAGTGATCCAAGTCAATGGTCTATAATTTGCTACCAAATAGATAATGAGTAAACAATGAATCACACAAGCTAAACGTTTTCATGAATAGTACTTTCGAGACAAGCATCAAACAGTTTTGCATAAGTGTTAACTCATAAAGCAATAGTTTCTAATAAAGGTATTTAATCAACACAAAGGAAGAATTTAGTTTCAGCATTTGCTTCAACTTTCAACATATTTATCTCATGGATATTGTCAACACAAAGTAGTATAACAAGTCCAATACATTGCATATAACGCATGTTGTAACAAAGTTGACACTAGTGTTTGCTTGTGGAAGACAGAAAGAATAGGAAAACTGACTCAACATAAAAGTAAAAGAAAGGCCCTTCGCAGAGGGAAGCAGGGATTAAATCATGTGCTAGAGCTTTTAGGTTTTTGAAAGCATATAGAGATTGCATAAAATATTTGATACTCCTCCCAACCTTGCTAACACAAGCCATGGCTAACCGAATCCTCGGGTGCCTTCCATCAATCACATACCATGGAGGAGTATCTATTTTTGAGAGGTGTTTGTTAATTGTCAACGAATGGTAGCGGGTGAGAACAGTATTCTACCTGTCGAACGGACTTTTAAGAGCGGCTCCCATGAAGGACGTTATTTCTACCAGCAAGGCAGATCATCCCTCTTTCTCTTTGGTTTACACACATTCAGGTATTTCACTGTTTGTCATTGCTTACTGATGAATCAGGGCAAAAGTGTGAAGAGAATTAATTGGTTAAAGTTGTAATTAATTGGGACTGGGCACCCCGTTGCCAGCTCTTTTTGCAAGTTATTGGATAAGCGGATGTATATGCCACTAGTCCAGGTGTAAAAGTCCACTCGACAAATAGAATAAAGAATAACCACACTAATTCCTCATGAGCTAGTAAACATTGACACAAAAAGGGAATAATAACATTTTGAATAATTTAAAGGTAGCACATGAAAAATTTACTTGGAGTGGCAAGGAAATACCACATATAGGTAGTTATGGTGGACACAAATGGCATGGATTTTGGCTCAAGGATTTGGATGCACGAGAAGCATTCCCTCTCAGTACAGAGTTTAGGCTAGCAAGGTTATGTAAGCAAACAAGAATATCAACCCGTACACCAAGTTTTATATGACAAACATATTGCAAACGTTATAAGACTTCATACCGTCTTCCTTGTTAACCAAACCCTGTTATTAGAAAATATCTAGACCTTAGAGGTACCACCGATGCAAACCAAATTTTCAACAAGCTTTACGGTAGTTCTTCACTAATAGGCTTAACTCATGTGATGCACAATTTAATCATGATCTACTTGTTAACTCAAAACAATTGACAAGCATCAAGTTATCCATTTTAGTGATCTACAAGATTAAGCAAGTTTTTCCTTATACCAATTACCACATGCAACATTTTCTGAACCAACCAAACACCAATCAATTTATTTCATCAACTCTCCAAACAAATATAAGTGAAGCAAGAGAGTACTTTCTACAAAAGAAAGCTAATAGCTCTGACAAGAGATACATGAAAACAAGAGCTAAAAGCTGAACAGCGCTAGATATGAATACTCAACAAATATAAGTGAAGAATAGGAGTATTCTCATGAAAAAGCGGAGCGTGTCTCTCTCCCAATCAAGAATGCTAGGGTCCAGTCAAGCTTTATTGAAAATAAAATGCAATACTGAAAATAAAAGCACACAGACGCTCCAAGAAAAGCACATATGATGTGAAAGAATTAAAATATAGTTTCACTAGAGATGACCTGATAATTTTGACGATGAAGAAGGGGATGCCTTGGGCATCCCCAAGCTTAGACGCTTGAGTCTTCTTGAAATATGCTGGGGAGATCCATGGGAGCCTCCCCAAGCTTAAGCTCTTCACTCTTCTTGATCCTATTATATCATCCTTCTCTCTTGACCCTTGAAAACTTCCGTCACACCAAACTCAAAGTAGATCTCATTAGAGGGTTAGTGCATAATCAAAAATTCACATGTTCTTAAAGACGCAATATGATTTGTTACTTTAAACATTAGCTACAGCCACTGATGTTATGTGAAGCTCTTCCACCCAAAAAAGAATTTCACTCAACACTAGTAAAAGAGAGAATGCAAAATAAAAAGGCATAATCTGTCTAAAACAGAACAGTCCGCAAAGACGAATTTTTTCGAGGCACTTACGACGCTCAGATCGAGAAACTCTGAACTAATGAAAGTTTCAGACATTCATAAAGATTACGCACAAAAATTTCAGATTTAATTAACAATCTGGTGATTTTAGGAATTTCGTACAGTGAACAGCAAAAATCTGTTTCTGCGCAGCAATCAAAATTAAGCATCATCTTATCATTAGAGGCTACTCTTGGCACAACAATGCGAGAAAATAAAGATACAAAGGAGTTGCTACAGAAGTAAACAAACTCCTTGACTCAATAAAAGAAAAATTGCAGAAAAATAAAATGGGTTGCCTCCCATAAGCGCTTTTCTTTAACGCCTTTTAGCTAGGCACAAAGCATGCATCAAGTATTACCAAGTGAAGAAGCATCAACATTGTAATTTGTTCGAACAATAGAATCATAAGGTGGCTTAATCTTCTTCCTAGGAAAGTGTTCCATACCTTTCTTGAGAGGAAATTGATATTTTATATTCCCTTCTTTCATATCAATAATAGCACCTACAGTCCTAAGAAAAGGTCTTCCCAGCACAATAGGGCATGATGGATTGCACTCAATATCCAAGACAATAAAATCAACGGGGACATAATTGTTGTTAACCATGATAAGAACATCATCAATTCTTCCCAAAGGTTTTTTAATAGTAGAATCAACAAGGTGAACATCCAAGTAACAATTTTCCAAAGGTGCTAAATCAAGCATATCATATAATCTTTTAGGCATAACAGAAATACTAGCACCAAGGTCACACAAAGCATTGCAATCAAAGTCATTCAATTTCAATTTAATGATGGGCTCCCAACCATCTTCTAACTTCCTAGGGATAGAAGCTTCATGTTTTAATTTCTCTTCCCTAACTTGTATGAGAGCATTAGTAATATGTTTAGTAAAAGCCATGTTTATAGCACTAGCATTAGGACTTCTAGCTAGCTTTTGCAAGAACTTAATTACTTCAGAAATATTGCAACCATCAAAATCAAAGTCATTATCATCAAAAGTAATGGAATTATTCTCTTCCTTATTGCTAGAAATTTCAGCATCTTTATCAAGGACAGTTTCAGAGTTATCAGGCAATTTAGGACATTTTGCAATAGAAGTGGAAACATTACCAACACCAACTATCTTGCCATTAATGGTAGGAGGTTTGTTAACACTTGAGTTTGAAGCATTTTCAGAAGTAGTAATAGTATAAACTCTAGCAATATTATTCTTTCTAGCAATTTCATCCTCTCTTTCCCATCTAGCATGCAATTCAGCTAACATCCTCACATTGTTATCAATTTTAACTTGTATAGCATTGAGAGTTTTGCTCTCTTTAACATCATGAGGCATGTTCTTTAGTTTCAATAAGTCAACATCAAGAGCAAGACTATCAACTTTAGAGGAAAGCACATCAATTTTCCCAAATTTCTCCTCAACAGTTTTATTGAAAGCAGTTTGTGTACTAATAAAATCCTTAAGCATAACTTCAAGATCAGAGGGTACACTCTTATTATTGTTGTAGGAGTTACTATAGGAATTTCCATAACCATTGCCACTATTAGAAGGATAGGGCCTATAATTGCTATTACCAAAATTATTCCTATAAGCATTGTTGTTGAAATTATTATTTTTAATGAAGTTCACATCAACATGCTCTTCTTGAGCAACCAAAGAAGCTAAAGGAACATTATTTGGATCAACATGTGTTTGACCATTTGCAAGCATAGACATAATAGTATCAATTTTGGCACTCAAGGAGGAGGTTTCCTCAACAGAATTTACCTTCTTACCTGTTGGAGCTCTCTCGGTGTGCCACTCAGAATAATTAATCATCATATCATCAAGAAGCTTTGTTGCAGCACCCAAAGTGATGGACATAAAGGTACCTCCAGCGGCCGAATCCAATAAATTCCTCGAAGAAAAATTTAATCCTGCATAGAAGGTTTGGATGATCATCCAAGTAGTCAGTCCATGAGTGGGACAATTTTTAACCAATGATTTCATTCTCTCCCATGCTTGAGCAACATGTTCATTATCAAATTGCTTAAAATTCATTATGCTACTTCTCAAAGAAATAATCTTAGCAGGAGGATAATATTTTCCAATAAAAGCATCTTTGCATTTAGTCCATGAATCAATACTATTTCTAGGCAAAGATAGCAACCATTCTTTAGCACGTCCTCTCAAGGAGAAAGGAAAAAGTTTCAGTTTAATAATATCACCATCTACTTCCTTGAGCTTTTGCATTTCACAAAGTTCAACAAAGTTATTAAGGTGAACAGCAGCATCATCAGTACTAACACCAGAAAATTGCTCTTTCATAACAAGATTTAAAAGTGCAGGTTTAATTTCATAAAATTCTGCTGAAGCAGCAGGTGGAGCAATAGGTGTGCATATGAAATCATTGTTGTTCGTGCTAGTGAAATCACACAACTTAGTGTTCTCAGGAGTACTCATTTTAGCAGAAATAAAAACAGTACAGAAAATAACTTGAAAGTAAACTAGATGCAAGTAACTAATTTTTTTGTGTTTTTGATAATTGAAAGCAAACAAGATAAAATAAAATAAACTAAGCAAGACAAAAACAAAGTAAAGAGATTGGAAGCGTGAAACTCCCCTTGCAGAAGACTGCTGTCTCCCCGGCAACGGCGCCAGAAAAATAGCTTGATGACGTGAAACACACGTTCGTTGGGAGACCCCAAGAGGAAGGTATGATGTAGTCAGCAGCAAGTTTTCCCTCAGAAAGAAACCAAGGTTATCGAACCAGTAGGAGCAGCAACTCTTCAGAAGGTTGTCAACGGCGCCAGAAAAATAGCTGTCGCAGGGAGTCTGGACTGTTGACGTGGAATCTGCACACAACACAATCAAACTACTTTGCCCCAACGAAACAGTGAGGTTGTCAATCTCACTGGCTTGCTGAAAACAAAGGATTAAACGTATGGTGTGGAAAATGAGTATTAAATTGCAGAGAATGAAAAAGGAACAGTTTGCAGTTTGTGGTTGTTTAATCAGTGTAAAAGAATGGACCGGGGTCCACAGTTCACTAGTGGTGTCTCTCCATAAAAGATAACTAACATGTTGGGTGAACAAATTACAGCTGGGCAATTGACGAATAGTGAGCGCATGACAATGCATATACATGACATGTTGACTACTATGATAT
Source organism: Poa pratensis (assembly GCA_947311845.1). Lineage (NCBI taxonomy): Eukaryota > Viridiplantae > Streptophyta > Magnoliopsida > Poales > Poaceae > Poa > Poa pratensis. Next base: position 56,162,644 of record CAMZMU010000047.1, on the reverse strand, counting down.
TTAATTGGGCATTACGACATAATACATAGACGTTATCCAACAGCATCTATGACTAATAATCCACCGCCGGGTTGTCATCCGAGTCCCCCGTTGGTATTAAGTTGCAAGCAACGGATAATTGCATTAAGTAAAGTGCGTAATGTAAACAAACACATATGCCGTGGACATAGCATCGTTAGGTTATCCCTAGTGGCAACAGCACATCCACAACCTTAGAACTTTCTGTCACTGTCCCAGGTTAAACGGAGACATGAACCCACTATCTAGCATAAATACTCTCTCTTGGAGTTACAAGCATCTACTTGGCCAAAGCATCTACGAGTAACGGAAAGCATGCAAGATCTTAAATAACATATAAGATAGATTGATAATCAACTTGACATAATATTCAATATTCATCGGATCCCAGCAAACACAACATGTAGCATTACAATAATATGATCTTGATCATGTAGGGCAGCTCACAAGATCTAAACATGATGGCACAAAGTGGAGAGACAACCATCTAGCTACTGCTATGGACCCGTAGTCCAAGGATGAACTACTCACGCATCACTCCGGAGGCAGGCATGGCGATGTAGAAGCCTCCGGTGACGATTCCCCTCTCCGGCAGGGTGCCGGGAAGAGGTTCTGAACCCTCCCGAGCTAGGGTTGACGACGGCGGCGTCTCTGGAACTTTTCGTGGATATTTGCTCAGGTACTTAGGGTTTTCGCGTCGGGGGGAATAAGTAGGCGAAAGGGCGGCGGCTGCGGACCCCCGAGGGGCCCACACCACCCAGGGCGCGGCAGAGGGGGGCCCGCGCCCTGGTGCGTGTGGCCTCCTGGTGGCCCTCCTCTGCTGCTCCTTCGCTCCGTCAGGCGTGTTCTGGAAAAATAGGCACCCCCGTGTAGTTTCGTCCAATTCCGAGAATATTTCCAGACTAGCTTTTCTGGAATACAAAAACAGCAGAAAACAGGAACTGGCACTTCGGCATCTTGTTAATAGGTTAGTCCCAAAAAATGTATAAAAGTGATATAAAGTAGATGCAAAACATGTAGCAATTGGTATAAAACAAGCATGGAACATCAAAAATTATAGATACGTTTGAGACGTATCAATGTGTAGGAATTATCAAAAATACAAGAGGAAACCTTGTTGGAGTCGAATTGGGACTTTCCTGAAATCTGTCTGAAAACTCTTTTTGAAGATGGGCTCGTTTGGGCCCGAAGACGGCGTCCCACGGAAGTCTCGCCGAAGACAAAGTTGCAGGAAATTTTACGGCGAACGTTCTAGACATAAAATTCGCCTGATTCCAAGTACGGACGGCCGACATATGCCCGATTTACTGCAACCCTAGATGGGATGACGGAAATCCGAGAAGCTATATAAAGGGAGGAAACCTAACTCGTGGAGGACTCCTCCACCCACGAATTGCAGTCACCAAAAGCCACGTTTTTGCCTCCCCCATGGATTCCATCCCATAGGGGAGGGCTCCTGATGACCCACAAGTATAGGGGATCGCAACAGTCTTCGAGGGAAGTAAAACCCAATTTATTGATTCGACACAAGGGGAGCCAAAGAATACTTGAGAGCCTTAACAGCGGAGTTGTCAATTCAGCTGCACCTGTGAATAGTCTTGCTCGACACAGATTATCAGTAGCAACAGTTTTATAGCAGTAGTAGCGGTGAAATAATAGCAGCAGTAAATAGAGACAGCAGTAGTGATTGCAGTAAACAGTAGGATTAAAACACTGTAGGCATAGGGATGGATGAACGGGCGCTGCATGGATAAGATAGCTCATATAATAATCAAGACATAGGCATTGCAGATAATAATGATAAAGCATCCAAGTACTAAGTAAACATAGGCATGTGTTCCGTATATAGTCGTACGTGCTCGCAATGAGAAACTTGTACAACATCTTCTGTCCTACCAGCCGGTGGCAGCCGGGCCTCAAGGGAATCTACTGGTAATTAAGGTACTCCTTTTAATAAAGTACCGGAGCAAAGCATTAACACGCCGTGAACACATGTGATCCTCACATCGCAGCCATTCCCCTCGGCTGTCCCAATTATTGTCACTTTGGGACCGCGGGTTCCGGACAACAATATGTGTATACAACTTGCAGGTATGATCAATAAACAGTGCATATCATTATGAAACAATAACATGTTCAGATCTGAAATCATGGCACTCGGGCCCTAGTGACAAGCATTAAGCTCAACAAGTTGCAACAACATCAATAAGTACTAACAACGGATACTGGGCACCATGCCCTAATGATCTTATAACTTATTACATGAACAATCTCATCCAATCCCTACCATCCCCCTCAGCCTACAGCAGGGAATTACTCACACATGGATGGGGGAAACATGGATGGTCGATGGAGAAGCGTCGGTGATGATGATGGCGATGATCTCCTCCAATTCCCCGTCCCGGCGGAGTGCCAGAACGGAGTTTCTGGTCCCCGAAATAGGTTTCGCGATGGCGGCGGCGTACGGTGATGTTTCTGGATGAAGTGGACGACCCCCTCGCGTTTTAGGTCAGAGAGGGTTAAGTAGTCGAAAGGGGGACTCGGGGAGGTGCCGAGTCGCCCTCCTCAGTGGCTGGCGCGGTGGGCCCCAGGCCGCGCCACCATGTGGTTTGGGCCACTCGTGGCCCATCTCGCCTCCCCTTCTGGCTCCGTGAGTCTTCTGGTAAAATAGGAGGTTTGCGATCTTTTCTGGTGTTTTTCCCGAAAGTTGACTTTCTGCACAAAAACAAGACACCAGGGCAATTCTGCTGAAAACAGCGTTAGTCCGCATTAGTTGTATTCAAAACACACAAGTTAGAGGTAAAACAATAGCAAAAGTGTTCGGGAAAGTAGATACGTTTTGGACGTATCAACTCCCCCCAAGCTTAGCTTATTGCTTGTCCTCAAGCAATTCAGTTAACAACTGAGTGCGATAAAAGACTTTCACGAACACATTTGCTTCATATGATGCATATATTCTCACTATATGAACAAATGCTTAGGCAATTCAAGATGAGGCAAATGCAAATAATGTCACTCAATAGGCATGTAAACTATGAAAAGATACCAACATACTAATAGCGACAAACATGAAACATATTAATTCACAAGATTGTAATGCTCATAATAGGATATGATAAGATGGTATCTCGCTTGCCCGTTTTTGTACAGCAAAACATAAATGCCCAGGCACCTCTGAAGTTCATGGGAAGACTAGAATCAAAGATATCAAAGATAAAAGCATCAAAGTTATATCACAGTTAACCACATTCTGGGACAAGCACATTACACTAAGAATGACAACTATGCTCTCGAGAAAGTGCTCAAAGAAAGGATGGTGACTCAACATGAAAGTAAAAGATTGGCCCTTCGCAGAGGGAAGCAGGGATTATCATGTGCTAGAGCTTTTTATTTTTAAAACAGAAGCAAAATTGTTTTGGGAAGTGTTTGTTGTTGTCAACGAATGGTAGTGGGTACTCTAACCCCCTTGTCAACCAGACTTTCAAGAGCGGCTCCCATGAAGGACGTTATTTCTACCAGCAAGGTAGATCATCCCTCTTCTCTTTTGTTTACACATGTATTTTAGTTTCATTATGGGTGACACTCCCCCCAACCTTTGCTTGCACAAGCCATGGCTAACCGAATCCTCGGGTGCCTTCCAACATTCACATACCATGGAGGAGTGTCTATTTGCAAATTAAGTTGCTTACTGATAAATCAGGGCAAAACATGTGAAGAGAATTATTGATGAAAGTTATAATTAATTGGGACTGGGCACCCCGTTGCCAGCTCTTTTTGCAAAATTATTGGATAAGCGGATGTATATGCCACTAGTCCATTGGTGAAAGTCTGAATGACAAGATTGAAAGATAAAACACCACATACTTCCTCATGAGCTATAAAACATTGACACAAATTGAGAAGTACTTTGAAGGTTTTAAAGGTAGCACATGAAAATTTACTTGAATGGTTCGAAATGCCATGCATAGGTATTTATGGTGGACACTTTGGAATAACTTGGTTTTCATGGTTTTGGAAGCACGAGCAGCATTCCCGCTCAGTACAAGTGAAGGCTAGCAATAGACTGGGAAGCGACAATCAAGAGAGCAATAACCGTCATAATCATGCTTGCGACAAAATGAAATTAATTGAGACATAAAAGTGATACAAGAACTCTGAGTCAAAATAAATCATCAAGGCTTAATTGACTTTTGTTTTTCAGTCATACGCATGCATGAGCATGTGCCAAGTCAATTCGAATGAATTATTCAGAGGAGGATACCACAATGTCATACCCTCTATGAATAGAACAATGCAAGCAAACATCAACATAACATGCTACCACTATTAATAAATTGGGACCGATCATGAGAGAACAAGAACTACTAAGCATCCACTAAATGACATATACCTCACATGAACCAACTAAGCATGCTCACATAGATGAGTATATGTACAAAAATGAAAACAAATAGAGTTCATACCAGCCTCTCACCCCAACTCAAGTTGTTGTAGATCATCCTTATTGCTTTTTCACTTGTGTTGCTTCGAATGATAAGAATGAAAACCAAGCTCCATCGGAGTCACGGATGGCTGTCCAACTCTGAAAACACTATACAAAACCAAAAAGAAACAACAAATATTTTTGGGTTTTCGAGTTTTTGAAACAAGAGCAAAAAGAAACAAACAATAAAGCAAAATATTTTTGGATTTTTGAATAACAAACCGAATTTTAAAACTAAGCAAACTAATACTGAAACTTAAAGAAACAAATGAAGAGAAACAACAGAAATATTTTTGGTCTTTTTGTGTTTTGGAATGCAGCAATAAAAGGTAAACAATTAAAAAGAAAGAAAGAAAGAAAACTGCAACATGGATATACAAAGTATCGACAAGATATGATATGTAAATGAGTGAGATGTCGATATACCTCCCCCCAAGCTTAGGCTTTTGGCCTAAGTGGAGATCAACCCCATGGTGCCCAGGAAGTGGCGCCTCCATAGTACGACGAGGAAGGGCCCTCGTCCTGGTAAGAGCTGGATGACGCTCCAAGGTAAGTGACGGTGTAGCCATCATCAGGTGCTTCTCCCTCCTCCTGGTGCTGCTGGTGAAAGCCTCGCACTCTAAGCTGCTCCTCCAACGCCTCCTTGGAGTACGACCACGGTCTCCTGTGTATAGGGAACAGATCGGCCTGGGGCAAAGGCACTTCATATTCATCCCCGTTAGTAAATAAAACTTTGTAAACAATGTTTCCTAAATGAGAATTAGGTGTGACAAACTGATGGCCTTTCATAGCAGAAATATCAAGTCTGAAAGGGGTTAGCTTCTCATCATTAGGACTAACGGAAAGACCTAGATATGCGATAACTCGTGAAGCAACAATTCCTCCATAAATAGGTCCACTAGCAGCCAAACGGCGAGCAATAAGGGCACCAAGGTTGTAAGCAGTGTTACCATTAAGTGCAGCAGCAAGAAAAGCAAGATGATAATTAGAAATGTTACTGGTGTTTTCCCTACCAAGAATGCTAGTAGCAAGATAATAAACGAAATATCTAATGGCAGGGAATTGGATGTTCCTTATCTTGCCGCGCTGAGCGATGCGGTCATCGTCGTTGGTCACTCCTCGGTAAAGTTCCACAAAGTCTTTGGTGTTCCCTGCAATCTTCTTTGCTGTACCTAAGGAGCAATATCTATGGCAGCACAAAAGTCTCCCAAGTCCATTGTAACAGGCCTGTCATAAATCTTAAATTGGACAGTAGGCGCATAAGATGAATTCACAAATTTAAAACTCTCAACAAAAGTTTTGGTGAGCCAATAATGTTGGTCGCCCTCATCCTGCATATAAGTGGTTAGGCCAACTCTCTGGATAAGGAACATGAAGTCATCAAGCAACCCTGCATTACGCAAAAACTCCATGCATGGAAAGGATGAAGCATTTGGGATTTGGTCATCCCCTCCATCTCCAATGTTCGGTGCAATGACATCCTCATCATAGGAACGCCTAACTCGAGTAGATGCCCTCAAAGGCCTTCTTGCTCTCTGAGAATCCCTTTCAAACACCTCCCCAAAGGTGTGGTTATGCATTTTCCTTTTCTGAAATTTTTTAACAAACATTATAAAAAATGATTTTGAGACATACAAATGAGGGGAACTACTATATGAACTTGCTAGAGGACTAAACATGCATCAAAACTGATTATATCAACATAGAACAAGCATGCATACTCACTTAACAAGTCACCTACAGCAGCAAAATACTCAAGGTATACTCTAAACAAAATTCTACTTGGATACATGGAGGAGTCACATACCGAGAGCAATGCCCCAAATCTCAGCAGCTGAGATGGGCTGAACAAAGAGATCGAAATCGCGAGGAAGAACAGCAAAAACTCGAGTGTGAGAGAGAAAAACGAGCTGAGTGATGCAAGAGGAAGAAGTGGTAGGTGGGGGAACTGCTGGAGGGCCAAGGGTGCCCCACCTCAGTGGCTGGCGCGGCCAAGGGGGCAGCCGCGCCACCATGTGGTTTGACCCCATGGTGGGTCCCCTTGGTCAGCACCAGGCACTCCCACGATGCTCTTTGAAAAATAGGACCAATGGTATAATTTTTACAGATTTTGAAAACTTTCAATTTGCATGAAATCTGGATATTTAAATTAATAAAACTTGGGCAGAAAAATTATTTTTAAAATTCAAAACAACTAAACTTTTGCAACCTAATTATCACTACAGGAGGTAAAACAAAGTTGAAGAAAGAAATGCTGTTTAGCTCTTTATGTATGCAAATACATTTGATAACAAGGTTGATCAAGTCTTGGCACCAAATAAATTTACATGACACAAATGATTTAAACATCATGAAACACTCATGTTACCTTGTATTGTATTGATATGGATCCAATCATAATGTTTTGATATCCTTCTTGATGATCATATATAGGGCAATCAATACTTCCCACTTTGATAGTTTTAAAATTGGAGATGGTATTGACTCCATAAATCTTGTCAACTTTCTTGGGGAAATAAACAGTATGTTCTTTATCATTAACATTGAAAGTTACTTTTCCTTTATTGCAATCAATAACAGCACCTGCAGTATTTAGAAAAGGTCTTCCAAGAATAATAGACATATTATCATCTTCAGGCATTTCAAGAACAACAAAATCAGTCAAAATTAAACAATTGTTAGCCACTTGAACAGGGACATCCTCACAAATGCCAACAGGAACAGCAGTAGATTTATCAGCCATTTGCAAAGATATATCAGTAGGTATCAATTTATCAAGATAGAGTCTCTTATAGAGAGAAAAAGGCATAACACTAACTCCTGCTCCCAAATCACATAAAGCAGTTCTAACATAATTATTCTTGATGGAGCAAGGGATGGTTGGTATACCTGGATCTCCAAGCTTCTTAGGAACCTTGCCATTGAAAGAATAATTAGCAAGCATAGTAGAAATTTCCTCATTAGGAATTTTCCTCTTGTTAGAAACAATATCTTTCATATACTTTGAGTAAGGAGGCAATTTAATAGCATCAGTCAAAGGAATTTGCAAGAACAAGGGTTTCATCCATTCACAAAATTTATTATAATGTTCTTCTTCCTTTGATTTTAGTTTCTTAGTTGGAAAAGGCATTTGCTTTTGAACCCAAGGTTCCCTTTCATTACCATGTTTCTTAGCAATGAAGTCTTCCTTAGTGTACTTTGTGTTTTTAGTATGCTTTTCAGGTTCCTTTTCACTAACTTCTTTATCAAGAGCATCATTTTTATCCTTATCACTATCAAGTTCATTACCACTTTCAGTTTCAGCATCAGAGATAGATATACTATTAGGATCATTAACAGTTTCAGAGGATTCTACAACATTTTTATGTTTCTTCTTCTTCTTTTTCTTAGAAGGAGAAACTGGATTTTCAGCTAGTTGAGAATCTTGTTCAATTCTTTTAGGTGTCCCTCAGGATATAAAGGATCCTGAGTATGAGCTCCACTTCTAGTGCTAACATAGACAGGTTTTAATTTTTCTTTAGAAGCATTGGCTAACATGTCTTGTTGCACTTTAGTGAGTTGATCAATTTGAGTTTGAACCATATGGAAATGTTTAATAAGCATCTTAACATCATTGGAGGTTCTCTCCACAATATCATGCAACTTACTAATAGCTAGAGAATTTTCATGCAAATGATTCTCTACTCTCATATTAAAATTATCTTGCTTAATAACATAATTATCAAATTCATCTAAGCATTGATCAGGTGGTTTAGAGTAGGGAATATCTCCTTCATCGAACCTGTGGAGAGAGTGAACCTCAATTATGGATGGATGAGGAATTGGCTTACACAAATCTTCAATAGGTGGAAGGTTCTTCACATCTTCAGATTTAATACCCTTCTCAATGAGAGTCTTCTTGGCCTCCCTCATTGTTTCATCATTCAATTCAATCATACCTCCCCTCTTCTTTGATATTGGTGTCGGTGTAGGTGTGGGGGTCGGCGCAGGTAGAGTCCAATCATCATAATTCTGGCTGATTTTAGCCAATAATTCTTCAGCTTCTTCAGGGGTTCTTTTCCTGAAAACACAACTAGCACAACTATCCAGATATGCTCTAGATTCAATAGTTAGTCCACTGTAAAATATATCAAGTAGATCATGCTTTTCCAAATCATGTCCAGGCCGAGCTCTGATAAGAGAGCAAAACCTTGTCCATGCCTCTGGAAGTTTCTCTTCATCTTCCTGGTCAAAGTTATAAATTCTCTGCAAAGCATCATGTTGAGCACTAGCAGGGAAATATTTCTGAAAGAAAACATCAAGCAAACCAGTAGGACTAGTAATAGAACCAGGAGACAAGTTGTTATACCAAGCTTTAGCATCATCTTTTAATGAGAAAGGAAAAATCTTAGCAACAAAATAGCTACGCTTCTTAATATCATCAGAAAATAAGCCACTCAAAGTAGAGAGCTCATTCATGTGCTCTACAGCACTTTCACTCTTAGTGCCACAAAAAGGAGTTTTCTCAACAATAGATATATGAGATAAATCAAGAGAAAAATCATAATCCTTATCTTTAATGTTTATAGGAGAAGTGGCAAACTTAGGATCAGGTGACAACTTGTATTTAACAGCATGTTGTGCAAGAAAATTTCTCATATTACTTGCACCAGTAGTAGCATTACATTTATCAATAAAATCATCATCAAGTTCCACATAAGTTTCATCAGGATCATCATCACAAGTATAATCCCTTAACTCAGGTGAATAAACAGGAGTAGTAGGACTTCCATTAGGTGTTCTAGTATTTTCAAGTTGTTTAGACTTAGCAATAGCAGCATCTAAAAGTGGACCTAATGAAATATTCTCATCAATCACAGTAGAAGCATCATCAACATTATCAGAGGCAATTTCAGATTCAGCAGTAGTACCAACACGTGAAGATTGTGGTGGTGTAACAAGTTGACTCAATACAGATGGTGAGTCAAGAGCAGCAGAGGTACTAAGTGTCGTACCTTTTCTTGTAGTGGATGGCAATACACGGACCCTCTCATCACGAGCTTTACCCATGATGAATAAATTTCAGCGAGCAATATAGATCACAAGTGAACTCACAAATAAAGCTATGCTCCCCGGCAACGGCGCCAGAAAATAGTCTTGATGACCCACAAGTATAGGGGATCGCAACAGTCTTCGAGGGAAGTAAAACCCAATTTATTGATTCGACACAAGGGGAGCCAAAGAATACTTGAGAGCCTTAACAGCGGAGTTGTCAATTCAGCTGCACCTGTGAATAGTCTTGCTCGACACAGATTATCAGTAGCAACAGTTTTATAGCAGTAGTAGCGGTGAAATAATAGCAGCAGTAAATAGAGACAGCAGTAGTGATTGCAGTAAACAGTAGGATTAAAACACTGTAGGCATAGGGATGGATGAACGGGCGCTGCATGGATAAGATAGCTCATATAATAATCAAGACATAGGCATTGCAGATAATAATGATAAAGCATCCAAGTACTAAGTAAACATAGGCATGTGTTCCGTATATAGTCGTACGTGCTCGCAATGAGAAACTTGTACAACATCTTCTGTCCTACCAGCCGGTGGCAGCCGGGCCTCAAGGGAATCTACTGGTAATTAAGGTACTCCTTTTAATAAAGTACCGGAGCAAAGCATTAACACGCCGTGAACACATGTGATCCTCACATCGCAGCCATTCCCCTCGGCTGTCCCAATTATTGTCACTTTGGGACCTCGGGTTCCGGACAACAATATGTGTATACAACTTGCAGGTATGATCAATAAACAGTGCATATCATTATGAAACAATAACATGTTCAGATCTGAAATCATGGCACTCGGGCCCTAGTGACAAGCATTAAGCTCAACAAGTTGCAACAACATCAATAAGTACTAACAACGGATACTAGGCACCATGCCCTAATGATCTTATAACTTATTACATGAACAATCTCATCCAATCCCTACCATCCCCCTCAGCCTACAGCAGGGAATTACTCACACATGGATGGGGGAAACATGGATGGTCGATGGAGAAGCGTCGGTGATGATGATGGCGATGATCTCCTCCAATTCCCCGTCCCGGCGGAGTGCCAGAACGGAGTTTCTGGTCCCCGAAATAGGTTTCGCGATGGCGGCGGCGTACGGTGATGTTTCTGGATGAAGTGGACGACCCCCTCGCGTTTTAGGTCAGAGAGGGTTAAGTAGTCGAAAGGGGGACTCGGGGAGGTGCCCGAGTCGCCCTCCTCAGTGGCTGGCGCGGTGGGCCCCCGGGCCGCGCCACCATGTGGTTTGGGCCACTCGTGGCCCATCTCTGACTCCCCTTCTGGCTCCGTGAGTCTTCTGGTAAAATAGGAGGTTTGCGATCTTTTCTGGTGTTTTTCCCGAAAGTTGACTTTCTGCACAAAAACAAGACACCAGGGCAATTCTGCTGAAAACAGCGTTAGTCCGCATTAGTTGTATTCAAAACACACAAGTTAGAGGTAAAACAATAGCAAAAGTGTTCGGGAAAGTAGATACGTTTTGGACATATCAGCTCCCAAGAAGCCATGAAGGAGGAAGGCTAAGGGGCGGCGCTCCCCCATGATGCCGGCGGCGGGAAGGAGCTCCCCGCGCCACCGCGTGCCTCTCAGCCGTCTTCACCGCCATCTCCATCACCAACTCCTCCTTTTATTCAGTGGTTTATCCTCCCACAAAACTCTGTACCGTCCTATGTAAACATGTTGTTTGATGCTATAATATTTATCCTATGATCTATGACATGTTTGTGTAGTTTATTTGTCTTTTGATTGCTTGGTTGAATATCTTTGGTTCATTAGAGTTGTAAGTTGATATGGTACTGTCCTTTGGTGTACATTATACTTGTGCGCGCATGGATCAAACATCACGGGGTTGGTAGTATTTGTAAACGAAGGGGGGAGTCCTGCCAGAGTGACAGAAACCTAAGGGCGCGAACCGGTTAGTTACACGTATGGGAGTAAGAGGACCTTAAACTTAAGGCTATGGTTGGGAAAACTTTAATGCATTGTTAGTATTCACGGATGCTTTCTAACAATCGAATCATATAGTACTTGTAATCCCAAGTAGTGGAGTGCATGTATATTTAGCCTCTCCCACATAGAAAACTGCATCGAAGAAAATGAACCCGATATATTCGGTAATTAATCTTGGACAAAGACATCACAATTACCACCACTTTTCCACACTCATGGTACTGTTAGTTTATGGTTACTTAGTATACTTTATTGCTGCAGCACTAACATTTACTTTCTTGTTATTTATTATCTCGCAAAGCTATCTCTCATACCCGTATTGTAGTCTAGTTTTATTTCCTAGATAAAGTAAACGTTTAGTATGCGTAGAGTTGTATCAGTGGTTGATAGAACTTGAGAGAATACTTATCCTACCTTTAGCTCCTCGTTGGGTTCGAGACTCTTACTTATCGAAAAGGCTACACGCGATCCCCTATACTTGTGGGTTATCACAACCACATAAGGTCATTATTAGCGTTCCTGATTAGTTGTTGGGTTATAGTTTTATATTGCTGGTTCACCACTTATGACCCCACATTTTTCCCTATTGTTTTACATTCTAAAAGAAAGTTAGGCTCCAGTCTTTTAAAAGATGCGGAAAGCTAAGAGGGATGGTGATCATCTCACTACAAGCTTGCGTAAGAGTAAAAGAGCTTCCAAGAATGAATCATTGGTCTAAGGTCTGCTAGATCTTCCTCTTTCCTGCTAGGTTTCCCCTCATATTTTCAGAGCTTTATTTGATTATTCATAGTTGCCTTAATGTTTTATTTCCTTAAACTAGGTCGCTTGCTTGGGGACTCTGATCAAGGTGTTCAGTTTGTGCTCAGTGATAGGGCAATATCATATTTTTCTAAAAGTGTCGCCTCTTTTACTCTGTACAATGGTGATTATATATGCTTAGTCTTCTCAGTTTTCCAACAAAATATATTGGAACATGACCAGTTATAAATAATTTAAATTTCGATGTTCTGTAGGAGACACAATCTTATTTTCATGCTCGGGCCACCTTACAAGGTTTCTGACTTCTGCAAGTTTGGTTAGAGATCTCAATGGTACAAATGAAGACCATGATGACTTGAAGGTTGGCACTGACAATCATCCTTTACTAATTTGCTCACTTCTGATAATTGTGTGCTTATTTCTTGCCTTATCCTTTTGTAGATTGAAGTGCGCCATGAAGGCAATGAAGTGTATATGGGGGTGATGGCTAAATTTGATTTGGATCGCAACTTTTCTATTGTCAATGTCCATGCGTTCTTTGATGTTCAGGTTGGATCTTTCCAACATGCACCGCAAATTATGTCCCATGGTGAGACATTAGTAGTTATAGGGCGTGGTGTCTCTGGTGAAATAATAGCCGAGAATGTGGAATCAGATGGTGATTCAAGGGTATCTGAGGATGATGAAGATCTTGATTGTAAAATCTCAGAGGTACACTTGCATGATGATATGATCATTTTATTCTATTTCTGTTATGCATGGAGGCAATAAGGATGATTTTTTTTTGTTTAACGCTTGTTCTATACAACTTCATTTTGTTCAAATTAAACCCTTGTTGCCTATCACCTTTGTTGAGTTATTAGGTTTGGGAAGGTGGGCCACTTGTTTCTGCTGATGGGAAGGTTGTTGGCATGAACCTTTTTATGACTACTACAAGAGCCGTTTTCTTACCATGGGGCACAATTCTCAAGCGTTTGGAGAATTACTGGACATCCCAGCAAAAGAAGACTGGTCTTGCACGGTCAAAAAATTCGAAGGTTTACATGTACGTCTATTGATGTATTCCCTTGTGTTCAACGACTCTATTCTACCTTAGCTCTTCTCGTAAAGGAGCTAATAAGGTAAGCCTTTTTGCGTGCCAGACAACATATGCATGCAATAATCTGAAACATTTGTTGTTGATCCTTAGCCTATTTGGCATCTGTGCTTTGTAGTTCACATGTTTTACTTTTTATATTAACTCGTTCCTTTGCCACCACAACCAAAATATTTGCTAACATTTGCCATGTATCACAGATTCCCAGTTGTCCTTGTACTAAATTGGTCATATTTCTTGTGCCAATGTTGAAAACTGTATATGTTTGTCTTATTGGAATGTGCATTATGGTCATGTTTTCATGAAACATTTTTCTCACGACTTGGGGTCCTCATTTCTCTATCTTCTTCCTTGCTTATGATTATACCCATGTAGATTTTGGCACCATTTTGCATATTAATGCACTGGTTTGATCCATTTTCCATTTTGGTTAGTAGTTAACTAGTCATTTTTATGTCCGGCAGGTTTGGAGCAAGACCCATAGGTGATAAATCTAACAGCCATCCAGAAGGAGAGTACACAGGCACTCCTGGAGACTGCTTAACATTGTGGTATTTTGCAAATTGTTGCAGTTTGTAATGGTAGTTATTTAGAAGATGTGCAAGTCTAGTGTTTACATTTATGTCAACTAATCTGACATTTTCACTTATACTCTTATATTTGTTAGATCTTATCAGTTACCTTATGTACATTGCATTCTTGGGTATGTTCATCCATGCCGACTTCAACGTTAGTTGTTGCTCAGGGCCTCAGGCTGTTGTAATGATATAACTAATGTTACATGCTAATCATGCTCAGAATTTATGTGAATTTATTTTCCTTGTATAATTTTAGTATATGTCAGTGCTGATCACTTGACCTTGTTGCTAGTACATGGAGATTTTCTCAATCAGGAGCAGTTAGATCTAGACTACATGGGTTACCCGAAGTTACCGTCCTCCGTGTTAGGAGGTGTGTCACTGCTTCTAAATTTGCTGACCTTTTACAGCAATCATGTACCAGTAATAACTATTCTACAATGTATATTTCTCCAGATGGCATGATTTTGGTTAATACTTTTGAAGGTTTTGGCGACATACATGGTGAAGGTGTCTGGAGAAAATTTGGTAAAAGAGCTTCTAACATAAATCGCAATGTTGTCGTACTGGCTTCATTCAATGGTGATTTTACAGTAATGTGCCATTTACTATTTCATCTCTGTTTTGATTACAACTAGCTAATAGACGGAATCATGGTACGTAGGAGAAAAAAGGTTTTTTGCATGCACGAGTTTTTTTATTGAATGGAATGGATCTACGATAATTTTGACATCAGCAAGCTTGGTTAGAAATTCTGCTGATGAGAACAAGATTGTTGAGAACTTGAGGGTTGGTGCTCCTTGTTCCGTAACTGTTGTTCTTTTGAGGTGCTGCTTAAGTCTCATCACTGTGTTATTTGCAGATTGAAGTGTTGCTTAGCAGCCAACTCAGAGAAGGGACGTTACAACATTATAGTCTACATTACAATGTTGCTCTAGTCAGTGTCAAGGATCGCCCTGCTCTTCGTCCATTAAATACTCTGCTTTGTTTGAACAAGACTTTTAAAGTAGCAGCAATAGGGCGTTGCTTCAAATCAGGCGCGTTAATGGCTACTAGTGGGGATCTGGTTTCCTGGACAGGCACACTTGATTGTAATTTCCTCTTAACTTCCACGTGTAAAATCACTAAGGTAATCCAGTGTTTTTTATTCCCTAATTTTTTTATGGTGATAGTAAATACTCTGTTTTTTACAAGGCGTAATTTGACCATCCAAAAGCGAGCTTTGACTGTAAATTCCCCTGACATTATTTTGCTTGCAGTTAACATGGCCATGAGAAAGCACTTTGGCATATGAATCTTATGTTTTTTTGGATTAATCAATGGTCAAAGCTTGAATTTGGACAGACAAAATACGCCTTGTATTTCTGAAAAAAGGAAGTATAGTTGCATTGGAATGAGTTTGCTAGCAATACCTGTTTGGAATAGAAATCACAGCTTGTTCATGTCGACTTGATAGGCTGGGATTGGAGGCCCTCTTCTTAGTATTGATGGAGATGTTATTGGCATGAACTTCTATGACAAGAGGATAGGACCCCCTTTCCTGCGTTTGGATAGAACTTACGAAATTCTAACATCGTTTGAGACAAAAAGGTATTCAAGTGTGAAAGGACACGGATGTCGCCTATAGGGGGGTGAATAGGCGATTAAAATTCTTTATGGTTTAGGCTTGAATAAATGCGGAATAAAACTAGCGTTTAATTTATCAAGCACGAAACCTAAACAAGCTAGATTTACCTATGTGCACCAACAACTTATGCTAAGCAATATAAACAACTAGGTGATAGCAAGATATATTACTTCAAGCTCGATGGCTATCACCAAGTAAATTGCATAAGTAAGAAGCTCGGGTATAGAAATACCGAGGCACTTGGAGACGATGATTTATCCCGAAGTTCACTTCCCAATGGAAGCTAGTCTCCATTGGAGCGGTGCGGAGTCACAAAGTGATCCCCGAATAGCCGTCAAATGGCACACCGTAATCTCCTTCGTGCCTCTACCAATGTAGAGTGCCACGAACCACTATGGGACACTTGAGTGTGGTCACCGAACCCGTACAAGGACGAGGCTCACTCCACAACTTAATTGGAGGCTCTCACCGAATTCCCACGGCTCCCAAAGCCACAAGAATCACAAGGTTGGGGCGCGACTCCACAACTTAATTGGAGGCTCCCAACTATCCCACGAGCCACCAAAACTCCGAGATCAACAAGGACCGTCTAGGGCACTCCAAGTACCCAAGAGGAAAAGCTCTAGGGCACCCCAAGTACCCAAGAGTAACAAGCTTCTCAACTTCAACTTCCACGTATCACCGTGGAGAATTCAAACCGATGCAACCAATGCAATGGGCAAGAACACAAGAAGTGCTCAAAATCCTTCACTTTCAAATCCCACCAAAGCAACTAATGCTATTGGGGGAGAAGAAAGGAAGAACAAAGAGAAACACCAAATCCCTCCAAGATCTAGATCAAAAAGCTTCTCCTCACTTAGAGGAGAGATTCATTGGTGGAATGATAGATCTAGATCTCCTCTCTCTTTTCCCTCTAATTGGAAGCAATAATCATGGTGGAATAGAGAGATAGCAAAGCTTCAAAGGGTCAACAATGGAGGTCAAAACCGTGCTCAAGAGTTGGGGAAACTTTGGGGAAGAAGACCCATTTTATAGTTCCCAAAAATCCGACCGTTTGGTACAGATTCGTGCAATCCGGAATTGGTTCGGATTTGGTTCGGAATTCCGGTTGACTCGGAATAATCCGGATGAAAACCAACTAGAATCCGGACTGAGTACAGTATTGAAAAGCCAGTTCGGATCCAGTTCGAAATTGGTCCGGAAAATTCCGACCCATTCGGAATTGGTCCGGAATTCCGACTGGCTCGGAATTCCTGGAACACACGGACGATTAACGCAATAACTTATGCATACGAACTCCGTTTTCGATGTTCTTGGGCTCGTTGGAATCACCACAACGAGCACGATAAGATGATGCAGGAAAACATCATAGTCCAACAAGGGAGTATAAAACCAAATGTAGAAAGGTGAAACCTCTCTATAGAAGATGAACCGGGAGAAACTCCAAAACCGAAAACGCAACAAGTTTTTCATACGAAATCCGTTTTCGGTGAACTTGAGCTTGTTATGAAGGTCACAACAAGCTCCAAAACCCCACACAGAGAAAATCCAAATAAGAACCAAGAAAGATGATGAAGGCAAGTATGCAAAGGTTTGAGCTCTCTCCAACTGATACGCTAAAGCTCAATGAGAGCCCCTCTTGATAGTACGGTATCTATCCTATAACCCGGTCTCCCAACTAGCACCATGAGACCGGTAAAATAGAAACCCTATCAAGATCATACCTTTGCCTTGCGCACTCCACTTGATCTAGATGATGTCGACCTTGATCTCTTCAAGTAGACCACCTTTCTTGATTGCGCTTCGCTTGGTGAAGTCTCACATATTGCTCCCCCATACTCCACTATGGGAGAGCCTCTCATAGGCACAACTTCACTTGACCATTATCTCCAAGAGGGTGGCAAGCATCAAGCATATGATATCTTCGAGATACTTATCTTGAACTTGCACATCTCAAGCTTGATGACAATCACCACTTGACGTCATCCATCATGGGCTATATGAAATCTTCATTTGATGCAAGCCCATAGAAAGATACCTAACCACACATAGAAATGCCACACACATATCATGGGTTAGTTCACAAAGCTATATGGACAATTGCTTCCATACCAAGAGATACATGATCCCACTTGGTACATCTTGTAGCTTGTGTGCTGAACAATATCTTGATCAACCTTGTATCTTTTCTTCTCTTTTCAATAGATGATGTCTTGAAGATAACAAAGAATGATCACATAATCCTTTTCTTCAAGACATACTTGCAATATGCTCAACTCACATATGACCAATCATCGGATAACTCCTCGAATAACAACTTGGTCATCACATACTCTTCTTCTTGATCATATCAAATATATATCCATACACCTCGATGATCTTGATGCGAAATACTTCATTATATCAATATATTCATGGCATCAACCTTGAATCCAACATATGGAGTTCAAGCATATATTGCCTACGGGCAAACACTACAAGGATAACTCATTGCAACCATTAGTCCATAGGAATTGTCATTAATTACCAAAACCACACATGGGGGCGCCATGCCCTTTCAATCTCCCCCATTTTGGTAATTGATGACAATCTCTTTTACAAGGGTTTATATAATGAATTAAGTAACCATGCAAATCAACAAGCATGGATGCATGAGCATGAAAGGTAAATGCTTATGACCAAAACAAAAGCATAACACCAAATTCCCTTAAACCCTATAAAGCTTCTCCCCCATTGACATCCATTTCCAAAATGGGCGAAAAATCTTAGAAGGTCAATATAGTATGAGCTCCCCCATAACGTGTGCATTTCTCAAAATATGAGTGAAATCAAATACACATATCCAATGACGAATAGTTGGAGAGAGAACAAACTATATTGAGGATCCAAATATTGCGAAAAAATGATATGGAAAACTTTTTACAATTCTACAAATAAAAAGTATGCAATCAAAAAGATCCAACTAACCAAATAAACACAAGATATTATGATTTGAGCAAAAGAGTGTTTTAAAGAAAATAGAGGAGCTCCCCAATATTTGTACACAATTTAGAATTATTGTATTTGAATACAAGGTGTAAAAACATGGAATCCTCACTTCTCCGGTATCCTCTAAAACACAAAAACAAATGAATTTACAAGCTCAATAAGATGCAAATGAAAAACAAAGCTTGTGACATATCCCATGGTGAAGATTATTGGCTTGTAAAGACAAGCAAGATATTCACCAAGATGAGAGCACCAAGATGTGATAAAATAGGATATGCACTCATAAATCAAATTCTTTTCGGAGTCACGCCAAAGAATCAAAAACGGAGTAAAAGAGGTGACACCGAAGAATTAGGATATCAAGTAAAGATGTAATTTCTCTCATGTATATAAGTTTCTAAGTGTACAACAATCATGAGATATATATCCACAAAGAAACATGTACACATAAAATTAGTTACTAAGGAAAAGAAACACGATATCCAAAGGGAAGTCATAAAATATACACATATGATGTTTGTTTAGGATCATAGCCCATAGCTCAATATTCTCATGTTGTATAATAATGAACTTCAAATTCAACCTCAACACAAGCATCACAAATATCACTAAGGGAAAAAGGAGATAGTTGGGATGCGTTGAGGAAAGCAACAAGTATCATAAGAGTATGCATGAGGGTGGATACTTGTTACCGAGATGGCATGGGGTTGATGTAGTAGACAAGAGTTTATCAACCATCCTAGCTTGGCTCCAATAAGCATGTGGTGAAGACACTTTCACTGTAAATGAGACAAGCATCCAATGCATCTCCATGTACCTAAAACATATTCAAGTAAAATTGTTCCCAAACTAATTGGGTCCAAAGTAGTTAGTCAAACTACAATACATAGAAGGAACTCCACATAAATATGTGCATATAGATATGAAATTGAATTTCATGCACATCTTAG
Organism: Poa pratensis; assembly: GCA_947311845.1. Lineage (NCBI taxonomy): Eukaryota > Viridiplantae > Streptophyta > Magnoliopsida > Poales > Poaceae > Poa > Poa pratensis. Next base: position 56,143,153 of record CAMZMU010000047.1, on the reverse strand, counting down.
CAGATTTAGGATTCCATGGAGTTTCACCTATATATTGGTACAAAGAAGGAAATCATGCCATAAAATAAACATGTAGTAGATATGCATGCCTATTAAGTTTAATAACCAAACGGAGATACAATTTGGACAAATATCAAGAAATCAGAGAAGGTCCAAACTATATAAAAGATCCAAATCAAAAATTGATTTAGATAAGCCAATTGAAATTAAAACAAACCAACATATGATTGATGAGATACCAATTGGAAAAAATAGCAAAAAGGAAATAAGATACCAATTAATTAATTAATAAAAGGAATAGATATCAAATTTCCAAAAGAGATATCAAAAAGAGATATGTCAACGAATGATATATCCCACTCCCAAAGAGAGATGACAATTGGGACAAACTCTCAAAAAGAAAGAGCAGGGTTCCAACAAATAAACCACACCCTCTACACTTTTCATGATGGCACAAAGTACCAAGCCGAAAAGGTTTGTCTTCCATGAGACATGTCATCGGGATCAAATACCAATGGAAAGGATCAAATACCAATAGAATATAAATAGTGTTTAAAAGGATACATGATAGCTCTCCCAACAAAAGTACATTATTTATGATCTTGTATTTGAATACACAATGCACACACATGGAATCATCGCTCTCCAAATATCTATTCAAACACTAGTCATATATCAAGAAAAAGCAATAAGATCCAATACTAATGAAAATATAAGTTGAATTCAATATAGGATAGCTCACCCAAGAATAGTGCATTATCTATAAGTAGCCTTTGAATGCAAGGTGCACAATGATGGGATCAATGCCTCTCCTACACCAAATAAAACACTAGGAAAGTTTGAGTAAAGCAAAATGATCCACAAGAGGTAAGGAAGACAATGGGAGTTTAAAACAAATTAATTTTTGGCAAGAAATAAGGCAATAAAATCAAGAGCCAATATAAAGATGATCTACAAATTTCACCACAATTATGACTATCAATTGTCATGGAAAAGGAGTATATGTAGAAATTTCTTAGTGGTGTATTGGATTGATATTCAAGATAATCTTCACAACCAATAAGCACATGGTGAAGGATAAGATTTAAGCGCGGTGCTTATGAAGATAAATGTTCTTGATAGCTTCAAATATTCACGCGATCATGCAAATCAACTACAAAGAGTAGCTTGAAGCAATCGGTTTCCCAAGGAGATATATGAGAACATATTAGAGGAAAACCTTACCAAGAACATTCATCACAAACAAGATCCAAAGTGTTAGTAAGTAAAAACATTTAAGCAAAAGGGAACTTGTTTGAGAAACATGCCACATAGGAATATGATAATTAACAATATCAATTCTAGGTGACAATACCTCACATGTTCACATTGTCTAGGTTTGTAATATGGGCATAGCTTATTACTCCCCCATAATGTGATAATCCATTTATTCCCCACAAGAGGCAAATAAAAACCAACTAGAGATAATTAATGGACATTATAGAATTTGAATTTCTCATGAGCATGACATACTGATACGTCTCAAACGTATCTATAATTTTTGATGTTCCATGCTTATATTATGCGAATTGCTACATGTTTTATATACACTTCATAGAATTTTTATGCATTTTCTGGGACTAACCTATTAACAAGATGCCACAGTGCCAGTTCCTGTTTTCTGTTGTTTTTGTATTCCAGAAAAGCTAGTCTGGAAATATTCTCAGAATTGGACGAAACTTGGACAAGACCTCCTATTTTTCCAACACGTACACGGAGTCCAAAGGAGAGACGGAGGGGGGCCGCGAGCTAGCCACACCATGGGGCGGCGCGGCCCCACCCTCTGCCGCGCCGTGGGGTGGTGTGGGCCCCACGGGCGTCTCCAGCCGCCGCCCTTTCGCCTATATAATCTTCCCGACGCGTAAACCCTAAATACCCGAGCCATTATCAACGAAAAGTTCCAGAGACGCCGCCACCATCAACCCTAGCTCGGGAGGGTTCAGAAGCTCTTCCTGGCACCCTGCCGGAGAGGGGAATCATCACCGGAGGGCTCTACATCACCATGCCTGCCTCCGGAGTGATGCGTGAGTAGTCATCCTTGGACTACGGGTCCATAGCAGTAGCTAGATGGTTGTCTCTCCTCCTTGTGCTATCATGTTTAGATCTTGTGAGCTGCCTAACATGATCAAGATCATCTATTTGTAATGCTGCATGTTGTGTTTGCTGGGATCCGATGAATATTGAATACTATGTCAAGTTGATTATCAATCTATCTTAAATGTTATTTATGATCTTGCATGCTCTCCGTTACTAGTAGATGCTTTGGCCAAGTAGATACTTTTAACTCCAAGAGGAGTATTTATGCTAGATAGTGGGTTCAGTCTCCAGTAATCTGGGAGAGTGACAGCAACTTCTAAGGTTGTGGATGTGCTGTTGCCACTAGGGGTAAAACAACAATGCTTTGTCTAAGGATAATTGTGTTGTTTACATTACGCACTTTACTTAATGCAATAATCTGTTGCTTGCAACTTAATATCAACGGGGGACACGGATGTTAACCTGGCGGTGGATTATTAGTCATAGATGCAGTCTGATAACGGTCTATATATTATGTCATGATGCCCAATTGAATATCATAGTAGTCATCTTGTTATATATATGCATTGTTATGCGCTCAATATTTTATCAATTGCCCAGCTGTAATTTGTTCACCCAGCATGTTAGTTATCTTTTATGGAGAGACACCACTAGTGAACTGTGGACCCCGGTCCATTCTTTTACACTGATAATACAACCTACTGCAATCATTGTTCCTTTTCATTCTCTGCAATTTACTACTGTTTTCCACACCATACGTTTAATCCTTTGTTTTCAGCAAGCCGGTGAGATTGACAACCTCACTGTTTCGTTGGGGCAAAGTAGTTTGATTGTGTTGTGTGCAGGTTCCACGTCAGCGCGCACTGACAACCTTCAGAAGTGATTTCTTACTCCTACTGGTTCGATTAAACCTTGGTTTCATACTGAGGAAAACTGCTGCTACACTGCTTCATACCTTCCTCTTGGGGTCTCCCAACGAACGTGTGATCCACGTCATCAAGCAACTTTTTCTGGCGCCGTTGCCGGGGAGTAAGAGGATTTCTGCAAGGGGAGTTCTCGCTTCCAATCTCTTTACTTTGTTATTGTCTTGCTTAGTTTATTTTTATCTTGTCTTGTTTGCTTTATTTATCAAAAACACAAAAAAATTAGTTACTTGCATCTAGTTTATTTTCTTGTTATCATGTCTAGCTCTGTCCTTTTTCCGTAGTACCACCTGTGGGAGAAATTATTACTTTAGACAGAAAGTGGGGAATCCTTTAGGAATGCCTGGGAAGAATTTTGGAATTGCACAAGAAGTGCAACCTAAGATGGATTTGAGAGTTCTTATAAAAATTTCTACTATGGTTTATTTCTGTTTATCAACATGCTCTAGATACCATGGTAGGGGAAACCTTTTCTGAGTTTGATACAATGAAAGCTCATAATATTTTGAGTGGTTTGTCATTTTCCCATGATGGACGAAACTGGGATATTCACTAAGCTAGAGAAAATAGAGAAGTCGATTAATGATTTAACTCTGAGTCATAACTTAAAGAACAACCTTTAGTTGAGCTAAAAAATGATTGGGAACCATTCATTGAGATTAATATTGGTAATGAAAGTTTCGTGCCTACTGTGACCTTGGTTCAACAATGTCCATCATGCCTAAAATGGTTTATGATCTATTAAAATTTGATAATATGGTTGATTACCCTGTTTTTCATTTTCATGCTGATGGAACAATCACAAAAGCATAGGGATTATTAATGATATTATGGTCACTGTTCAAAATAAGACCATCCCTGTGAATTTCATGATCTTGCAAAATCTCCCAACCATATTGTTTTAGGGACCTTTTTAAAGAGTAATGGGGGTTTTATCAATGCAAAGTATGGGTTTATGAAATTTAATACTCCTATCAATCGGAGGTTTTCTTCCAATAAAAAAGATGACCCCACCGAAAGGTTGGGAGATTTTAATGTCTTGGAAACACTTGATTCTTACTTTCTGCGCCTAGCTGAAAGGCGTTAAAGAAAAGCGCTTATGGGAGACAACCCATTATTTTATTTCTGCAATTTTTCTTTTTTTGAGTCAAGGAGTTGTTTACTTCTGTAACAATTCCTTTGTATCTTTATTTTCTTGCATTGTTGTGCCAAGTATTGCCTCTAATAGGAAGATGATGCTAGATTTGGATTTCTGCGCAGGAACAGATTTCTGCTGTTCACCGTTTTGCTTCTGTAAAATCACAGAAAAATTATTTAAATCTGAAATTTTTGTGCGTGATCCTCAGATATGTACGCATCTTTCGTTAGTTTGTTTTTCGATCTGAGCAACGTAAGTGCCTCGAAAAAATTCGTCTTTACGGACTGTTCTGTTTAGACAGATTCTGTCTTTTATTTTGCATTCTCTCTTTTACTAGTGTTGAGTGGAATTCTTTTTTAGGTGAAGAGCTTCACATAACATCAGTGGCAGTAGCTAATGTTAAAAGTAACGGTCATGTTTGTGTCCTTATAGAACATGTGAGTTTTTGATTGTGCACTAACCCTCTAATGAGAATTATTCTGAGTTTGGTGTGGCGGAAGTTTTCAAGGGTCAAGAGAGAAGGATGATATAATGTGATCAAGAAGAGTGAAGAGCTTAAGCTTGGGGATGCTCCCATGGATCACCCCAGCATATTTCAAGAAGACTCAAGCGTCTAAGCTTGGGGATGCCCAAGGCATCCCCTTCTTCATCAGCAACTTATCAGGTCATCTCTAGTGAAACTATATTTTAATTCTTTCACATCATATGTGCTTTACTTGGAGCGTCTGTGTGCTTTTATTTTCAGTTTTTATTTTTTTTCTGGTCAACTTGATTGGACCCTAGCATTCTTGATTGGGAGAGAGACACGCTCCGCTTTTTCATATGAATACTCCTATTCTTCACTTATACTTGTTGAGTATTCTTCTAGCTATTGCTATGCTTTTAGCTCCTGTTTTTCATGCATCTCTTATTCAGAGCTGTTAGTTCTTTTAAAGAAAGTACTCTCTTGCTTCACTTATAATTGTTTGGAGAGTTTGTTGAAATAAATTGATTGGTGTTTGGTTGGAACAGAAAATGTTGCATGTGGTAGATGGTATAATGGAAAAAGCTTACATATTCTTGTAGATCACTGTATTGGATAATTTGATACTTGTCAATTGTTTTGAGTTATCAAGTAGTTCATGTTTAAGCTTTTGTATCATGTAGTTAAAACCTATTAATGAAGAACTACCGTAAAGCTCGTTGAAATTTGGTTTGCATGATTGGTATCTCTAAGGTCTAGATATTTTCTAGTAAAAGGGTTTGGTTAACAAGGAAGACAGTGTAGAGTCTTATAATGCTTGCAATATGTTTTCATATAAGTCTTGTTGTCGGTTGATATCCTGTGTTTGCTTCAAATAACCTTGCTAGCCTAAACTCTGTACTGAGAGGGAATGCTTCTCGTGCATCCAAAACCTTGAGCCAAAATCCATGCCATCTGTGTCCACCATAACTACCTATATGTGGTATTTCCTTGCCATTCCAAGTAAATTTTTCATGTGCTACCTTTAAACTATTCAAAACTTTATTATTCCTTTTGTGTCAATGTTTACCAAGCTCATGAGGACGGGGTGGATGTCTTTATGTCAACTGTCAAACAGACTTTACCACCGGACTAGCGGCATATACATCCGCTTATCCATTAATTTTGCAAAAAGAGCTGGCAAATGGGGTGCCCAGTCCCAATTAATTACAACTTTAACCGCTTAATTCTCTTCACATTTTTGCCCTGATTTATCAGTCAAGCAATGACACAGTGAAATATCTGCATGTGTAAACAAAAGAGAAAGAGGGATGATCTGCCTTGCTGGTAGAAATAACGTCCTTCATGGGAGCCGCTCTTAAAAGTCTGGTTGGCAGGGGTCATATTGTACTTTCCATTTTCTGATTCGTTGACAATTAACAAACACCTCTCAAAACTTATTTTTACTCTCTATATGATTTCAAAAACTTAAAAAGCTCTAGCACATGATTTAATCCCTGCTTCCCTCTGCGAAGGGCCTTTCTTTTACTTTTATGTTGAGTCAGTTTTCCTACTTCTTTCTATCTCAGAAGCAAACACTAGTGTCAACTTTGGTGCAACAATTTTTATATGCTTGTATATTGCACTTATTATATTGCTTTGTGTTGACAAATATCCATGAGATATATATGTTGAAAGTTGAAAGCAATTGCTGAAGCTTAAATCTTCCTTTGTGTTGGTTAAATACCTTTTACTTAGAATCTATTGCTTTATGAGTTAACTCTTATGCAAAACTCTTTGATGCTTGTCTCGAAAGTACTATTCATGAAAAGTTTTTGCTTATATGATTCAGTTGTTTGCTCATTATCTACTTGCTAGCAAACTATAGACCATTGACCTGGATCACTTCATTCATAACATGTGCTTTACAATACTATTTGATCAAGATTATGATTGTAGCATGTCACCTCAGAAATTATTTTGTTTTTATCGTTTTACCTACTCGAGGACGAGTAGAACTAAGCTTGGGGATGCTTGATACGTCTCAAACGTATCTATAATTTCTGATGTTCCATGTTGATATTATACCAATTGTTACATGTTTTATATACACTTCATAGCATTTTTATGCATTTTCTGGGACTAACCTATTAACAAGATGCCACAGTGCCAGTTCCTGTTTTCTGCTGTTTTTGTATTCCAGAAAAGCTAGTCTGGAAATATTCTCGGAATTGGACGAAACTTGGACAGAACCTCCTATTTTTCCAACACGTACACGGAGTCCAAAGGAGAGACGGAGGGGGCCGCGAGCCAGCCACACCATGGGGCGGCGGGCCCCCCCTGCCGCGCCGTGGGGTGGTGTGGGCCCCATGGGCGTCTCCAGCCGCCGCCCTTTCGCCTATATATCTTCCCGACGCGAAAACCCTAAATACCCGAGCCATTATCCACGAAAAGTTCCAGAGACGCCGCCGCCGTCAACCCTAGCTCGGGAGGGTTCAGAAGCTCTTCCCGGCACCCTGCCGGAGAGGGGAATCATCACCGGAGGGCTCTACATCACCATGCCTGCCTCCGGAGTGATGCGTGAGTAGTTCATCCTTGGACTACGGGTCCATAGCAGTAGCTAGATGGTTGTCTCTCCTCTTTGCTATCATGTTTAGATCTTGTGAGCTGCCTATCATGATCAAGATCATCTTATTGTAATGCTACATGTTGTGTTTGCTGGGATCCGATGAATATTGAATACTATGTCAAGTTGATTATCAATCTATCTTATATGTTATTTATGATCTTGCATGCTTTCCGTTACTAGTAGATGCTTTGGCCAAGTAGATGCTTGTAACTCCAAGAGGAGTATTTATGCTAGATAGTGGGTTCATGCTCCGGTAATCTGGGAGAGTGACAACTTCTAAGATTGTGGATGTGCTGTTGCCACTAGGGGTAAAACAACATGCTTTGTCTAAGGATAATTGTGTTGTTTACATTACGCACATTACTTAATGCAATAATCTGTTGCTTGCAACTTAATACCAACGGGGAACGGATGTTAACCTGGCGGTGGATTATTAGTCATAGATGCAGTTGGATAACGGTCTATGTATTTGTCGTAATGCCCAATGAATATCATAGTAGTCATCTTGTCATATATATGCATTGTTATGCGCTCAATATTTTATCAATTGCCCAGCTGTAATTTGTTCACCCAGCATGTTAGTTATCTTTTATGGAGAGACACCACTAGTGAACTGTGGACCCCGGTCCATTCTTTTACACTGATAATACAACCAACTGCAATCATTGTTCCTTTTCATTCTCTGCAATTTACTACTGTTTTCCACACCATACGTTTAATCCTTTGTTTTCAGCAAGCCGGTGAGATTGACAACCTCACTGTTTCGTTGGGGCAAAGTAGTTTGATTGTGTTGTGTGCAGGTTCCATGTCAGCGCATCACTGACAACCTTCAGAAGTGATTTCTTACTCCTACTGGTTCGATTAAAGCTTTGTTTCATACTGAGGGAAACTGCTGCTACACTGCTTCATACCTTCCTCTTGGGGTCTCCCAACGAACGTGTGATCCACGTCATCACATACCACATAGAAACTAGATAAGATTGATATATCAATTCTAAGTGGTATTCCTCATGTATGTACATTTTTAGGATTGTGAAGTGACAAGGCATATCACTCCCCTAAAATGGGATAGTCCATTAAACTCTCAACAAGAGCCAATTAAGATATAAGCAAGTTGATATAAAAGCTCAACACAAACTCACACGTACATGGTGTGCAAACCAACATACACATACTTGATTTCTCAAGATAAGTAAGTAGAGAGCACAACACATACAAACACTAGCAAGGTACAAAACCAAACACATGCAAGGGTGCAAGCAACTTTCAATGTATGTATGATTTAAACACAAGTTACCACAAGGAGGAACATTGGATATGAGATAGAACAATATAATCCAAATGACTTGGCTTGAGAGAATATAATTGATGAAGATCCCTTAATTCTTCATGATGTAGCCAAGTCTCCAATGTCCTCCACCAACACCTATTGATCAAGTTTTAACTTGTTGGTCCCCAACCAAGTTGGGTCCTAAGAGGTTAGTCACAATAGGCTTGGCAACCCAAATGGTCCTTTTCTTGACACCACTTTGAGTACCAACATATTTGGCAAACACATTGCCAACTTTATCCTTCCTAATAGAATAAGCATTATCAATTATTATGGGGTTGGATAAGTTACCACTAGTGCATGAAGAAGCAAAATGACCCTTCTCACGACATATGTAGAAACATTTGCTTCCTCCTTTCTTCTTAGTTGAAGCTTCATCATGAGGAGGCATGCTATGGTTCTTCTTGGGAAGGGGCCGTTCTTCATCTTGATGAACTTGAGTTTGAACTTGAGGCCTCTTCCCTTGTTGCTTCTTGCTAAGAGATTTCTTCTTCAAAGGGCAAGATCTAACATGGTGCCCTTCAACTTTGCACTTGAAGCAAGTGATCTTGGCCGAATTCTTGACTTGTTCTTGGCCCTTCTTTTTCTTGTTATACTTGGACTTGTTATTACTATTGGAGTTGAATCCAAGTCCACTCTTGTCATTGGGGCGTCTTTGCACACTCAACATGTTGTCAAGTGTGGGATTCCCATCATGACGCTTTTTCAAGTCTTTCTTCAAAGAAGTGACTTGGGCCTTGAGCTCTTTTAATTCCTCTACATGGTTAGTATCAACAAAAACACTAGAGGAAGTAGAACCTTCATTGTTAGAGCAAAAAGGCATGGAAAGTAATTCATCACAAGATGTAGCAATATTATGAGTGGATGAATTACTAGGACTAGCACATGGCAATAAAGCATGTTGAGTAGAAGTTGTGCCATTGTCCACATGAAGCTCACAAGATTTCACCTTTGTAATAATAGCCTCATGAGCTAACTTTAGCTTATCATAGGAGACTAGAAGATCCTTATGAGAGCTCGAGAGCTTTTCATGGCTCTCTTCCAATTTTCCATAATTGCTAGAAAGCAAAGCAAGTTGAGCCCTTAGCTCAACATTCTCCGCTAATATGGATGCTTCACAAGAGATAGAGTTAGTAGCACAAGCATCATTATTTATGACAATAGGAGAAATTAACTTGGCAAGCTCTTTAGAGTGAGAAGCTTTAAGTTGCGCATGAGACTCGGTGAGTTTGATGAGCTCACCCTTAATGACCCTAGAGCCATTTTCTAGGTGCTCAAAATTCTCAAGGAGTTTGGCATGCGCATCTATAAGCTTACCATTTGTTATTTTGAAATCATTTGCCACTTTAAGACATTTATCATGGGATCCCTTTACTCTAGAAAGTTCGAGAGCAAAAGTTTCCTCAAGAGTCTCCTTGGTGGATTGTTCTTCTTCAAGAGCTTCCTTGAGATCGGCGATCTCTTCCGCATACCTGTATTCGCGGTTAAGGCTTTTGTCAATGTGAGCTTCCAACTCCTCAATGGTAAGTTTGCGCTTAACAAGGGTAGACATGATTTCTAAGAAGTTAGCACGAGCATTTTTATTCTTTGAAAGAGAAAGAATAACCATTTTACCCTTCTCGAGTATGGAAGCATCATTATCATTTTGTTCATTTTCCTCATCAATATCATCATGAGATATATTGGGATCCAAAGTAGGAGATACCTCGGAAGCTTTAGCCATAAGGCAAAAGTGAGTACATGATGATGACGATGAAGAATTACTTGAGTCACCATTTAAATCCATATCTTGTTCCATGGAGTGTTCGGTTTCCTCTACATTGTTAGCCAAACAAATACTAGAGGAAATAGAACCATTTTTATCATGGCAACAAGATATAGAGAGCATATCATCACAAGGATTAATCAAGCAATTTGTACACGATATGCAAGGACTATCAACACAAGCATGTAGATCATTTTTGGTTCTAGATGCGTTTAAGTCCAAAGATAAATCATTGCAATAAGATAGTGGTGAAGTATCATCAACAATAAGTTTACTATCATTATTGCAATATCTATCACTACTCACCATTGCATTACTTTGTGGCTTGCCACATGTAGGTGAAGTAGAAGAAGTTGAGAACTCATCACGGCCGGAAGTGGAGGGACAACAATCATCTCCACAATTCTTGGACACATCATATTTATCTTGAAGCTTGGTCCAAAGCTCATGAGCATTCCGAAAAGGAGAGACCGACATAATAACTACATCGCTCAAAGCATTGAAAATCACATTAGAAGCTTGAGCATCTAGATAGGAATTATTCTTATCCAATAAAGATAATCTTTTTGGATTCTTTGGAGGAGAATAACCCCTATCTAGAATTCGCTCTATGTATGGGTCAATGGCCCAAATAATATCAAGAATGCGAATTTTCCCAACATAATAATTTGTGCCATCTAATATAAAAGAAGCATTGTGCACTAGTTCACTAGACGACATCTTTACTCTCGAGCCGGTGAAGCCAAAAAACGAGAGAACCCGCTCTGATACCAATTGAAAGGACACGGATGTCGCCTAGAGGGGGGGGGGGGGTGAATAGGCGATTAAAATTCTTTATGGTTTAGGCTTGAATAAATGCGGAATAAAACTAGCGTTTAATTTATCAAGCACGAAACCTAAACAAGCTAGATTTACCTATATGCACCAACAACTTATGCTAAGCAATATAAACAACTAGGTGATAGCAAGATATATTACTTCAAGCTCGATGGCTATCACCAAGTAAATTGCATAAGTAAGAAGCTCGGGTATAGAAATACCGAGGCACTTGGAGATGATGATTTATCCCGAAGTTCACTTCCCAATGGAAGCTAGTCTCCGTTGGAGCGGTGCGGAGTCACAAAGTGATCCCCGAATAGCCGTCAAATGGCACACCGTAATCTCCTTCGTGCCTCTACCAATGTAGAGTGCCACGAACCACTATGGGACACTTGAGGGTGGTCACCGAACCCGTACAAGGATGAGGCTCACTCCACAACTTAATTGGAGGCTCTCACCGAATTCCCACGGCTCCCAAAGCCACAAGAATCACAAGGTTGGGGCGCGACTCCACAACTTAATTGGAGGCTCCCAACTATCCCACGAGCCACCAAAACTCTGAGATCGACAAGGACCATCTAGGGCACTCCAAGTACCCAAGAGGACAAGCTCTAGGGCACCCCAAGTACCCAAGAGTAACAAGCTTCTCAACTTCAACTTCCATGTATCACCGTGGAGAATTCAAACCGATGCAACCAATGCAATGGGCAAGAACACAAGAAGTGCTCAAAATCCTTCACTTTCAAATCCCACCAAAGCAACTAATGCTATTGGGGGGAGAAGAAAGGAAGAACAAAGAGAAACACCAAATCCCTCCAAGATCTAGATCAAAAAGCTTCCCCTCACTTAGAGGAGAGATTCATTGGTGAATTGATAGATCTAGATCTCCTCTCTCTTTTCCCTCTAATTGGAAGCAATAATCATGGAAGAATAGAGAGATAGCAAAGCTTCAAAGGGTCAACAATGGAGGTCAAAACCGTGCTCAAGAGTTGGGGAACCTTTGGGGAAGAAGACCCATTTTATAGTTCCCAAAAATCCGACCGTTTGGTACAGATTCGTGCAATCCGGAATTGGTTCGGATTTGGTTCGGAATTCCGATTGACTCGGAATAATCTAGATGAAAACCAACTAGAATCCAGACTGAGTACAGTATTGAAAAGCCAGTTCGGAATTGGTCCGGAAAATTCCGACCCATTCGGAATTGGTCCGGAATTCCGACTGGCTCGGAATTCCTGGAACGCACGGACGAGAAACGCAATAATTTATGCATACGAACTCCGTTTTCGATGTTCTTGGGCTCGTTGGAATCACCACAACGAGCACGACAAGATGATGCAGGAAAACATCATAGTCCAATAAGGGAGTATAAAACCAAATGTAGAAAGGTGAAACCTCTCTATAGAAGATGAACCGGGAGAAACTCCAAAACCGAAAACGCAACAAGTTTTTCATACGAAATCCGTTTTCGGTGAACTTGAGCTTGTTATGAAGGTCACAACAAGCTCCAAAACCCCACACAAAGAAAATCCAAATAAGAACCAAGAAAGATGATGAAGGCAAGTATGCAAAGGTTTGAGCTCTCTCCAACTGATACGCTAAAGCTCAATGAGAGCCCCTCTTGATAGTACGGTATCTATCCTATAACCCGGTCTCCCAACTAGCACCATGAGACCGGTAAAATAGAAACCCTATCAAGATCATACCTTTGCCTTGCGCACTCCACTTGATCTAGATGATGTCGACCTTGATCTCTTCAAGTAGACCACCTTTCTTGATTGCGCTTCGCTTGGTGAAGTCTCACATATTGCTCCCCCATACTCCACTATGGGAGAGCTCTCATAGGCACAACTTCACTTGACCATTATCTCCAAGAGGGTGGCAAGCATCAAGCATATGATATCTTCGAGATACTTATCTTGAACTTGCACATCTCAAGCTTGATGACGATCACCACTTGACGTCATCCATCATGGGCTATATGAAATCTTCATTTGATGCAAGCCCATAGAAAGATACCTAACCACACATAGAAATGTCACACACATATGACGGGTTAGTTCACAACGCTATATGGACAATTGCTTACCATACTAAGAGATACATGATCCCACTTGGTACATCTTGTAGCTTGTGTGTTGAACAATATCTTGATCAACCTTGTATCTTTTCTTCTCTTTTCAATAGATGATGTCTTGAAGATAACAAAGAATGATCACATAATCCTTTTCTTCAAGACATACTTGCAATATGCTCAACTCACATATGACCAATCATCGGATAACTCCTCGAATAACAACTTGGTCATCACATACTCTTCTTCTTGATCATATCAAATATATATCCATACACCTCGATGATCTTGATGCGAAATACTTCATTATATCAATATATTCATGGCATCAACCTTGAATCCAACATATGGAGTTCAAGCATATATTGCCTACGGGCAAACACTACAAGGATAACTCATTGCAACTATTAGTCCATAGGTATTGTCATTAATTACCAAAACCACACACGGGGCGCCATGCCCTTTCAAAGTGCATATCATATAAGTTCTTTTCTGAATATTTTAAGAAGCTTACTTAAGCATTATCTATTTATTGGTACGTTTGACAGTAAAAAAAATTATGGGTGGTATGTTTGACAGTAAACCTGGTGAAGTTGGCAATGACAGTTATCCCTCTGGAGCGTCTTTCTGGAAAATGGATGGAGATGACAAAACTGAGTTAAACAGGTTGGTTTTCTGATGCATATTAAGCTGGGGTTAAGTTTTGGACAACTTATTTCATTGAATTGAACTGCAGGTGGCCTGTGCCCATGCCTGGCTGGTGTAGTCCTGACTTTGCGGACAAGGATAAATCTGATGATGATGATGATGAGTTGGTTGATCCCAAATCTGGCTTTGCACAATACCGTTACTTGAAGGGAAAGAAAATCATCCTCTTTTAGATGCAGTAACACCCTTGATTGGTCACACAATCTCCATATCATTGCTTGTTTGAGATGGCAGAAGTATCCTGTGGCTTGCTGAAGTCTTATTATGTGCTGCGTTTGCATCTTGGAATCATTATGTGCTATGTTGTGTAATAACATGCGGTGGTAGTTCAAGTTATAGAGAGAATTCCTTATTTGGCCCTATATTAAACTTGGCTGCCTTTCTTGGCCTTGGGCAAAAATTTCTTCCCTTCATGACTCCTAAATTTCACCCTGTGCCTTATATGGCCCTCTAGTACAAATTTTGCACCAACGGAGTTAACTTGTCATGTAAGATGACATTTTTGCCCCTGATGCAATATGTGACCAAATTGAGGCATAATTTAAATTCAAAAAATTCAAAATTTCGGCAGAACCTCCCTTGTATCTGGAGGCCATATCCCGTGCACACAGTTCATATGACATATAGAATAACATGCTGACAATTTGACAGTACAAACATCCACACATAATGTACTGAGCCCAAAATAACTTGGAAAGTAACCAAAAGAACCTCGTATGCCAAGTTCACGGTACATACAACACGCTGCCAAGTTCACAGTATATGCGGCCAAGTTTAGAATACAAACGGAAGCTTGTATAGTCACAAACTGAGCCTTCTTTTGCTTCTTGTGCTCATTGCAGGGCTAGAAGGGTTGAACTTTTTGCTTCTTGTGCCCATTGCTGGGCTGTCAAATGGCACCATAGGGATTTTTGCAACAGGCTCTTTCTTTTTTTGCTTGGCCTTGGGCAAAGAACTGTCGAGAGGAAGTGGCACAAGCTGATTGGAGCCGGTTTTTGACCTGCAGTTATGCATGTATGGCAATAGTAATTTTAGAGCAACTAAAATAAGAAAAAGTAATGCAGACTAGAAACAAATTGTGAACTAAAATAGAGACAGTACCCCTTTGATCCACCAGATTCACACTTGGCTTTTTTTCCTTTAGTGCTACTTTTGTCAGCCGATCTTTTCCTACGATGAGAAGAGAGCATGTACAATAGAAACAAGTTCTAATTTAACTTAATCTTAAATTTTCAGAAATAGTTGTAATTACCTTTTAGGTGCCTTTTCTTTTCCTTTTTCCTTTTCCTTTGTTGTAGTTTCCAAGCTAAGGCATGGTGAGAATAAGCAACTTGTTCTAATTCAAATTCAGATGGAGGAAAGTGTACAAGTGATTACCATGGTGGAAAACTCATCCTTGTTGGTGCTCCAATATCACACGGCACAATGGATGATTCGGTTGTTTTGGTGGTCTTTTTCTTCCTCTTTGGTGGTTCTCTAAATCAGAAATAAGAAAAGTGAGATCTCAAGAAAAATAGTTGCAGAAATAATAATGCAAGAAAGTCAGATAAATGTTGGCTTTTTTACCTAATAGCCATCATTGCAGCTTTGTCATCCGGGTTACCCTTCTTACAATTGTGCCAATGATGCCCATACTCCTTGCAAATAGGGCATAAATGTTGGCCTGATTTCCTTTTCTTGTCGCTGCAGCCTTTGTACCTCTCAGTTTTAGGCCTACCGGCTGTAGCTTTTAGGAGTGGTGGAAACATGAAGAATCCATGTTCAGATTTAGGCCACTGAGTTTTGTCCGGCATAGCAGGGATTAGTTGGGCATAAGCTGCTCTAAAGGTGTCAACGGTGTAATACAAGTCAACATGGTTCTTTATGTGTGTATTACTTAGTGATGTGATGAAGGCAAGAGCATGCTTGCAAGGAAGGCCAGAAACTTGCCATTGTCTACAAGAACATGTCCTCTCTTGCAAGTTGACAACAAACCTAAACCCACTGCCTCCCAATGCAGTCACTTCAGCCACTTCGTCTGAGCATTCTACAACCTCCAAGTTTAGGTCTCTTGTCATTGCATTCAGCCTCTTCATTAGGTGGGGCAGAACCAATGCATCTAACTTCTTTGCTACCTTTCTCCTTCGGTTCCACATAATCATAATAAGCTGTCTCACCTTGTCCATGAAGTCATCTAAGTTCAACGATTTGTAGTGCTTAATCCAATTATTGAAGCACTCTGCCAAGTTGTTTGTTACATAGTCCACCTTGCACAAGGTAGAGAATTGACTCCTAGACCACAACCTATCATGCCACTTCCTTATATATGCTGTAGCGGCTGGTTTTACTTCCTCCATTGCAACCCAATGTTTTCCAAATACATATGGGTTCCATGAATAAGCGGCAGCCCAAAGATGGTCGTCAAACACCTTTCCATGAAACTTCTTGAAATTGCTCACCAAGTGAAACATGCATTCTCGATGTTCGGCCTCTGGGAACACTTCCTTTACCCCTGTCATGACTGCCTGGCCAGCATCAGTGCATATGGCCAAACCTAGTGGTGATCCTATGGCCTGTCTAAGTAGTTGCATGAACCAGATCCAATTCTCGTTAGTTTCAGAGTCAAAAACTCCAAAACAGACCGGATACATCCAATTATGCCCATCAACAGCTGTTGCACTAGCTAGCTGCCCCTTGAACCTGCCCGTCAAGAAGGTACTGTCTACTGCCAAGTATGGTCTACAGCCAACACGGAACCCCTCTATGCAAGGTTTAAAAGCAACAAAAATTCTTCTAAATCTGATTTTACCATTTATAGTATGATGATCGATCTGCACTATGCTGCCGGGGCAACAACTCTCAACTTGCGCCTTAAACCTATACAAATTGTTGAAACTGCTATCCCAATCACCATAAAGTTGTTTCAGAGCTAGCAGCTTACCCATATAGACTCTTTTGTAGTGGATGTTGATCTTGTAGTGTTCTTTAAGCTTCTGGCTCAATGCATCTGCTCCGAGAGTTGCATCTTCAATCAACCAGTCCTTTACCTTCTCACATATCCAATGCTTAGTTGCATTCTTCACTTTCTTTTGCCTTTTTGTACTAGAACAATCATGATCAGAAGGATTTGTTTTCACCTACAAAATCAGAATATAAGTAATTAGGTCCAAGATCAAAATATAAGTAATTAGCTACAAAATCTCAAAATAAGTTGGAAATTACCACTACAGTACACATATCATCTGTTGTAGAAGCATGTATCCTCCATGGGCAATCATCTTCATCTCTTCTTTTACAATAGGCTGTGAATCTATGTGGAGCACTTTTCTCCGTGTTAAACTCAAAATCACGTTTGACAGCATGTTGACGAATGGCCAACTTAAACTCATCCATATCAGGATATGTGGATCCTACGGTCATCGGAGGGTCTTCTTTATCGTACTCAACATGGGGTGCATGATTTGGCTCATGTACCTCCTCATCCTCCTCTACTTCGGCCTCATCCGTACTCTCATCCTCGCTCTCGTCCCCGCAAACATAGTCTCCTTTCTTCTCTTTATCAGAATAAATAACCAAATTTAGAGGTTCTTTCTCTGAATACATGCTCTCTTCATCGATACCAACATGCTCATTCTCGGGTATTGGATTCCGAAGATAACTATCATCTTGTGATGCCTTGTTGTTTGGTGACAAATGCACATCATCATGCCACTCGGTGATAGGCTTATATGGTTCAGAGGGATCACAATATGCAACAAATATTTGAACAAACTTTGTCTCGGAGTGTTTCTCAAACATTGCCATCAATTCTTGATCAGATTTTATTTCTGGGAATGTTTTAAGAGCCTCATCATAGTACTGAAGATGTGCAACTTCTAAATATCTTGCTGGATACTCCTCTACAATTGATGCAACCAAATCATTATAGTTTGTCAAATCTGAGTCAATAACCTTCTCAAAACAAAAACATCTGATTTCTTTTCTAGCATATTTGGGGTTGGCAAGCAATCTTATTTTCAGCCAGTAACTGGAATTGGGATCCATCCTGTAAACATATTAGGCATCCATAAGCACTATACTAGCAATCAGACAAGCAGAAATGCTACTGGCAAGTGGCAACAAGATCAATACTAGCAGCGAGGTAAAATTTGCTTACCCTTCTGGCCATGCCGACGATCCCGCACCCGAAGCTGAAGCCACGCCCGAGGCCGCTGAGCTCGCCGATGGATGCCCCGACGCGACACCACCTTCCTCCGCCGCGGCACCTTCTCCTGCAGCACCTCCCTCTACCTTCGCAGCACCTCCCTCTACCGCCACATGAACAGACCCGCCACCCCCCTCTGCTCCCATAGCTGTGGCGCCGCCTCCGCCGTCGCTCCCAAAGCTAGGGTTAGGGTTCGCGGCTGCATGGAGGAGGGAGGGGACGGGTTGAATCGGGTCCGTTTCGAGGCCAACATGGACAGCCCCGTCGCCGCCCTGTGCTCCCATAGCTGTGCCGCCGCCGCCGCCGTCGCTCCAGCCGCCGTCGCTCCCGCCGCTGCAGAGAGGACGGAGGGAACGGGTCGACTCGGGGAGACGGGCCCGATATGGTTCTCTCGTTTCTTTTCCTCTCCTTTTTTTTTCCTTCCTGTGTGAATAGACCCAGGGGTATACTTGTCCAGAAAACGGAATTGTAACGGGAGGTGCAAACGGAATTAACGGCAAGGCCACATAAGGCACCGAGTGAAATTTAGGAGTCATGAAGGGAAGAAATTTTTGCCCAAGGCCAAAAAAGGCAGCCAAGTTTAATATAGGGCCAAATAAGGAATTCTCTCCAAGTTATACTACTGTACACGATAAGACTGACTAAGCTGCTGCATATGGTGTTTGTCCAATACTATTTTGGGCACAAATCAATGTTTCGTGTTGTAAGCCTGCCAACCCATATGAGAATGGACACAATACCACTAATAGAAACCAAATGTTCCAAAATACCACTCACAAAACCAATATTGGCATATAGCTAAAATAGCAGAACCGTTAAGGTTTTTTATGCCAAAATACCATCGCCGTGAGATGTCAAAGGATTGCCGTCAGTCAAACTGCATGATTCTTGTCAGGTTTTTTGGAATGCCAAAACTACCCTCATCTAAACCTATTCGTGACCTGACCCGGTTCTCTATTCCCATCCCTGTTTTGCGGCTTACCGCGGTATCGCCGCGCCGGCCGCCGGCATGGCTCTTCCCCATCTGATATTCTCGCTCGCCCGCGTCCCTGCCGAACTCGCCCCGCAGCGGCCTACCCTACTCGGCCGCCGCAACCCTGCACAGCTCGCTCCGCCGTGACCTGCCTCTACTCAGCCGTCGCGTCCCTGCCCAGCTCATCCGCCATTTCTCACCCGTCGCGTGTCTGCCCCTGCTTGGTATCCGTGTTCGCCCTCTCTCTGTGAGCGGCGGAGGCTTACGCGAGCAGCGGCAGTCATCCGCAGCACGGCGGAGGCTTAAGGGCGCGTGCGTGCGGTGGCTTGGGGGCGAGGAGACGCCGGCGGCCACAGTGGTGCTCCACAAGCGGTGGAGGAGGTGCCGCCAGTGCCATGTCGGAGCTGTGCAGGGAGCGGAGGACCTTGCGCTATTCAACGTGTTGCTCGACGTGGCCAAAGTCTACTTCCTCCAGTGCCATGCCGGAATCAGTCTTGCTGTACATCGATTTGTTTTAATCACCAGGAGGGACAAACAAAACTGCATAGAAATACTCCCTCCGATCCATTAAAATGTCGTGCAAAACCAAATTAACCAGTATAGCTCGTAGGTTAATTGCCATTTCCCATCTCTAGTAGTCTAGTGCAATTGGGAGTATGAATTGATACATGATACGGCTCCCAAATTACAAGCATTAGTGATGGTGTCTGATGTACGAAACAACATGATGTATGTATGCATGTTGGCCATACATAGATTTCGAGCACACGTGCTTGTCAAATTTTTGGAAATATTGCTGAACTCTTCGTGTCAAAAAATTGAGGATGGATTCCTGAAATCTTGTCAAAATATTTCCGAAATCTGATTTAGAAGTAGCTGAAATGAGAGTCAGTGTGTGTGAAAAGATAAGGGCACAACAGTCAGTTTGTGTGAGTGTTACTCTCAGCTAGTGCATAGTGGTATTTTGCCATAAAAAATTAGTTGTAATGGTATTTTGGCAAGCTTAGGTTTTTAGTTGATTTTGAAACTTTTTGTTTCAACTAGTGGTATAATGACGATTCTCTTTTTCTCTAACACTAAACTCACTAGTAGGAAAAAGGCTACTAGTAGCATGCTCAATTTACCGCCCCCACGCTATTACTAACGTGCTACTCGCACTGGTATCGTGGGTGGCAGCACACACCACCAGTAATGGAGTTACTATTACAATGACGAATTTCTCTTTCTTTGGACACTAAACTACTTCTCTTAAGAATAAGGCGTGTGTGGAGTGACGAGGAGAGTCGGCGTCGAAGTTGACAGGAGGAAGGAGGAGAAAGGATGCAGGTCTCAAGGACGGGAGGGGATTGGTCGCTAGGGTTTTCACACACCCGTCGCTATCCACACAGCCTAAGTGACGCATACGAGGTGGTTTCGCCGCCTGACTTGTGGATCCTGTGCGCAATGAGCCCCACCCGTCATTGGCCCATTCAGACAACCAAGAAGTGAAACAAAAAAATACATATCCAACGGCTGCTGTGAAAAGCGGGCTGGAAAATTACTGTTTGGCTGAATCGGACGTTGGCATATAACTCGGAAGCTGGGGATGGCCTGGTTGGCCGGGTCATCTTGTAGGAGTAATTATAATAGTTGTTGTATTTAGTTCATGACAAGATTTATTTCAACTAAACATGTTAATCTGCATTCTCCGTTTTAAAAGTTCACACATAAAATATAATCTATGTTTGGTTCGTCTAGTTGTCTGATATTATATGGTTCATACCAATATTAAGTCACCAAACTTGTTGGTTTGTATTCCTATTAATAAGCTATGTCATTATATTTTCTCTGATACGCTCGTAACCGGTGACAGTAGCCACCTGTTATTATATTGTCCGTGCAAAAAATTAAGTCATTAAACATGTTCATTTGCATTCTCTGCTCTACAAATTCACAAGTTATATCATTGGAGTTTCTATCTAGTTGGTCCTAAGCTACGACAATATATGCATGCTATTATGTAGTTTATATCAATGTCCCTAAATATGTTGATTTGCATTTCTGATTTAAAAGTTCACACGTTTATGCCGTTATAATTGCTATCTGTTCATCCTAGACTAGTTCAGTAGTTGTCTGCTATTATAGAGGGGGTATTATTTAATTCATGGCAAATATTAATTCAATGAACTTGCTTCTTTGCATTTCTAATTCACAATTTCTGCCAATATAATTTTATATAATTATCTACAATAGTGATTGTCTACTACTCCCTCCGTCCCTTTATATAGGTCCTACACGTATCCCTAGGACATGAATTTGCCTAATATAATATAAATTTTATAACACAAAAATTATAGAAGCTCAAATGGGGCTCCATGGTGCCCGGGTACCAGGATAGAATACGGTAAGATTTAGATATGTAGACAGTACATATACCTTGGGTATATATACATTAGGTATGGAGGAGGCACATATGATTGGTATGTACATAGCGGGGTATACATACCTAAATTATTTATATATATGACTGATTTGTATGCAAACTATTGAATAAACATACCCGAGATATATATACTATGTAGAGGTATGTATATCCAAGGTATGTGTACCTCATACCTATGTGTACCTCATACATACCCAAGGTAGGGGTGTACGTACTGTCTACATAACTAAATCGTACCATATTCCATCCTATTGTCCGGGCACCGGGAATTTACCAATAGTTAACCATTAGAAAATATAAAGTCTGAATTTCTAATTATATATTTTCTTTATAATAGATATATCATATTATGTTGTTCAAATTTACAAGGGATACATAGAGGATGAAGGGAAAGGGAGTATTATGTAGTTTGTCAAATCTTAAGTCTACTAAACATGTTAATCTACATTTACAGCTCTCCAAGTTGCCATGTTGTCAGAAATGCTCTTATATCTATGAAGTCCAAGAAATAAATAGCATAATTACATCAATCCTCTATTTTTATTTTTTCTACCTTTAGTCCGGTATGTAAGCAGATTTTTTCACCACTTGGAATCGGCACCGTGTGCCTTATTTATAAAATAAAACAGGTCGAGAGTCTATTGAGGAAAACAAGAAACAATGGTTCGACAAATAAACTGCAGAGTCTATTGAGGAAAACAAGAAACAATGGTTCCACAAATAAACTGCAAAAAAGGTACAGCTGATCAGCCACGCGCACGCGTTTGTGCACGGTGGGCAATGTGCTCGCCATCGTAGCCAACAGTGGTCAATCTGAAGCGCGTCTCCCACAATTCCCGGCAGGTGCACCACGAGTTCGCCGCCCAGATCGCATCCATAGGCTGCCTTGAGCTGGTGCCGCCGCCTGTGACCTTCCCGTCCACGACTACATGTACAACGGCAAGCACCTACGGCCAAGGAGGTCCGAAACGAATATGATTGGAAGCTTTTAGCAAATATGAATCTGAACGTTATGACTCCTAGATCCACGTATTCAAAGGATCCT
The DNA here is from genome assembly GCA_947311845.1 of Poa pratensis. Lineage (NCBI taxonomy): Eukaryota > Viridiplantae > Streptophyta > Magnoliopsida > Poales > Poaceae > Poa > Poa pratensis. The sequence goes on along the minus strand of CAMZMU010000047.1, from coordinate 56,120,629 downwards.
GTTACTGCAGTGCACGCTAGAAAACATATCTTAAGGCCTTAAATCTCTGTTTCCTGTGCTGTTCTAGGTAGATCAGATAGGGCTCCCGTGTTATCATTTAACTAGTTGAATTTGGTGCGGCGGCACGCCGCACCCTCGGTGAGAATTCGTGGGTGAAGTTTGAACAGAGGAGAAGTGGTGGTGGGTTGTTGTCTAATGCTTGTTCTGTCTCATAGAGCAAGTTGGATTCTTGCATTCTGAAGTCATACACTACATGAAGAGATAAAGCCAAAAAAAATCTCATCCATAGGATCAATCCAAAAATAAGGACATACGTAAAATTCCCGAATAAACCTACTGCTTTGATGAAGAACCGATTAGGTATATATACTTTTCTGGCACATCACTTCGGAAGTAATATGATTGATCCCTTTGTAGTAATCTACAGAGCTTTCAGGTGAAAATATCCAAAATACTTTAAACACAATTTGTGTTAAATGAGACGGGTTGATGATCAAATATATGTCGGTAGCACTATGCTCAGCTCAAGCTTATCTCGTGACTTGATCATGTCAGCCACATCTTTTTCCTAAGATACTTAATCCGCTGGTTTCGGTATTTCGGCTTGTCCTGCCAACTCGAGAGCAGAGTCGCAGCTTTGTCCTCTCGAACATCATAGTGCCATCTCCAATTGGATCATCATGCATTCATGCTGGCATCTCCACTTGCAATTTGCTCATCTCCAAAGCACTCTGTGCATGCACAATTGTGTCAAGATAAGCAGACTAAGATAAACAGACCGGATCAAATGTGAGAGGAGAGCAAAGGTCTGTTGGTTGTGAATGTACCGACAATCTAGCTAAAAAGGCAAATATTTGTGTAAATATTACTACTCCGACTGAAATTCTATTAGACTAAAGCTTTCTCACATTAATTTAGCAGATGCATCTGGTTTGAATGAGGGAACCGACACTAAATCTGATCCAAAATTGCGAGTAAAGAAAATTTTGAATTTACATTATTGGCTTGTAAGCTTCATGTGAGCAGTTTAAGTTCCTCAATGTCATTGTTTCTCTGAACATGGTATAATTCGACATGCAGTTGTGATATTTGGCTGTAGAAACATATTTTTTTAGATCAACCGGGGGAAGGTATGTATCTTGGCAAACGAAAAGAGCATGTAAATTAAGGGATCAAAGCATGTGAACAGAACATACCTGCACCTACTTTCCTTAAAGCATCAAGCAAATTTTGATAAAATTCTAAATATCTTGTGCAAGGAACATGTAAGTGTCTTCAAATGTGCATGAAGCAGGTGGTCGAAATTGTTTTACTTGGTTGATTACGATCAAATGCTATTAGGCTTGCACAAGTAGAGAGATTGATCCCCACTGGGCCTTTTCTTCAAACCTTAAGTATAACTTCCCATGTGCATGTGTTGGTTACATAGCTCATGCCGTACTCCCTCCATTCCAATAGTACTGCATATTTTTGTTAAGAGGTCTGAATCATTTTAACCACTCTTCATTTTTTAAGTGAAAATAATAGTTTCATCAGCTTAGAACTGAATGTTCCATGTAAGTATTTGACTCGGTTGATTCATGAAAATAAATTCATATTAGTAAATTAAAAATGTTTGGAGAAAGTAATTTTACTATAAGCCCGATGAATGCATAAACTAAAAAGGTTGTCGAATTGGTGATTGCTGAAAGATGGATTTCATGGATCTCGAAATTAACAATATATAATTAAAATGTTCATGAGAATTTATCATCAAATCATGACGGTAGAAATATGAATGTAACAAACATTAAAAACAAATAATAACATTGCAATGCTTAGAAAAATCTTCAAAGCAAGGGCAAATAACAGTCAGAGAAGATAATGAAATGTATAAACTGTATTCTAATTTGGCATCTCTGAATTTAAAGCAAGAAGCCTTTGACGAAGCTCAGAGGAAAATGGCCTCTTGGGTACATAAATTGTTTTCAAGGCAGAAAGACAAACCTTTGAGAAAACTTCTACGCATTGTGAATATCTTCTTAGTAATAATTCATGATACTTATTTGAATCAAACAAAGGACTGAAATAAGGCATCTGTTTGTTGTATGATGATCTGTTCTGTTGCCACCATATACAATATTTTTCTTCTGATCCTCTATCTTCTGTAAGGACGACCATGAAGGATCTGCTACAAATTTTATTAGAATCCAATCATCTTGGCTATAAAAGAGACCCACCCTATAAAAAAAAGGAACACAAATTGCTGTAAATATTGGCAGAAAATGGTTGAAATAAAAAATGACACAACCGAATAATATCACCTTGCACATAAGAAAACAGTCAACTAATATAATAATACTCGAAATAGGATCTTAGTTTTAGACGGTGAGAAATTCTTCTGGAGGCATATTAAAGGGATTCTGAAATGCCGAATACTATAGCTCTTACATAGCAAAGGTTGCAGAATGGCAGACTACAACACATCTTCATGTGCATTTTATGAAACTCATAGCAGGCACACATATTAGATGATGGTCACCCTTAAAACATTGAGAACGCATCAAGCGGGGAAGATGAGATGAGATACCATAATATGACTCCAATACAAATGCAAGTGTTGTTCCAACAGAAAATATCAACATCTTGAGTTCGTAGCAGAAAACCCCAAATATCAGTTCAGTTCACACACTATATAGACACCAAAACCACATGCATGACTCTAAATGGAGTATATATCACTACTATCGAAAAAATGATTGTCTATGTGTAAATAAGTCAACTTAGAGTGCAATTAATAAGTCATCAACCAATTATGATTATACACAGCATGCCTAATATACAGATTTAGGCTGCAACTCACATATGAAATGAGCGAAACGTACATATTATGAGAACAGCAAGTAGAAACATAATCGAACAGGGCGATCATACCCTAATTGATACTGTGATCTTCGAAGTTTCCTAAGCAGTGCTCTAAGCCATCCATAAAGTTTCCTATTGCATGTAACCTCAATGCAGGTGTTCAAGAAACTCTTGCTTATTTGAGAGTATCCATCTAAGCCCTACAACAAAGAATGGCAACATAAGGAATTAATGATAAATAAAGTTTCCAGCTGAATCATATTCGAGAAATGGATATTTACACCATTCAAGAAAGAAAATGTAAGATCCCTTACCTGATCAAACTGAAAACTTCTGAGAGTGATTGCCTCTTCAACATCCTGTTTGTCTACATGTGTTACCTGACAGCTTCTTTTTTGTACTTAACTACATGATTAAGTTTCAGGTCAACGGTAAGCAGGCTATCTGGACGTATTTCAATGAAGTAAATTTGTTCCCCACACTGAAACACAAAAAATGAACATGCTATAGTACTAAACAAATATATATAACATGGAATCAAATTTAGATCTGTACATAAAATCCATCAATTCTTATTGAATTGAAAGAATGTGTTGTCATTATCTTTGAATGCAGTAGTAAACTCTGAGCAAGGATCTGAAGGCAACCTGGCAAACAAAGATAAAAGCAACATATGGGATCAGGCAAAGGGGAAATGGCAGTGATTCATTAGCAAGAGATCCTAGGGTAAATTGAATACCAATCTGCATATTCATACAGAGAAAAGGATAATCAATTCGTGTGAAACATTTAGTAGCCAAATGAAACTATTGATTGTATGATTAATTATTCTCAAGGAACAACCTTTTCACAAATAGTTGTTTCCACAGCCTAATGCATGAATTTAACCATGCATGAATTCAATCAAGCATCCCTTTAAACCGAGAATTATATATACGTGCAAGACAACTAATTGTAGAAGATAAAATTATATGATTACAACATCCAAACACTATGTACATCTAAGAAAGAAGTCATGGAATCTGCAGTATGAAGCCACTACCCACTGAAGCTACTTTTTAGACACTATACATGATATGCAAGAAGAAAGCATGAGCCCAAATATATAGCCATTCCAGATCATGCAATCCGATCCTCATCTGGTATTTCCTACAAGCACAATAACAATAGTAAGCAGGTTATCTGGACGTATTTGAAGGAAATAAATTTGTTTCCCCCACTGAAACACAAAAATGAAGATGCTATACTACTAAACAAATATGTAACATGGAATCAGATTTAGGTTTCTACATAAAATCCATCAATTCTTATTCTTATTGAACTAAAAGAATGTGTTGTTATTATCTTTGAAATGCATCAGTAAACTCCTAAGCAAGGGTGTGAAGGCAACCGGGCAAACAAAGATAAACATAAGAACTTAACCATGCATGAATTTAATTGAGACGGCAGAGAGAGAGAGAGCAGAGGTGGATGAGGGAGAGACACACCTTATTCGTCGTCCTCTGACCCATGGCTGCACGTGAAAGGGGAGGGATAGGCTGCTGTGGGAGGCACTTCCGTGTGCTGTTCCTGGTAGAAGAGCTCGGGGCTCCGGGTCATGGACCTCCTTCGCCGACCTCCCGCCGTGCGCGCCTCCGGTCCCCTTCCTCTTGCCCTGACCCTCCACTGGCAGCGGTGCGAGACCTCGCTGGTCGGCAGTGACGCGAGGCCTCATCCAAGAAGGCGGCGGGCCGGGGCCTTGCAGGTCGGGCGGCGCGCAAGCCTTGTTGGTGCAGGAGGTCGGGCCTCGCCGGCCAGAGCTGGAGGAGGGGAGGTGCAGAGGGGGCGAGGCGTGAGGAGGCAGGACAGCTCGGGCGGGGGCGGCGGCGGCGTCGATGTGGAGGCGAGTGGGGAAAATGGCAGGGAGTTGCGTTCTAGGGTTAGGTTTTAGTTTTTATATAAAAGGACTGATTCGTAATTTCCAGAAAGTGCAGGGGCCTTTTTGCAAAATGCCGCCGACACTGTTCAACATTGTAGCTACTGTAGCTAACTACAGTAACGCGAGCGCGGAGGGAGCGAGAAATCGCCCATCTTTCATATAGGTAGATAATTTCCGCTTTCAAATATCTCTACTATATAATATACGTAAACGACCGTGGCGGTGGTTGGTACGTCTGGTACTTTTGCAGTTTAGTCTGTCTAGATTTGAGAAGTCAACCCGCAGTCCATAATCCTATCCACTCACCACCCCGTCTCCCACCTCTCTCGACAGGAGAAGGCGGAGGCGTCTCAAGCGAGTCCGAGGGGAGAGCCGGAGAGGAGAGGAGCCACCGGGGCCCGTTTCCCACCACGAATCCCCGAGGGAACGCGGAACGCCGCCTGCATACCTGCGCTGGAAGCCCTCGTTGCCGCCGGGAGCCGGGACGCGTGCTTAGCATCGTCGTAATCCGGGGCCGCGCTGATGGCCCTTGAGGCCGTCGGGAGCCGGGATGCGTTCCTCGACAGCGCCTTCATCCTGCTCCCTCGCTCGCTCGCTCGATGCCCTCCTCCTCATCCGGCATGGCAAGCCGTCGCCATCCCCGCGCCGCCCACCTTCCCCTCCGTCGGAAGACCCAGGCCTCCCCGCCTTCCCAGCCACCGGAAGACCCCACGCCGCAACGGCTACCCCGCTGCCGGAACCCCCCACACCACCACCGCTAACACGCCGCCGGAAGGCCCCTGCACTTCCCTCGCCCAAATCCCGCATCCCCGTAGCTGGGCGAGAAGGAGATCGAGGAGATGGTGGCTAGGCCGCTGGGCATTCTTCAGTCATCCCCATAGCTGGGCGAGAGGGAGGTCGAGGAGATGGTGGCTGGGCGTTCTTCAGTGCCAGAACGTGGCCGAACTCGATTGCAGGGGACTGAGGACAGCCAGCACGCGGAGGGGATGGAGGAAGTAGGTGGCACCGTGGCAGCACCCGCCATCTGAACTGCTGCAGCGAGCAGCTCTTCCCCTCTTGCTCCAAACTCTCCAACCTGACATGATTCAGTACATTTGGGGCGTTCAGGTTCTATGCTGCAGAGGTGCTCCTCAATTACTTTGAATTTTGCTTGCACCTGTGTGTATATATTCTGACTGATTTGCTAATTCTTGTAATGCATTATTCTCCCATTTAGTTACGCTTGCAATGCTGACCGGTTGCTATCCATGAGAATTTTTGATACTTGGGTGCTTTAATGTGCAAGCATTGGATAAGGTTAGGTTCAGAAGCCTGACTGACAAAAGCAAGTTGGATGCCCAGCCCAAACCGTTCATTCACATGATCTGGAGGCTCTCGCTGCTGATACTGATGTGTCCATGATTGGTCAGTTTTGTCCTCCACCTCGTCTGATCCTGGCGCAGCTTAAACTCGAGATGATGACCTAGGTATTTGGTAAGTTGTACAGTAGGTTTCAGTAGAGATTGATGAGCTTAAAGAGTGATATATTGAGATATGTACGGATTCCAGTACTCACAATCCCAGTTAATGATGTGTTTATCTTAGAAGTAAAGTTGTGCGTTGCACCTTATCTGGTCATCCCATTGGTTAGTGGATGTGATACATCAAATATATTTATTTTGTTATTATCAGAAGTTATTTTGTTTTAAATACGAACCTCACAAACATGATTTCAAATTCATTTAAAATAAACATCAACTTGTGGGTCGTTTTTTTTTTGAGAACTGCATATGCATACATCAAGAACGAGTACAGAGACTCGAGCAGTACAGCACAACACACGCAGGAAGCATAGCTACGAGGAAGAAAACGCCGCTGCCGAGCCGAACCACCTTCTTACCTCCATCCGAGAGCACCTCCGCACATGGAAAGGGCCGCAGAATCCGTCCGCCACACGGTGACGAAACCTTGCTCGATGAACGAACACGGCCAGCGCCCTCCGCAGCCTGCCGCACCACCTTCCGTCAGCCACCAAGTCCGGCGAAGCCAACAGAGCCTCCTCGCGAACGCCGCTTCTATCTCCTACACACCTCCACCCAAGCTTTGCACCACCACCGGAGGAAGCGGCGACGCAACGGCGAAGAAGCCCAGGGACCAGAACCCCGGCGCACCAGATCAGCGACGCCGTCCCGCCGACCAGATGCAGGGGCCTGGAGGCCTCGAGGAATCCGAAGATCCGCGAGCTCCAGAACGACAAGCGCGCCGCCGCGGGCCTCCGAGGAGCACCTGCAACAGAGGGGAAACACGCCGCCGCCAAAACCGCCACCGACCGCACCTCCACCTCCAAGGCGCCGCCGGCTAGGCCTCCTACCAAACCTACACTATATACATGACGGGATCCGGGGATTCCCCCGCCTCCCGCTGCCGGAGCAGCCGCCGGAGACGAAGAAATCCCACGAATCGCCGCCGCACAAGGTGGTTTCGCCGGAGAGTTCCAAGAAATCGCCTCTGCTACAGTAGCGAGAGGATAAGGGTCGATGGGGTGTGTTTTGTGAACTGCTAACTTGTGGGTCGTTTATGTTTGTTTCATTATGAGTATATGTGTGTTTACATACTTCCCACCTTTTTATTTTTGTGGTTTATACTCCTTCCGTCCCACTGCTGGAAAATAGAAGACGGAGCAGATGAATTAGGAGTGGTTGATGGGTAGGAAGATCTGTTCATCTACTTTTTCAACTGTCGCCCTCTTCCCCAACCCATGTTGACGTCCATTGAGTTTGATGGGAATTTGTCGGTGTGGCATTAGTGTTGCCCTTGAAATCAGTTTTTTTTTTGTGGAGGGAAGGCCATCATAGCTAACTGACTTGAAGTCAGTTAATTAAGTTCTTACCGCTGAAATCTGCACAATACAGTTTACTTTACCCCTAAATTTTTTGATTTATTTTACACCTGTTGCAACGCACGGGCAGTTTGCTAGTTGGTGTAATACCATTATCAGTCAATAATTACATGCTTCACTAGGGAAGTTTCCATAAATACGATTGAATCAATGTCAATTATGGATCAAACCCTGGGATCAAATGAAAGTGTTCATTTGATTCTATGATCACGATCGACAAAAAACGAAAACACCACAAAAACTAACAAAGCAAGAATCAAATGATGAATGAATAACAGACGGTTTGTTGGTGCTCAGATTCTATGGGTGTATAGGTGTCGTTCTTGGGGAATATCCCGTCAGTACGAGGAATGTTTTATAATCACTGCACCACCAAACCTCGACTCGAGTCATTAAGGAAAATCAGGAAACAATTGTTCGCCAAATAAACTGAAAAAAAAACAGAAGGAACAGAATGAACAAAGGCATAGATGGTATGTTGGTGCTCAGATTCTATGGGTGTAAGGTGTCGTTCTTAGGGGATTTCCCATCAGTACGAGGAATGTTTTATAATCACTGCACCACCAAAACAACTGCCATATAAATAGAGATCTCAGTACAGAAGAATCATAATCGGTATACGAAAAAGAGAAAAAGATTGAAGAGGAATTTGGAGGCGAGCGTAACCCAAGATCCATCTAGGCGGATTTGTGCTCTAAGCGCCACCGGAATAGCTCTCGGAAGCGTTGTAAATTCAGATCCACCGAGAAAGCGGCGGCCGGATATTGGGACAGCGCTGCCAGAATCTAGTTACTTGCGAGATGAACAAGCAAGACAAGCCGAAGACTCCAACCGGAAAAAATAAGAAGCGAGCAGAAGAATCAGATCGATATGAGACGGCGCAGGAAAGGTATGAGACGCAGCAGCTGAACTTGGGAGGATGAGTTGACACAAGGGAGGAGCGGAGTTTATATAGTCCAGGATGCACAAACCCTAGGACGCGACGACTAAGGCCGTGGGCTGGGACTGGTTGCTCCCAAAGTCCAGCCCAAGTACTCAGCCAACTATATATAATTCTGAAAATAAAAGCTATACATGGGCCAGTACGCGTGCTTTACAATTCCTTCAGAAAAAACAAAACAGATTTACAAATGCACGGGCTACGCATCGACGTAACAACGAAAAAACGTCAGACTCGTAACTTCTTTTTGCGGATATATACTCCTAGCTATAGGCCGCTCGGTGGACGGGCACGGCCACGAACGGCGGAGTCGCTAGTGCCCAGAAGCCGGGACATTTCGACCAGCACCGCGGCGCAGCTCTGTGCCTCGCCGAGCCGGCGCCGAAGCGCGCAGGCCTCCGCCTGGAGCCGCGACGTGTCGAGCCTCGCGGCGAGGACTCGCCGCACGGCCGCGTCCAGCCTCGCCGCTGTCGCGCGTTTCTCGTCCTGCAGCGCCTCTAGCGTCACCTCGAGCTCCTCCGCCCGACGCCGCTTCCGCGCGCGAGACCGCTTGGCAGACTCCCGGTTCGACATCTTCCTCTTTAGTCGCCGGTTCGCCTCCTCCTCAGCCAGCGCGATGTCCGCCCAGGGCGTCATGGTACAAGTATTGGTTCCCGCCGAACACGACATGTCATTACAATGACCACCGTCGGCAGTCCCAGACGAGCCGTTGAGCCAGAGGCCGAAAGCGGGGGCGGCGGTGACCACGTCCGCCAACCAGACCTCATCGGCGAAGTCGAGCTGCGTGGCTTCTTGCAGGGACAGCATCTTGCTAGTGCTGCGGCCTGCGGGAGGTCAGTTGCTGCGATTGCTCGAGACTATAGGGGTGCAGTGAGCGATCAGGGAAAAGGGAGGGAGGAAGACGGAGCTGAGCTTATTTATAAACTCGCAGGCGCAGGCGCAGGCGCAGCAGTACCACCAGCTTCAGATCGGGTCCGGCTTTGACGTACGTGGCCGTTTTCGTGGTCGCAGTTTGCTTCTCATGTCACTTCCGCAAGAGCTTGTGCCTCAGTGCCTCCATGGAAGAACACGTGTATCAAGGTTTGGCCCGCGCTGGCCAGAAAGCTTTTCTCGCTTAGGCACGAAGCAATGGAGGGATGCCGCTGCAGCACATCACCATTACTGCGGAGGCGGAGCCAGTAGCCCAGTACCAGCCATGCAAACAAGCTTTTGCTACGTGATACTACTCGGTACTCCTATATGTAAGTGCTAACTGCGTAACTGAATCTAGTATGTCGTACCTGCATGATGCATGAGTAATCTTATATGATACTTTAATCTTTTGTCTATATATAGAGGATCGTCTCTTGCTCGCGGTGTACATAATACTCCTCCACACCGAAAGAACAACACACGACGATTCATATATTCTTGAGAATCTATACTTTTTATAAGATTAAAAAAACAGACTAAGAGGAGTTATTAATGATAGGTCCACATCATCATGTAGTAATAGCCGTTCGATCATGAGTTCATGACTTTCAGTTAATATCTATCTATATCTATTGTCCATATATTGTATTCATTATGTAGTTTGTACATGTTTGATCAATTAAAATGTCACGTGGAATGTGTCAATCCGACCGGCTTTGCTTTACTTCATCTCCTCCATAGGCTCTTCCTCTTCCTCTCCTCTACTAACACTTTTGAGAATAAACCTGCTGCAATTGTGCGGGGCATTCTTCGAGTACTACTCCACATTGTTTTTTTAGAATACGAGTACTACTCCACACATTGTAGCGTATAAAACATTTTACATCCCACTATAGGAATTTGCCTCTCGCCATGGATGCAATGTGATCCTCTCACCAAACGTATCTCACCTGGTGGCCGACTAACCCAGATATTGCTCGCCACGTACTGAACGAAAGAATGAGACAGGAAACGTGCGATCGGAAAGTCTTGAATTAGTTTTTTTTAAACTAGACCTAATATATTAAGTCAGCAAGCCGCCTCATGTTTGTGGACCAACTAAAAGCCCAGGTACTCGAGTACTAATGTCTCTGTTTTTTTCTTTCTTAGACTCACACTACTGTCTCCTGAGAAGGTGGATGCATGGATGCCTGGTTTATCTGTTTAAGGTCTTCTCCAATGAATTATCTATTAGCGTGTCCCTATAGTTTTAAAAACAACCACCATTAGCTTCGTGCATATAGACAATCGAATGATGTACATCTGTAAAATTTCCCGCATCGATCATTCTGCTAGACGGAAGGCTCGAAGTGAGCCCAGCTTTGAATTAACAAAGCCAACAACCGGCCAAGTGTTACAACATACAGGAACAAGCTGGAGAAACCAGCCACAACACCCACACACACACGCATACCTCAGAGCAACAGAGTACAACAAAGGCAAAACAACCAAACTAGACTATAGCTTGAACCGCATGAAGCGCCTTGACATCTGTTGCACGGAGACGGCACCGATGATGTCGAAACCAACGTCCTCCTCCACACCATCATCGCCACCACCAAGACACGCCGTCGGGGAAGAGAACCAAGCAGGGTTTGGGAATCCGAGGGGGCTTGCAGCAACGCCTCCAAGAAGGTAAGAGGAGTGCGAAGACGTCGTCGTTGCCGGCAGAGACGGAGGCCCTGCAAAGTTTTCACCAAAGCCCCAAAGCACAAGCCGCTACGAGGTAAACATAAACCGAAGGAGCACCGGCGGGAGCGAGAGGGACGGAGGGGCGGAACCCAGCGTACTAAACAAAGGAGAGGGTCTACATGGCGACGCCTTCAACAAGGGGAACGACACCCGAAGGTGTTGTCGTCACCAGCAACGGACACAACCACTGCACGGTTTTCACCGAGACCCATCTGCAGCCAGATGCCGCCCGCCGCCGTGAGGACGCGGAGAAGACAGGACCAACCGCCGTCGTCGGCCTACACCCCATCGGTCGTGAAGTGCTCCAGCCCCAACACGGAGCACAAGCGAGAGCAGGCCAGAGTTCCCACCTGCAGAACAGCCGGCCCGGCCCAGCCCGGCCCAGATCCAGCAACGCGGCTCGGGATCTGGCAGCCCGACGGCCACCGGAGCAGCACGGGGGCGTCGGGCAACACCAAAGACCACTCGGCGCCGACCACGACGCCGGAGCAGCACCACAAGCCCCCAATGGCGGCCGTCCGGCCGCCCACCAGATCCCCCCAAGAATCTGGGAGAGCCCCTGCACCCAAGCGAGGGAGAGCTCTGGGGGCTGCGACGTGCGTCTGCGAGGGCCGGCGAGCGGCTGAGCAGGGGGAAACGCAGTGAGCTCGCACGGGGGAAAGGAAGGAGGGGCCAAGCCCATCCAAGGCCCGAGGTCACCGAAAGGCACACCACACCACGCACCCACGCACACGAGAGGGGTCTCCCTGCCGCCACCGTCAGCCGCCGCGCCGGCCGCGTCCTCCGGCGACGACGGAGGAGGGGGAGAGGGAGGGGAAGGGGCTCGGGGCGGCTAGGGTTTTTTCGCCTCCCGAGTCGCCCTCGAGAGAGCGACGCGGGGGCTGGGGGGGTGAAACTCGTCGATCATTCTGCTCAAACCCCAGAGATGAAAAGACGTCGATTATCCACGCGTGACTAAAAAAAAGACGTCGATTACCAATTTTCTTTTTGAATGCCCACCGTACAAAAGTGACAATTACTTCAGTTAGGCTGCCCATGCACCAAAAGTCCAAAACACAGGTTGATACTTTTGCATCTGCCTTGTTACACGTGGCCGGTACCAAAAGGGTTGGTTCTAGCGCATATACCAACTACCAGTATACCCGCAAAAAAAAAAAAAAAAACAGTACGTCCTGTCTATCATTCATGCATGGTATCTCGTCTCTCCTGTTCCTTCACCCACACATATCTCAAAAGGAAAAAAAAAAGGAAAGCAGATCGATCGATAGCCACAAATGCACCAAAGCAACCGAAATCTCCATTTTAAAAATGAACCTGCTTTAAGTTCCAGCAGTAGGTGGTTGATCGGTCCAATGCTTTAAAGACATAGATAGAGCAGTGCTAACTAGTTCCATGCAACAGGTGGCAATTCTAGTCTATCATGGCAATCGTACGTGCATGCACAACAAATATTAAGGCTTTGCATACTTTTCTTTTGTGGGGGTATAGGAAAAGGCAGGGTGGATCTCAGCGTATAAGGTTTCACTTCGACGAAAAAAAAAAGCCGGCTCCAAGGTTATGTTTCGTTGCTAGCAGTGATCTTGGGCCTCTTACATGCATGGTCCAGTGGATGAGTGGAGTCTGGTTGGTTGAAACGTGGTATAGATCATTATTTCGTATCTCGATTGGTTGGGCACATTGTATCGGTGCTTATTTTTCCTCTTGTTGTTTGGTTAGCTGCATGTGTTGTAGTTTCAAGTGTGAGAAAATGCAGATCACATGTGTTGGTTGTGTGCAAGGCTATGGTTTCTTCACCTCATTAGAAATTTAGAATATGTGATCTTTCTTCCTCGAAAAAAAAAGAATATGTGCTTACCACCTCTTGCAAAGAATCAGCACATAGAAAATCACATCAACACTAACCATAAATCAGCACATGCAACATACTCAAGATAGTTAAGCAGGTTTTTAATATCTTCATGCTAACATCACCAGGTTCATGCACACTTAAACAAGATATACATGGTTCTAAATACATGCATTACACAAGTTTTAGAGTACTTGGTAATTTTGACAACCGTCCAACCGCTTAAATCTGACGGTGAAAAAATAGGAGCTACCGAAAACTACCAGAAAAAAAACTACCTGAAACTACCGAAATTGTATTATTTTTAATCTGATATTAAAAGGGTAGTTACGTAATTTGTCCCACCATCAGATCTATTATTCGGTTCGGTTAAGATTTGTACGGAAATCATTTTGGCTGATAATAAGGTAAGTTCCAGCGGAAATCACGTTCGATGCGGAAGATAGGGACCTGTCTTTTTTAGTTTCCTATCACGTACTCCCTCCGTACATAAATATAAGAAGTTTTAGCTATCCAACATGTTGTCTACATGCATACTAATATGAGTGCACATACACACTAAAATATGTCTACATACATCTAGATATATAGGAATGTGAACAAATGCTAAAACATCTTATATTAAAAAACGGAGGGAGTATAAGCCAGCCCTTAAATAACGTACATATACCTATTTTTCCAATCTTATGTTTTTTTCGTGCAGCCGTTCTCTTTAATCTCTACCAAGGATAGATATATGAAACTAATGCATGCATGTGTCAAACGCAGCAAGTGCAGAGGCGCAGGCGTGTACAAAAGCAGTCCAGGTTGCTGCAAGTTTGGGATCAGAGAAGTCAAATCTTCTGATCTAGATCGAGCTCCAAAAGGAGTTGTTTATCTTCTGGCGCCGCATTCAGCGGATCGACGGGCGGACGAGGACGAGAAATTTGTTCGTGGACAAATGACAAATGACCAAAATACCCCTGCGTGATTATAGTTAATTTTTTTTAATACTTGGAAGGCTGGAATAATTTAGCAGTGTTACGTACGAATCAGACGGCCGAAATAATTTTCGACAGGAGCTACCGGAAACTACCTGCGGTAGTTTTCCAAGCACTATAAAAGAGCTCCATGCATTAATTGTGGCATGAACTTCAGATCAACTGGGACATTCCATGCCCCTGCACAACGCTAACATGAGAGTAGTATACCCGTGATCAAAATGCATCTTCCTTATCATCAGTTAATCACTATATTTTACACATATATATACTTACTCCGCTGGAGCTCACCTGCTAGCCGTGGTGAGGACATATGTACGACTTTGGCATGGAGGTATTACTCACTATATTAAGGCAAAGCACTTTGCCGCGCTGTGGTTGCCCCGCGCACTGTTCCTGGAACAGTAAGTACTGTTTTCAGTAACAGTTCTTACTGTTGTACACTGTTCATATGAACAGTACTCTCTCTTTTTTCTCCTACAAGGCAGTTCTTACTGTTGTACACTGTTTCTCCTACTACATTCTCCCATTTTAGTTCACCCTTTTTTGTCAGACAAATCCTGCGTCTCACACAAATTATACACATGCAATGTATGCGCGTCGCCCATTAGACAAATTTTGTCAATTTTTTTTGTAAAAAAAGTCCCTGTTTTTCCCCTTTTTTCCCCTCCTAATATACTTCTCCCCTTTTATTTCACCCTTTTTAACCAATTTTTTTTAAAAAAAATTCCGCATCTCCCACAACTTATGTACATGAAATGTATGCGCGTCGCCCAGTAAACGAATTTTGTCAATTCTGTTTTTACAAAAAAAAAAACCACGTTTACCAAAAATTATACACATGGAATGTATGCGCGACTCCCAATAGACGAATTTTGTCGAATTTTCCCACAAATTATCATGTGTGCGCGTCGCCCAATAGGTTCCGTCACCGTGACCGGTTTCGAGTTTTGTCGACTCTAGCTTCTTAATTTTTGATCCAGATTCGCGCAAACATTTGACAAATTTTGCCAACTTTTTTTTCTAGAAAAGTCCCCGCGTTTTCCACACTATATTAAGGCAAAGCACTTTGCCGCGCTGTGGTTGCCCCGCGCACTGTTCCTGGAACAGTAAGTACTGTTTTCAGTAACAGTTCTTACTGTTGTACACTGTTCATATGAACAGTACTCTCTCTTTTTTCTCCTACAAGGCAGTTCTTACTGTTGTACACTGTTTCTCCTACTACATTCTCCCATTTTAGTTCACCCTTTTTTGTCAGACAAATCCTGCGTCTCACACAAATTATACACATGCAATGTATGCGCGTCGCCCATTAGACAAATTTTGTCAATTTTTTTTGTAAAAAAAGTCCCTGTTTTTCCCCTTTTTTCCCCTCCTAATATACTTCTCCCCTTTTATTTCACCCTTTTTAACCAATTTTTTTTTAAAAAAATTCCGCATCTCCCACAACTTATGTACATGAAATGTATGCGCGTCGCCCAGTAAACGAATTTTGTCAATTCTGTTTTTACAAAAAAAAAACCACGTTTACCACAAATTATACACATGGAATGTATGCGCGACTCCCAATAGACGAATTTTGTCGAATTTTCCCACAAATTATCATGTGTGCGCGTCGCCCAATAGGTTCCGTCACCGTGACCGGTTTCGAGTTTTGTCGACTCTAGCTTCTTAATTTTCGATCCAGATTCGCGCAAACATTTGACAAATTTTGCCAACTTTTTTTTCTAGAAAAGTCCCCACGTTTCCCACAAATAAAATACATGAAATATATGCGCGTCGCCCAGCAGGTTCCATCCCCGTGATCGGTTTCGAGTTTGGTCGGCTCTAACTTCTCAAATTTGCATCCAACTTCTCACCACTATTCCACGAATTTTGTCAAATTCAACACGAATAATATATCAAATTGCTCAAAAAAAATGCTAACTATTTATGACAAAATACAAACATATTTGAACATTCCAAACATTTCTAATACTTCCAGCAATTCGACCAATTTTTACAAAACTACATAAGAAAACAAACACACCCTAAAAACTCTAATTGGGCGTGGCAAAGCGCGCCATTTTCTTCTATTACTCACTATATTAAGACGCGCAGATTTTACAAAAAAGGCCCTACAATTCCCAAAAAATGCGTAACGGCCCTGCAACTTTCCCCTAATTCACAATGTGTTCATTTTTTTTGGGAAATCAAACATATATGAGTATTTTCCACACTTCTACCAACTACATAATATTCAAATGTATATGAAATTTTCCATACTTACACAAATTGCAGAAAATTAAAATGAACTACATCAATAAAACCACACGGGTGCGGCGTGTCACCGCACCAGATTCAACTAGTAATTCTTGAAGATCGCTCTGTTTGAAGGCTCCAGGGCCGGCCCTGATATATTTGGGCCCCGGTGCAAGACAAAAAAAATTGGCCTCCATACATAAATAATTATAGAGGTGTTTTTTATATTTCAATAACAATTTACACATCGAACACGATTCTATCCAAATATCGTTGACATACAATTTCTACATGACATCTCAGAACCCATAACACACGCACTGGACGAGTTATGAGATTATGTTGACACTTAAAGTGTGAACAAAAGCACCTGGCTCTGGATGATTGAAGATTGAGTCGTTGACTGGTTGGCATTGATTGTTCCTGCTCTTCCATGCCACGAGAACACAAACGGAAAAACCTTGCCTCCGGCTTGCTCTTGGACTGTCTGCTGGCTGCCACTGTCGGCTTCCTCCTTCTCTCTCAGAAGCCTACGGGTAAGAGAAGACGGGTACGAAACAAACGAATCGAATCAGGCCGCGCAGATCGAATAAACAAGGACAAGTAAACCTAACGGGATATCTATAAGGGGATTGCTAGCCGTTGCAGATTGAGAAGAGAGTTGTTGAAAACCAGTAGATCGAGATCTCCTGCTCCATTATTCCAACAAGACAGTGTCGTCCCATTCTCGGCGTGATTGGGGAAGAGGGATGGGGATGGGGAACGAGGAGGCGAGACCGCGCCAGAGAGAAGTCGAGAACGTTGTATATATGCACATAAATTGGTCCCAATATAAAGTTGGTTTGGTTTAACCACTGTCACGTTGATCCATTGCTTTGAAGCAATATTCCCTCATGGATCAACTTAAGATTGAACCGATGATTTCAAGGATCCCTGCAGAACAAGATACAACATCGGCACATATACCTCCCTTATAAACTATAAGAATGCCGACACATAAAAAGATCAAGAAGCAGTTTTGACTAGGAAGATGACTTGATGAACCACTTCAATAGATGGGCTGCTTCAGCATATGAAACGCTTCAACACCACCAGCTCCGCGCAATTATAGTAACAACTATATTAAGCTATGTCGGAGATAAGTGAGTTTAGACCATAATCCTATGGACATGCCACAAAGTTCAAAGACTCCCCCGTATGGGCGACCCTCTTATAAAAGCTCCACCGACATGACGTGTCGTGCTACATGAAGATTTTGAGAAGATTCCTCGGTATACATACGTACATTGAACGAAGGTTACGACATCAAGACTTAACGCACAAGACATGAGGAAACCCTAACGTACCAGATGTAGGCTCGTACCGAAAATTGATACACGTAGCTCAAAGCGCACCCACAAGAACAAAAGTCTGCCAGTGTCACCGCCCCCACTCGCCGTCGAGAACACAGCTGCAAGAGACCCATCATCCAGCAGACATACTTTTTCGGATCTGCTGTGAGTACTCCGTGGAGTCTTCTCGACTCGACACGAGCATGCGAGATGGAACCTCCAAAACCTATCCGGTCTTCTTCAATCACGACCACCCATGATCCTCCCATCAACACCTTGGTATTCGCGACAAAGAAGATGCCAAGGTTGTCCAAGGTGGATGGAGGTCGCCACTAGTCATGGAAAAACGAACAATTTCAAAATCTGGATATTTTTTTAAATTTGAACTTTTTCAAAATCTAAACACATTTTTAATTTGAACATTTTTCAAAAATAAAAAACCAAAAGAAACGAAAAAAGGAAAAAAATACAGGCAAACAGAAAAACCAAATAACCGTAAAATGCAGACCACAAACAGAAAAAAACAACCGAAACAGAAAAATCAGTAAGGGCTCGTTTGGAACACATCATTTCATTTCATTTGGCAGAAATGAAATGATGCCATCATTTTATTTCATTTAGAAAGTGAAATTACAAGGTTAGGGATAGGAATTGGCATAACATACAATAGATATTTGCTGGAATTCCAAATGAAATGACATGTCCAATTCCATGACATCCAAGAAGGTTGAGTATGGAATCACAAATGAATTTCATGATTCTATCTTGAAATGATGGGTGCCAAACGAGACCTAAAACTAAAAAAACGACCAGAATGTTCTAGAATCTTCCCAAAATCAGGAAAATCAGGACGTAGATATCCTCTACTGGGCCGGCCCGCTTAAGGAACAAGGATGTGGAGGGGTAGGCCTAGCGTCGCTAATCCACGCGACGCTACGAGCATCAAATAGAAAACGTCCAGCCACGCGGGTAGATGCCTAGGTACCCGAAAGTGAGACTCAGGGTGTGTTTGGTAGCCTGTGTGGGCTGAGAGATTCCACCTCACCCAAGTTTTAGGTGTTTGGTAGCCTGTGTTTGTCCCTCAGCCCCGCCCACCTCATGCGAAATAACCCTCTCAGCCCTACCCGCTTGAGAAGCTCGAATCGAGCTTCTCTCCTCAGCCCGGGCGAGCTCGTCCCAAAAATAATCCCACGCGTGGGCCCCACTACATTCCGCTCGTCCGCCTCCTCCTCACCCCTGAGTCATTCGGCTATTCTTTCTCATGCCTCGCCTCCTCTCACGCAACGCCAGCGTCGCCAGGACTCCAGCGCCGGCCCGAGCCCACGCCCCGCGCCGCCAGGACACCAGCACCGCCCCGCCGCCCAGGGCCGCCAGAACTCCAGCGCCGCCCGTCCCGAGTGGGCACCATCGACGACGGAGGCGTAGAAGTCACCGACGTCCACGTCTAGGACGCGCAGCTCCCAGTGCCGCCCCGGACCGCCGCCCAGATCCCAGCACCGCCCCGACCCGCCGGCCGCCTCCTCGCGCCGCCGTGGGGTATCCCAAACTCGGGGACAGCACTTCCCGGCGTTCCCGTGCGCCGAAGTCGAGCACTTCCCGACGTTCTGGTGCGTAGACCACGATTTGGGAATTGCTGAGGACCTGATTGCTTTTTTATTTTTTGTTCAAGGTCCTTTGTGAAAGGGCATATCCTTCCCCAAGGTGTTTTGATGTTTGTTGACAACACAATTAGATGTCTAATGTGTGTGTGATGGCCCTTCACGTAGTTACCCCACAATGGCGCCAGAAAACAGTTGCTAGCCCCTTCGCGTGGTACCTGCGTGAAAAGTAAATGGGTTAGGTTGAGACTCCAAGTGCAGAGTGTATGTAGTAGTGGAAGACAGTTTTCCCCACGAGGGGTGACTCGAGGGTTTAATATCGAACTCACAGGGAACCAGTATTTCAGGTGTTATCTCCTTATCCTTCTCTTGAGAACCTGCAACAAAATAAATTGTTTTGTGCCCTCAACCTCACCAAGTGGTTGTCAAGCACAAGGTGTGAGAATGATAATAAAATAAATATGCAAACAATAGGTAAATATGCAATGATGGTAAATAAATATGCAAGGATGGTGGTTGTAATGATAAATGATATTTTTGGGTTTTTTTATAATGAATGCAAGATATAAAAGTGTTTTTTGTATTTTCGGATTTAAAAATGGCAGCAAACAAAAGTGGTGATAAAAGTGTTGGAAAGGTATTTCTTATGATTAAAAATGGACCGGGGTTCATGGTTTCACAAATGCACTTTCTCTTGATAACGTGGTAGACAATGGAACACTAAAATTAACATGAAAGATGGCAAGACATGGTTTGACAAGTTATTAATAATATGGGCATCACGTCCTAACATAGAGATCTCAAGTATAAGTTGTTCTCTCTCTTATGCTCCACCAAGATGCGAACTAAATCATAACACCTTAGTAATTAAGATAAATCAGAGCATAGCAATAAGTTCAATGACATGAAGTTAAAATAAGAACATGCTAGATCTAGTCATGGAGGTAGTGGCCAAGGTCACATCCACTCTCCGGTAGCATGGTATTTTTGTTTATCCCTAGTGAGGCAACAAAGTAAGGTAGAAAACCCAAGTGGATCGCAGAACTTTCTCTCACGTTCACTGCACTAGCCACCCCCCGTTACTCCAACTAATGCACACGTTCCCCCTCACATGCTCTCATAAACATGCTTGATCATGACAAGTAAATAAGAACGGGGTACATAATATGCATCTACTTTCATAACTGAAACAAAACCATTGCAATCTCAAACATGTATTAACTCATAATAAAGATCCACCACAAAGGAATTACATAGATGACCGTAATCATGTTCAGCAGCTCATACGGTACTAATTAGTGAAGCTCATAGAGAGGAGAGATACATAAGTTACTTCCACAAACCCATAGTCCAGGGGTGGACTACTCCCTCTTCATCATGGTGTCGGTGGAGATGTTGTTGGAGGGGAAGGAGACCACACCGGCAGCGCCCCGCCGGAGTTTTCCCCTCCAATCTTCAGCTCCAGATCTCTGTTTCGTGGTTTCTCTGTTTCTGCGGCGCTCCCTTTCGCGAAAGCCCTGGGGGGTCTATATATAGTCATTTTTAGGTCAAGACGAAACTCCGGGAAGAAAGATCGACGGCAGCGGAGGCCCGAGGGCCAGGATGGAGGACCCCACACGGTCAGAGAATCTGGCCACGTGGGCCCACCCATTTCGGCCTTCTGGTCTCCGTTTCTTCGATTCCTTTGCGCCTACGTTTCGTTCCTTCCAAAAAAAAGTGATCCCCGTAAAGTTTCAGCTCATTTGGACGTCGTTTGGGTCCCTGAAACATCAAAATATAGAAAAAGGGGTTTTCTGACAGCGCAGGGTTAATTTCAGAAAAATGGGGAAGTTGTTAATTATCCCCAAAACTCAATATAAATCATGAATATAACCCTCATATGATGCAAATAACATGGAATAACATGTAATAAAATGTAAAGTTCATGTATGCATTTTACATGCATCAGTGTGCTAAAAGTGTGCAGGAATATATCATTTAATGTTGCACATGTTTGTCTCAAAAAGGAAGAAGTGCTGGCTTTATTGATTCAGCCGATACTACCGGGTGACTCCAGAAGTTTGCCGTGCGGAACTACCGCGGGTAGTACCGCGACCAGTACCGGAGCTCAAATGACACTACGGTACTCGCGTATTTTTAATCCGGTAGTAGCCCCGATAGTGGCGCGGTACTACCGGGAAGGAAGCACTACCGGACCCGGAGGTCCGGTACTACCGATGCGCGCCTGAGAGGAGGCGTGGACCAGTCTTCAAGATGTCGTCGAATCCCTGCCGGTCGGTACTACCGGGCTAGGCCCGGTACTACCGCTGCGGGCAGTTTTCAACTTCAACGGACAGAATACCCCTCCACCTTCCTCCGGCTCCCTAGCTTGACCACATTGAAGAACACCATTATTGCAAGCTCAAGATTTGTTAGATCTCCCAATCCCTCCACCCAAACTCGTTGATACTTGGAGGATTGAAGGAGAAGGCCCGGATCTACATCTTCACCAAGCCGTTTTACATTTCCCCCTCATTTACTTGAGGGCCCCTTTGCTAGGGTTTCCATTGGGAAAACCTAGCTTCTTCTTGATCTCACTTGTTGTCTTTGTGACAGATTTGTAGCTGTTCGTGAGGCCCCAACCCAATTGTGGGTTGTGCCCCGGATCGTTGTTGTAAGGGCTCGATCCAGATTCCGCCTTGAAGGATTCCGATAATGGAAGGTGAAGAAAACCTTTGTGGTGCGGTTCATCGGAGAAGAAGGTGACGCCTTTGTGGCGGTTGAGTTTTGACCTTCATGGTAGCTCACACCTCTCCAACGAGACGTACTCCCCTAAAAAGGACGAACTCGGGATTACATCCGTGTCTCCGCGTGCTTTCACTTCGGTTACTTCTATCCTTGTTTATAGTCTTTACTTCGTGTATCTTGTTTAATTGCTAGCTTGTCATATAGGTAAATTCACCTTTGCATATCTAGAGAATTTACCTTTTGTGTCAAGCCTAATTTGAAAAAGTATTAAAATTGGAGTAGCACCTATTCACCCCCCCTCTAGGTGTCATACGATCCTTTCAATTGGTATCAGAGCCTCGGCTCTCTTGTTGGGCTTAACCGCCTAAGAGAAGTATGACACAAAGTGATGATGATTCCGCGAAGGACCAAGCCACTCCGGCATCCATGGCCGATCTCAAAACGATGGAAACATCATTGAAATCGTCCATCGATACCCAATTTGCTGAGATGCGTGACTTGCTCAAGCAACTCGCACGTGGCAAGGTTCCTACGGAGACCATCCCACTAGAGGACTCCGCTAACTCCAATGACGGTGATACCGAGGAGGAAAAAGAGAAAAAGAAAGGGGTTGAAAACTCCGACCTTAAGAACCCCTCTCCATCCACAACCAAGCCGGAAAGTGGGAAGCCCGAGTACCATGAGGTCTCTCCTCATGGTGTCTACTCTCCGACCCACTTATCCCTCATCCTCGCATAAATACCTTAGGTCCTCCACCTAAGCTTAATGCATTGGCTTTTACTAGTTGGCAACACTCAATGAAATCTCATGTCAACAGTGCCTCTATCGAGCTTTGGAGGATCATACGAGTGGGATTCAAGGCCGTGGATCCAAACAACTTGACAAGAAAAGAGGTGGTTGATGCTCAACTCAATGCCTCCGCTCTTCACATGCTTGAACTTGCCGTTGGAGAAAATGGTATGCATCACATTCAACATGCCTCCAACGCCAAAGATGCTTGGGATTGCCTTGAGGTGGCATTTCTTGGAAATGAAAGGATGAAGAGGAATAGATTTGATGCCTTGAGCAATGAGGCCGAAGGTTTCTACATGCTTGATAATGAAACTCATGAGGAGATGTATGGAAGACTCAAGATTCTTGCCAAAACCTTTTATAATGTGGGGGCAACCTATGTGGATGATGCTTGGATCAAAAGGAAGTATGTGAATGCTCTCATGCCCTTCGAGCCCGTTGACTTGAAGGCCATACAAGGAAGACACAACTACCTTGAGATGTCATCCAATGAAGTTATGCAAGAGATGCAAGCCTCCAAGGTTGCCACCAAGAATGCTCTAGACAACCGTGCTAGGGCCATGGGAATGAAACAAGGTCCCTCTCTTGCTTTGAAGGCCAAGGTTGTGTGCCTTGATGAACATGATGAAGTTGAAGCATGCCCGAACAACATTCCTCCCGATGATCTTGAACAAGCCCTCCATGGTCACATAGCTCTTGCAACAAGGACTTTTTGGCGTGACCCGGCCAAGGCAAAGGCTTAAGTTGATCTAACAAACAATCCAAGCGGGAAGAAGGAGTTGGCTAATAGAACAAAGACTTGCTACAATTGTCATAACAAGCATCACTTCATCAAAGATTGTCCTTATGAGAATAGAGAGCAAAACGGTGGAAGGCTTGTCCTCAAGAGCCAATCAAACATGATTCAAAAGAAGCATTTTGTCAAGAAGAAGCCATTCTTCAAGAAAGCACCAAGAATTGTGTTGATGACTCAAGAAGAGTATCCTTCTGAGAACTCCGAAGAAGAAGAAGAACCCACTCGTGAGGTGGCCGCATTGGCCATTGTATCAACTCCACCTCCTTCTCTCTTCGAATCCCCCAATGAGAACCTCTCCATCAACACCGCTCGTTGCCTCATGGCTCACGTCACCGAGGTATCATCTTCTACTCCCAAGACTATGCATGAAATAGATGATAAATCTAGTCTTGTGATTAAGAAAGAACTTGTTGCTTCCGATACTATTGTGGCTAACTTGCAAGGTGAAACTAAGGCATATGTTGAGTCTCTCTTGAGGCAACTTGATGAGGCCGAAGAAATCCTTGATGACAAGGGAAAAATTGAGAGAGAGGACGCTATCACCATTGCATCCTTGAATGCCTCTCTTCAAGAAAGAGTGAATATAGAACTTCTCTTGAGGAAAGACTTGAGTCCCTTGATGATAAAAATGATGAAATAATTGCTAAAATCATTAAGGATAGAGACCATGTCTTTGCTAAATATAAAGTGATTAAAAAGGAGAAAGCCGAGTTTGTGGTTGCTAATGCTAGACTCCTTGAGGATATGGAGAAACTTGACAAGGCTCACAAGGCCTTGGAAAGTACCCACTCTCTTCTAGTCAAGTCTCATGAGCAAATTCAAACTCAGCTTTCTAAATCTAACTCACCTAGCACTACTACTCCCTCTTGTGATCATGCAAATGTTATTGAGGAAAATGCTAGGTTGAAGGTTGAGCTTGCCAAGACACTACTAGGAAATAGCCTTTCTGTGGCGCACCATTTTTGCATTCTGTGGCGCATGGTGGGTGCGCCACAGAATACTCGCCACAAAAATATTATTTCTGTGGCGCACCCCCAGATGTGCCACAGAAAACAACAATTCTGTGGCGCACCCCTACCCCGGTGCGCCACAGATTTTTTTTTAAATTTTTAAAAAAGGCGGCCAGATCTAGATCTGAGATTTTCAAAAAATTCAAAAAAAATCCAAAAAAATAAAAAAATGAAATAATTTGGAAAACCCTAAATATTTGAATTTTTTGAACATTTTTAACACTCCAAGTGTATCTCAAATGATGACTTCCCAGTAGGCTCCAACCTAAGCACGCTTAACTTCTAAGTTCTATTCAATTCAACTACCCTCATGCTATTCAAGTTCTTATTGATAATAGTATCATATCAACCCTCTTAACCCTTGTGTATGTGTATATATGTGTGTAGTTTATGTGTGGTATGTGTATATATGTGTTTTTAAAATTAAAAAAAAAAATCAAAAACTTCTGAAGGAAGTTCAAAAAATCCAAAAAAACAAAAAATTCAAAAAAATTCAAAAAATTCAAAAAATCAAAAAATCCAGAAACTTCAAAAATCCAAAAAATCAACGAATCCAAAAAATTTGAATTTTTTTAATTTTTTTTTATTTTGTAGAAAAAAATCTTCTTTTTGAAATAAATTTTTTCCTTTTGTAATTTGGAGGATCTGAAAAAAGTTCACCGGGTAAACCCGGGTGAAATCGAGCTCCAATTTTTCTCTAGTTTTTTTTGATATATTAAACGCATTTTTTCGACATCGTATGCAAAAGTTATGGCCGTTCAAACTTTCTTTTTTCTGTTTTTTGCAAAAAAGGTCAAAATTCATATTTCAAAATTTCTATAGCTACTAGACACTAAAACCTAACTATATCTCAAAGGATTTTCTTTTTTGAAAGTTTTATCATTTTCTTTTCTTGTTTGCAAAACTGAAAAGGCGATCCACGGGGGGTGGGGGTGTGGGATTTTTAACATTTTCCGCAGTGAAGCTAAGGAATCTGTTTTCTGGACAGCAAATCACTATTGTCTGATCCCACCTCTCAAAAGAGGTTATTCTTACCATAAAGATGAAAAATAAGATACAAAGGTGATGTTACAGTAGTAAACAAGCACCTTGACTCAAAAACCAAAACTGAAACTGAAGATAAAAATCAAAAAGAAGCAAAAAGAACCAAGAAAGAATTCAAGAGAAGCAAACAAGGAAGAAAGAAAATATTTTTGTTGTTTTTGATTTAGCACAAAGGCAAAAGAAGAAGCAAATATATACAACATAAACACTCTTTTTATTTGGTTTTAGCTTTGGGAAAAGTTTTAATGATAGAGACTTTGCAATGGTTCCATTGGCATGAACAACACATGTTCAAGGTCGACCCCAACATCTCCATTACTCATCCTTCTCATTTACTTTCCCAAATTTTATATAAGGTGAAAATCTTAAACTAGCAATTAGATAACAGTAGGTAAAGTTGTTTCACATGTTTTCATGATATAAAGGTGTGCCCAAACTGAATAGGAAATGAAAGCATAAGGAGCACACCACAAAACATTAAACCATTAACTTTTAAGTCTAACCCACTTCCTATGCATTGGCATTTTATATATGAATAAATAACAGCAATTTTGTGGTAACCAATGCATGTGGTGATCAGTAGGTTGCATTTTAAATAACATAGAAACATAAAGACAAGTCTTTCTTCCTCTCTCATAATAGTTACAAGTAGTGGAAGCAAATTTGATAAAAGAACTATTAGATTGGTGCAACTTTGCAAACTTAGGAACATATAGAGGATTATTAAAACTATTATGTGAGCTATTAGTGTGTTTTCCTCTCTCAAAATAATTGCAAGAAGCACTATCAACATGATGGTTATGGGTGAAATGGTCATTGGTGTAAGATAATTTCAGCCCACATAAGTACTTTTCAACATATAAAAGCTTCTCCTCCACGGTGAGAATAGGAGAGTTCAAAAATAAAGTAGGACTCTCTCATAAGTAAGAGTATTTTTACCAACAGCAAGTATATCATTTTTATCCTCACATGAAGTAGTAACAAGTTCTAAACATGGAGAATTATCAATAGGCATAGGACCATCATCTAAAGCATTATCATATAGCATGTCTAAACCATACTCCTCATCATTTTTAAAATTATTATCAATAATGTTCTCATTAGGCATAGGTTGATAGTCCTCCTCATCATCAGAATCATAAAAGCAAAGTTTATCATCAACAAGATTTTGAGTGTTACCCTCATCCATAGGTGGTGAAGGTGGATGTTTCTTCTCTTCATTTTCTAGTTGTTCATCATTTTCATCATCTCCTTGGGGTTGCACGGGCATCCCCAAGCTTAGGTTTTTATCCTCCTCTTCCTGCAAAATATTAGTACTTTTCGTGGCAGCAATAATTCTTTCTTTAGGAGTAAAATATTTAAGAAAAACCTTCCTCAAACTACTCCATACAATAGTAACTTCTTCATCCAAAGACTTGAACCAAATACGAGCATTACCAGATAAAGACAAATATAATAGCTTCCTTTTTATCTGATCATCAGAAATACCAGGAAGCCTAAATAAACCACATATGTCTTCAATTGTCTCCACGTGTTCACGTGCAGACTTAGTTCCATCTCCTGTAAATAGATTTTTCATAACTCTTTTAACATGATCAACGGGAATTTTAATTCCCACTTTAGGTACCTCAGACACAGTAGTTTCAACCACTTTAGGAGCATTAGCATAAGCACTTTCATATAAAGCAAGATGCAGCGAAGCACGATTCATAAATGCCATAGTAGCGATGAGACAAAACAGTAAATAAAATTCACCTTTCAATTTTCCTTACCAAACTTCTTACCAATAGCGCTACGCTCCTCGGCAACGGCGCCAGAAAAGTATCTTGATGACTCCCAAGTGCAGGAGATCAATTGTAGTACCTTTCGAATAGAAAAGGTTGTCGAACCCACGAGGAGCTGAAGGTATTGGTTAGTAAGAATGATAAATTGACAATAAAAGTTACAAGTGTTTTTGGTGTTTTCGGTTGTATAATTGCAAGACAGTAAAAATGCAGCAGACAAATAGTAGCAGGTGACAGCTCTCAAAGAGAGAAAAGCCCAATCCTCTATGCAGTAAGAGGACAAGCTCAAGTGTGTATTTCTTATAAGTGGAGAACGTTCCCAAGGGCTACCTTGACTTCATGGCATAAATATTTCTAGAACAACAAACTAGCATTTTGTCAAGTTTTAATTTTCTTAGGATGGAGCCATTATTAGGTATAGCTAAATAAATATACTAAACCTCTTATGATGGATCTTGTGGCCAAGTAAATGACTGCACAAGAGTTATCTATTATATTATTAAAACAACAAACAACTGACGGTTAAGATTTATCACGCTTATATTAAGATGGGTAAACGGTGGAGATTAATCAAGCACGCACAACCACGTATACGAAGGAAAGAATGTATCAGCCAATACACGACACATGAAAATCTGGAAAGAAAACGGAGACCGGTCCAAACACGCACACGCACACGCACACGCACAGAAAAGAATCCAGCGTCAACACGCACATCCAAAAAAAATTTTGGTGAACACGGACATCCAATTGATTATACACCAATCCACATCCCAATAGAGACTCAGCAAACTATATGGCTTGCGCTACGAACCCAGCAAATTGAATTAACACCAAACGTCGGCGAATCGAAGGCACGATAGGGAGGCGCCTCACGACAGATCGAAGGCTCGCCAACAATTCTCGATTGCACCGGAGGATCGACAGCACGACAAGGCAGTAGTATGCTAGCAGATCATTGCACACCATTGCAAATCGAATCAACACCAGACATCGGCGAATCGAAGAAACGATAGGGAGGCGCCCCATGACAGATCGAAGTCTCACCATCAACTCTTGCTTGCAGCCGAAGATCGACGGTCAGGTAACAGCTGCAATCTTTGTATGTGTTTAATGGTAGTGCTCCAAATTCTGCAAAAAAAGGACACGAGGCCGAGCGTTCTGTATGTACATGAGCCGATTACATGATTGACCGATCTGCAGGATCCTTTTCCATCTCGATCTCAACAGATTTGCTCAATCTTATCAGGCCGGCCAAGGAGAACATATAGAGGAGACCATGATAGATCGAAGTCTCACCAACAACTCTGGCTTGCAACTGAAGATCGATGACACGATAGGGCAGCAGGACGCCAGCAGATGAAAGTCACGCCATCAGCTTCAGGCAATGGCTGCAATCTTCAAGTAACAGCTGCAATACGTGTTTGGTGCTGAATCTTCCCCTCCCAACATGTAATTTTGTTACAAACAACCTGCGTTCATGTGAATTATTGATTAAATCACTTATTTTGAATGAAAGTTCATATGTGTATTATCAGTTATCCATGAACAAATAGTCTTGGCAGCTTCCCTGTGGACTACCTGTTTCCACCGTGCAATATTAATATAAATATTTTGTAGATTATTTTTTAAGAATCTTCATGAGTTTGTTGAACAGGATTTGATGGATGATGAAGTGGACGACATGTCAAAACAGGAAACGAACAAATTGAACGAGCCAGTTCAAAAGGTGATTGAATACTTGACAATATGAACTTTCTTTAATAACATGTCTCCTATTTAATCGTTGTAATTGTAATTTTGCAGGTACAGAACAACAAATGCAAACCAACCAAAAACACATTGAGATGGTACATGTGAAAGAAAACAGAGAAGATAAAAACAACGGGAGCACAGTAAATCAAAAGGAGCATCAAGATAGAAAATTACCAATCAGTGTCAATGAAAAAAAGAGGAGACACAAATCTATTGCAGTATCTCATGACTCAGAAGATGAAGGAAATGAAAAAAGGTAAATCCAAAACAGTACAAAAAGCACTGCCTTCTGTTACTGCAGCAACAAGGATGACATTAAGCTTGGCTAAGGAGGCTAACAGCATCAAAACAGAACACATAATGTAAAATGCAAGGACACAGGACCCACGAAGAAAAGGAAATTGTCTAGAATTTTTTCAAAATAGTAGTTTATCTGTGTAAAGTAAGCCATATTAGTTTCTTATTAGAATGGACAAGATGTTTTATACTTAAAGAACTTTCTTCTAACTATTCCATATGCATTACTATGATGTACGTTAGGTCCAAAGATATGCAGCATGGAAATCTAATTTGATGTTTCTGCTTTCATTTATGATCTTTTTTATATGCAGTCTAACATTTGTTCTTAGCAAATTTAATCAATTTGGAATATCAACATTGCATCGGTGCCCTTGGTCAATGCTCTTCTATACATAGAACAGTAGCAGAAACTTAGGAAATTAAAAAGTAAATCCAGAACAGCAGAAAAAAGCATGAGACAAATATATAAGGTGAAGAGGTGACATGGCGAACCTTGGATACCCTGTGCAGGACAACAACAAACAACCTCAGAATGGAAAACATTTGTCCTACTGTGTTCCTCGAACACCTTGAAGTACCCAGGAATCCCAGACCATCAGCTAAAAATGAAGAAAGGTTTGCAGGTGATGCTCCTAGGCAACATCAACCAAGGTGCAGGATTATGCAACGGTACGAGAATGACAATAACAACACTTGGAAACAAATACATTCAGGAACACATAATTACAGGAACACATGTTGGAGAAAAGGTATACATACCTTGGATAATCATGTCACCCAGCGACTCTAAATGGCCATTCGTGGTGAAACGGAGGCAATATCCATTATCAGTTTGCTCTGCGATAACCATAAATAAGAGCCCAAGGTCAGGCCTTGAACAAGGTAGGAATATATTTGAATAATCAAGTATTCTGCCATGGGAATTTTTTTGTGGAATTGTCAAGAGTCACAAACAAAGAAGGATTGAAGATGCTAATCGATGACAATGAGTGTCCAAGTGAAGACAGCACGAAGAATATTCTTTATAAGGAGATTTTCTAATTTACGGAGGAGTACAAGACATTTAAAGTAATGACTGATGGAGTGGAGAACTGATCGACAAAAAAGAGCAAGCATGCCAAAATATGGGACAGCAAATTGTAAGCAAGATATACAATATTTCAATTCAACAAAGCATATTCATGCTTGCTTAATATGATTCACATGGACGTCATTATATTTTCATACGCACATACATGTATCTTTCATGTTCCTAGACAAAGTTTATATTTCCAAATTTCATTCATATACTTATGAAAATTTTAACGAAGATGCAGTACCCCAAATCTTCTCCTCTCCTCTCATCTCTCTCAAACTACAGTCCTCCAGAACCAACAATCAACAACTAAAATCTCTCCGACAAATGATACAAATCCAAATTTCGCGTATATAATCTATCTCAAAAAATGACTATAGCATGGACATTTTATCTCTTCTTTCAAATATATCCTGGAGATTGCACCACATGTTATTTCACATCTGGGATAAAATTTATACTTGGGATGGAGATAGGATGATGGATTACCTGTGGCTGCTTCTGCTCAAAGCTATCAGATGATTTGGAGTTATAAATTGAGGGGGAAATTAGAAATGGGGAAGCGGCCGTACAGGGGGAATGAGGAAGCAGCCGTGCAGGCCGGGACTGGACCAGTGAGGCATGCGGCTTGCCTGCTGAATGCGAGGAGAGTAAGTACCAAGGTCCTTTGGTGAGGTGGCGTGTTTTGGGAGCAAGCCCATGGGCCAGAGCTCTTTGGGGAGGTAACAGGCGTGAGAGCGTGCTCACGTGCTAGAGCTCGGATCCTTTGGATTTTGCGGTGCTGTTGGGGTGCTCTTGAGGCACAGTCACCGTACTCAGCCCCCGCTCGCGAGGTGCGCATGGGGAAGAATATGAGCGCGAAATGAACTAAGATGATGAAAAGTAAAACTCACCACCAAAATATTACATAGCGGCGCCTCAGCGCAATGTTTCATCGAGAAACGAATTGGTTCATTACACTTGGTGTGACCAAGATAAAGTTTTCCATGTCGAGGCATGGGGACCACATTCAGTGGCTGAGACTCTTCACGGCCTGCGGCGGCACGTAATCAGGAGAGCTCAGAGGGGCTGGCCCTCGGGAGGAGAAGCTTTTGTGAAGCTTGGAGGTGAAGTTGTGTGCTTCCCTCTAGAGACAAAAAATGTCTGGCGTGACTATGATCACGGGTAGAACTTGCGTAGATGCGCGATGTTCCATGGATTCTTGACCGGAATGCCGTCCTCCGTTTCGAGGCGTACCGCGCCAGGCCTGGCGATGTGGAGACCCTGTAGGGGCCTTCCCACATTGGCGAGAGCTTGTGGAGACCTTCCCTGGAGAGGATTCTCCTGAGGACGAGGTCGCCTGTCTCGAGAGTGCGCGGACGTATGTGGCGGCTGTGGTAGCGTCGCAGGTCTTGCTGGTACTTGGCTGCCCTGAGGGCGGCACGGCGGCGCAACCCGTCAAGGAGTAGCAGGTCGTCGCTGTGGAGGTCTGCTTGATCGTCCTCGTTGAAGGCAAGGACCCGTGCGGATCCATGCTTGATCTCTGTGGGGAGGACTGCTTCAGCTCCATACACGAGGCAAATGGCGTCTCACCAGTGGGCTTCGTGGGGTTCGTGCGGATGGACCAGAGCACGGACGGGAGTTCGTCTATCCAGCCCTTGCCGTAGCCCTTCAGGCGATTGAAGCTTCTTGTCTTGAGGCCCTTGAGGACCTCAGCATTTGCTCGCTCGGCTTGGCCGTTGCTCTGTGGGTGAGCCACCGAGGCGAAGCAGAGCTTGGTGCCGAGGCTCTCGCAGTAGGCCCTGAAGATGCCGCTGGTGAATTGTGAGCCATTGTCGGTGATGATGCGATTAGGCACACCAAAGCGGCAGACCAGGCCTCTGATGAATTTTACTGCCGCCCTGGCCGGTATGCTGCGCACTGCTTCAACCTCTGCCCACTTGGTGAACTTGTCGACTGCCACGAAGAGGAAGCGGTAGCCCCCTTGTGATCTCGGGAAGGGTCCCAGAATGTCAAGGCCCCAGACCGCGAAAGGCCACGAGAGCGGGATGGTTTGGAGTCCCAGTGCAGGCTGATGAACTTGCTTGGCGTGGAACTGGCACGCATCGCAAGATGGACGATGGTGGTGGCATCTTGAAGCACTTGGGGCCAGTAGAAACCGCTCCTGAAGACCTTGCCTGCCAGGGTGCGTGCAGAGGAATGGTGGCCACACTCTCCACTGTGAATGTCTCTGATCAGCATGCGGCCTTCCTCGGGGGGGACGCACTTGAGTGCAATTCCATTTGGGCGCTTGCGGTACAGGTCTCCCTCGAGGATGTAGTATGACTTGGCTTGTCGAGCCACTCGTTCTGCCTCCGCGTCTTCTTCAGGAAGGACTCCCTTCAGCAGGTAGTCTTTGAGTTCGTCAACCCAGCCTGTCTCTTGGTGCACCATAGCCAGCAGCAGACGCTCCCCTGAGGATGGACCGCAGTTGGGTGCCCCACCTATAGGAGGTGGTGGGAGTACTTCGTCTGTGCTTGCGGCTGCTGCTTCTTGTGGCTGCTTTATGGACGCCTTGGAGAGTCTCTCTTCAAAGACGCCGGCCGGCTGGGCCTGCCTTCGTGATGCTCGCTTGGCGATGTCATCTGCCTCTTGGTTCTCCTTTCGCGGGATGTGCATGAGCTCCATGCCCCTGAAGTGCTTCTCGAGCTTGCGGACCTCTTCAAGGTAGGCGGCCATGTGGTCGTCTTTAGGCGTGTAGCTCTTGTTGGAGAAGTTAACCAGGAGCTGGGAATCACCCTTTATGAGTAAGTGCTTGACGCCAAGGGCGATTGCGGCTCTGAGCCCGGCGAGGAGGCCCTCGTACTCGGCGATGTTGTTGGAGATCTTGTCTATTGTGAAGCACAGCTGGATGGCGTAGTAGAGCTTGTCACCTTTTGGTGAGGTTAAGACAACGCCAGCCCCACCATTGCGGCAGGCGAAAGCTCCATCGAAGTGCATGGTCCAGTGGCTTGGCATTGTATCTCCCGATGACGCGGTTTCTTCTTCGCGAGGCTCTTCAGGAGTTGGGTCTGTCCACTCGGCGACGAAATCCGCCAGCGCTCTCCCTTTTATGACTCTTGTGGTGTCGAAGCGCAAGTTGAATGGCTGCAGCTCAATGTTCCATCCTGCGACGCGGTCAGTAGCGTTGGGGTTGCGCAGGATCTGCTCCAGGGGGAAGGACGTGACCACCGTGATGGGGTGACCCTGGAAGTAGTGGCGCAGCTTCCTGGAGGCGATGAGTAGCGCGAGGAGGAGCTTCTGCTGCACTGGGTACCGCTCGCGAGCATCTCGCAGTACAGTACTGACGAAGTAGACTGGATGCTCGACGAGGGTCGTTGATGGTGCGGCAGCGTCGGCTCCCTCGAGAGGCTCCTCAGGACCTTTGGCGAGGTTTGCCTGTGGAGGAGCCTCGGCAGGGGCGCTCGTGGAGGACTCGACTTGAGGCTGTGGGCCTGGCACTGGGTCTGGAGAGACTGTTCCTTCGTCGGGAGGTTCTGGACTTGGTGTGGCAGTGCTTTTCTTGGGGAGAACTGGCTCTTCTCTTTCCACCACCAGGACGGCGCTAGCAGTTTGTGGAGTGGCTGCTAGGTACAGCTTCAGATGCTCGCCTGCCCTGGGGGCTACCATGACTGGTGAGCTAGCCAAGTATTTCTTCAAGTCCTCAAATGCTTTGTCAGCCTCTGGAGTCCACTTGAAGGTGCCGGATTTCTTCATGATCTTGAAAAATGGCAAGGCTCTCTCGCCGAACTTGGAGATGAAGCGGCCTAAGCTGGCCATGCATCCTGCTAGGCGCTGCATGTCCTTGAGGCGGCGAGGTGGCTGCATGTCTTCTATAGCCTTGATCTTGTCAGGGTTTGCTTCTATGCCGCGGTGGGACACGAGGAACCCGAGGAGCTTGCCTGAAGGCACCCCGAAGACGCACTTGGCGGGGTTTAACTTGATGTTCACCTTGCGCAGGCTGGCGAAGGTTTCCTCGAGATCCTTCAAGAGAGTGTCTCCCTCGCGAGACTTGACCACGATGTCGTCGACATAAGCTTCTGCATTTCTTCCCATCTGAGCCCCCAAGGCGATCCTCATGAGCCTCTGGAAGGTGGCGCCGGCATTTTCAGGCCAAAGGGCATGCAAGTGTAGCAATACACACCACAAGGGGTGAGAAATGCTGTTTTCTCCTCGTCTTCCTTGGCCATTTTGATCTGGTGGTAGCCTGAGAAGGCATCCAGGAAACAGAGGAGATCACAGCCGGCGGTGGAGTCCACAATCTGGTCTATCCTTGGCATGGGGTATGGATCCTTGGGGCAGCCTTGTTCACGTCTGTGTAGTCGATGCAGAGCCGGCCTCCTCCATTGGGTTTTGGGACAACCACACCGTTGGAGAGCCAAGTGGGGTGGGCAACTTCTCGAATGATGTCTGCTGCTTTCAGCTTCTCTACTTCTTTGATGATGAACGCTTGCTTCTCGGGGGCTTGTTTCCGCGCTTTTGCTTTACAGGGCGTGCGTCTGGACACACGGCTAAGTGGTGCTCGATCACCTCCCTTGGTACACCGGACATTTCTGACGGAGTCCATGCGAACATGTCAGAATTTGCCCGAAGGAAGGCGACGAGCGCGCTTTCCTATTTGGGAGGCAAGCCAGCGCCTATGGTGACGCTAGCCCCCGAGCCTCAGCCCCCGAGCCGCTGGTGCTCAGCGACACCTTCTTTGTAGATGCTTGCTCTTGAGTGAACAGTTGTTTCTTCTTCTTGGGCCTCTCGAGAGGCTCCATGTCCTCGTCAGCGGGGAATGCCATGGCAGCGGCCTTGTAGGCGATCTCGACGGCGCGCGTGGCGTCCTGTACGTGACCGCGTATGGTGATGGTGCCACCGCTGCCAGGGATCTTGACCATGTTGTAGGCGTGGTGCGTGACGGCCATGAACTTCGCGAGGGCGGGGTAGCCGAGGATGGCGTTGTAGGGCAGGCCAATGTGCGCGACGTCGAAGTCAATTAGCTCGGTGCGGTAGTTCTCCTGCGTGCCAAAAGTGACCGCGAGCCTCACTTGCCCCAGAGGCGAGATTGAGCCGCTGGTGACCCCGGTGAAGGGCCTGGAGGGCATGAGCCACTCGTAGGGCACTTGAAGCGTCTCGAAGGTCTCGACAGAGATGACGTTTAGGCCTGCACCCCCATCAATGAGCGTCTTGCCGACGGCGATGTTGTTGATGGTGGGGGTGCACACCAACGGGAGGGTGCCCACAGTCTTTGTAGACTTGGGGTGATCTTTGGCGTCGAAGGCGATGGTGTACTGGGACCACTTGAGGGGGCGGGACGTCTCGACCCCGGGAAGCGCTGCGTTGAGCTCGCGAGCGAACTGCTTGAACTGGTTGTTCGACTTGGGCGCCTGGGATCCGCCGAGGATGCATGCCATGGCACCCTTGGGGGCCTGGTAGCCTCCAGGCTCTTCGTCGGGCAGATTGTTGTTTTTCTCGGCGGCATTCGCCTGAGTTCCCTGAGGCCTCTGGAAGTTGCCCTTGCGTCCACCTTTGCGGTAACCACGGCCTCTGCCGCGGCCACCGCTGCCTCTTCTTGCTCACGCTTCTTGCTCAGTTGCTTGAGGTCATAGCAGTTCTCTGTCGCATGGCCGCGCCTGTTGTGGTAGATGCAGAACGGGCGGTTGTCCACCTCTTTCTTGCCAGCCTCTGGAGAGTCCTCGCGAACATGCTTGGCGTCGGGTTCAGCTGCCAGGACTGCGGTAGGCTTGCGTTTGATCTCGTCGCGCCTCTTCTGGGTCTTGGATCCCTCGACAGGGTCGTCTGTCGAGCCCACCTTGACGAAGAGCTTCACCACGGAGGAGAGGGTATCGTGGATGCCGAGCTTCTCGAGCATCCTGTTGTTGGTGACGCCCTCTCTGAAGGCCGCAATGACATGCGAGTCCGGGATGTTCGGAATCTTGTTGCGGACTTGGCTGAAGCGCTGGATGTACCTGCGGAGGGTCTCGCCAGGCTTCTGGCGCACAGCTCGCAGGTCGTTGTAGGTGAGGGCGCGCTCGTACGTGCCCTTGAAGTTCGCAACGAACTGCTGGCAGAGCTCCTCCCACGAGCCAATGGAGTCCTCGGGAAGGTTCAGGAG
The DNA here is from genome assembly GCA_947311845.1 of Poa pratensis. Lineage (NCBI taxonomy): Eukaryota > Viridiplantae > Streptophyta > Magnoliopsida > Poales > Poaceae > Poa > Poa pratensis. Next base: position 56,084,030 of record CAMZMU010000047.1, on the reverse strand, counting down.
CCACGACAAGGCGGAATCCTTGAGAGCGTGGGAGAACCAGTTGGTCATGACCTTGTCGTCTCCCCCCGCAGCCTGGATGGAGGTGGTGTAGAGCTGCAAGAACTCGATGGGGTTGTTCGTGCCGTCGTATCCCTTTTGTAGGTCAGGCCTGAACTTCTGTGGCCAGACGACGCGACGCAGGTTGCGGGTGAAGGCCGCGCAACCTGTGGCGTACGAGGCGATGCCACCCTGAAGAGCACGGCGGTTCTGTCGTCCGGCTTGGCCGATTTCCTCGACGATGCGCTTCTGGAGGTCCTTCTGGCGCTCCATCTCCACCCGCGCGTCTGGGGGTGTCCGCTGCACGATTTGACAATCGCGCGGCGAAGACGCGTGGGATGCGGCCTTGTGCGCCGCGGCTGGAGGCGGACTTGGCGGAGGCGGCGGCGGAGGCGGCGGCGGAGGTGCGCCATGTGCGGTGGTTCCAGCGCATCCGGAGTTGTGGTGCACCAGAGAGCGCGACGCCGCAGGAGCAGCGCGCGGTGCTGCCGCAATGTCGACGAGGTGCTGAAGGCGGCCGAGCCAGTTGTCGTGCGCCTCAGCTGTGGGACGGTAGCGGAAGAGTTCCGCGGCCATGAGCAGCGCGGTGTTTGGGCTGGGCGCTGGACGCCCAAGAGTGGAGGCGCTGTGGCGCTGGGACGGGTGCGAGGACTCAGCGTCCTCGCCGTGCCCGTGGTCGACTTCGTCGTCGAAGCGGTCGTCGTGGTTGCCGTCGTCGTCCTCGGGGTGCTCCACCCGCGGTTCAGCGGTGTTGCGCCCCGTGGCACGGCTGGCGCGGGGACGGCCGCGAGGGTTGGTGGTGTTGGCAGCGGGCTCGGTGGTTGCCCTGCCCGACGCCCGCCGGGTGGCGCGAGCTGCGCGAGTGTCCGCCATGGTGCAGAGGTCGATGAAGGTTGAAGACGCGCCTCAGCCCCCTACCTGGCGCGCCAATTGTCGGAGAATGACTCCCACGAAACAGGGATAGTCAAGCTCACGAAGAGAGTTCGTGTAAGGGGCTGAACACGTTGGTCAAACAACCCTCAACCTGCACGGCGACGGTGCTCGTCGAGCAAGCGGAGGGACATCACGACAGAGATGAACACCAGCCCGCACCCAGGTTCACGGCCCTCGTGTGGAGGTAAAACCACTACTCCTCCTTGTCTGTATTGCACTGCTTGTAGAGGTTACAGTACAATGAGCTTGCCGAAGGCTCTCTTTTGGCAATGGTGTACACAAGGAAGGGAAACAATGGTCTTCTTCTTCCTTGCGCGTAAGTGGTTATCCTGGAATGAGAATGCGATCCCCTTGCTACGGTGCATCTTGTCCTCCTTTTATAGGCGCCCCGTGCTCCCTCCTTGCACTCGCACTGTGGTAGGGTTGTCACGTGGCGCAGAAGGTGGAGCGTGGTGCATCGCAGCCCGGATGTCCATGGACGCGGTCCATGAGCGTAAAGCTGACTCCTGTAGCAGAGTACCCACCGTCCATGCAGGACGGCCAGCTGGGGCCTCAGAGGAACGTGGGGGTGCCCACGGTGATGTTGGCCTTGGAGCGTAGCGCCGGCCGGTCCCCTTATCACCAAAGAGGAAATCCTTGTAGTCCGGAGCGGGTGGCACAGCTTTATTGACCCCTTTAATCACCAAAATGGCAACTGCGGCGTCGTCGTCACCGCGCGCAGGGGCGCGCGTCACTCTGCGGCCGCTGCAGAGCCCATGTGCGCTCTGCAGAGGTTGCTTCACAGCGAAGCGATCTCCACGAGGGTTTGGACGCCCTGTAGAGAATTCGGCGTTGACCTCTCCCCAGGGGAGATTTTCTTGAAGAGGGGGCAGCAGCGGATATGGCCTCCCCAGGCCTCTGCTGCCTCAAATGCCCTCACGAGGCAATTCGCCTCACGAGGCTCTCCAAGCCGTAAGCTTGGTTCTTAGCGAAAATTCGCCATCAAGTGTCGAGTGCCGTATAGGACAGGCCCAGCACACCCTGGATTTCACTGGGCCGACAGTCGACCACATCCAGGTCCGCGCGGGTCATGCAAGGTGCAGTCCGCACTGCCGTCTGCCGCACTCACCTTGCCGCCACCGCGCTTTACCTTTCCAAATCAGCGACGGCGAGATGCAGCCTCGCCGGCGGTCAACGCCATATCTGCCGCTCCAGCGCGCAGCCACGACTTGATCAAGAATCGGCTCCAAGAGCACTGTCGGGTATACATTGGAGAAAGGGAATTTTTCATGAGTAGGACTAGGGTCAATGGATTGGGCAAAGTTGCGCTAGAGAAGAGAAAGGGGAATTTTCTTCCATGCTTTTCAGAACAGCGATATTGAGTGAGTGTGAAGTGTGGACCGTAATTTTTTTTTTACATGGTGTGGACGGTGATTTACAATCAAAGAACGTGTCCAGAAATATGTAGTGGAAAAAATGTGGTTGGTTAAAATACTACTAATTGTATGTGAAAATAAAAAAATAGCAATACTCAGCTAAATAATTAGGGTAAAGGGATGTGTTAGAAATGCCTCGGCTACAGGAAATAGCATAATAACTAAGATGATCAAAAAAATATAATTGTGACTAAAACAAAATTCAATTATGAATTGTCAACTGTAAAGATGAAAAATTGAAACAAAGAGGAGAAGGTGATAAAAATTGATAAATTAATGGGCAAATGTTTTGTTGGACACGATCATATTATAAAAGTTAAATTAAGTAACAATTAAAACCACGCTAATTTACGTGAACATGAGAAGAAAAAATCTGAGGACATATTAAAAGCTAAAATAATTTTAAAATACTTAAATGTTCTCAAAGTATTAAATTCATAAATATCAAATAATATTTATCTAAATTTTGAATAATGTGATAGCAAGATATACATCAATATACACACTAGCCGCGCAAATGCGCGGGCCACCCTGCTAGTTAAGATATAAAATCCCACCATAGCATTACACTCTAAGGTCCCCGATATTAATCCCCTCATAAAGTAACTTCATAATTCGGTCTCAGGTTTACATGTCCTCCCAAGTCTCCCTCACTCCATTACACTACGGTGTTCTCCTATGAACCCATCTAGGTGAAGTGATGTGCAGTCGACGTTCACACAACACCATCATAGAATTACATAAAAAGATAAACACTAGACAAAATACCAACACATGTTATATATAGATCATTGCCAATCCATCCTATGCCCCCAGGAACATGAGAGAACTACTCACAACATGAAGACATGATGTGATTCAGTGGTATAAATGATACAACACAATCTGAAAATATAGTCTCACCACAAAACAATGACAAGTAGCTAATCATACATAGGTAGAATAGCACTTAAACAATAGCTAGGGTTCAACAACCTCAAACTATGAGGGGGATGAAGTGGATCACGAAGATGGTGATGGAGATGGTGTTGGTCTTGACATTGGTGTTGATGGAGACTCCGGAGGGGGATGGGGGAGCCTTCCGGAGGTGATTCCGGCAGCGTTTCCTGTAACACCCGAAAATTCGTCCCTAATTTTAGTGGTGTTTCCTCACACCTGAAAAACTTTTTCGGGTTTCTAAATGTTTCTTCGAACATGTTGGTCTTTGATGTGACTTTGGTTTCGCTCTCTTAGAAAATTCCCGGTAATCCTCGATCTTTGTCGACCTCCACCATATTCCCATGCCGTTGTTCTGTCTGTTAAACACTGGTTCCATTCGGTGATTCCAAAATCCTTTCTGTCTATCCTACTAAAGCCTCCACCGCAATCTTAGCTTGGAATAAATTCTACCAAGCTACCATATGGTCCCTTCATACCTATACATCACTCCCATGGAAAAAAAATTCATAGTCCCGTGCAAGATTCCAAAATTAAACCATATTCTCTTTCATGTCGTTTTCGATCCAGAAATTATCTAGACACCTTCCACACATCCAGAAATTCTAATATTTTGGGGAGATGCATAAATCCACCTCCTGAACATTTCACTCCACTGTCCCAACCTCATTCGAGCAATATTTGAGGTACTTCCCTTGTGATGCTCTTTTCATGCCTAATAGCAATTTCCAAAGCAAACCCTAGTTCTTGGACGACGTAGAATATAATTTGTTGTGTTGCCCAAAACCCCGTGAACCTAGTTCCGAAGCCGTTTCCCTTTTGGGACCCCGAGTCGACGGGAACGTGTCGATGCCACTAGTGGCGCGCCCCGAACGCTAGCGCGCGCACTGTGCGTTCCTGTGCACCGGGTCTCCTCTGTTCCCCGTGTCCCAACCGCACCCCATCTGTAGCTAGACCGTCCACTGCTTCCCTGTTCGAACCGGAGATGATTATATCCACTCCACCGACGATACAGTGGCATGGAGGAGAGCTTCCCCGTGTCTCCTCTCCCCTGCCCTTGAAAAGGACCCCGAGCCCTCCTCGCGGGCGCACCCAGCACTCCACTCTCCCTCCCCTGCGCGAGCATCTCTCCCTCCTTCCCCTGAGCCTCCTCACGTTTTCTTTTCAGCGGAGGAAAACGAGCTGAGTTCGAGCTTCGGCCATGGTCGCATGACCATGTCGAGGATGCACCCGAGCAACGCCAGCCTCCCCCGCACCCCTAGCCTCTCCCCTGACCGCGGTTCGCCGCCGCCATCCCATCCCCACCCTCGGTTCGTCCTAGAAGCAGTAGAGGCGGGAGATCGAGGCGTGGCCGCCATGGCCGGAACTTGCAGGTCAACGCGATGCCTCCCGTACTCCTCCGTGTCCTGGGACCCCAGCCTTGGTCGTGGTGTAGCGCGGCGGCCTCGTCTCGGTCACCAGCAAGCGGCGCCGGAGGGAGAGCGGCGACAGAGGCGGCGTCCCGAGGCCTCGCGTCCGTCCAGGAGTCGCCGGCGGCGCGCTTGCGGAGCACGCTCCCGTGGTGGCGCTCCGGAGCTTCCTCTCACCCGTGCTCGCCCTCGTCGGAGGCAGCGCATCGGGGCGGCCCTCCCCGCATCTCGGCGGCCGGCGGCACGCACCAAGGTGGCGGCGGCAGGCGGCGGCCGAGCCGGCCCGAGCCGCGCAAGGCTCTCCCGTGCCACAGTCGAGGAAAGAAGAGGGAGAAAGGAAGAAAAAGGAAAAAGAAAAAGAAAAAGGAAAAAGGAGAAGGGAGAGAGGCCGACAGGTGGGTCCCGGCCCCACCTGTCAGGTTAAGTGAAGGCGCCTTTCACGCGGATGCGCTTCCCAGCTGCGAAGACGTATTTCCAGAGAACTACGCAACCAACCCAGCCCAGTTCGGAAATCAGCCCGTTCTGTTTTTTCCCGGGTGAGCAGCGGATAGCTATCCTTCGCTCGCTCGTTTCTCTCAAACCGTAACTCCGTGTGAGGTGATTCAAATTTGTAAATTCTTAGTTTGAAAAGCTCTGTCCAGTAGTATCAGTTTTACTTTTTTTGCAAAATACTTGTATGCTCAGTACCTTTGTATGCATGCATAGGGTATACCGCGGTACCGGCAGACCGGAACCCTGACCCGTGACGCGTCCGTGATGCCTGAGCCAAACGGTGTCGATCTTCGGAGGCAAGCTAATCCCTTGCTATGAGCAGTCCCGCAATATTGTTTGTTATTTGCTTTTGTAATGCTGAGTGTTTATATTTGTCTGCGTTCGGTATATATTACGTCGGTCTGTTATTGTTGTGTTCAATATGTTACTTCGAATATTGCTCCTGCCATGTTTCATTCATCATCCATGTGTGCATTAGAATGACGTGTGAACTATTTGTGCGCCCCGCACTTGCGTGGCTTTGTCGAACCCTCTAACTAAACAACTGTAAAACATGCGTTCCAATGAGTGTTTGCTTCTTCTCCTTCGCCGAGGTGAGGAGCGGACGAATGTCGTCTTATGATCCTCGGAGTTGGGGCATTTGCCAAAAGAGTTATTTGCTTCTTCTCCCCCGTCAAACGTGGTTGGCGTAAGCCCACCTGGACTGCGACGCTTGGGACATTTGCTTTCCATTTGGTTCTTTTTGCCAAGATTGCTGACACCACGTCGGGTTAATCCTTGAGTGGAATTGATGCTTTCTTTCTTATGAGTGCTTTTCGGTTCATTTTGGAGCCTACAAGCCCTACTAAATTTGGTAGTTGATATGTGATGGCGCTGGTCGGCGGAATCGCCGCCGTAGTGACCCGATCGACGCCAATAACTGTGCTAACTTTTGTAGTTGATCTGCGAAGGCGCTGGTCGGCGGGTTCGCCGCCGTAGTCTTCCGGTTGACGTTTCTTTTCCTTGTCGAACGAGAAGGCGCTGGTCGGCGGGTTCGCCGCCGTAGTCTTCCGGTTGACGTTTCTTTTTCCTTGTCAAACGAGAAGGCACTGGTCGGCGGGATCGCCGCCGTGGTCATCCGGTTGACGCCATTTTATTTTGCTAAAGTTTGGACATGGACACTACTATTGCTTGAGATATTATGTTGCTAATGTCTTGATGTTTGATGATATATATTATTATGATATTGTGATTGTTGTGTTGGACTAACCCTCTGTTGTTTGGACTTGTTATGATGAAACTTGATTAAATGAAACACCCCTCCAAACTTCGATAGGGTCAGTCCATAGTGCCACTAATCTGAACATCGAAAGCACTACCACTGTCGCTCATATGGGCGGGCCTTGACCTACGTATCCTATTGAGCCTCCTTTGATGCTACCATTTTGGCAAGTCTAGTCGGTTACCTTTGTGGTTGGGGCTAGTCTTGCGAAGGTTCCGGAGCTAGGCGTTGCTCATGGGTTGGGGACGCGCCAGATTCACTTCGTCATAAGACATAGAGTTATGTCGGTAGCTATACAGGGAGTGTCTTGGTAGCGTGAACGGTCATGTATGTGTATCAGGTCGTCTTAAGGAAGAGTTCCTAAAGTACCAGCTATATGGTGCACCTAGATGGGTGGAAACTGCAACCTCTCGAGAGTGTCAAATCTGGATGTCTAGCCTCGTTCCAAGGTTATGGAACAACAGTTCAGTGTCGGTCACACTATTGTCTTTGTCGAGTCAGGAGGTTAAACATAAGTTCAGTTTGAAAGAAAGATGAACAACCTGATTTCACTAAATGAACAATAAGATGATGCAGGGAATGTTACTTGAGCTGTGGATCGTTACCGTGTTTCGAGGTGACGGTGTGATCGTTGGGAGCCTAGAGTTAGGCCTGAGCCAACATCAACTGTGCATGCCCAAGTGAAAGGATGAGGCCAGTGGGCCTAGCAGTTGACTGATGTAGCAAGGCCGTTGGGCCTAGTTGTGAAGACAGGTATTGATATATATTTTTTTGGTACCAACTGGTACACCCGGTTACTCGTCACAGGTAAGCCCTTTGTATGATTGCTGGTACACGATCCAACCCCACCTGGCTTGGACTCTGTACTGCTGATACCCCCATTGTCTGCTTACGACATGTTTGGTTGTCAATGCCATGCTACTTTTATGTCATGTATCTAGATTACACCTTGCCATGTTGTAGGAGTTTATTTCCAATGTATATCTTGTTGCATGATTGTTGGATTGTTTGTAGTGAGTGGCGATACTTGCTGAGTGCATACAAATGTACTCACGGGCCTTGTGTTTGTGGCCAGATGTTGGCGAGGATTCATCTACTACCTTAGCCAGAAGTGGAGCAGGAGCGTGCTAGAATCAGTAGCCCAGCCAGATACCTGTGGAGTGGAGCCGCTCCAAGCCGTTGCCTCATTTATGTCTTCCGCTGCCAGTTAAACCCTGTCCTGAGCCATGCTTGGCAAGATATTTTGTAATGCCTTGATGGCCTTGTAAACCCTTTGTAGCACTTTGTGCCTGATTGTGTAATGATTTCCGCTATGTTGCATTGTCGTAACGTGCGGCCAGATATCTTGGGCTGGCGCACGGGGCGACCGCCTCTCTGGAAAATATGTGCCAGAGCGGGGTGCCACAGAGCATGGTATCAGATCACCAGGCTGGCTGTAGACTACCCTAGCATGCAAAGCCCAGCCTTACTTTTGCCCGACAAGGAGCCCGATGGATTTGACCCATCTCCGCCTAACCGGCATGGCCATTGTTAGTCAACAGTATTGTCGTGGGGTAGATAACACGGCAGATGCTACTTTGGGGTAGCTTGAGTTGATGGGCAAGGCGACACTAGCGTCTGGGAGATTGTTTAGCATTGCAGGGACAAAAGGTTTACCCAGGTTCGGCCTCTCCATTGGAGATAAAGACCTACTTCCTGCTATCTTGTTATTGATCTCGATCTCGATAACCCGGCTACGACAACAGAGCCGGATCTCGATCTTGGTTACAAGGTTGTGGTGTTTCTCTCGGTGGTTCTCTCGCCTAAGCTTGGATCGTAAAGTCCTCTCTCAACTAGGGCTCAGGGACCGGTTTATATAGACTACCGGGTCTCCTGGCACTTTACAATACGAACCCGGGCTCTCCCCAGACTCGGAATCCTATTCTAGCTCTTCTAGCCTTCGTATCCTCCAAGTCACGAACCGCCTCTGGTCTTCTAGAAACTTCCCTTCCTGAACCGGGTTACCGCCAAAGCCTCTGGCCCAGCAACATAACCCGGCCCATGCTGATGGTTAGCTGGCCTGACCGGGCCTCCTGCCTGGCGGGTCATGCTTCCCTCTTCATGGGCCTACCGGGTTATCATCCCCCCATCAGTAGCCCCCAGATTAACCTGGTTGCCAGGTTGGCATGCTCGACTCCTTATTCTTGAATATTGCTTCTTTGAACAGAGCTGGTATCCTGGCCAGCCGGGTTAATCACCTGAAACATAAGACAACAGATAACAAGTCTAACATTAAAGCATGCCCTTTTCTCCTTTACTTGGCCAGTTTCTTTGGCGGTTCACGCCGTAACCCGGTTAACACTTGCCGGGTTCCGACGCCCGGGTTTCACTTTCAACACTTAGCGAAAACTATCTCCCAACTATCCATCCTTATCCATCTTAACCACGATCTTATCATTTAATACTCCGTAATTATCTCATTCCGTTTGTCGTTGACTTTTAGTCAAAGATCCTTATCTCTTCACTTTTTACCACAACACCCCTAGGGTTTTCACTGCGCCTATAAATAGAAGGCCAGGAGACACCACAGTCATTTTTCCCCACCGAGTTCATCTTCTTCCTCGCGCGCGCACTGTAGCAGCTGCGGATCCAATCTCAAATCGAGCTCTTCAATCTCTTGCAAGAAGATCTACAGGTACGTTTATCCCATGCATCCGTGCTCCGCACCTGATTTCAACTTGAATCTTGTCCAAATTTACTTCGCATTTCCCTCTCCGCGTATCCACATCTAGAACTAGGGTTTCACTTCTCCATTGTTGCGCTCAGAGAACCTCAAAGCTTCCCAGCCATGGTGAAGGATAAAGCCAAGGCCGGAGCTCCCCGCGCGGCGAAGAAGCTCGCGAAGAAGCCCCACAGCGCCAGCGCCGGTGCATCTGGCTCCGCCGCCCCTGCTGCTACTCAGGTCAACTGGACCAAATCCACAGTGACGACCTTGATGCTGCAGGAATATGTGAATTGCGGCGAGCTTCCTCCAAAGGATGAGATCCAATGGCGCGCTGCTGGAGAAGAAATCCGCCCCAGCCCCAAGGAAGGTGAAGTGGTGGTTTTCCTCGACCATGTTCAGCGCGGCCTTCGCCCCCCGGGTTCCCTGTTTTTTCGCCGGGTCTTGAAGTACTACGGCCTTAGGCCTCAAGATATCGCGCCCAACTCCATGCTGAACATCAGTAACTATGTGGTGTTCTGCGAAGATTATTTGCAAATGGCTCCGAGCCTCGAGTTGTTCCTTGAGTTTTTCTACTGCAACCCCTCCCGCAAGGATCAAGTACTTCCATATGGGGGAGTTGCAATCCAGCGCCGAAGGGAGTGCGATTTCCCGGCTCTCCTTCTAGCCAGCCACCCAAGGGGTGGCAAAACACTTATTTTTACTGCCAAGACACCTCTCCAGAATCTGATGATGCCCGTTACCCGGCTTTCCGAAACTCGGGTTTAACATATGACGCCAAGATGAACAGTTACGCAAATGATGCCGAGGGGTCAAGCTCGAGCCCATTCTTCGCCGGGCCAGAGCTTTACTCGCCCATGGTCTCAAGGGAACAGATCTGGTCAAGTGCTGGATCGGTTGGTTCATCCAGCCACTCAGCATCAGGACCCGGCTAATTTGCCAGTACACTGACGAAACCACAGACAATATGCGTTATTCAGAGATGACGCTCACTGATGATCAACTTGTGAAGAATGCCAAGAGACTACTTGGCGAGAAGAAAGACGCCATTGCACTGAACGGGCTTGCCCCATTTAGTGCCAAGAACAAACCCCCCACGGTAAAACTAACACTCAATCCATCTTGTTTACTTTAACCCGGCAAACTCATCCATAGACTGTTATTTATCGTGACTGCTTTTTCTCAGGACTCCAAATGGTGGAGCGTGGATTTTACCCCAACATCCTCTCCTGACGGAGAGGACACAGAAAGTGAAGACGATGAACAAGAAGAAGAAGAAGGTGAGCTTGACTCCGTAGGCCGGCTCTTCCTCCAGCTGATTAACAACGAAGTCCCCAACAAGGACACCTCTACTGACAACTCAGCAAATTTTATTCCAGGCCCCACAGACCCGGCTTCTGACGTAGCGCCGGGTCCCCAAGTTACTGCAGCTCCAACTCAGAAGAGGACCCGGGCCACCATTGCCAAGGTACCACATTCTCTTTTCTCAATCTTCATGATGAACTCATTTAAACTTAAGCACAACCACAGGAAAAGGAGGCTGAGAAGGAGGCTGAGGCGAACAAGAGACGCCGAACCCGGTCTTCTACAAGCGAAGCCTCCCTGAGCCCAGGTATCCCTCAACGCTCTTTATCAAGCTGGGCCAAATCCATCCAGAAGACGCCCAGCAAACAGTTCCCTTTAGCTGGCAAGATCCGGGTTCCTAAACCATCTCGTTTGTCAGATTCTTCCTCGGATGGTGTTAGCACACCCGAGGATTTCCCGATCAACACCGGGTTAGAAATACTTCTCATATCTTTTCCATACCTCTATACTTCACTGTCCCATTCTTTTTAACTAAGACATTATTTTGTTCCAGTGCCGGGCTTTTATGGAAGAAGACCCGGAGTCTCCTCCCGCGGCATCCCCTCCTCCAGCAACCACAGAACCTTCTCCAATGGAGGCACACATAGAAGAAACAGAGGACAAGGACGAACCAAGGGAGAAGCAACCCCCGTGGCTTCTCCAAAAATGTTGTTGACCCGGTGCCAGAATCCTCGCCAGCAGCTCCCTCACCCGGGTTAGGTTCTGGGACAAAAGAAGATGAAGTGCAGGTTACTGGAACCCGGCATGTTCCAGTACAAAGTGCTCCTGAGACTCTGGCCAAGGTGCCAGCCCCAGATGCTGACCCGGCAACTCCTGCCAAGAACAAGAACCCGGCTTCCTCCTCAAACTCACCGGCTCTGAACACCATGTCTGTTCCAGCACTTTGCGATGAATATTTTTCTCGCCTAGCTCAACACAAGACCCTGGAGACAGAACTGGTCGCCCTGATCCAAAAACGATATGAGGTACCCATTTTTACTTCTTGCATAACTATACCCTGAGTAGCCCCCAAGCTCTAAGTTCATCACTTGTGATGAGCTTGGTGCTTTCAATACGCATTCCTTAGGAAAAAACTTCAAACCTGTAGCCCCCAAGTGCCGGGTTGTCTGTTTACAGCAACCTGGGACTAGAAAACTTCCATCACTTAAAACTTACTCACTTTCACATCAAAACTTTGAACACTGTAGCCCCCAAGTGCCGGGTTGTGTGCCTGCAGCAACCTGGGACTTCTTTATTACGTTGAACAATTGAACTTCAAATTGAGTAGCCCCCAAGTGCCGGGTTGCACGCCTGCGGCGACCTGGGACTAAATAATTTTTTGCATCTTAACAGGAAGACCAAGCCAAGGCCCAAGCTGAGATTACCCGGCTTGCTAACGCTGCCAAGACTGAATCTGAGACCCGGGCTAATCACTCAGCTCAACTCCAGGCCTTGGAGGAAAAGATTACTGCCTTGACACAAGAAAACTCCGATCTGAAGAAGGACATGCAGGAGAACGAGGAGAACTTCCAGGAGCAACAGGAGACCCTGCAGAAGCAGCTGGATGAAACCAACAACGAGCTGACCCGGCTAAAAAGAATGATCACCTCAATGGTTGAATCTTTAGTGGGTAAGCACTACTCCTTGAATTTCAACCTAAACTGATCAAACAGACCCGGTTTTTGAAATTTCACTGCTCCACTTTTTCTTACACAGGCCCTCGTGATGGTAACCTCCGCAAAACCGCTGCAGAGAAGATCAAATGCATGTACACGCTGACCCGTCAGCTGTACTTTGGCAGCTGCGAGGTCATCAAAGCCGCTAGGCTCTGGGAGAACCCGCCAAGCAAGTACACTGAAGTCCTTGGGCATCTGTCAACAATGCCGCAATGGATCCATCTGCTCAAAGATCAGCTTGCAGGGCCGGGGTGATGCGAGGTCTTGCCTTGGCAAAGGCCTACCATCCCCAGCTAAACCCGGCTCCACTGATGAAGGGCTTTCCTCAGTTTGACACTGATGGCAAGGAGTTTGATAAGAAGTGCTATGCCCGGGTTGTGAAGCAAACCCGGCATGTTGCCACTGTTATTGCCAGCAAGATGAAGCTCACCACCTTACAGCTTGGATATAATGAGAATGATGAAGAGATCATGGATGACGAGCCACAACGCGTCGATCTCCTCCAAAGCTATAAGGATTCTATTGACCCGGCAAAGAATGCTCCTGGTACCTCCACTGCTCCCAGCTCCTCTACGCCAGTTATTCCTCCTCCGTCACGGGCGATAGCTGAAGAAGATGATGAAACCTTCTTCCAGCCACTTCGAAAAATCACCGGCGCAAGACCAAGGCCAAAGAAACGAAAGACCAGGAGCCAGAAGCTAACCCGGCGGCCGCCGAAGAAGAAGAAGACCCGGCAAAGACCGTCGAAGATCAACCAACCGGCTCTCCTCCCGTGACCCGGCTCCTGAAGCCAAAGCGTGAAAACTTACGCAGATGCTGTTACCTCTGCAAGAAAACAATCTCTATTCGGCCCTTTGGGCGCTTATTGTAATAACTTTTGCACTGTCTGCCTATGCCTGTGATGGTGCGCCTATGCACCTGATGAAACTCTTTATGCTATTCTCAAACTTTTGCTATGAAATATGCCTCTTCTGTGGTTTTGATGACCCTTTTGATTTCTTTAACTGTGAGCCGGCTTTCGCATGGATACCCTGTCGCTACTTCTCTGAGAAAAACAGGGTCGAACCAAGTCCCAATGGGCTTCATGGTTGATTGAATTTCCAGGTGAGCAATCAGGCCATAAAATTGCGAGTCACATCAGCTCAACAGCAAGATAACCAAGAATAAACTAGTGGCGTAAAGCCGGGTCTTGGGATTGCAGCTGCAAACTATTGTAGTAGGAGCCCCCAAGACCTGGATCAATGTTTATAAAGTAATGGCTTAACTATGCAACATTACCCCATTGATCCTCATACTGGTGGGACACGCTCTCTGGGCGTCCTCAAAGATAACTATGCACTTATTCTTATGACAAAACACAAACAAATAAAACATAAACTTCTCCTTCATACTGCAACGAAAACTGCACAGCCGGGTCACGAAACATCGAGACCCGGATGACCGTGAAAAGCCGGGTCTTGGGGCGAGCCCCCAAGGCCAAACTTAACCATAGAGCTATGCAACACTACTTATCAAACATCAAAAAAGGAACAAAAAGGACACAAATTTCTGTTCAACCTTCACTTTATTGATAGAAAAGGTTAGGTCAGCAAGCCGCCTCATTAAAAACCTTCCAGTCCCCTTAGGTACCCTGGTAAGGAAAAGAGCGCGTCTGAAACCTGCTGCCTGTTACATCGTGTTTTACATCTCATATCTCTTTCTCATGCTAAGTATAATATGGGCGCAGCTGCGCAATATTCCATGGCCTCTCACGCTCTTCCAATGAAAAGGTAGAGTGCGATGTGTCATTGACAGACTCGGACTTTTCTCTTGCATCCACCAAATAATATGAACCATTGTTCAATTTCTTGCTTATGATGAAGGGCCCTTCCCAAGGGGGAGATAGCTTGTGCATCCCTTCTCTGGATTGCACCCATCGTAGCACTAAATCTCCCTCCTGGAAAGTGCGAGTTTTAACCCGGCGACTATGATACCGCCTCAAATCTTGCTGATATACTGCTGATCTCTCCAGTGCTTGTTCTCTATGCTCCTCAAGCAGGTCCACAGCATCCTGCCGGGTCTGCTCGTTTTCTGTTTCAACATAAGCCGCCACGCGAGGCGAGTCATGAATTATATCACTTGGCAAAACTGCCTCTGCCCCATACACCATAAAGAAAGGGGTCATCTTTGTGGATCTGTTTGGTGTTGTGTTGATTCCCCAAACTACTGATGGCAACTCCTCAACCCACGCTCCAGCAGCTCTGAGACACGGAACCCGGAGACGTGGTTTCAAACCTCGAAGCAACTCCTGATTTGCTCGTTCTACTTGTCCATTGGCCTGTGGATGAGCAACTGAAGCAACGTCTAAACGTATACCCTGATTTCCACAAAACTTTGCCATCTCACCAAGGGACATGTTAGTACCATTATCTGTGATGATACTATGAGGATACCCAAACCTGTGTATGATCTGCTTCAAAAACTTGACCGCTGTAGCTGCTTCACAATTAGTAACAGGCATCACCTCAACCCACTTTGTAAACTTATCAATGGCAACCAAGAGGTGGGTTTTCTTGCAAGGAGACATGCTAAAAGGACCCACCATATCAAGCCCCCAAACTGCAAAGGGCCAAGTCAAGGTATTGTTCGCAACTCCTGAGCCGGCACATGAATTTGCCGTGCATATCTCTGGCAACCATCACATCTACTCACCAAGCGTTCTGCATCTGCCTGAGCTGTGAGCCAGAAAAAGCCGTGTCTGAAAGCTTTTGCTACTAAAGACCTTGTTGAAGCATGATGACCACAATCTCCCTCGTGAATCTCTTTCAAAATTTGCCGGCCCTCCTTTCCAGACACACATCTCTGAAATACTCCAGAAACACTTCTCTTATATAACTCGCCATCAATAACTACGTATGCCTTAGCTCGGCGCACAATTTGCCGGGATATAACTTCCTGCTCTGGCAGCTCTCCACGCAAAAGATACGCCAAATAAGGTTCTGTCCACTCTGGAATTTCATGAGTTGCTGCTACCAATTGCGAATCCGGGTCTTCCTGACCCGCCAATTCCTCTACGCCCTGAGGCTTAACTGATGGAGTCCATAGCTCGTCCAAGAAAACATTAGGTGGAACCGGCTCTCTGCGTGAGCCGAGTCTTGACAAAGCATCTGCAGCATCATTTTTCCTGCGGTCAATATGATCCACCTGATAGCCTGAGAAAAACCCGGCTACCCTGTCCACCTCTCTCCTGTAAGCCGCCATTGTTGCATCTTTTCTATCCCATGTTCCTGAAACTTGCTGTGCCACTAGATCTGAATCCCCATAACAATTAATATGCTTGATGCTCATCTCCTTTGCCATACGCAAACCATGTAACAAAGCCTCATATTCCGCCACATTGTTAGAGCAATCAAAGTGAATTTGCAAAACATAGCTCAGCTTATCACCCTTGGGAGAGTTAACACAACTCCAGCTCCTGAACCTTGTGCCTGCTTAGACCCGTCAAAGTGCATAACCCAAGGTTTGAGACCCGGCGCAAGAGGTGGTGCACTCAACTGCGTCCAATCATTAAGAAAATCCGCCAATGCCTGCGATTTGATAGCTGTACGAGGCACATAGTCAATGTGGTAAGGCCCCATCTCTATTGCCCACTTGGCAATTCTTCCTGTAGCTTCTGAATTCCTGATAATATCTGCTAAGGGTATTGAACTCACCACTGTGATTGGATGCTCCTGAAAATATGGCTTCAACTTTCTGCTTGCCATGAAAACACCAAATACTAGCTTCTGCCAATGCGGATAGCGCTGCTTTGCTTCTGATAACACCTCACTAACATAATAAACCGGCCTCTGAACCGGGTTTTCCTTGCCTTCCTCCTTACGCTCGACCACCACCACAGCACTCACAGCTTGAGGCCCGGCAGCGACGTATAATAGCATGGGTTCCTTGGGACCCGGGGCCGCCAGAACTGGCGCTTTTGATAATTGTTTCTTCAGAGCTTCAAATGCCTCGTCTGCTTCCTGATTCCACACAAAATTGTCTGTTTTCTTAGTAACTTGTATAAAGGTATTGCTTTTTCTCCGAGCCGGGATATAAACCGGCTTAGCGCAGCCACACATCCTGTCAACTTCTGAACATCTGCCAATTCCTCAGGTTTTTTCAAACTTTGGATGGCTCTGATTTTTCCGGGTTTGCCTCAATTCCACGCTCTGACACAATGAAACCGAGCAATTTTCCCGCTGGAACTCCAAACACGCACTTTGTAGGATTAAGCTTCATCTTGTACTTCCTCAAATTTTTGAATGTTTCTGTAAGGTCGCTGATAAATGACCCGGCTTTTTCTGACTTGATCACCACATCATCCACATAAGCATGCACATTGCGCCCAATCTGATCATGAAAACAATTTTGAATGCACCTCTGATAAGTTGCTCCTGCGTTCTTCAACCCAAAAGTCATGGTTTTGTAGCAAAAAGCACCAAAAGGGGTGATGAACGATGTCTTTTCCCAATCCTGCCTGTTAGCTTGATCTGATGATAACCTGAATATGCGTCCAGAAAACACAAGAGCTCGCTGCCTGCCACTGCGTCAACAATTTGGTCGATGCGCGGCAGTGCGAACGGGTCTTTTGGACAATGTTTGTTGAGACTTGTAAAATCAATACACATCCTCCACTCGTTATTTTTCTTCAGAACCAAAACCGGGTTAGCCAACCACTCTGGGTGGAAAACTCCATGATAAAGCCGGCTTCCAACAACCGGGCTATCTCCTCTCCTATAGCTTTTCTTCTCTCTGCGTTCATTTTTCTCAAACCTTGTTTCACCGGCCTTGCCTTTGGATCAACATGTAAACGGTGCTCAGCGAGTTCAGTCGGAATGCCTGGCATGTCACTAGGTGTCCACGCAAAAACATCCCGATTCTCACGGATGAACTCGATGAGCGCGCTTTCCTATTTATCAGTTAGGCTGGTCCCTATGGCGAACTGCTTGGAGGAATCCCCAGGCACAAAATCCACCATCTTAGTATCCTTTGCTGCTTTAAACTTTGCCCTGTCATCTTCTGTTGTTGGTTTTTTGAGCGCCTTGTTATCCTGCGGGTCAAGATTAGACCTGTAAGCTTTCAACTCCTCTCTAGCACAAGTTCGCTCTGCCAGGGCTGCATCTCCCTCGTCACATTCTGCTGCAATTTCTCTGTTACCATGAACAGTGATGATCCCCTTGGGACCCGGCATCTTCAACTGCAAGTACACATAACACGGCCTCGCCATGAACTTGGCAAAGGCCGGCCTTCCAAACAACGCATGATAAGGACTTGGAAATTTCACCACCTCAAAGGTGAGCCACTCTGATCTGAAGTTATGGATAGACTCGCCAAAAGCAACCTCTAATGAAATTTTTCCCTCAGGTGTAGCAGACTTCCCAGGAACTATACCATGAAATATTGTTGATGTTTTCTGCAACTGTGACTCCTTCAGACCCATACGCATAAATGTTTCCCAGTACAAATGTTAATGCTACTGCCACCGTCCATCAAAACCTTCTTTAACTCAAAGCCATGAACTTGAGGAGCCACAACTAACGCAAGCAGACCCGGGTGCTCCACCATCCGGGTGATCTGCTCTGCTCCAAGTAATAGTATGCTCTGACCATCTCAAATACCTTGGTACCCCTACAGCCACTGAATTAACTGCCCTTTTGACTATCTTTCTTTCTCTCTTGGTCGTGCCACTAGTATATATATGTATTGGCCAAGTTGCCTCGGCTGGTTCGAGAATCCACCCTGATTGCCTGTGTTTTGGCCGGGTCCTGTATTTCCAGTTGGTACCGCGTTTGCTCCAGTTAGAGGTCCCGCAGCCGGGTTAGCACTCGGGCCGGGTCCTCCACTCCTGTTTGCTCCTTGCAGAGCTCGTTGAATCTCATTGTTTTTCCACCTGTTCAAATCCACACACTGGGCCAATGAATGATTGGCAGGTCTGCCGTTCTTGCTATGACGAGGACACGGCATCCTGAAGGCCTCTTCAGTGCTCATTGGCGTGTTCCTTGATAACTATTTCCACCACCATAACTCCCATTATTTCCCTGATAACCTCTGTTTTCCTGATAACCTCTTTTTCCTGATAACCTCTATTTTCCTGATAATTCCCATCCATCCTTTGCCTCTGAAACCCGGCATTTGCATTTGCAACTAGCTCTGAGTTTCCTTCCTGATGCCCACGCTTGTGCTGGTTCTGATTGCTGTTGTTATTGTTTCCCGGGCCATTGTTCTTTCCTCCATTGTTCGCAGCACCTTTCCCTTTTTCTTCCTCACTATCATCCTGGGTTTTGTCCGTGGCTGCATGTCTGTTGCACGCATCCATCAACTCTGCCATAGTAACGGGCTTAACCCGGTGTCCTTCCTTCATGCGACCCAGCTTCTGCACCAAGGGAGCGTACTTGCAAGTTTTCTCCATCGATGAAATTGCATCCTTGGGCTCGATACCTGATGAAGAGTGCAGGATCTCCGTGACCCGGCCCATCCAGTGACGAGCTGACTCGCCCTTCCTCTGTACGCAACGATCAAGATCTTCAATGGAAAATAAACGCTTGCACGTGCCCTGAAAGTGCTTGATGAAAATTGTTTTCAGCTCATCCCAAGAATTGATAGATTTCTCTGGCAGATTCTTGAACCACAACTTTGCTGCACCATCACTCATCATCAAATACATATACTTTGCACAAACGTTCTCTGTGGCATTGCGTATACACATTGCCATCTCATAACTGCTCAACCAACTCGCCGGGTCTGTGCTCGGCTCATAATTGGCAATCTTGCTTGGCTCCTTGAACTTCTCAGGGAAAGGCTCTGCTCTAATGGCATCTGAAAGACACTTGGGACCCGCCAAAGTGGAAGAACTTGCTAAAAGATTAATGTTACCCGGCGACTTGCAGATGCTGCTGGCACGGGACCCGGTCCTCCTTGTGGTGCTCCAGCTGCTGGTACTGCCGGGTTTGCATTAGCTGCACTCCTTCCTGCCCGCGATCTATTGACTATCTGCTGAGCCACAGAAATTGCAGGGGCGGGTTGATACTGCTGATTATTCTGGTTTTGGTTCTGCTGGGGCGGGTTTTGCTGCTGTGCCGCGGCAAACCCGGCCAATGGCGGGTTTCCCCCATGGCGACTCTTGCTACGATGTTGTAGAGTGAAGCGCACTTTTCTCTTTTGAGTACTGAACTTGCTGAGCAACCGCAGTGCGTAACATATCAATGGCACGCCGAGCTTCAACCTCTGCTGGCGAGTCTCCTAATGGAATACGATCTAGTGCCAAAGTTGCGGCGTATACGTTATCTGCTGGATTGGAATAGTGACCCGCCGGCGTATGAAACCTTGGTGTCCTGGGCGGCAGACCCGGATTTCCCCTGGCTCCCCCAGCGAGAAGACCCGGCGCCGCTGCAACTGCAACCCAGCTGCTCCTGTTCCTCTGTCTGGTTCTAATTTGCTCTAACAACTGGAGCCACCTGGGTACACCAACTGGTTGATCTTCTGGGGTCCTAAACAATACTGCTGGGTTTATAGCGTTTTCTCCAGGGGCCAGCCGGCTCTGGTGCCTCCTCCGGTGCGCCCTGGTCATCTCATTGAGACGATTTTCCTCATCCTCTAATTGCTTTCGCCTAATCTCCATATCTTCTTTTTCTGCCATTGTGTCTCTGCGTACCTGCTCCAAGGCCCGGCGTGCAGTATCCAATTCTATAGCTCTTGCTGCTGCGTTCTCTGGAGTAACAATCCTCGTAAGTGCGGTTGGATCTAAGACCAGGCCATTGTTAAACATGGCCCGGGTCCCAGTTGCATTGTTTCTTTCCTCACCCTGAGCTCGGTTATTGAGAAAACCGAAGCTGTTCCTGTAACGCGCCGTGTTTTCACTTTCCTCTGATACCGAAGCCGGGTCTCCATCAACCCTTTGGCCCGCCAGCTCCAACACTGGTGGCAATTGTTGCTGCTGCTGACCCGGAGTAAAAGCTGGTGGCACAACCGTTGACGGTGATGCCCCCGCGTTGATCGAAGGAGCAGTGTAAACCGCCACCCTCCTAACCGGGCTTGGAACGGACTCTTGCTCCTCTTCGTCCTCTTCTTCTACTCCATATCCGAACCGGCCTCGAACAAGGGCAGGATCGATTCTGAATCTGCATAGTCCCCCACATCACCCGGGACTGGAGCCGGGTTTCCCGATCTCTCCTCGTGCACGTCCAGGGGCAGCTCTCTTCAGCCGTACCAACTGATTCTTCTCCATCAGATTGAACAATTGTGGCAGCTCCTGACACAGATTCATAGTCTCCATCACTAGCAGATCTAGTTGCAATCATACCAACAAAAACGTTAAACTTGCCAATTGGAATAACATCACCTGATTCAAGTAGATCTGATTCCGGCCCCCAGCCAAAATCATCAACGATGGGCTCTCCTTGTGAATTGAGGGTGATCTCGCCGAAAACATAGTTCTCTACTCCTTGCTTTGCTTCTCCCATGATGGTGACACCTTTGGACGCGATTCCCACAGACGGCGCCAACTGTCGTGGGGTAGATAACACGGCAGATGCTACTTTGGGGTAGCTTGAGTTGATGGGCAAGGCGACACTAGCGTCTGGGAGATTGTTTAGCATTGCAGGGACAAAAGGTTTACCCAGGTTCGGCCTCTCCATTGGAGATAAAGACCTACTTCCTGCTATCTTGTTATTGATCTCGATCTCGATAACCCGGCTACGACAACAGAGCCGGATCTCGATCTAGGTTACAAGGTTGTGGTGTTTCTCTCGGTGGTTCTCTCGCCTAAGCTTGGATCGTAAAGTTCTCTCAACTAGGGCTCAGGGACCGGTTTATATAGACTACCGGGTCTCCTGGCACTTTACAATACGAACCCGGGCTCCCCAGACTCGGAATCCTATTCTAGCTCTTCTAGCCTTCGTATCCTCCAAGTCACGAACCGCCTCTGGTCTTCTAGAAACTTCCCTTCCTGAACCGGGTTACCGCCAAAGCCTCTGGCCCAGCAACATAACCCGGCCCATGCTGATGGTTAGCTGGCCTGCCGGGCCTCCTGCCTGGCGGGTCATGCTTCCCTCTTCATGGGCCTACCGGGTTATCATCCCCCATCAATTATGGCGCAGTAAGACTTGTCCCAATCCCCGAGTGAGGCTCGCCGGTTTCTTCCATGAGAAGGAATCGACACTACCATTAGTATGAGACCCAAGTCCTGGCTACCTATAAAATCCCACCCTCGCTTGGCTATCCTTTGCAACCCAACTCTCTTGAAGCAGATCCCGCTCAGGAATCTTGCGCTCTCCTCTCGCCCAAGTACCTTAGCTTGAGTTTGTAGATGGAACCTACCCTTGTTTTCGAGACCACGCTGAGTTTCGCCCCGGTTTTCCACCTCTGCTGTGGGAAGCTGCTCGCGACATTCTTGGTTGTGTTTCTCGGCGGTTGTACCATGTATATCGGTCCAACCTCTCCTCCTGCGTGAGCGAGTTCATGCCGATGTGTATGTCGCCACAAGTGCCTTAGGAAGCGCGGCGCCATATGTGATTCAAAGCCACTTCGTGGATTCCCCTGAGATGGCTCTCCAAGTTGCAGCTTGGAAATGTCTCGCTCGTCTGCGGTACTTTGAAGCCGTGACAGAACCTCCCGCGCCTCGCTTCTTTCCGCCAAGATCCCTTGCAAGCCCCAGCGATCCCATGGTAAGCATTGAAGTGATGCTCAACTCAACCTTGTCCCACCTCGAAGCCTACACCACCGCCTTGGAGAGCATTCTTGCCTACCACTTGGAGGAATGCCATTCCAATAGGCAAGCCCTTGCCCGAGTCCCGCAGCCCACTGACAAGAGCCCAGTGGATACCAAGCTTTGCTTAGGGCCAAAACCGCAAGATCCAGAAGGCAACAAGTGGATGCCCAGACCAAGTCCCCACCAAGTGAGGAGTCCTAAGTTGGTAGGTGAGAGTTTGTGAGGTTGCTTGTAACCCCTTGTGTTTTCTTGTGCTGCAGTTTGTTCTGTCCGCGGTTAAGTTGTTCTTAGGTTAGCCCCGTGAAAAACTTGATGTTCTGATTCCCTTGTTAACCACTTGGTTGACATGTGACGGAATACCATGTCCTTCTCTTCAGTTGAAAAGTTTTGAAGAAATGACAGATCACATAAAAGCAGAAGTGGTATATGTGAACCTAGACACATATGCACGCCTGCAAAATTAATGCAAACTTTGAATGATATTATTTTCTAGTATGAAAATTATTTTGTGTGTGTTGCACAAGTTTAACTATTAAGTTGAAGTATTTTATGAGACACTGTAACCACGGTGTCCCGCTCACTTAATGTTGGCTCGTGCATAGGTTTGAAAAACTCGTACATGAAACAACGAAAGGTTCCTCACCCAATATGAACCTTGTGAGGACTCATGTTAAAGAAAGGGCCCAAGCCCTCCACGATGACCCCCCTCACAAGCTTTGGTATGCTTGTGAGTGTCCCTCGTCGTTGGAGCACAAAAGGATTTCTTGTAGAGTGTTTTGTTAGCTGTTGTGAACGTGTTTATATGGTATGGTTGAAATGATTATGCCATACTGCTGCAACTGTTTGTTTTGGGCCATGAAAATGCAGGACTATTTTTCTAAAATGATGTTTTTTCCCATAATAGAAATTCTGCTGTCTATATGCGGGTATCCTAGCCATGTTATCTTTGCTGCAAGACTAGGAGTATAGCCGGAGGAAAAATTTCAGAAATGAAGGATGTAAGTTCTACTCCAGCTAGAACCCTACAATTACTTCAGTGCAAGGAGATACCCCGAAAAGTTCTTCCCTCGTATCTATGGTGTTCCATAGGGAAAAATCTTTGCAAAAACAAATTTTGGGGTGTGGCCCTACCCCTCAAAATCTAGGTGCTTGTGAGCCCATTTTGGGTGGCACAAACATCCTTCTCCTAAAAGAAACCTTAAATTTTTCAAAACCTATGTATGCATGAAAGTGTATATATAGCTTTTCTAAAATAAACCCTAGATGAGAGGATATGATAGCATATCCCAATCCTTTTGTTTATAAATTTTGGGGAACTGCTTACCCCAGTTCAAACTCTGTTTTGTTGGATGTTAGCTTGTTTGTAGACATGCTTGGTTGCTTTTGCCATGGTTGGGTGTGTGCGATCGTTTGAGCAAAAACCTTAGTTTATATTTATACACCCATGGTGGTAGATCCTATTTTGTGTGATTCTGTGAGCCCCTGCCATGTCATTCATTTGGGTGTGCCTTGTTTGATAGTAATGCTATGCTTGCAAAGTGTCTGGTTTTGAGAAATACCCTGTTGTGTGTGGATTTCCCGAGTGTTTAAACTCTACTATTTTGAAGAAAATTTTTGAAATGGTTTTAAAATTAGGGTATGTTAAAACTGTACAAGAAATATCTTGTTATAACTCCGGGAATCTTTATAAGTCTCCGAATCTCGGGACGAGATTCTTTTTAAGGAGGGAAGGTTTGTAACACCCCGAAAATTCGTCCCTAATTTTAGTGGTGTTTCCTCACACCTGAAAAACTTTTTCGGGTTTCTAAATGTTTCTTCGAACTTGTTGGTCTTTGATGTGACTTTGGTTTTGCTCTCTTAGAAAATTCCCGGTAATCCTCGATCTTTGTCGACCTCCACCATATTCCCATGCCGTTGTTCTGTCTGTTAAACACTGGTTCCATTCGGTGATTCCAAAATCCTTTCAGTCTATCCTACTAAAGCCTCCACCGCAATCTTAGCTTGGAATAAATTCTACCAAGCTACCATATGGTCCCTTCATACCTATACATCACTCCCATGGAAATTTTTTTTCATAGTCCCGTGCAAGATTCCAAAATTAAACCATATTCTCTTTCATGTCGTTTTCGATCCAGAAATTATCTAGACACCTTCCACACATCCAGAAATTCTAATATTTTGGGGAGATGCATAAATCAACCTCCTGAACATTTCACTCCACTGTCCCAACCTCATTCGAGCAATATTTGAGGTACTTCCCTTGTGATGCTCTTTCATGCCTAATAGCAATTTCCAAAGCAAACCCTAGTTCTTGGACGACGTAGAATAGAATTTGTTGTGTTGCCCAAAACCCCGTGAACCTAGTTCCGAAGCCGTTTCCCTTTTGGGACCTCGAGTCGACGGGAACGTGTCGATGCCACTCGTGGCGCGCCCCGAACGCTAGCGCGCGCACTGTGCGTTCCTGTGCACCGGGTCTCCTCTGTTCCCCGTGTCCCAACCGCACCCCATCTGTAGCTAGACCGTCCATTGCTTCCCTGTTCGAACCGGAGATGATTCTATCCACTCCACCGACGATACAGTGGCATGGAGGAGAGCTTCCCCGTGTCTCCTCTCCCCTGCCCTTGAAAGGACCCCGAGCCCTCCTCGCGGGCGCACCCAGCACTCCACTCTCCCTCCCCTGCCCGAGCATCTCTCCCTCCTTCCCCTGAGCCTCCTCACGTTTTCTTTTCAGCGGAGGAAAACGAGCTGAGTTCGAGCTTCGGCCATGGTCGCATGACCATGTCGAGGATGCACCCGAGCAACGCCAGCCTCTCCCCTGACCGCGGTTCGCCGCCGCCATTCCATCCCCACCCTCGGTTCATCCTAGAAGCAGCAGAGGCGGAGATCGAAGCGTGGCCACCATGACCGGAACTTGGAGGTCGACGCGATGCCTCCCGTGCTCCTCCGTGTCCTGGGACCCCAGCCTTGGTCGTGGTGTAGCGCGGCGGCCTCGTCTCGGTCACCAGCAAGCGGCGCCGGAGGGAGAGCAGCGACAAAGGCCTCGCGTTCGTCCAGGAGTCACCGGCGGCGCGCTTGCGGAGCACGCTCCCGTGGCGGCGCTCCGGAGCTTCCTCTCACCCGTGCTCGCCCTCGTCGGAGGCGGCGCATCGGGGCGGCCCTTCCCGCATCTCGGCGGCCGGCGGCACGCACCAGGGCGGCGGCGGCAGGCGGTGGCCGAGCCGGCCCGAGCCGCGCAAGGCTCTCCCGTGCCACAGTCGAGGAAAGAAGAGGGAGAAAGGAAGAAAAAGGAAAAAGAAAAAGGAAAAAGGAGAAGGGAGAGAGGCCGACAGGTGGGTCCCGGCCCCACCTGTCAGGTTAAGTGAAGGTGCCTTTCGCGCGGATGCGCTTCCCAGCTGCGAAGACGTATTTCCAGAGAACTACGCAACCAGCCCAGCCCAGTTCGGAAATCAGCCCGTTCTGTTTTTTCCCGGGTGAGCAGCGGATAGCTATCCTTCGCTCGCTCGTTTCTCTCAAACCGTAACTCCGTTTGAGGTGATTCAAATTTGTAAATTCTTAGTTTGAAAAGCTCTGTCCAGTAGTATCAGTTTTACTTTTTTTGCAAAATACTTGTATGCTCAGTACCTTTGTATGCATGCATAGGGTATACCGCGGTACCGGCAGACCGGAACCCTGACCCGTGACGCGTCCGTGATCCCTGAGCCAAACGGTGTCGATCTTCGGAGGCAAGCTAACCCCTTGCTATGAGCAGTCCCGCAATATTGTTTGTTATTTGCTTTTGCAATCCTGAGTGTTTATATTTGTCTGCGTTCGGTATATATTACGTCGGTCTGTTATTGTTGTGTTCAATATGTTACTTCGAATATTGCTCCTGCCATGTTTCATTCATCATCCATGTGTGCATTAGAATGACGTGTGAACTATTTGTGCGCCCCGCACTTGCGTGGCTT
Organism: Poa pratensis; assembly: GCA_947311845.1. Classification (NCBI taxonomy): domain Eukaryota; kingdom Viridiplantae; phylum Streptophyta; class Magnoliopsida; order Poales; family Poaceae; genus Poa; species Poa pratensis. Next base: position 56,058,156 of record CAMZMU010000047.1, on the reverse strand, counting down.
TGTCGAACCCTCTAACTAAACAAATATAAAACATGCGTTCCTATGAGTGTTTGCTTCTTCTCCTTCGCCGAGGTGAGGAGCGGACGAATGTCGTCTTATGATCCTCGGAGTTGGGGGCATTTGCCAAAAGAGTTATTTGCTTCTTCTCCCTCCGTCAAACGTGGTTGGCGTAAGCCCACCTGGACTGCGACGCTTGGGACATTTGCTTTCCATTTGGTTCTTTTTGCCAAGATTGCCGACACCACGTCGGGTTAATCCTTGAGTGGAAAGGATGCTTTCTTTCTTATGAGTGCTTTTCGGTTCATTTTGGAGACTACATGCCCTACTAAATTTGGTAGTTGATATGTGATGGCGCTGGTCGGCGGAATCGCCGCCGTAGTCACCCGATCGACGCCAATAAACTGTGCTAACTTTTGTAGTTGATCTGCGAAGGCGCTGGTCGGCGGGTTCGCCGCCATAGTCTTCCGGTTGACGTTTCTTTTCCTTGTCGAACGAGAAGGCGCTGGTCGGCGGGTTCGCCGCCGTAGTCTTCCGGTTGACGTTTCTTTTTCCTTGTCAAACGAGAAGGCGCTGGTCGGCGGGATCGCCGCCGTGGTCATCCGGTTGACGCCATTTTATTTTGCTAAAGTTTGGACATGGATACTACTATTGCTTGAGATATTATGTTGCTAATGTCTTGATGTTTGATGATATATATTATTATGATATTGTGATTGTTGTGTTGGACTAACCCTCTGTTGTTTGGACTTGTTATGATGAAACTTGATTAAATGAAACACCCCTCCAAACTTCGATAGGGTCAGTCCATAGTGCCACTAATCTGAACATCGAAAGCACTACCACTGTCGCTCATATGGGCGGGCCTTGACCTACGTATCCTATTGAGCCTCCTTTGATGCTACCATTTTGGCAAGTCTAGTCGGTTACCTTTGTGGTCGGGGCTAGTCTTGCGAAGGTTCCGGAGCTAGGCGTTGCTCATGGGTTGGGGACGTGCTGGATTCACTTCGTCATAAGACATAGAGTTATGTCGGTAGCTATACAGGGAGTGTCTTGGTAGCGTGAACGGTCATGTACGTGTATCAGGTCGTCTTAAGGAAGAGTTCCTAAAGTACCGGCTATATGGTGCACCTAGATGGGTGGAAACTGCAACCTCTCGAGAGTGTCAAATCTGGATGTCTAGCCTCGTTCCAAGGTTATGGAACAACAGTTCAGTGTCGGTCACACTATTGTCTTTGTCAAGTCAGGAGGTTAAACATAAGTTCAGTTTGAAAGAAAGATGAACAACCTGATTTCACTAAATGAACAATAAGATGATGCAGGGAATGTTACTTGAGCTGTGGATGGTTACCGTGTTTCGAGGTGACGGTGTGATCATTGGGAGCCTAGAGTTAGGCCTGAGCCAACATCAACTGTGCATACCCAAGTGAAAGGATGAGGCCAGTGGGCCTAGCAGTTGACAGATGTAGCAAGGCCGTTGGGCCTAGTTGTGAAGACAGGTATTGATATATATTTTTGGTACCAACTGGTACACCCGGTTACTCGTCACAGGTAAGCCCTTTGTATGATTGCTGGTACACGATCCAACCCCACCTGGCTTGGACTCTGTACTGGTGATACCCCTGTTGTCTGCTTACGACATGTTTGGTTGTCAATGCCATGCTACTTTTATGTCATGTATCTAGATTACACCTTGCCATGTTGTAGGAGTTTATTTCCAATGTATATCTTGTTGCATGATTGTTGGATTGTTTGTACTGAGTGCGATACTTGCTGAGTGCATACAAATGTACTCACGGGCCTTGTGTTTGTGGCCAGATGTTGGCGAGGATTCATCTTCTACCTTAGCCAGAAGTGGAGCAGGAGCGTGCTAGGATCAGTAGCCCAGCCAGATACCTGTGGAGTGGAGCCGCTCCAAGCCGTTGCCTCATTTATGTCTTCCGCTGCCAGTTAAACCCTGTCCCGAGCCATGCTTGGCAAGATATTTTGTAATGCCTTGATGGCCTTGTAAACCCTTTGTAGCACTTTGTGCCTGATTGTGTAATGATTTCCGCTATGTTGCATTGTCGTAACGTGCGGCCAGATATCTTGGGCTGGCGCACGGGCGACCGCCTCTCTGGAAAATATGTGCCAGAGCGGGGTGCCACATTTCCCCCCTCCGATCTTCTCCGGCGGCAGCCTTCTGTCTTCTGTTTCGTGTGTTTCATGTTTCTCCGCCGCCTCCTCGCGAAACTCCTCGGGGGACTCTTTTTATAGTTGGTTTTAGGTCAAGACGAAGCCACGGAGACGAAAACGGACGGCATCGGAGCCACGAGGGGAAAAAAGGTGGTCCCACGCGGCCAGGGAATCTGACCGCGTGGGACCCTCTAGTTTCCATCTGGCTGGCCTGCTGGTCTTCATTTTAGGCCCATTGCGTTCGTCTCAAAAATTCTGAACCGTGCTCTTTGGCCTTGCCCTTTTTGTAGTCCCGAAGCTCCCGGAAAGTCCGAAACCCTAAAAAAGACGTTTTCTGGAAAACAGAGTTAGAACCAAAACAGGGGGGATTGTTTAGAAAATCCTCGAAATCATTATAAAACATGAATATAACATCATATAATTTGCAAATAAGTTGGAATATCAAGTAATAAAATGTAAAGTTCATGTATGCATTTTACATGCATCATGCGCCACAGAATCTTTTTTTGTGGCGCACGGCTCAATGGTGCGCCACAAAATGTGGATCCATAGAAAGGCATTTTCCTACTAGTGAGGCCACTAGTGCCAAGACCTCGATTCCTAAAGGTAAATAAAAGGTCGTTGCTCAAGTGTTTGAGCAAAAACCACACAAAGTGAAGGAGGGTCTTGGTTATGTAGCCAAGGCAAAGAAGAAGAAGAGCAACAACATGGAGAACAAGGCCAAGCCCGCACAAACCAAGACTCCCATTGCGAGTGGGAATGCCACTAGGGGCAAGACCACTCGTAGTGACTTTGCGGGAGATGCTAACCCTCACTACATTTTATATGTTGATTATTATGGTGATGTTTATGCTAAATATGTTGGACCTTATGATGGTTATGTTGCTCATGCTATTTGGGTACCAAGGACTCTTGTTGCTAACCAAAGAGGACCCATTGCAAGATGGGTACCTAAAACCAAGCAATGATTTCTTGTAGGACTATGCTTCCGGTGGGTCGAAATGGGTGGTTGATAGTGGATGCACTAGTCATATGACCGGAAGCAAGGAGATCATGACGGAGTTGGGACCAAATATAAATCAAGCATCCGTCTTCTATGGTGATAAATCAAAAGCGGAGGTAAAGGGCATCGGCAAGGTGGTAGTTGCAAAGGATATCACCCTTGTAAATGTCATGCTTGTCGAGTCCTTCGGTTACAATCTTATGTCTGTTCGTGCTCTTAATAAGATGAATTTTGATGTCCATTTTACTATTGATATGGTGGTACTCTTGAGGAGTAAGACTCTAAAGGTCATGTTCATTGGGTATGTTGAAAATGAGTTGTTTGTGCTGGACTTTTCGGGGTCTACCAACACTCAAGCAATATGCCTATTCGAAAAGGCCGACGTGGGATGGTTGTGGCATCGCCGCTTGTCCCATGTCAACATGAGAACTTTGCAAAGTCTTCACAAGGGTGGCCACATTCTTGGACTAAAAGACAATGTTTCTTTTTCTAGAGATCGTCTTTGTAGGGCTTGTGTTGAAGGAAAGATGCATGATTCTCCTCATCCAAGAAAGACCATCATTTCATCAAAGAGGATATTGGAACTTCTTCATGTTGATCTCTTTGGTGCCGTTCCTCAACCAAGCCTTGGTGGGAAGAAATATTGTTTGGTGATTGTTGATGACTATTCAAGATTTACTTGGGTTTATTTCTTCAAGACGAAGGATGAGACCCAACAAGCCGTCATTGACTTTTCCAATGAAGTTCAATGCAAACACAATGTCCCTATATTGGTCATTAGGAGTGATAATGGCTCCGAGTTCATGAACTACACCCTAAATGAGTTTCTTAGTGAAGAGGGGATTCATCATCAATATTCCGCTGCACATATGGTGTAGTACGGGACTACTAGGGTGGCCCGATCTTCACGGATTGACGGAGGATGTGGACGAACGCATGCAAGAACACGAGGAACACGAAGAACACCAAGAAGAACGCCCCGAACACAAGAACACACGCAAGATACAAGAACCGTTTCCCTTACCGGTCGGTCCAACCGGCCCAATAGAATCCACACGAAGGTGGGAGATCGGCAAGTAGATACAAGAAGGGATCTTGGACGCTTGTTTCTCCAACGGCCAACCAAGCCGATCCAATAAAGTCACCCGAGGATGAAAGATTGGCGAGTAGTCAAACTACAAGTAGAGGTCTTGAATCCACGAAGGGATCTTCTCCACAAGGGGAGGAACCATCCCACAAGGGGAGGAAGGAGACCGTCTTGAGGTGGGGAGCCTAGCTCTACTCTAATCTCAAAACATAGTCTATCCTGGATCTGAGCAAAGGGGGTCCTATTTATAGTGTTGACTAAAGGGGTACGTGGGTAGATAGGATTACAAGGCACAGGGGCCTTTTCAGCACGCAGGCTCGCCCGCCTCGGTAGTACCGGGCCCGGCGCGGTAGTACCGGGCGTGCGGTAGTACCAGGCTCCGGGGCGGTACTTCCTGGAAAGATCGGCCGCGAGTCCAGTAGCTCCTGGGAGATGCGGTAGTGGACGCGGTAGTGGGCGCGGTAGTACCGCGCCGGCATGTGGCAGTAGTACCGGGGCGGAGGACGCGGTAGTACCGGTGCGGACTGCCTCTTCGCCAGGGGCCACGTTAGGCGGTTGGTCCGGGCGGTAGTACCGGGGCGAGTCCGGTAGTACCGCCTGAGGCAGTTTCTTCTTCCTTCTCCGTTTCCAAGCCACCGTCTTGCCGGACTCCATTCCTCTTGCGTCTTGGCCATCTTCCCGTGGACTCGTAACCGAGGTGACACACCTAGAAGTGTTAAGGGAACGATGGTCAAGTAGTATACCATTCAAAAGGGTCGGAAGTGAGTTCTCGAAGAGGAATGAGTTCACCTTTGATGTCCATGGTGACTTGTGAAGTGTTGGCGTGCTTGGCATGGTGATGGTCCTAGGTTGGGCTACATCATCTCCCCCCCTTTAAAAAGAGTCGTCCTCGACTCTTGCTCTTCATCATCATGGTAATTAGGTAGATGCGTAGACCTCGTCGTGTGGTTCACCATGTAGTCGATGGAAATGATGTGGCACTTCTTCAATGTCCCTTCGCCTTTCAAGTAACCTACAAGACTCACAAGGAAGAGGAAACAACACTCAAAGAGTAGCCAATTCTTGAAGGTCATTGCATGAGCACTTATGTAGAAGGAAGTCACCTTAGCAAGATGCCGATGTGCTCTTCTTGCAAGAACTTCCGTCATAGGAATGCGTGGTTGAAGCAACTCATGTAGTCTCATCCAAAGGTATGACCTACACATCAAAAACCAAGCAAACCATGTGTGTGCAAGATAGAGGATCATATCATCAATGACATGTCCATTTATGTTCATTACACCATTAGCACAACACGAATATGTGAAATTCAAAGCATATGCAAGGTCAATGTGCAAGCAATTTCTCGAAACATCCTCAAAATATGGGAACACAAAAACTCCATGAAAATGTGAGAAGGCAATGGTAGCTATCTCTTTTTGAACCATATGATCATTATTGCACACAAGGCATTGGAAAGAACAATTTGTCATCATCCTTGATGCAATAAGAAGAGAGTGTGGCAAAAACACACAATGAAGAATGTCCGAAATATCATCATGGGTGCAAACAAAGCACATGAAAGAGCAAGTTTTCAACATATTTGTTGCAACACCAAATTGGTTGAAACCAATAAACTCATGACAAGACATGCACAAAATGTCATTATGGTTGCAAACAAGCCATTGGAAAGAACAATTGTTCATCATATTTGTGCAACACATAAATCATTCACATAAAAGATGGTGAAATTTGTCCTGCCATAGGGAGAAGCATTATCACAAACATGTTTGCAAACAAACCAAAAGCAAGAGAAATTGTTCAACTTGTTTAATGCAAAACGTGAGAAAGATTCTAGAGTTGGATTTGTTTCACAACTCACATGTATGCTCTCAAGAGCTCTTATTGTCAACTCATGTTCAATTGAGGTTGACATTATAGCATGAGGCTCAATGCACACGAAAAGCCAAAGGAACAAATTGTGTGCATGGTATATGAACACATCATCCATCATGAAGTGTCTCTTCATTTGCACATCACCAACCACATGAAAATCAATAGTAAAATATGACATATGTGGATAGTCACTATGCAAAGTGAAGGATGGAACAAGGTCCATAAGAGAAAACGAAACATCTCCATCATGTGAGAAAGCTATGGGGCAATCTCATTATCAATCATTTCAACATTATTGCAAGCAACACATGTGAAAGAAGAATTGTTCAACATATTGCAAGCAACAATGGGAGAAAAGTGGAAACACTCAAAACAAGGCATGATCATGGCAAAATCATCACAAATAGGTAATTCCACATGATCAACATTGGTTTCAAACAAAGTATCACAAGGGAATAAGAACGAATCATATGTGACATCAATAAAATCATCCATATCATGCAAGCAATCATAGTTCACCATGTCCACTAGCGGGATCATGGTCACATCAACACACATACCTTGGTAGTCCCACTCATGTGAAGTAGGTGTTGAAGTAGTAGGCGCTTCTATGTAGCCAACTTGTTCATCTTGAAGTAGACATGGGGTGTCATCATCATCATCCTCCATGTACATCTTCTCCATTTGAGGCACCGTCAAGTCGAAGATAGGCGTCTCATCATCCATGGAACCTAGCACACAATGAGAAAACACACTAGAGATAGAGGTTAAGTTGTTAGAAATTAAAATGGCCTCACAAGACCTATCAACTACCTCTCTCAACTCAAGTGGTGTATCACTCATTCCCTCAAAGTGAAAGCACTCAAACTCACATATGGTGGAGGCACTCAACTCACTCTCACTCTCACTCAAGTGGGCTAAGTGGCTCTCATTCTCACATGGGATTGGTACCATCTCATAACTCAAGCTCATAGGGATATGCTCGGTTTCCTCATCTCCATACGCCTCCAAGGTTGAAGGGAAATTCCCATGCTCAACCTCCTCAACCATCTCGCCTCCAAAGGTCAATGCCATATTTTGGGCATCATCACTCGACTCCTTTGCCGAAGGGAACATCCCATGCTCGGAATCATCATCACTTGACCCATGATCAAAGGTGATAGCATTCTCCATGCACGCCTCCTTGGTCGAAGGGAAAATTCCATGCTCGACCATCTTGTCATCGTCTTGGTCACCGTCTTGTTCACCAACTTTGCACTCCCACATCATGTGACCTCTTCTATTGCATAGTGGGCACAAGAGATTGGGACATTCTCGTGGATCATGGTCTTGGCCTTGGCAATTGTCACATAGAGGTCTTCATTTTCCCATATGGGGACCAATGTGGTGATGACACTTGGTGTAGAGGCCATATCATGAGAGGTGCTTGAGAAGGGCGCCGTTTTGGTTGTGGCCTCACGTTTGTGACCATGTTTCTTCCGGGTCGACGTAGGCTTTGCTCAAAGAATTTGTCGATGTCGGCCATGATCTCATCAAAGATGGGACTTGTAGCTCTTGTTGGCGCATTTGAAGTGGTAGCACGAGGGGACACCATAGGATGCGCCTTCGTCGCCGTCTTTTTTCATGTCGACGTTGACGCTCTTGAGTGGTGGGTGTCGTCGAAAGTCATTCGGATGCTTCTCCTCATGTTGGCGTCGGCGTGCTTGTTGCTTCGGTGACCTTTCTTGGAGCTTCCACTAGAGCTTGGTGACATGTTGTGGTCCACCGTGACATCTTTCTTGTGGCGCCTTCTTGAGCTAGATGGGCCTTGACTTGGCTTGGCCTTGTCGATGCACTTCTTGGGACGCCGTCTTGTTGTCGATGTAGAGTGGCGAGGCTTGGCGCTCTTGGCAATGTCCTTCTCATGGCGTCTTCTTGAAGTAGATGGAGCTTCATAGGATGGACTCATGGTGGTCTTCTTGTTGCTCCATCTTGAGCTTGAACCATAGTAGGTTGTACCATGACGCTTGGTGGTGCCGCTCTTGAACATGGTGGTGATAGGGGTCCTCTCCTCTTGCATGTTGTCGAAGTCATCGCACATGCTACAAGAGTAGTAGTCGTAGACGTTCTCCACCATGTCATCGGAGTGGTAGTCATAGCAGTGGCGCTCCACCATGTTGTTGTAGTCGAAGTTGGTACCGTGTGATGAGGCATGTGAAGACACTTGCGCCTCATTGTCGTTAGAGCTTGTGTAGTCAGAGTCGTGGTAGATGCGAATGTACTTGGAGTCGATACCATATGATGACGGTTGCTCGAAGTCGTGGTAACGCTCCATGTCGTGGACGCTCGAATAGTCGGAGTAGTTGTAGCGGAAGCCTTGGTGATGATCCATCATGTCATGGGGGTCATTGTCGGTGTAGTCGTAGTAGTCCCCCATGTCCTCAAAGTTTGAGGCATCATAGTTGTTGTGGCTCATCGTGTACTCAACATCATCTTGGCCTCCATAGTGGCATTCACTCTCCCTAGACATGTCAACTCACAAGACAAGTGTATATATGTGGAGTGGAAAGGAACTAGAACACAACCTCTCACCTTGTAGATAGTATTGGACGTCGTGGACAACCAAGGGAAACGATCACAAAGTAAAATGCTTGTGTTCAAGTATCCAAAGCAAACTCCAAAACACACACGGCTTAAAAGTTGGTAGGAAGGTATGGTAGGTGGAAAGCAAATTGAACCAACCGGAAACCAAGATATTGTAAAAGCAAGTAGAGAACCACGATGATCACAAAGCAAATACAAGTCAATCTCAAAAGATAGGAATGTAGCTCAAGAAACACACGCGCGGAAAGATAAATGGGACTCGTGCAACCAAGAAGTGAGCTAAAGAACCATATGATCCTAGCGAATACTATAAGCTCGTGTTGCACAAGTACAAGGAGAGCTACTAGCTCGATTGCAATTTATTTGGTGGGCTACAAGATTTGCACAACAATGCACCACCTACAAGATGTTCATCGAGCTTGCGCTTCCCTACTAGATATGGCAAGTGGTGGTTTCTTCTTTTCTTTTCTCTTGATTTGGCACTTTTTGCTTCTTGTCTCTTTTCTCTTTTGCTTCTTTTCACTATTGCACACCCACTTCTTTTGATGCCAACACAAGATATATATCAACTAGCGCATACAACTTTTGCTCGGAAACTACACGGTGCAATATGCAAAGCCCAAGCAATCATCAAGAGCTAGCCTCCATAGGACATGGTAATCGCAAAGATATAGTGTGGCTCACAAAGGAATGGCAAGGGGTAAAGATTGGCGATGTTATACCTTTCGTCGATGTTCTTCACCCTTTGTTGTAGAAGCTTCGTGCTTGCCCATGTATTTTGGTGGTGGTGGATGATGGATCTTCCGCAATGGTGACGAAGGCCTTGATCGTAGCTTCGAAACGAGCCAAAGAACACCAAAAACGGAGTCCGAATGCAAAAGATATGGCCAAAACCGTATTCCAGAAATTGCAGTTTTTTGGAAGGGCGGTAGTACCGCACGTGGTCCGGTAGTACCGGGTCGGGTCGCTGTTTGTGCCCGAAACGCGAAAATGCACGATTTTGGTGAAAAAACGGCTCGAAAATGGCCAAATCGAAGGGGAAATCGATGGAATTAGGCTATGTGAACGCAAAGGAAGTAAGATAAACTAGTATACAATAGATCTATGGATCAAAACTTGCAAAAACGCACTCAAATCTCAGATCGATCCAAAAGCAAATTGAGGCTATTTTTTGGTGAAAATTTTCGAATTTCTCAAAATCAAAGAAAAATTTGGTGGATTTGGGGGTGGAAACACAAGTCAAATCCGTGGCAACCATGCTCTGATACCATATGGTGTAGTACGGGACTACTAGGGTGGCCCGATCTTCACGGATTGACGGAGGATGTTGACGAACGCACGCAAGAACACGAGTAACACGAAGAACACCAAGAAGAACGCCCCGAACACAAGAACACACGCAAGATACAAGAACCGTTTCCCTTACCGGTCGGTCCAACCGGCCCAATAGAATCCACACGAAGGTGGGAGATCGGCAAGTAGATACAAGAAGGGATCTTGGACGGTTGTTTCTCCAACGGCCAACCAAGCCGATCCAATAAAGTCACCCGAGGATGAAAGATTGGCGAGTAGTCAAACTACAAGTAGAGGTCTTGAATCCACGAAGGGATCTTCTCCACAAGGGGAGGAACCATCCCCACAAGGGGAGGAAGGAGACCGTCTTGAGGTGGGGAGCCTAGCTCTACTCTAATCTCAAAACATAGTCTATCCTGGATCTGAGCAAAGGGGGTCCTATTTATAGTGTTGACTAAAGGGGTAGTGGTGGATAGGATTACAAGGCACATGGGCCTTTTCAGCACGCAGGCTCGCCCGCCTCGGTAGTACCGGGCCCGGCGCGGTAGTACCGGGCGTGCGGTAGTACCGGGCTCTGGGGCGGTACTTCCTAGAAAGATCGGCCGCGAGTCCAGTAGCTCCTGGGAGATGCGGTAGTGGACGCGGTAGTGGGCGCGGTAGTACCGCGCCGGCATGTGGCGGTAGTACCGGGGCGGAGGACGCGGTAGTACCGGTGCGGACTGCCTCTTCGCCAGGGGCCACATCAGGCGGTTGGTCCGGGTGGTAGTACCGGGGCGAGTCCGGTAGTACCGCCTGAGGCAGTTTCTTCTTCCTTCTCCGTTTCCAAGCCACCGTCTTGCCGGACTCCATTCCTCTTGCGTCTTGGCCATCTTCCCGTGGACTCGTAACCGAGGTGACACACCTAGAAGTGTAAAGGGAACGATGGTCAAGTAGTATACCATTCAAAAGGGCCAGAAGTGAGTTCTCGAAGAGGAATGAGTTCACCTTTGATGTCCATGGTGACTTGTGAAGTGTTGGCGTGCTTGGCATGGTGATGGTCCTAGGTTGGGCTACATCAATATACCCCTCAACAAAATGATGTAGCCGAAAGAAAGAACCGGACTCTCATGGATATGGCAAGGTCTATGTTGGTGGAGTTTAAGTCTCCACTTTTCTTATGGGCCGAAGCTATCTCCACGGCGTGTCATTTATCAAACCGGCTATTCTTTCGCGTAGGCAAGAAGTTTACACCTTATGAGATGCTCACCGGCAACAAGCCCAATGTCTCCTACTACCGAGTATTTGGTTGTAAGTGTTTCTATAAGATCAAAGGTGTTCGTTTGTCTAAATTTGAATCTAAAGCTTTAGAGGGTGTTTTTGTTGGGTACGGTGCCGAGTCTCACACCTATAGAGTCTATGACAAAACCGTCGGGAAAGTCATAGGGTCTTGTGATGTGAGGTTCGATGAGAATGACGGCTCCCAAGTGGCGCAATTTCATGTTTGTGATGTAGATAATGAGGAGCCTCAAGATGCTATAAGAAGAATGGGCATTGGTTTCCATCGTCCCGTTGAGATTCATTACGAGTCTTCTCAAGCAAGTCCAAGCTCCATTCAAGTGGAGACCTCTTCATCACAAGTTGAAACGACGCCTATCATGGAAGAAATGATGCACCACCCCAAGAACAAGTTCAAGACCCTCCTCATGTTGACCAAGTTGCTATGCAAGAACCAAGTTCTCCTATTGTTGATGCTAGCCAAGGTCATGACCAAGATCAACCCTCTCCTTCCATTGTTGAAGATGTGCATCAAGATGATCAAGGTCAACATTCCGGTCAAGGCAGTGACTCAAATGATCAAGATGATCAAGAGATACCTCCAAGATGCAATAGAGATATCGAAGCCCGTTGTAAAGCAAGAGTTGCAAGGACCTTGGAATTAGGAAGCCATAAGCTAGAAGAGGTTCTTGGTGATTTGAAGAGCAAGGTGACTACAAGGGCAATTGGCAAGCTTTAGTGAACATCAAGCACATATCTCCATGGTAGAACCAAAGAAAGTGTTTGAAGCTCTTGAAGACCCGGATTGGTTGGAAGCTATGCATGAAGAGCTAAACAACTTCAAGCACAACAAAGTGTGGAATTTAGTTGAGAAGCCAAAAGATTGCCGCAATGTTATAGGCACTAAGTGGATTTTCAAGAACAAGCAAGATGAACATGGAATAGTTGTGAGGAACAAGGCAAGATTGGTTGCACAAGGGTACTCTCAAGTTGAAGGCATTGATTTTGGAGAGACTTATGCACCCGTGGCTCGCCTTGAGTCCATCCGTATCCTTCTTGCTTATGCATCACATCATAACTTTAAATTGCAACAAATGGATGTGAAAAGTGCCTTTCTTAATGGTCCTTTAAAGGAGTTGGTATATGTTAAGCAACCACCGGGTTTCGAGGATCCCAAATTCCCTAACCATGTCTACAAGCTTGATAAGGCGCTCTATGGTCTCAAACAAGCACCTCGTGCTTGGTATGAGCACTTAAGAGAGCTATTGCTAGACCGTGGATTTGAAGTGGGGCAAATCGATCCCACCCTCTTTACCAAGAGGGTTAAAGGGGAGCTTTTCATATGCCAACTTTATGTGGATGATATTATCTTTGGCTCATCTAACAAAGCTTTTAATGATGAATTTTCAAAGCTTATGACCGATAGGTTGAGATGTCCATGATGGGAGAGTTGAAGTTCTTCCTTGGTTTTGAGATCAAGCAATTGAGTGGAGGACTTTCATCTCTCAAGCCAAATACACCCAAGACATGCTCAAGAGGTTCAAGATGCAAATGCTAAAGAGAAGAGGTTTCCTATGGACACCAAATGTCATCTTGAACTTAATCCAAGGGTAACGATGTTGATCAAAAACTTTATCGCTCTATGATTGGTTCTTTGCTTTATCTTTGTGCATCTAGACCCGATATTGTGTTGAGTGTAGGGGTGTGTGCAAGGTATCAAGCGCTCCTAAAGATAGCCACTTGCAAGCGGTCAATAGAATCCTTCGATATTTGGTTATACCCCAAGGTTTGGTTTGTGGTATCCTAAGGACTCCAACTTCTCTCTTGCCGGGTACACGGATTCGGATTGGGCCGGTTGTAAGGATGATAGGAAATCAACTTCCGGGGCATGCCAATTCCTTGGTAGGTCCTTGGTGAGTTGGTCTTCTAAGAAGCAAAATTGTATATCTCTCTCCACCCCGAAGCCGAGTATGTGGCAGCCGCTAGTGCTTGCACTCAATTGCTATGGATGAGGCAAACTTTAAAGGAATACGGTGTCCATTGTGACAAAGTGCCTCTTTTATGTGACAATGAAAGTGCTATCAAGATTGGTCACAACCCGGTGGAACACTCAAGAACGAAGCATATTGAGATTCGTTATCATTTTATTCGTGATCACATTACCCGGGGTGACATTGAGCTTGGCTATATTCCAGCCAAGATCCAACTTGCGATATGTTCACGAAGCCACTTGATGAAGCAAGATTCACTTTTTGAGGCATGAGCTAAATATCGTGGATTCAAAGAGCGTGGCTTGACTATCTTGCATACACACCTATTTCTTGACTATCTATTTGGTTTAGGTGTAGGCATGGACATAGGGGGAGTGCGGTCCTAATCCATTGGACTATCCCTCCCCCCATTATGCCGATAGTAAGAACTCATTTTGTCTCTATATTTTCATTTTATGAATTGTGAGCTTAAATGACGAGTAGTGGCCGTGGACCCAAGATATATCTTCGCGGTGTCACACCACATACTCATACATGGTGGCCTAGGCCACCGCCCTCTTCCTTGTGAAGAGTTGGTTTTATTTGGATTTTATTGGTTTTCTAGTGCTCCTATGGAAAACATGCTCAATTTGGTTTTATGTGTGTTTGCTTCTTGCAAATTGAGTATGAAGTACCATCTCCAGTTTGTGTTGATCTAATCCTATGCCTATCTTATCTCACAAAACAACTTCCATCTTGCACAAGTTCAATTTCCACAAAAATCTGGAGTTTTGGAGGAGGCCCCAGTAGTACTACCGGGTGGAGGCCGGCAGTACCGGGCTCTGAATTTAAGCAGATTTCGATCTGCTCAAAAAATTCAGGCCCCGGTAGTACCGGCCACCCGCCCCGGTACTACCGGGTGTGCGGGTTTTGCAATATGTCAACGCGGGGTCGGGCTGGGGGTTATTCCCCATTTCTTCCCCACCCCGTACGACTCCACCGCCGCCCCCTCCAAGCTCCACTCCGGCCGCCATCCCAGGCCGCCGGAATCCGCCGTCCCCGGCCAGATCTGCTCCGTGGGAGCGATCCCCTCGTCGATCTCCTCCATGGCCTCCGGTATTTCCCCAATTCTTGCACTCTTTGTTTCTCAATCTTGAAACCTAGATGCATTTGCGGAATATCACCGGTAGCTCCGAATCCTTCGGTTAAATTTGGTAGGATGATCTCCTTGGCCAAGGGATAGCTTGGCACTAGTTAATTTCTGTAAATTTGTGGTTGAATCTCTCAATTTTGTGGCACTTCCCGTTTGAATCGGCTCACCCGGTACTACCGGAAGAAGCCCGGTACTACCGCCCGTACAAAATTGACATGAATCAACTCAAATTTACACCAGTTGACTAGTTTGTTCCTTCACTTCCGTGAACTTGTGCACTTATCTTTTCCTACTCTACCTATATGCTGTTTCACAGGTAGCCGTCGTGGTGGTAAGAAGCAGCGTCTCGTGGAAGATGATCTTGAGGAAGAAGAAGAAGAAGATCTTGCCTGCTCAAACCACAGCCAGATCTCGTGCTAGAGGAAAAGCACCTGCTGCTGCTCACATTACCACATCCAAGAAAGCACGCAAAGCATTGCATTTGTGGAAGAATGATGACTATCAGAAGCTCAGAGAAGAAAATCCCTATGATGAGGAGAGGTCACCTCTTGTGCGGAATCCGCACTTTTACACCAATGATCAAGAAGCCATCTACAAGGAAATCTATCTCCACAAGAAGTACTCGGTGGTTGTCCAACACACCATTGATATTCCTTACATGAGAAACTCGAAGCACAAGGGCTATTTTGATGAGACACTTGCAATGTGTGAAGAGTTTGGACTGATTGACATCATGAAGGAGAACCACTCCTACATAGAGTACTATATTGTACAGTTCTTTGCCACCGTCTACTTTGACCATGATGATGCCAGGACTCTAAGGTGGATGACCAAGGACACACTGCTTTCTGCCACCTTGGAGGAGTTTGGTGAGGTTCTAGGCTATGAAGACAAGGGTGAAAGTTCTCCCAGTGGTTGGAGATGCCATGACGAAAATCAATCCAGCTCCAAGGACGTTCTAGGACCAATAACTATGGAAAATGGCACCAATGGTAAAACTGCTCATCTTGTGCGTCCATTTGAGATTCTCCACCGCATCTACAGGGAAACTATTGCTCCCCGTGTGGGAAACTGGGATGAGGTTCATGGCTACATGTTTGACCTTCTCAAGCTCTCCAAGGAAAATCAAGGCAAAGGCAAGAAACTTGATGTGATGGATTGGATGTGGAATGACTTGTGGTCTACAATCATTGATAGGAGGGCACCCATCTATGGCCCATTTATTATGAAGCTCATTCGCCGCAAGTGGGCTCTCGAGAAGAATGGAGAAGACATCATGAAGGATGGCAGCCCCATTGTGTCACATCCGGTGAAGGAACTCCGTGTCAAGGCTCATCTTCCTCCCAAAAAGAAGACCCTTGATCCTGAGGCTGCTGCTGAAGCTGAGAGAGCTAGTGGGAGTGCACCACCCCTTGAGGAACCTTCTTGGTTCAAGAAGCTGCAGATTAAGGCCAAGAGGGCCTTTTGCCTCAAGCTTGACTTGGAAGACCGTTTGTATGAAGCTCATGTGTATCACAAGAAGGCAGCACAGCGACAGAAAGCAATGATGAGGCAAATGCAGATTACAGTCTCCGATGGTTCAGAAGAAGACATCACCCCAAGCATCTATGGGTGTCCAAGCAGGGTTTCTGGAGTGATGAAGATGCTCCTCCAGATGGTGATCGCTTCAAGGCCCCCTCTTCTTCGACCCACCACGGCGCGGGTGGAGCTTGACGCTCCTAGGGACGTGTTAGCATCGCGCTTCTCCCTTTTTGGCATTTCGATGACAAAGGGGGAGAATGTGTTCTATTTAGGTTTTGTCGTGGGATTTGCATGGGAGGAACACAAGCTTGCACTTCATTTGATCTTTATGCTTGTGTTTCATCTTTATTTGGATATTTGCTTTGAACTTCTCTATGCATGATGTAAGACATGCCAAGACTTTGTGTTATTGTAATAAGACCTATCTAGTGTGGTACTTGCTTATTTAGCTTATTGTGTGCAAGTTGTTATAATTGTTTATCTATATGAACTTGCTTGGTTTGTAAAATATAGGGGGAGCTCCGCCCATTTTAAATGTTGTGTTTTGCATTCAAAAGCAAATTCCTAATAAACACACAATTTGGAGAGCCCCGTCTATCTTTTGCAAATCATTTGTTTCTCCTAAGTGTGTTGTCATCAAACACCAAAAAGGGGGAGATTGAAAGGGCATATCCTTCCCCAAGGTGTTTTGATGTTTGTTGACAACACAATTAGATGTCTAATGTGTGTGCTAAAAGTGTGCAGGAATATATCATTTAATGTTGCACATGTTTGTCTCAAAAAGGAAGAAGTGCTGGCTTTATTGCTTCAGCCGGTACTACCGGGTCCGTCCCGGTACTACCGGGTGACTCCAGAAGTTTGCCGTGCGGAACTACCGCGGGCAGTACCGCGACCAGTACCGGAGCTCAAATGACCCTCGGTACTCGCGCATTTTTAATCCGGTAGTAGCCCCGGTAGTGGCGCGGTACTACCGGGAAGGAAGCACTACCGGACCCGGAGGTCCGGTACTACCGATGCGCGCCTGAGAGGAGGCGTTGACCAGTCTTCAAGATGCCGTCGAATCCCTGCCGGTCGGTACTACCGGGCTAGGCCCGGTACTACCGTTGCGGCCAGTTTTCAACTTCAACGGACAGAAATCTGGGAGGGGTATTTATTCCCCTCCACCTTCCTCCGGATCCCTAGCTTGACCACATTGAAGAACACCATTATTGCAAGCTCAAGATTTGTTAGATCTCCCAATCCATCCACCCAAACTCGTTGATACTTGGAGGATTGAAGGAGAAGGCCCAGATCTACATCTTCACCAAGCCGTTTTATATTTCCCCCTCATTTCTTTGAGGGCCCCTTTGCTAGGATTTCCATTGGGAAAACCTAGCTTCTTGTTGATCTCACTTGTTGTCTCTGTGACAGATTTGTAGCTGTTCGGGAGCCCCAACCCAATTGTGGGTTGTGCCCCGGATCGTTATTGTAAGGGCTCCGGATTCCGCCTTGAAGGATTCCGATAGTGGAAGGTGAACCAAACCTTTGTGGTGCGGTTCGTCGGAGAAGAAGGTGACGCCTTTGTGGCGGTTGAGTTTTGACCTTCGTGATAGCTCACACCTCTCCAACGAGACGTACTCTCCTAAAAAGGAGAAACTCGGGATTACATCCGTGTCTCCGCGTGCTTTCACTTCGGTTACTTCTATCCTTGTTTATAGTCTTTACTTCGTGTATCTTGTTTAATTGCTAGCTTGTCATATAGGTAAATTTATCTTAGTTGCATATCTAGACAATTTACCTTTTGTGTCAAGCCTAATTTGAAAAAGTATTAAAATTGGAGTAGCACATATTCACCCCCCCCCCCCCCTCTAGGTGTCATACGATCCTTTCACTTTGTGTAATTTCAATTCCTGGACCCTACTCACAGCCTGGTTCGATATATACAGGCCACCAAACATCATCTCATCCCAGCATGTCTTAACATATACAACCCACCAAACAGAGAACAATATCTCAGCCCAACCTGGCCCAGTTCAGCATGTCTGCTACAACCTACCAAACACACCCTCAGTCGATGGGCCGGACGCCAACAGTTGAGCGGGAGCACGCGCTGCATCCCATTCCTGGGTGTTCTTTTTGCAAGGTAATACGATTCTCATTGATAAATAAAGAACAAGATACAAAGCACGTACACACCGATCTTACAGATCTGCAAAGATAGGATAAACCTATGTGACAAACCAACGCCTATCACTCTCCTTCGACACCACCAAAGCATACACCAAAGTGAAGCGAGACAGATCACCTCTTCACCCGAGCTCGACGCGGCTCCATCGCTGATCAGCAGCTTTACGGACCTCCAAAATAGTTTGCCAGAAGCAAAACCATTGTCGTTGAACGAATCAGACCGGGGTAACATGTTCCCGGACACGTCATCGAACTCCAGAACTGACACCCCCGTACGACTACGACGTCGAAGGAGCAAGCCAGAACTGTCAGCCTCCATCCACAAACCCAGCACATAATACACCATCTTCCAGCTGTCACCTGCATAGACAACCGTCTGCACATACTCCTGGACGACACATCCTCCCTGCTCCACCATGACGTCGGAGAGAACGCCGCAGCAACGGGGACAGAGCAGAAGGAGAGACACACCTGATGGGGTCGCCGCCGCCGCCTCGCCGATACCATCCACGAACCCTAAGTTCGCCAATCTGAGGGATCGACAAACACACGATGCCATCAACTCCGAGACGTCGCCATGAAGGACACCGCCGGTGTGGGAGTGGAGTTGAGACAGATTTATTCGCCCGGACGCCGCTCCCACCACCCCAACGACACACTACAACCTACAAATCCAAACCCTAACTAGAGACCGGAGGAACCGGATCCTCCCTCCCTCCCGCCGCCAGAGCAGCAGACGGAGGGAGAGGGGACCAGCGTGCTCGCCGTGGAGATGGGCCTCCTGATCGCCTTTTCCTGGCGGCGGCTAGGTCATGAGCGTAATCGCCCTCGTTGCCCTGCACAAGTTGTCGAGACTGATTAATGGAGGGATTCTCTACGGTCTCTGATGACTGATTACGTTTTGAGACGGAGATTATCCGTTAAGCACCATCATCGTCGACAGCTGTGACCTACACGCTCGTACAGTCACCGACAGCTGGGGCCTGCGTGTGGCAGCCAGCGAGCGGTGCGGTGCGGCGCGTGCGTGCAGAACGGCCGCCCGATTCCCATGCTCCGGCCGTTCCCCTCCACCGCTTTAAATACCTGCGCTCCATTTCGCCCACATTATTCACCAACACCACCGCTCCCAGAAACTATCCGATCGTTCCAGAAACGTAGGCCTCACCACGCGCGTCGTTCATCAATGGCGAGGGCGGCGACGACCCTGGTGCTCGTGGCGGCGCTCGCCGTCCTCCTTCTCCTGGCCTCAGGCACAGCCTCCCGGACCTCGCCCGCCGACGTAGCGGCAACCACCACCAAGGCAACTCCCAACGAGGTTCGCGTCGCAAACCATGTACTACGAAGTTTCCATTGATTCTCGGTCAATCTTCCACATCAATATCTGATCTTTGTCGTCGATGCTGTGGTGTTTCCTTCAGAAGGTTGCGGCGGCGGCGGCGGCGGAAGACAGCGAGTGCGAGACGGTCGCCGGCGAGCAGCAGCGGGAGGATTGCATGGCGAGGAGGACGCTCGCCGCGCACACGGACTACATCTACACCCAGGATAACGGCCACAATTAGCTGGATAGACCTGCATATATGCGTCCATGTAATGATGTTCATCATCATTCCCATCTCCGCCATCTTCTTTCTCGGTAGGGGTGCCCAAGAAGGGATCGATCAGACCGTGCATGCAATGCATGGCGCACGTATGTACTGCCTCTCACCAGCTTGATTTGGGCGTCTCATAAAAGAATTTAGTTATGCCAGAATCAATTCTCGCTCGATTTGCCAACGGGCTCCATACCATGCCTGGATGGTTAATTTGTTGCCTAGGAATCTAGGATACGTTGGGCTCGGTTTGGGAGAGAATTTAGTGTGACGGCCGCCTTCTCCTATGCTCTCGGAGGGCAAAATTTTGGTATCTCTTCACAAAATTAATTAGCCTACTCTTTGGTACTCCCTCCGTCCAGGATTGTTAGTCCTCTACTGAACTGCAGCGCGACCAAGGCGCAATCCTACTGGCCTGGTATATTCTCTCTTCTCCAGCCGTTTCCACCAATAAACTGGATTTCGTATTAATTGCCTAATTATGTTAGACATGCAAACCGTCGCGAGCCAGGAGAGAAAAAACCCGAAAAAGGAGCCATATGGAGAGATATTTCTGGCGCTAATTGGGTTCCCATGCATTGGGCAGATTCAATTTTCAGTCGATCCCTCCTTCCCCGCGGAGCGAAATTTCTTTCCTCCTAATGCCGCGGTCAATCTGCCAAAATCACAGCTAAATCATGGGCGGTAATTTTCGTTTGATTTCCAAAACGAGCGCTAAATCCTCGGTTGTTATATACGGCATGCCCTAGCCCTCTCTCTTCTGCATCTCGACTCTCTCCCTCGTTCCCAATGGCACCAACACCAGAGAGCTCCTCTTGCAACACATCAACCAGATGGGCATCCGCATCAACTCCTTGGCCCTGCTCCACTTCAATGGCGTCCGCAACATGGGCCGCACCTCCCTCCACGACTGCTCCTTCTTCCTCTGCCGCATCCATGGAGGCGACCCAGCTTTGGAGAACGGGGTCGAGATCGTCAAAATTGTCCATGGAGTATGAGTTTTGACGCCAAAATTGTCTTGGAATTAAGGCTTGCTTTCTTCTGGCGCTCAGAGCCAAAATTGACCAAAACTAACGCCAGCTAATTCGGCGAAGAAATTGACGTTGTTTCCACGCGCTTCATTTATTCCGCACACATATGAACCACAAAAATTACTCCAAACCTTCCACAAATCAACTTCAGCGTAAACTGCTTCCCACAATACAAAAGAACAAGATCAGTCACAAGTGAAGAACACTCTCGCGGACCATGACAAATCAGCAGCAGAAGTAAACAAATCTGGGAGGCAGTATGTACGTGCTCGGTGACACAGACACGTTGGACGTCGGCTGCATTATTCTGGATGCCAGAAACGGCCGGCACCGAAGACTTCCTGACGGACGCAACGCAACAGGTCAAAACAACCCAAGAAAAAACAGCATATGATAGCTGGACTGGCCGTCAGATTCTGGGCAGCGACAAATGGGCCATTTGACCTCGCAGATGAGCTCAGGTCAGCAGTTTAAGTCGTGTATGAAAAGTTAGACAACAGCGTACGTACCTGCTTCAGTGCTTCTGGATGTCCGGATATGCAGATATGGATGACTCCAATGGGCCGACCCAAACGGACGCGCGTTTGGTTCGCGTTTTGTCCGTTTGGGTCGGCAAACGGACGCGCGTCCGGCCCCTGTCCGCACCTTTCCTGGCAGTGCGCACAACGGGCCGACGCATCGAGTCCGCCCGGACAGGGTTTTTGATCATTTTGATCATATTCGGCCATGGTGATCACAATGCAACAAACCAAGTATATAGCAAGCATATGAATCTAAAATAAAACATAATTCTAGCCTCATAGGGCCATGTCTGTATACATACCCAAAATATTACAAATTCCGGCCATTGGCAATGTTTTTCCGACCATATCGGCCATAGTTCAACACCGGCATGCAACATAAATAAAACGACCGAGATTTGATCAATCTCGGTCCATGTAGTACCTTTGCTTCTTGATGTAGTAGGCCTTCTTCGTAGGGGTGAAGGCCGAGAGATCCATGTCCATGATCCTGGCCTCCTCTTGGCGTAGGGCGAGCTCAATGTGCTTTGCTTTTGCCTCGGCCTCCATGGCCCTAGCCTCGGCGTCCTTGGCTCTTGCATCGGCTTCCCTTGCTCTTGTCTGGGCGTTTTCTTCTTCTATATCGAGTATCTTCTTCTGCAATTCGAAGAAGAGCTTGGAAGCCGTCTCTCTCTCTAGGCGTTCATTTTCTCTCCTCTCCTCCTTCTTGTCGGCAGCCTTGTCCTTTTGGGTTAGGAACCCGTTCAATGTCTTTTGCAATGCAAGGGTTGTTACATCTCGTTCAACTCGGCCTTCGAGTTGTTCTTCCCCCTTGGCCTCCCTTCCTTTTCCGTTGTGTCCTCTCCCTTATCAAGGGGCTGTCCACCATTTTTTAGGGAGGCGTAGAGGGCCTTCCATTTCTGCTGGTCCTTGAGTTCCCGGTAGCAATGGGTCAAGGTGAAGACCTTCTTGTATTGCCTCTTTAAGGTTTCCAAAACTTGCAACACCTGGGCATACAAATTTATAGTAACCAAAATAATTTCCAAAGCTTGCAACACCTGGGCATACAAATTGTACAAGGTTTCCAAAGCTTGCAACCAAAGAAGGAAAGAGGAGCCACAAAACTCACCTGTTCATTCACTCCGAAGCCACTTGCTGGCCGGGCTTGAACATTTTCAACGGAGTGTCACATCCCAAATTTTGGAACTAAGAAAAACTTAGTTTTACAAGACCCAAAATTCAGAACCAACAAAAACTTTTGAAATGTTTCACTGATGATTATGTTTTCCTTCCCATTGCTATGTTTGAACTTGTGTGACTTGTTGTTTAAGTTGTTTGACTAGTAAATATAAGCCCAACCAATATAAAAATATATTTAACTTGGGTGATCATGTTACGACAAGAAAATATTCCATATATCTTTTCCATTCTTATTTTGGCCAACTCCATTTCAATGATACTTGGTTTATCAACAACCAAAACTAATGCCAGTATTTGAGAAAGTAAAAGTATTTCCAAAATGATGTGTTTCCAAAATTATGGAGATCTATATGCTATCTCCTACCTATTTCTCAACCCTGGTATTTTTCAGGTGTATACAACTCCCATTTTATAAACTTTTATTTTTACTCCATTTGAAAATAACACTAGTGGGAAATATATTACCCCACATATGTTGTCTTGCTCAAAACCCTTTTCAAAAATACAAAGGTGGAGTTGAGATAGTTCTAAACATCATCTTGTCATAATTAAGTGTGATCATTGTTATAAGATAGCATTGTGGAAATGGTGGTATGATTGAATCTTGTGGTTTGATTTGTGTGGTCATGTTTGTGATGTGGATCTTGTGGTGTTTGTTGCTTGTGAGGATAATTCCTCTGTTGTGCTCAACACTAAAAT
Source organism: Poa pratensis (assembly GCA_947311845.1). Taxonomy (NCBI): domain Eukaryota; kingdom Viridiplantae; phylum Streptophyta; class Magnoliopsida; order Poales; family Poaceae; genus Poa; species Poa pratensis. The sequence continues at coordinate 56,035,060 of CAMZMU010000047.1, read as the reverse complement.
AAAACACACTTGATCACAATGGTGGAGTGTGACTTGAAAACAAAACAAGACCCCTATGATTACTTACACCCTCAAAATAAAATCTTGATTAAAGGAAATGATCCTATTTAATTTCCCTCTCTACCTAATTTTCTATTTTGTTATAACAGTTAATTTATCTTATAAAATCCAGGAATGGGATGATAACCATCTCATCATCATGTTACTCTCTCCTCAAAATTTCTAATCTCCAATTATAAAGATATTTCAATTTGTCAAATTGGTTTTATCCAAAAATAACATATTTAAACTTTATGAACAAATGTGGTTCAAAATATTTTATTTTGCAACACCAATTTTTGTGTAGCTTCTACATGTATTGGGGAGGCTACATGAATATTTTCAAATTTTTATAAAATGTTTTACTGCCTCAATAAAATCCCCAAAAAGCTACTGGATATTAAAAAGGAAATAAAGAAACAGAAAAGGGCTTAGTTGTAAATGGAAACAGGAATCCAGGGGGGTTTCTGTAATTTGGTCATCTCCCTCCTGTAGCACCAGTGCTGCGCACCGCCGTGTCGCTCGCTCCCGCGCGTCGCACGCCCAGGCCCCCCCTCCGCTCTCCTGCAGTCGAAGGAGATAAGAGGCCCCCCCAGGCGCTCCTCTGATCTGCCCTCCAGCGCTCGCTCACTCGCCTGCTCCCTCCTTCTCTCTTTTCTCCCCACCACGGCACCGAACCCTAGCCAAGCCGCCGTCGAGCATCGCCGCCGTTCCAGGGCTCCCAGAGCGGATCGAGCAGGACCATCTTCACCGCCTCGTCGTCCTCTGCATCCCCGTCCAAAGAATCGATGCGGGAGGCCGTGAATCAAGCGGAGCATCTCCATCCTCTTCCGCTCCGGCCGCCACCTTGCCGGGAAGCTCGCGAGCCGTACCGTCCACCATTCTTCGCCATTTCCGCACCCTCGTGATCCCCTTCTTCTGTTCTAACTCAGGGGCATCCCCATTTCCTGTAGGGACGCCGGAGTCGCCGTATCCGTCCTCGCCGGAGCTCCAGCTCGCCTCCTCGCGCCGCGGTGCGTGTCGAGGAAGAAGAAGAGGCCCCGTACCTCTTCGTTCGCGCGTGGGCCGTTGCTGGGCCACGATCTGCGCCGCCCGGCCGGATCTGGGCCAGATCGAGCCCAGTGACCTTTTTCAGTAGATCGAATATATGTTTGTTTTCCTGTGATTTTTGCAGTGTAGTTTTAATTCCTTTATGGTGGATCTGTGCTGGATAATTGAGTGATCTAAATTTTTTAGTGTTCCTGTGTGTTTTCTTAAACATGCAGCACTGGCTGCTTGCAAAAATATTAATTGTGAGCCTTCTAGATTTAATCCTATAAAAAGTATGTTTTGCATTAAAAATTAAATATCTAGAGTTTTATAGATCCAAAAATTGCAGACTAAAATTCTATGGATAGGTTGAGATGCTACCTTTCCAGATCTGTTGGCCTTGCTTGCAAATGAAACCTAAAACAAAAGTTCTATTCATTCTTGTAAACACACCAGTGGCACTTTGGTGATTTTTGTAGATTTTTGAGAGAGGAATTTTGGAGTAAATCCAATTGGCTTGTCTTCTATATGTATAGGAGAACATATCCCTAGCTTGGTTTGAATTTAGGAGTCACTGATTGACTGTGGTGCTAATTATAAGGTTTAGGCCTTTGCTGCCTATTTTTTTTATTAGACCTTTTTAAATTGTGTGTTATAACTTTATTGTTATAAATGTGTTTCCTAGCATGTGTAGGGTGGTAATCCACTGTTGTGACATGTTTCCTTATTTTACAAGCATATTAGGAGAACTACTTGTTAGTCATGTATTTGTTAGAGTTTTATTCCCTATATAGTCTTCTCCTAGTAATTAGAAATTACTATGCTTGTTTGTTTTGAAGTTAGATTATTTTGTGTGATTAGTATGTTGCCTTGCTTGTTAAACTTGGTTGTCTTTAAGTTAAATTACCAAAATTATTTGGTGACTTAACTTTTGTCTGAAGTATTTCCTGTTTAGGGAAAATGGTTGTTAAGTACCTTTAGTAGAAGATGTCCTGGTGCTCTATGTTTTTAGCATGTGTTTGGTGTTATACTCCTGTGAGTATAATGCCCTTGTAAATCTAGATCTTAGTTTGTTGCTTGAGTAAATTAGTACTATGCTTGTGGTTTGATTACTTGTTTGTATACCACTTGTGGTATGGTTTGCTTATTGTGTGTTGTTTTATTTTCATGTTTGCGACGCTAGATATAAACGCTACCGGAGTGGTATTTGGAGAGGATTTATCGAAGAAGGATGGGATTTATTTCCCTGAGCAATGAGAAGAAGCCCAGGAACATTATGCTGCAATCAGGCAAGCTACTCTCTGAGCTTGCACCCCAAATATATGCATCTACTTTGATAACATGTTTTACTTTTAAAGCAAAGATTTATAAAACCTTTTCCAAAAAGTATATGGAAACTATTTTGCCACCCTATGTAGAAATATGAGATAGTTTATATAAAACTATAGGATGGGAAACAATGTTGTTTATTCAAAACTCATTTGAAAATACTTGCGTGGATGTGAAACGCCGAGATGTCGGTGTGGAAGTGGAGAAATGGAAAATGGTGATGTTTATGAAAAATGCACAGTGTCCTAGTACTATGACGACCAATCTTACCCTGTGCGACCACATTTACCCCCATATGGGAACGGGGCTTAGTCATGTAGTTTGCTCTTATTAGTATGGGATACCTCATCGATGGAGATGACTCCGTTATGCATGAGGGGATGGTCCGAGGACCTACCCCCTGACCCGGGTCCTCACACAAGTTGGTGGGGAGGATAGAAGGTTCCACCATAAACCGCCAGACAAAACTATGAGTCCTCACACTTAGGGTTTCTGACGGGAAACTGGACTGGGTGTCGATGGAAAGTGTCATATGGGAAGGATCCTATACTAGCATGAGCAAATGAGAGGCTATGGTCGGTGGCTCAACTTCGCATACACCTGGTATGGCGGGACGTGGCTGACACGATGAGTTACCGGATGGGTGTGGGCTAAAAGCGTGCTACCTCTGCAGAGGGTTAAAACTATTCGAATAGCCGAGTCCTCGGATATGGACAATTGGGAGGCTGTCCTAAGACCATGTGCAAGTTTTGCAAAGTTTTGAGATTTGAAAATAAAATGGAGCTGTGTTCTGTCTGCAACTCTACCGACGGGCTGGTATGAGGTTGCTGGAGAATGATTTGACCATGACGGGCTATGGTCGAGAAGTGAAGAGTTTTGTGTTTTAAAAGTGGAAAAAATGTTTTATGCAACTATACCAAAGGGCCGGTATGAAGTTGTTGGGATTGAATGACCATGAAGGGTTATGGTCGAAAAAGGAGGAGTTTTGGAGAAATAAACAAATGGTGATTTTCCGGGAAAATGTTTATTAAAGAGACTTCTTACCTTTTTCAACAAAGATGTATTTTCGGGAAAAAGTTTTAAAAGAAAATTCTTACAAAGATAGATTTATGGGAAAAAGTTCTAAAAGCATTCCTTCCTTTTTCAACAAAGATATAGAGATGTCTTCTCAAAATAAAGGTTTTTATTATAATAAAAATGATGCTATTGCACGCTCATCTCGGGGGTAGTTTGTGAGTACATTCAAATGTACTCATATTGGTTTCGTCCCTGGCTATTGTCTTAGCCAGATTCTGAAGAGGAGCAGTTCGAAGAAGAAGTGGTTAATGACGTCAATGCGAACTAGGGCGCTTCCCAGTCAGCTGCCTGTAGGGTTAAGGCAAATGACTTGGGCTCCACGCTGTTTGGTGATTTCCGCTGCAAGTACCTGTTGAAGTTATGACTTCAATCAAGTAAGTAAATTCATTCGGTATGTATGGGTGTTCTGTGATGCCAATTCGAGTTATGTGCAACAACAAACTGATCATGGGATTGTTGCAGGAAACATAACGAGTATCTCGGATAGCTAATCCGGGGTCCTCACAGACTTGGTATCAGAGCCATCCTGACTGTAGGAGACCTTAGTTAGCATGGACGTTATTTAGGAAAGGAAATATTTTGTTAAAAAGCTATTACGACCAAAAATATATTTTCTTATCTAGAGAAGTCAAAAAATAGGCTTCACTCTTCTCACCTTCTCAAGAACTTCTAAATCTAAACCGTACCCCTCTATTTTAAGATTTCCAAGGAATTCTTCTATTATCTCTACCCTGTTCAAAACCAAGAGTATACTTGACGATGAAACCCAGTGAGACCTAATTAGCTAGTACCCAGAAGAAGAAGAAGCTTCCATCTCAAATACTCAACATTTAACATCAAGGCGAATGATGTGCAAATACCAAGATCGTCAGTATCAACAAAGCAAGAGACCTCGAAGACCTCACTCAATATCAGCAATTCCACTCGTTACTACCCTGACAATCTCAAGTATTCCAGCCGAAGACTAAGGTGATCAAATGAAGACTTCAACAACCCTGTTTCACCATGGCCCATAGGAGAAAATTATTGTGGAAAGAAATATATTACCACCTAAATTATTTGTATCCAAGGAAGCCTAAGTATAACTTCCATTCTTTTCAACTTCTCGAATTATTCTAAACCTTGACTCTCGTTTAAAAAGGTTTATCAAAAGTTTCCTTCTGTTGTCTTACCTCCATTCAAACTTACATACTTGACGATATCCCAAACCAGACCCATAAGATCGATAGGATAAGCTCGTTTTACTTGAGCAACCCCCACCTTCCACGGTATTAAACGTCTGTTGGAGCTAAAGTGCCTTGATTGATCTTTGCTTGTGTGTTGCATTTATTGTGTGTTGTTTTCCTTGTGTGTTTCACAAAACACGCCTTGTCGGGAACCCAAAGTAACCACACTTTTATCTGTTGCTTTAATTTTGATTGTTTGCAAAAACCTTTTTGCCTTGTTGGCCATAGATGTACTTTTTGTATCCTTTCAAAAGACCGACTTAGAAAACCCTTCAGAAATTTTTCTCTTAGTAAGAGGAGCAAGGTATGGAATACTCTCTACCCCAAGACTCTGTGAACTTCTGCAAGACGGATAGCGGTCTTCATACGTCGTTTTGTGCAACCCCATCAAGCCATCGAGAAAGATGAAGATTTAAGACCCGACGTTAGATGACACTAGTCGTATCCCGTCGGACTAACAAAAGAATATGAAAACTAACATAACTAACATAGTTTATCTAACTTTAAATCTCTCATCTAACCAAACTTTGCAAATTACTAACAGCTTTTTCTAGACAAAGGAAAGAGGTGCCATAGGACGACTCAAAACTAGTTGGTAGAAAGGAGATTTTGGGGGATATAAGAGTGCTGAACTATAAGTTTATTAGTCAGCAGGACCCCTTAAGAATCTAGTTGATAAGATCAAAATTTGGTGGATGATGTTGGGAATATAAAAATTTGGGGTTTAGAATAGAAATGAAAACTTGGAGTGGATCGATAAATTAATTGGGTTGGGACAGATAATAAATTTGATTAATACTCTGGGGCTAACCAGTTGTGGTCCCCAACCATTGGTGGTTATCTGGAGCTAGAAGACGTGACCCTTGATTTAAGGTTTAGAAATAAAGGTGAAAGTTATTGGATTTTTAGGAAGCACTTGCTGATAAAATGATGTTTGGATTGGTTAGAAGCAAGTAAATTAAGAAGAATACTCCGGCGTTGGAATGTTTAGGGGATTCTTAGCGCAAGTGACCTTTGTATTAAATTCTTATAGAATTATAGAAAGTGGTCAAAGATGAGTTAGCAAATGAGTAGATCGTTGTATGCAAGAAATAATTGGTGGAGGACAAGTGAATGTTTATCGGATTCTAGGAATCATTATGACATGGTCTAGTAGCCAGGCATTCTAGGTGACAGTAGTTTTCAGAGCTTGTCACGCTCTGTTTGGATTATTCTTAGAAAGATCATTTATCTTTGATTATGAGATCAAGGGCCAAAAGTGTTGAGATGAAATCTGAATTTGGTTAGAAAGTGGGTCAATTCTTGATGATATGATCACATGATTGTTGGATGCTTTATTTAGCTTTGATGATATGATCGTGGGAAAATGACAACCTGAAGGAGTCAGATATTATGAGATATGCCTATCTGGGAAAAAAATCAATCAAGAGATAGTTGGTGGACCACCATGATTTTTGCGATAAAAGGTAATGGGAAGATTATGCCTTAAAGGTTTGATGGATATCCGATAGATTGAACTATAATACTATAAAGAGTTATGCCCGAAGAAGATGATGGTGGATTAATAACTTTAGCTTGGGCAAAAGCCATGATTCAATTAACTAGTTGATAGTAGTGGCCTTACCAGAGATGTGGAATGGTATCTTGAAGACTCGAGAATTAGAGGCCTATGTAAAGTTGGTTGTTTAAGATCTTGGTATAATAAGTTTGATGTTCAGAGTATAGCACCCAACTCCCTTGGAAACTAACTTAAGCCCCTCAACCAGAAAGTTTTCCTGGAAACCCTAACTATTCTGGTGCACTCTAACTTACTTGTGAAGACCCAGAACCAAAGAAGTCTTTCAGGACCAGCCTTTTTCCGCCAAGTCGAAGGAAGAAAAGCGTGAAGAAGATCTACCGGAAGTCACTAAGAAAAATCAAACAACGGAAAACACCTGCTGTTGGCAACATCGACCACAAAGCAAGTCCAGACGCCCTTAGAAGTTTATAACATCCCTCTACTAACTAGAAATTGGAGAGAGTCGAGTGCTCAGACTTGACACATCTTGAGAACAACGCGTCCCCACCTGTGACCCTCGTAAGGAGACAATATCAGGAAGTGATATCTGCACCGACCCAAGCACCAAGGCACGACACCCAAGACGAAGATTGTCAAGCTACCCAAGAAGAACAGTTCCTCAAAGTCAACCCCAGATGCAACCTTCGACATGACCCTTCAAAACCCCTTTTTAAGGGGGGAAGACCTGCAATAGGTATACAAGAACGTGGTAATAATTAGTTCCTTGCGCCTCAGCCTTGTAGTATCTGGAAACAGCCAACCACGATTATCCATCAGTGCCGATCGTCAAGTCAACCCATTATCAAGGATCTGAACTTAGCATAGAAGATCATCGACAAAGAAAGCCTCGCAACATCAATTTGTCAAGATCTCACATGGTGACCATACTAAAGAAGCAACGACCGCAGAAGTATAGTCAGCCCAAAACCCGTGCCCTTGTACTCCCCTGTTACCACCGGGCAAATCTCGAGGACGAGATTTATTTTTAAGGGGGGAAGGATCTGTCACATCCCAAATTTTGGAACTAAGAAAAACTTAGTTTTACAAGACCCAAAATTTAGAACATTTTCACTCCGAAGCCACTTGCTGGCCGGGCTTGAACATTTTCAACGGAGCCACAAAACTTGCTCGTCTCCGCGGATATGTGGAGCCACCTCTTGGAGATAGATACATCCGTCCGCCGCGTCTGAATGTTGTAGGGCGGTAGGATTCTACATTCATTGTAGCGCTTGGTGAACCGGCCCCAATATGCCGACCCTTTTTGCTCCGCCCCGAGAATTTGGTTGGTTCCAACCTCGATCCAGGACTCGCAAATGAGCACGTCTTCCTCGGCCGTGAATGAGGCGCCCCTTTGGCTCATCTTTCTCTTCATGGCCCGGGCTTGGGTCTCGAGCACTCCTTCGAAAACCGGCTCATTGTCGATGTTGATCACATCGGGGCCGGTCGGCGGAACTTCATCATCTTCGGCATCGTAATCGTCCTCGGCGTACTCGTTGTTGTCCCTGATCATGTCCTGGAGGACGTCCTCCTGGACGTCGTCCCCTTCATCATGGACCTCCTCCTCCTCGTAGTACCTGGGGTCACCCGGCGACGGCCTGGGCATTTCGCCGAACAGGTTACGCGCCGGGGCGACCACTGTCGGGGCAGCTGCACGCGCGGCCGCAGTCTGCGCCGCCGGTGAGTGTCCGGCCAAAGGTGTAGCAGGCGTGTTCAGATCAAGCGTAGGTACCTCGACTGGGTTGGGCGCGGATTCGCCTGAAGTAGGGGAAACCTGCGGCGGCATGGTTCTCGGAAGGTACCCGTATGGTGGCGATGGTGCCGTCGCGGAAGATCTCGACCTTGGCGGCCGGGCCGCCAAGGCGTTGGAGCTGGCCGCCGCAGTCGCGACACTGACCGCGGCCGCCGTCAGGGTAATTCCAATCAGGAGGAGGGCAGCGGTCGCGGTCCTGGACACGAGGTCAGATTCGTCCTCCTGCACGGCAGCGGCCTTCTTGGCGGCGTCGAGCTTCTCCTGCTTCAACCTCCTCCTCCGGGCGCCCCGCTTCTGGGTCTCTGCGGCCCTCTGCTCTTCGGTGAGTTCCTTCTTTGGTTTCTTTGCAGCTTTGGGCGCACGTCCAGCGGCGGGGCCGGCGGCGGAGGCGGTGCCGGTGGCGGCAGGTCCAGTGTCGGAGGCGGTGGCGGCGGCTGCACCGGCCATGGCTAGGGTTGGAGTGTGGACTGGGGTTTTGGGAGAGGGAGAGGCCGAAGTGCGGACCAGAGGAGGACACAATTGCGCTCCGCCACGCGTCCGCGCCCGACGCATCCGTGGCCCAAATTTGGGCCAGAAATGCGTCGCGGCGGACAGAAAAACGGACCGTGGTCCGTTTGCGTCGCCCCGTTGGGCCGTGTTTTTGGCTCGCGCGGACAGAGACGGACACGCGCGGACTCGATGCGTCGGCCCGTTGGAGTCATCCTGAGCACAGGCCTCCTCTCCTCTAGAACACTCTTGATGACATCCATACCTGATTTTGACCTTCATTAACGAAATAATTAAACGGTGTATAATGTCGCTTTAGTACTCTCATCAGTGCTTAGTTTATAATTTAAGTAGCTGACTGAAGCTAACACCTGTTCTGCTGTTCATGTCTCACTGGGCCGGGCGAACTGCCTCCTCCTGCACCAAAAGGGAGCAACCTGGTGTTTAGCCATCGCATATTGACGTTTACATATGTCGTCTCGTCTCGCTTCTTAGGAGTGACATATATACGATATTATGCATGCCACCCTGACATGGTTGGATTAGACGAGCAATCTGATTACCTGTGTGATGGCGACAGAGAGAGTGAACCACTGTTAGCTGCGTGTGCAAGGGCCAAGGCCGCATGAAATTGTTTTTTTTTTTTTTTTGATTTTCAACGGCTCTCATATAAGCATTAGCTTGTTACAATCAACAGAAATAAAGGGGCTGATCTGGCCAGGAACACAGTTTAACCAGATACCATCAGTTCCCTCTACCCTATTGAGTTTTGCAAGCTCATGGGCAACGACATTACAATCTCTATTAATCAGAGACAAGCAGAACGGTGGCCATCTGTTGATATGATCGTCCTTGTCTTGCTTTCTCCTAATCCACACCCTCGTGTCCATATTGCCCTTGCTTGAGTTGCAGCTGTCAGACCCAGGGTGCCTCAAGGTATCAATATAGTTTTGCAGAAAAACAGAGGAAGCCTCAATGGAACACTTACCATCCTCATGGACGATGTTATTTCTAAGATGCCAGGCTCTCCAAAGAAGGAGGATCAGAGGGCCGGATTCCTTGCTCGAGTTAGCCAACAGCAGAAGAAGCCAGTCAGGTCCAGTGTACCGGAACTGATTTTCGTCGGGTAAGTTCCACACTTCCCTCATTTTGTATCTTAGAGCTTTAGCTTTTGTGCACATCACCGTAGCATGGAAGCTGCTTTCTTCATTTGTACCGCATACGTTGCAGGTGCTGTCCACCTCCAAGGTTCTTCTCCACTTATTCTTTTTAGTGGCTAAATTGTCAACAGCACATCTCCAAGCAAAGATTCTGACTTTATTTGGAACTTTGCATTTCCAAATAAGGTCCCATAGTTTTCTAGAGTCATCCCCATTGTTGCTCCCACCCCCTTTAAGGTGTGCATCTCTCTGAATGTCAAAAGCAAGCTTGTAGGCGCTCTTGACAGTGAAGATGCCATTCTTCTCGTAGTGCCAGGCCGGGGTATCCTTGTCCACAGGCATAGGATGGATGGTCAGAATTTCCTCAACATCATAGGGATGGAAGGTGTCCCTAATTTTCTCCTCGTCCCAGCATGAAATTGTTAGAGCTGCGCAAATTTCTCCAGATCTTCTCAGAATTGAACCTGATCCCAGATGCAAGATTGGTGATGACCTGCGTCTATCTTCTCCTCCTCTGACCGGCACTCACTGGTCAGAGCAGCACCGATGGGTGTGCAGGTATGAAAATGCAACCTGATTCATCCAGGGATAGACACAAACAAACTTCTGGTCAGCCAATCTTTTATTACGAAAAGGAGGCTGGCAGTAGACAATTTTTGCACACACACAAGTAAAGGACCTTTAGTTCTGGAATCTAGAGCATTCGTACCTGTAGCCTCTAGGCTGTAGCTGTTCCAGTCGATTCCGTACTGACTGGTGTTCTAGAAGGGCTCAAGGGCCTTCTAGAACAGACTGATTCCGTACAGACTGGTGTTCTAAAAGGAGAGAAGCGACACGCAAGGGCCTTAGAAAATTCAAACCTGGACCTGAGAAAAATTCAGAAGCCCTGCAAAATTGGCATGGTGATGCAGATGTACAATGGGTTCCAGCCCTCGCTCTGAAAGTTATAACGAACCTGTGGTCAATGAGATTTTTCAAAGCATCAAATTAAGAATGGAATTCATGTTAATCTCTACTATATAATATCGTTAAAGGTGATGGTTGGCGGCGGTACGTCAAGAGAACAAGCAAATCCAGTTCCGATCCAGTTCTGGTATGGTACGACGCACGCACGCTCGATCAAAACCGATCGCTAAACAAACCGGGACGTACAGCAAACTAAATTCGCTTCCTGTTCAAAAAAAAAAAGCAAACCCAATTCGCTCCGGATTCCATCGCCCAGCCTACGATCCGAACCTGACCATACCAGCCTACGAGCCGCGAGAAAATCGATTGGTTGCGCCTTCGGCTTCCGGCCCGTGTCAGCCATGCAGAAACAGCAGCACGTCCATGTCGAGCACGCGCCGGCGGATGCTTGTTGCACGACAAAAGGGAAGAAGAAGCAGGCCGGCCGGAGCCTGGGACGCTTCCAGTCCTCATCTTCCCGCCTCCGGCCGAGCGCCAGCGCGGTCGATTCCAGACTTCGACGACCGCGTCAAGGCGCGCGTGGTGGCGAGATTGATGCCCACGATCGATGCTATCTGCGTGACCGCGCCGGCGCCGCCGCCGTTGCCTGTCCTGCCATCACGCGAGTTCTGCATCCGTTCGCTGATCGGTTCGTGCACCAAGTTGCGTTCGGTTAGATTTCTTATGGGCCGGCCCAGTAGCATGATGTACCAGTATGATCAGATCAACTTTGACTCCAGCAGTGCCATGCGATTTATTTTCCGACTTAAGGAGCTCTACGAGCACAAATGTGAGCAGCCGGATTAGCTACTCGGGTATGCCATGCGAAACATATACGAGCTGAAAATTAATTGGTTGTACGAAAAATCGCCTCAACTTTGGCTTCTAGAAGTACAACCTCGAAAATCCACTCACATCCCGATGATGAAGATTTTATCCTTCCCGTTGCAGCGCACGGGCATTTTGCTAGTACTTATCAATATCAAAAATACAAGATTCAACATAAGGTTCTAGCTTGCAGGGAAATAAGCTCACTTTAATCTTTAGTAGGCGAACAGAGAAAAAAATGAACTAGTTTCTAATCTGTGATCCCAAAAGGTTCTCTGAATTCATTTCAGGACGACAAACTTGTAATTAGAACTAAACTGGGTACGGAATCCTTCCAGAATTCCCAAAGAAGGATCATCAATTTTACAGAATATGAACATGAATCGGCAGATAATTTCCCTGTACAGCAATTATAAACCGTCTGGTATGGACAGAGAAATTTTCTGAGGGGGTCTTGACAATTCGGAAAGCACAAAATGCAGTTTGTAACAATGAGGGCATGGTTAAAAATAAGCAATAGCACCTTTGCATGTCTGTCTACAGCTGATTCTTCACTACACACAGTGAAATGAATATATTCAAAATCTATATCGATATTTACTTAATCAATATGGCGACACACAAAAGTATGAACATTCTGAATGTTGGTGCAGCCAAGGAAGTTGAAAAATCTGCAGGATAAAACTGATCATGTACCGGATGAGGTGCGACTACCAAAATAATCAAAATCTTTTGAACTTCCATTGAACGCCTGAATAACATGCTGATCTGGGCATATTTAAAAAAACTAAATAGCTGAAACAATTAGTAGCCCTTGTTAAACATCCTACACATAAATCAGTAATCACAATCACATTTTTTTATAAGGAAAAATATCATACCAACAATTTTTTTGAAAGATCCAGCAAGTGCTGGCTTTAATATATTAAGCAGGTAGATTATTTACATGTTTGCACTAAGGCAAAAGGATGTAATCAGAAAGGAACTGAAAAAAGGCTAAAAAGAAGTCAAGGAACAAGGTTTTCATGGTGGTTCCCACATCAGCTTGCGGAGCGCCTTTTCCCCGCTGAAAGCCCATTCTCTGGCCTCGACCTTGATAGCTTGGATGATTTGGTTCAGACTGGCTAGGCGATTATTCAACACTCTGTTGTTGCGCTCCTCCAGCAAGTTAGGATTATCAGCGACAGCATGCCTTTCTGCAGGGGCGGCTCCGTCTCTGCAATCATGGCATGCCATGCCTCCAGGATGGATGGCAAGCTTTCCCAGGTGGCCGGGGCGACGCCATGGCAGCGAGACCAGTTGGAGATCATCATCCAGATTTGTCTAACAAGAGAGCAGAGCGGGCAGAAATATGAGTTTGGCCAGCCGCGACGCATTAGTATGTCAGCACACCATAACCTACTCTGAATCAGCAGCCAGGCGAAAAATTTGCATTGTCCGAGCACCCAGGTACTCCAGACATCTTGCTCGAAGGTGGTGATCAGTCTCCCCTCGAATTGCAAGCTATAGGCAGTTTTTGCAGAATATTGTTGATTGGAGGAGAAGAGCCAAGCAATTGTGTCAGGGGTGTTTTCCTGGAGGTTGATGTTGGCCTCGTGCAGCCACCACATGTTGACGAGGTGGCTGAGAATTGGTGCGGTGAGGTGATGGGCGATGTCCTGAACCCGTTTGTTTACTCGAGGGCGTCAGCGACAGTCGCGGTGAGGTGCGGTGAGGAGAGCTGCCCAGCCCATTTGACTTCCAGAAACGAGCCTTGAGCCCCTCACCAATCTGCACTCTCCTGGCCGAGGCGAACAATTGGCGATCAATCTTATTACAGGGGGCTCAAGGCCCAGCCATGGCCGTGCTGGCTCCTGCCACTCGAGCCAGAGCCAGCGTAGCCTGAGGGCGCGCGCCATGCACTCAAGGTTGGGCAGTCCCAGTCCGCCATTGCCGAGTGGGGAGCAGCATTGCTTCAGGTTAATTTTGCACTTGGCGCCAGCAACCTCGTCATCGTCAATGTTCCAGGAGAAGCGACACCAGCATAAGCATTTGTCGAGCTTAGTGAAGAATTTCTTTGGCACTTTGAGCGCTGTCATTGTGTAGAGCAGGAGGGCGCTGAGAACTGTCGATATCAGGATGCGCCGGCCATAAGACGACAGCCACCTTCATTTCCATGCCCCCAGCCGTCTCCTTGCTCTATCCAGGATATGTTGTAACTGAACCAGACGAAGCCGACCCATGGAAATTGGCATTCCCAGGTACTGGATTGGACAGGATACCTGCTGACAGTTGAAATCTTGCGGAACTGTGTTGAGGTCGATGTACTCGCACTGAATTGGTGCGGCAGAGCATTTGGGAGGTCTTCAATATACAGGAAAAGTCACATTGCCGTACAAGTTCTTTAACTATATGCAGTGTTGGATTGTTGTACAACAAAGATATCCACAAATTACCAAAGTAACTTCTTCTGTTGCTCCTCCCCTTTCTGAATATACAGTTTCACTATATTATATATACTATAGTTTCTGTATATATAAGTATAATAACTGCATGCCAAGTGACGAAAATTGTACCACATATGAAATCGTAACTTGGTAATGCAAGCAGGCTTAAGTTGGTGCCAAGAGCCATGTGCCGTTCAACACATACAAGCACAATACTATGCAGATGGCAGTGATAACTATGGACCTTTGGCTCATATACTGCAAGGCACACAATCCAGCCCTGATTGTGGCATCACCACCAGCCCTTGCGCCATCGTGCAGTCTCCAGAGCACAAACTCGAGGAACGACCGCACTGCCTCGAACGTTGCCCTGCCACTCAGATCCAGAACAAGTTTCCGGTTGCTCGGAACAGCAAGCACACTCGAGACCGTCTCTGTCCATCCTTCCCTAATGCCACCATTGCCACTTGAAGTACTGCTCCTGTCATTGGCATTTCCCCTGGTACTGGCGAGTACGCCATGGGAGGTCTTCACCAACGTCTCGATTGAAGCACTGCAGAGTGCAACGAGAAGCTTCTGAAGCCTGGCGTCGTAGGCAGGGTTTGTGGCGGCAGCGCAGATCTGGTCGTAGGTGTTGATGTGGATGGTCTTGTCTATGAAGACGCCGACGGCGGTGGCCGTGAAGACTTCGACCCAGCTACGGATCGCCCTCTGGCAACTCCCCCTGGTGACCACGTCGACCCAGCTCACCGGCGATGATCCTGCTGATTCCGAAGGATCGGCCGGGACGGAGTAGAAGGCGAGCACGAGGTCGCGCCCGAAGCTGCCCGACACGGCTGACACAAGCCGCTCGCCTGCTGGGGAGAAGAGTTTCTCAACGAGACGGTCCGAAAACTCCGCCTCGCCCCCTGAAGCTGGACCGGAGGCGGAGGTGTAGCCGCGGAGCACACCGACGGTGAGCGCGCCGGAGAGCGCGGAGGTGGAGGCGGACGCCTCGGGGGATGATGCGAGCTTGGAGAGCTGCTTGAGAGTGGGGGGCAGCACGTCGGAGTCGGATCGAAGGAACGCGGCGAGATCGGCGGCGACAGCGGCGACAGCGTCGGCGAGGGACGAGAGAGCTGAGGTGAGGCGGGAGATGCGGCGGCGGCGGGCGGCGACGGCCGGGTGGTGGTATATGAGGTAGGCAGCAGCGGCAGCGGCAGCGCCGGCGCAGAGGATCCAGCGACGGCGGCGGTGGGAGAAGGCGAGGATGCCGTCCATGGCGGCCAGTCGGGGTTCGGATGGGGGAATCGCGGGGAGCAACGGTGGCCTGAACTCGGAACAATGTGGCCTGTGGACTGAATTTGGAGTGTCATCGGATGAGATTACCAGCCCAGTGCAGCCCATCTGTATTTTGCCATATTAGCCTAGAAAAAAGTACAGAAATCACCGACACATATCCCCTAACTCCAATTTGACACTACTTTCACCCTGAAATTAACAAAACCCGGTTACCCCCTAAATTGGTTTTTGTCACATCAATAGCGGTTTTGCGCCCCTCCTGTGTTGATTTGGGGCTGACGTGTCGGTATGGTCCCACTTGTCAGAATCTCACACTCTCCCTTCCTCCACAGAGGCAGCCTGGTGAGCTCGGCGACCACGGCGGCGTACGTGGACTAAATCGCATCGGCATCGTAGGGGAACCACGTGAGCTGTAGCTGCGCGTACGCCGCCTTAACTGCGGGGATGCCGACGAATAGGTTGGCGAGGAGGAAGTCCATTGTCGCATCCGGCGGCGGTCCCCTGGCTGTGGTGCGGCCTTATTCTCGGCGGCGTTCCGAAAGAAAGTGTCAAGCGAATACACCGCTACGAGGTTCTGGTGCTGGTGCAAGTGCGGCGACGGACGTGCCACCATGTGCGCCTTCGTTGCGTTGCTCCCTCACCTCCCCTCCTCCAGCCTCTCTCTCCTCTTGTGACTTCTGTCTGCACTTGCTTGCTTGGGTGTCTCTGCGAAGGAAGGAAGGGAGAGCGTGAGATTCCGACAAGTGGGACCCCCGCTGACACGTCAGTGCCTAAGAGCATCTCCAACAGGCGCCCAACGCGTCGGCGCCCTAAATTTTTTTTGCAGCGCCAAAATAGCGTTTTGACGCGCCGGGCGCATGCTTCGCTTTACCAGATGCGCTAAAATTTCAGGCGAAAATGGGATGGTTTACCAGGCGCGCTAAAATAGCGCGCCACAAACCTCGATCTGCACTTGTTTGCAACGAAACAAGACCAAACAATACAAAATAAATAGACTGAAAATAGCAACATATTGCAGTAGACTCGATTACACGAACAGACAAACACAAACTAGACTAGATCAAACTAAGCCGGCGGGATTACTTAACTAGAACTTAAAATAACTAGAACTATGAACTACGCCGGCGCGATTAGAACTCGTCGTCGGAGAAGGAGAAATCGGAGTCGGAGTTGGAGTCGGAGCTGATCTCGTCCTGCAGCGCTTTCCACCTCTCATCGTGCTCGGGCCAGTTGGCTCGGCCCGCCACCAGTTCCGCCTCCGCCAGCGCCTTCGCCACCCGCCGCGCCTCTCGGCCTCACGGCGCTCGGCCCGCCGCTCGGCCCGCTCGCCCGCCTGGGTGTTCCAGAAGTCCATCTCCTCTCTCGCCTCGCGTGGGTGGTTCCGGTACCAGTCGTCGACGGCGCTCTGGTCCCGCTCCTCGACTAGGCCCCGCGTCGCGCGGAGGCGGTGTTCGCAGCGGTCGTCGGCGGTGACGAGGCGCGGCGGCGGTGCCCTGTTCGCCGCCTCTTGCGCGTTGCGGCAGTCCTGGAAGTTCATCTGCGCGCGCGGGCGGTTCAGCCTCCACGCCGCCGCATCGTAGGCACGGCCGGCCTCCGCCGCGGTCGCGTACGTCCCGAGCGGGACGCGGCTATCGCCGGAGCGGATCTCGGCGTAGAACGTCCCGTTGGCGCGCGGGCGGACGCCGCGGTAGCCGGACTGGCTCATGCGGCGCGGAGGCATGGTGGCGCGGTGGCGGCGGCGGATTCCGAGCGGTGGCGCGAGACGTGGCGGAAGGGGAAAATGCGGTTGGCACGAGACGTGGAGAGAGCGCGCGCTGGACGCGGGGCGGGTTATATAGCGCCAAACCTAGCGCTTTGGCCAGCGCGCGCTCTGATTTTCCGAGCGCACCCTTTTTTCCCGCGCCTTCTGGAGCGGCCGAAATGGCCCCGCGCGCGCAAAAAAGCCGTTATCTAACGCGCGCGGTCCAATTTGGGCGCCTGTTGAAGGTGCTCTAATCAGCACAGGAGGAGGCAAAACTGCTATTGATGTGACAAAAACCACTCTGAGGAAATGTGTCTGTTGGGCTAGATTTGGAGGTGACTTCTGTACTTTTTTTATTAGCCTATTAGGGTAACTCGTGGCAGACAAACGTCTAGCCCATGTTTGTCCCACCATGTCTTGTTTCGTTTTGTCAATTATCATCATTTTGGTAATTTCTTCATCAAATGATAGCAAACAAAAGTGCCAGATGATGGCGTGAATCACACGCTCGTTGGGAGACCCCAAGAGGAAGGTATGATGCAGTTCAGCAGCAAGTTTTCCCTCAGAAAGAAACCAAGGTTATCGAACCAGTAGGAGCAGCAACTCTTCAGAAGGTTGTTGGTGGCCGCACGGCGCAACACGATCACCAACGTGGAACCTGCACACAACACAATCAAAGTACTTTGCCCCAACGAAACAGTGAGGTTGTCAATCTCACCGGCTTGCTGAAAACAAAGGATTAAACGTCTTGTGTGGAAAATAAGTATTAAATTGCAGAGAATGAAAAAGGAACAGTTTGCAGTTTGTGGTTGTTTAATCAGTGTAAAAGAATGGACCGGGGTCCACAGTTCACTAGTGGTGTCTCTCCATAAAAGATAGCTAACATGTTGGGTGAACAAATTACAGCTGGGCAATTGACAAATAGTGAGCGCATGACAATGCATATATATGACATGTTGACTGCTATGATATTTAATTGGGCATTACGACAAGATACATAGACCGTTATCCAACAACATCTATGACTAATAATCCACCGCCGGGTTGTCATCCGAGTCCCCCGTTGGTATTAAGTTGCAAGCAACGGATAATTGCATTAAGTAAAGCGCGTAATGTAAACAAACACATATGTCCGTGGACATAGCATCGTTAGGTTATCCCTAGTGGCAACAGCACATCCACAACCTTAGAACTTTCTGTCACTATCCCAGGTTAAACGAGGCATGAACCCACTATCTAGCATAAATACTCTCTCTTGGAGTTACAAGCATCTACTTGGCCAAAGCATCTATGAGTAATGGAAAGCATGCAAGATCTTAAATAACATATAAGATAAATTGATAATCAACTTGACATAGTATTCAATATTCATCGGATCACAGCAAACACAACATGTAGCATTACAATAATATGATCTTGATCATCTAGGGCAGCTCACAAGATCTAAACATGATGGCACAAAATGGAGAGACAACTATCTAGCTACTGCTATGGATCCGTAGTCCAAGGATGAACTACTCACGCATCACTCCGGAGACAGGCATGGCGACGTAGAAGCCTCCGGTGACGATTCCCTCTCCGGCAGGGTGCCGGGAAGAGGTTCTGAACCCTCCCGAGCTAGGGTTGACGGCGGCGGCGTCTCTGGAACTTTTCGTGGATATTTGCTCAGGTACTTAGGGTTTTCGCGTCGGGGGAATAAGTAGGCGAAAGGGCGGCGGCTGGAGACCCCCGAGGGACCCACACCACCCTAGGGTGCGGCAGAGGGGGGCCCGCGCCCTAGGTGCGTGTGGGGCCCTGGTGGCCCTCCTCTGTTGCTTCTTCGCTCCGTCAGGCAAGTTCTGGAAAATAGGGACCCCCGTGTAGTTTCGTCCAATTCCGAAAATATTTCCAGACTAGCTTTTCTGGAATACAAAACAGCAGAAAACAGGAACTGGCACTTCGGCATCTTGTTAATAGGTTAGTCCCAAAAAATGTATAAAAGTGATATAAAGTAGGTGCAAAACATGTAGCAATTGGTATAAAACAAGCATGGAACATCAAAAATTATAGATACGTTTGAGACGTATCAGCATCCCCAAGCTTAGTTCCTACTCGTCCTCGAGTAGGTAAATGATAAAACAAAATAATTTTTGAGGTGACATGCTACCATCATAATCTTGATCATATAATATTGCAAGGCACATGTAAATGAATAAAGTGATCCAAGTCAATGGTCTATAATTTGCTAGCAAATAGATAATGAGTAAACAATGAATCACACAAGCTAAACGTTTTCATGAATAGTACTTTCGAGACAAGCATCAAACAGTTTTGCATAAGTGTTAACTCATAAAGCAATAGTTTCTAATAAAAGGTATTCAATCAACAGAAAGGAAGTGACAAGGATATACATCTCGGGTACCCTACCGTGAGGGTACCTGGTGCACGTGATGACTAAAAGCCCAAATAGCGAAGATATGACTCGAAGCCCAAGACGAGAGACCCAACAAGTGGAGTACCTTCCAAGTTTAGACATAGACATAGTCGGTTTATACTTTCCTTATGTGTAAACTAGGTCGGTTACAAACTCCCGAGACCCAGCCTATTTAAAGGCTGGGAGGGGTGCCGATCTGGGACCAAGCCATACTCGAACCACCAAAGCTCTTGCGAGATCGTCATCTCGCCGGAGCCACCTTGTAATCGCATAATCCACAATCAATAACAGACAAGCAGGAAGTAGGGTCTTTACCTCCACCCGAGGGGCCTGAACCTGGGTAAATCTTTGCCTCTGCTTGTCAGCCGACGAAACTACCAGTACTACCACGTTCTCTCCCCATAATCTCAACCCTAGGTCCTTAACCATGGGATTTGATGAGGGTACACCTCGTCAATTGGCGCCGTCTGTGGGAAAGAATAGTGCTGGACTCGCGGTTTCTTCGGTTCCATCGGAAAACGGCGACTCGCCGATCGGATCTACAAACGGCAACTCGCCGGCTGCATCGACAAACCAGAACTCGCCGACTCAGGCGGCACACGGCAACTCGCCGGCTCACTCGACAAACGGCAACACGTCAGCTTCACCCGCAAAAAGCGCATCGGATCCTCTGATGGATTTCGAGCCACACTCGCCAGGATTCCAGGAGGCCTTCTCCGATCTCGAGTCAGGTTTGGGTTTAACCGTTGGTTCGTTCAATTTTTTCGTCAACAAGCTTGGTGTGCAGGACTTGACGGATCCACGCCAACTCGCGACTTCCGCACCCGAGGCTCCATCGGTTGCGGCTCCTTCGACTGCGGATCCCTCAACTGTGTCCATACCATCGTCGACCCTCCAAGCTTGTTCGTCTGCAACAACCATGTCCACACGAGAGATGCGCGAGCTCATTGAAGAGCTCCAGGGCGAGGAGGCCGAATCAGCATATCACAAACGATCCCGAGCTGGATCTCCCACTCGAGGATAGTTTCGACTGCGGGATCTCCTCAGCGACTTCGACGACCTCGAAACTCATATCGACAACCACGTCGACTCCGAGATCTGCGCCAACAACAACCTCGACTTCGAGATTCATAACAACCTCGCCGACGCCGAGATGAGCATAGGCGATGAAGGCGTCGACTGCGAGATCCGTCCAGACGGACCACTCGACGAACATACGACTCAGACATGAGCCTCGATGAAGATGTCGAGTCCATGACAGGACTCGAAAGCACATACACATACCCTCGGGTCATACCCCAGCAGGTCTACGTGCCATCGCCGCAGAAACATCAGATGCGGCCAGCCGCAGGCCTACAGAATTCCCGTGCACAGTCACTATGCCGGACGGAGCCACAACCTCACAATCACTGCTGAGATGGCAGCAAAAGCAGATAAAGTTATCAAGGAGTGCACAATGATGCCAGCAGACGCAACACAAGAAGAGATGTTGACCTTCCAGTACTTCAACTGGCAGGAGTCACTTCGACTGAAGCAGATAAGAGCAACACTCGAAGAACGCAAAAAGCAAGCTAGCTTGTCGAGTGCGCGCAGAAGACAGCTCTCCCTGAGCTCCACCGGGCGAGCAGACACAAGACCCAGATCAAGGTTGTCACACCTCTCGCCAGGCGAGAAGGCGGCACTCACCCGCAACTTAGGCAACTCCTTCATGACATACGACGAGGAAGGACTGCCGGTGCCCAAAACAGCAGGTGCTCTCTACACCGCTGCAGCATACCTGGAGGCAATCAAGCCCCCAGCTGATGACCCCAATGCAAAACTATCGCCAACAGATCAAATCACTCGCCTTAGCGCGAAGGCCATACGCCAAATTCCAAAACTCCAGGTGGGAGTCGAGACCGTGCCCTAGTCGACGCGCCGGGAAGAGCATAATCACAGTGGTCGTCGCCACCACTCGAAGGAAAGAAGCGGCTCGCGAAGGCGCAGGTCCAGGAGCAGATCACGCAGATCTTACAGTAGCGACTCATACTCTGATCGAGAGCCTGAGCCACATGGAGCTCTGTGCTTCACTCGACGCGTCCGCGAGACACGGATGCCCAAAGGGTTCAAACTCACATCTGAACAGCCCAAGTACACGGGTCGACAGGAACCTTCCGGGTGGCTGGAAGATTACAGGCTGGCTGTCGCGTGCCAGCGAGGCACAAACACCACAGCCATGCAATACATACGACTCATGCTCGAAGGCACAGCCCGCGACTGGCTCAAGGCCCTACCTCCATCAAAGTACGACTCGTGGGATCACTTCCGCGATGACTTCATCAAAAACTTCGAGCCTCTGTGGAGCGCCCAAAAACGTTCGAGAGCTACGGGCCTGCGTGCAACGTTCAGACGAAAGCTGAGGTCATACATCAGACGATGGACTGAGATACGCAACTCAGTCGGAGTAATTTCAGAAGACATGGCCATGGATGCCTTCATAATGGGACTCGCCAGGCATGACCTCAAAGAAGCACTCGGTCGCAAAAAGCCAACCTCTGTGGCTAACCTCTTGATGACCGCGACTGAGTGGGCAGATGGAGAAGATATGGCGCGCACAACACGCGGGTCCTCACCCCGTGACAATCATGAAAGCGGCAGTCGAAGCCGCAGAGACTCATACAGGGACGATCGAAGGCGCAAGCGTTCAAAACGTCATTACGACGACGATAGACCCGAATTCATGGCGGCTGGATTCTCTACACCACGCAATGACCAGACAGAAGCGACCAGCGATCAGAAGACGGGACAGTCGAGAGATCGACGGGACAGTCGAGATGATCGTCGAGACAGCCGAGACCGCGGCCAACGCAGTGATATACAAGAGGAAGGACTGGCGCAAGTCACGGGCACAATCTGAGCGATCATTCGAAGAAAAGATGGACGCTGATTGCAGATTCCACCTGTACAAGGGGGACGACGGAAAACTGCGATCCAATCACTCGATGAGAAACTGCAGGGAGTTCGACCAAATGGCGACTGATTACGTAAATCGCAGAAAGGCAGCAGCCGCACAAGCACCTGCACCCGTGCCTCAGCCAAACAACGTGCCTGTTCTGATGGCACCACCTCCACCACCACAGCCTGCGCAGGCGGAAACCTCGCGGGTGCCATACAGCACATACCTCGGGTGGACGAGCCACAGTACCCTCCACCCCAAGGGCAGATGTACATGATACAGAAAGGTCGACCTTCCAACAGGGAGCAAAAACTTCGCACTCGACAAGTAAACATGGCGGTCATGTCACCTCCTGCGGTAACAGAATATTTGAAGGAGCCGAAACTACAATAAGCTTCAGCAAAGAGGACCACCCTCCATCGGTTGTTCGCCCAGGGCACTCTGCTCTGGTACTCGACGCGCAAATTGGAGGCTACGCTATGTCCAAGGTCTTCATGGATGGTGGGAGCGGCATAAACATCATCTTCGCAGATACGCTCCGCAAAATGAACAGGTCAGTCGAAAACCTGCCAAGATCCTCAAATACCTTCCACGGTATCGTTCCAGGGAAAGCAATAAGCCCAGAGGGCACCATACAACTCGACGTAACGTTCGGGGACAAGCACCACTTCAGGACAGAGTCGATTGAGTTCGAAGTGGTCGACTGGAAGTCACAATACCATGCTATACTTGGACGCCCGACGTTCGCTCGATTCATGGCGGTGCCACATTACGCATACCTCCAGCTGAAGATGCCTGGACCAAAAGGAGTAATCACAGTCAAGGGGAACTTCCAAAAGTCTGACTCTTGTGACGAGAATTCAGCAAAATCTCTGAGATGTTTGGCATGGAAGCAACACTCGCTGATCTAGCGGTCTCCAACGATCGAACACTTATGCCAGAGCACAAAAAGGTGGCAGTCGACAGAGCATTCAATGCCACCAATGACACAAATCGCATCAGGTGCACCCGACTGACCCGACCAAGACAGTCAATGTCTCGTCGAGTCTGCCTATCGCATAGGAAAGCGCGCTCGTCGAATTCCTCCGTGAGAACTGGGATATATTTGCATGGTGTCCAGCAGACATGCCAGGTATTCCCAGGGAATTCGCCGAGCACTCTCTCCAGTACTTCCAGATGCTAAACCAGTCAAGCAAACAATGCGCCGCATATCCGGCCCAAAAAGAACTGCAGTCGAAGCCGAAGTCGACAGGCTACTCGCAGCAGGATTCATCAGAGAGATCAAGAAATCACAATGGGTGGCCAACCCCGTACTCGTAGAGAAGAAGCACACAGATATCCTTCGGATGTGCGTAGATTTTACAGCACTCAACAAGTGTTGTCCAAAGGATCACTTTCCACTACCTCGAATCGACCAGATCGTCGACTCCACCGCCGGGTGCGCTCGCTTGTCCTTCCTGGATGCCTACTCGGGTTACCACCAGATAAGGATGAAGGAAGAAGATGAAGAGAAAACGGCGTTCATAACCCCACTCGGGGTCTACTGCTACACCACAATGCCTTTCGGGCTCAAGAACGCAGGCGCAACATACCAGCGCATGATGCAAGATTGCCTCAAGAAGCAAATTGGGCGAAACGTCCAGGTCTATGTAGATGATATCGTCATCACCACAAGAGAGGAAAACACACTACTCGATGACTTGCGAGAGACATTCGCAAACCTCAAACGCTTCCACATCAAGCTCAACCCGAAGAAGTGCACGTTCGGCGTGCCAGCCGGGCAACTCCTCGGGTATCTAGTCTCAGCTCGAGGAATCGAGGCGGACCCGGAGAAAATACAGGCCATCTTGACGATGCAAAGGCCTTCAAAGCTCCATGACGTGCAAAAATTGCGGGTCGAGTAGCAGCGCTCAGTCGATTCATCAGCAAGCTAGGCGAAAAAGCACTCCCGTTCTATCGACTGATGAAGAAAGCAGATAAATTCGAGTGGACGCCAGAAGCCGAAGCAGCCTTCACGGACCTCAAGCGAGTCCTCACAAGCCCTCCAATCCTCGTAGCACCAAGGAACGCGAGCCACTATACCTATATGTCTCTGCAACTAACAGGGTGGTAAGCACTGTTCTAGTGGTCGAACGCAGAGAGGAGGGACACGCCCAAAGCATACAACGTCCAGTCTATTACTTGAGTGAAGTGCTCTCCACATCAAAGCAGCGGTACCCGCACTATCAGAAGCTGGCATACGCCGTGTTCATGTCCTCAAGGAAGCTGACGCATTACTTCTCCGAGCACCCGATCACTGTAATCAGCACTTCAGGGATCGGGGACATCCTCACAAACCCCAATGCAACTGGGCGAGTAGCAAAATGGCTCATCGAGCTAGCACCAAGAGACATCAGTATGATTACCCGAAGGCCATCAAAGCACAAGTTTTACCCGACTTCCACACCGAGTGGATTGAAGCTCAGCTCCCAGGAGCACCAGATGTGTCCAATTCCTGGACTATGTACTTTGATGGCTCGAAGAAAAACGAAGGCGCAGGCGCAGGTGTCATCCTCATATCACCAAAAGGCGACAAGCTCCGCTACATACTGCAAATGGGATTCGAGTTCCCATCCAATAACGAAGCAGAATATGAGGCTCTGATCCATGGCATGAGGATGGCCAAAGCCCTCGGGTGCACTCGACTGATGATCTACGGCGACTCGAATCTGGTGGTGCAGCAAACAATGAAGGCTGTGACGCAATCGCAGATAACATGATCGCCTACCGTGACCTGTACAACATCATGGAGGGCAGCTTCGAAGGCTGCGAGTTGCGGCACATAGGGCGTGAGAGCAATGAAGAAGCAGATAAGTTAGCCAACATTGGTGCGACCAAAGCACCAGTGCCACCTGGTGTCTTCTTCGAGCGCATCGAGCACAGATCAATCAAAAAGAAGCGGGCAACTCCTGCATCAGCCGCACCAGCCAAGAGCAAAACACCTAGCACAGAGGACCCACCAGTCGAGGTACTCCTCATCGAGCCAACTTGGACTCAACCCTTCCTCGCATACATACTCCGCGGCGAGGTACCCGAAGACTTCACAGAGTCAAGACGCGTCACTCGACGATCTAAAGCATACACTGTCATCAACGGTGAACTTTACAAACGCAGCATATCAGGTATGTTCCAGCGTTGCATAGCATTTGAAGATGGCCAAGCCATCCTTCGTGATATTCATGCAGGTACTTGCGGGCATCACGCCAGCAGTCGATCACTCGTAGCCAAAGCCTTTCGCGCAGGCTTCTACTGGCCCACAGCACTCAAAGACGCGGAGGACATAGTCAAAAGGTGCATCGGCTGCCAAAAATTCGCCACAAAGCCGCACGCACCCGCATCGGCGTTGAAGACAATACCATTGGCCTGGCCTTTCGCCCAGTGGGGGCTCGATATGGTTGGGCCACTCAAAAAATCCTCCCATGGAGGGCATACTCACCTTCTGGTGGCGGTCGACAAGTTCACCAAGTGGATTGAAGCAGTACCCATCACAAGTTCGACTGCCGCTACAGCAGTCAATTTCATAAAATCCATCATATACCGCTTTGGTGTGCCAAATAGCATCATCACTGACAACGGTACAAACTTCACGGCTGAGGAATTCAAATCCTTCTGCAAAGAGCAAGATATCACGCTCAATTATGCATCTGTGGCGCACCCGCAATCAAACGGCCAAGTCGAAAAGGCCAATGGGCTCGTGACAAGTGGAATCAAGAAGCGCCTCCTGGTGCCACTCAAAAGGGCTGCGGGTGCTTGGGTAGAAGAGCTCCGTCTGTGCTATGGAGCCTACGCACAACACCCAACGCCTCAACGCAATTCACTCCATTCTTCATGGTCTACGGCGCAGAGGCAATTCTGCCATCAGACGTAAGGTTCAACGCACCAAGAGTCGAAGCATACAATGAAGAAGATGCAGACGAGGCACTCGAAGACGCAGTCGACTTGCTAGAAGAAGCACGTAACACGGCGCTCGCACGCACAGCTGTTTATCAGCAGGACCTCCGCAACTACACAGCCGTCGACTGCGTACCAGGTCCTTCGAGGTTGGCGACCTGGTACTTCGACTGAAGCAAAAGAAGGTGCACAAACTCGCTTCTCCATGGGAAGGACCCTTCATCATCACCGAGGTCATTGGTGGTGGAGCATACAGACTGAAGCACGCGAAGACAGGAGAACTCTCGCATAATCCTTGGAACGTTGCGCAGCTGCGCCGTTTCTATGCTTAGATTGCTCAGTCGCACAATGTAATAGGCACATATGTCGGATAGCTGCAGGTTTCAGACGCGCTCTTTTCCTTACCAGGGTACCTAAGGGGACTGGAAGGTTTTTAATGAGGCGGCCTGCAGCTTAACATTCAAAATGGAATATAATTCATGATTCCTCATATTTCTCCCTGCTTACTACTCGCATAACTTGATTTCACAAAATTAGCCTCACCCGAGCACTCGGGGGCTGCGCTATCTCAAAAAGCATGTGTTTGCTTGTTCACAACATAATACCCCAGCCGCACTCGAATACTCGGGGGCTGGGTCATAAAAATCATACATAAACACAAAAGTTGCTCAACCCACTCAATTATTCGGGAGTTGAGCCTAGAAGCATCAAGTGAAGCTTCAAGTACTGCAAAAATTCATAACCGCACACGAATAGTCGGGGCTGTGCAGCTTATGTTTGATACTCTAAATATTTCTATCAAGTTCACTCAAAATGCACGGGGGCTGGATAGTCCTAATTTTACAGCATGTTGCTTCATACACCCCGCTCAACAGGCTCGGGGGCTGCATACATGTAAACAAATAATGTACAATAATCACAAGTGTTGCGTTTTACACTTTGGAGTCACCCCATACACATAACCTACTCAACAGGTTCTTCCTTGGGCTCGGTCCATTTTTCCTCCTCCTTCAGCACACGATGGATTAGGACCAGCGTCCACTCGTGTCTCTTGGTAGTGCTCCTCCATCGGCACAGGACCACCACCTGGTAAGGGTGCGGGTCCCATCGCAATCCTTTTCAAATCAAGGTGCGGAAGGTGCGATCGCACAAAGGCAAGAGCAACGTTAGCCCCGCTAATCAGTTGCTCACGCACAAACTTCTTGATCGCCTTGCCTTTTCGAAATTTCTTCAGCAAAGCCACAAGGCCCTGTGGTTGCTCATTCAAAGGAAACAAAGCTTCGTGGACTCGAAATAAAGCCAACCTGCAAGTCTCCAGTCGAATGGCTGTGCGCCAAGCCGGTCCAGAAGCCTTACCAAAATGGCGCTCTTCGCCTGTCTGACCAGAAGGGGTGGGCGGAGTATCAGTGCTACTCGCATGACCATCGAGTCGATCCTGAATTCGTGCCTCCTCCTTTATTGGGTCAGAACAAACACCTGCGCAAAAGCAAAGGGCTCATCATCGCCCAGTCGAGTCACCTTGCAAAGAATAGATCTCGATGATCCAAAAATGTCTTACATTCGAGTTGCAGATTTACTCTCTCCAACTCCTCAAGCAAAAAGGCTTCTCGCTCTGTAGTTGGGGATGGCCTCGACTGCAACTCAGCATACGCATCTTGTGTTTCCTTCAGCTCGCGAGTAACTTCGGAAAGCTTTTGATGAAGAAAGTCCATAATTTTCTGGTCATTAACGCTTCGTGACTTCGAAGAACCACCCACAACAGGGCCAGTCGATGGTTTAGAAGCTCGGTTCTACAGTCAGAATAATTCAATGCATAAGGAAGCATAAAAGAGCTCAAACAAAAGGCTCGGGGGCTGCGCCTCCCGATCACTGAAGTTCATGTTTCATAACAAGACAGATACGATGTCTGATAATTTACATATAGCAAAAGCAAAGTGACGCAATTCCTAGACCTAGTCAAACAAAGGGGTCACTGGCTAAGTCGTCGACTTCTTGGAGGAAGTTTTCTTCGCCTGGACCTTGGCTGCCCTTTCTTCAACAGTTGTTACCAGCTGTTGGGCATATGTTTTGGCGGCTTCCATCCAAGTGCCGAGCCCGACGGTTTGCCATCAGGACCCCGTGGAAACTTCTTTGTGGCTGCGTCAAAATCTGCCTCGACTCCGTGCGCGAGCAACATGAGAAAAGTAGTCTGAGCACCACTTACCATTTGCTCGCGACAGAAGTCAGCGACGGCAGTCCCTTCAGGCTTGAATAGCTCAACCAGCTCTGCAAAGGAAGATGGTAGCTCCTCGCCGGGGAAGAAGCTGCCATGGAGGGCGCCCAGGGCACTCGCCGCCTGCGTTAGCATCTCCCCTGCTCTGCTACTGGTAGCCTCCGAGACAGCCACACTTTCATCAAGTGAGGTGCCAAGGCTCTGCTTGCCAGTAGCAGTCGGGCCATCCATCACGCCTAGCATATGGGCAAAATAATCAGCACCATGTATCAGAAACCTCAAACATCTAAGGAACAGAGCAAAAATTCTTACCAGTTAAGCTGGTGCTGGCGGCAGAGAGTCGACCAATTGCCGACTCCTCCCTAACTTCGGCTGCTTTCAGCCTCTTCTCCAGATCAGCCACTCGACGGGTGGCGTTGTTCAAATTTTCTGCCGCTTCAGCGGCGGCCTCTGCAAAAACAGATACACATGATCAGCAGACTGCAAGAGAAATCACCCTCAACAAGTGGTGATAGCATAAAAAGATACGTACTCTTTGCAACTTCGAGTTGCTGCTGCAGGGTGGCGGCTTCAGTCTCCCTGTTCACAAAATCCACAAAGCAGACTCGCTCATTGGGGACTGGGCGCGGGATTACCTCGGCGCCGGGGATGCGAACTTGCGAGACATCCTCAGGGATCAGCCCGTCGTTTCGCAGGCCGACGAGCATCCTTTTGCTGCAGGTGGACTTGGTCCAGGCGCCCTTGCCCCTCTTCAAACCGCTGGCAGCGGCAGCGGCGCTGTCTGCCGATGTGCTCGCGGCACTCCTGCCCTTCCGGGTGGCAGGTTTCGTCATGGCGAAGGTGGTTGCACAAGCTTTGCTCTGGGGCAATGGCGATGCGAGAGGAGGAAGAAGAAGTAGCGGCGGCGGAGAGCAAATGGCAAGTAAAAACACTATTTACGCCGCCGTCCCCTTTTTAACCTCAAAAGCAAAGAATTCGCACCGTCGATGTGAGATCGTGGGCACATAAGCAAATCTAACCGTACACGTGGCAGCCACGGAGGGCAACCGTTGCCGCCACTCCGCCCACTACGCACGGGAATCTAGGAACTACCATCATGGCCCCGGAGAAATCGTGCCTGAACGGTCAAATCCAGTCCAAACGGCTGTACAATGGGCCCACAAGACGTGTCACGTCCCATCTCTCGCAGCACAGCGCACGCCACCGCGTGTCAGGTGGCGCAGTCGCCATAAAGCGTCATCCCTGACGTCATTGCAGCAAATTTGTTCAGAAAAGATGTCGGGTTCGCCCAAAGCATATTAAATCACTCGATTGTTTGTCGAGTGTAAGGTCACTCGACTGTCTCTACGATCAAATACATATTACTCCCATCGGGAGCGTATCAAAATTTCTTCGACTAAAGATGATCAAGACTGGGTGATTCTGAGATTATCCTCCATCTATTATATTATTAAAACAACAAACAACTGACGGTTAAGATTTATCACGCTTATATTAAGATGGGTAAACGGTGGAGATTAATCAAGCACGCACAACCACGTATACGAAGGAAAGAATGTATCAGCAATACACGACACATGAAAATCTGGAAAGAAAACGGAGACCGGTCCAAACACGCACACGCACACGCACATGCAGAAAAGAATCCAGCGTCAACACGCACATCCAAATTTTTTTTCGGTGAACACGGACATCCAATTGATTATACACCAATCCACATCCCAATAGAGACTCAGCAAACTATATGGCTTGCACGCTACGAACCCAGCAAATTGAATTAACACCAAACGTCGGCGAATCGAAGGCACGATAGGGAGGCGCCTCACGACAGATCGAAGGCTCGCCAACAATTCTCGATTGCACCGGAGGATCGACAGCACGACAAGGCAGTAGTATGCTAGCAGATCATTGCACACCATTGCAAATCGAATCAACACCAGACATCGGCGAATCGAAGAAACGATAGGGAGGCGCCCCATGACAGATCGAAGTCTCACCATCAACTCTTGCTTGCAGCCGAAGATCGACGGTCAGGTAACAGCTGCAATCTTTGTATGTGTTTAATGGTAGTGCTCCAAATTCTGCAAAAAAAGGACACGAGGCCGAGCGTTCTGTATGTACATGAGCCGATTACATGATTGACCGATCTGCAGGATCCTTTTCCATCTCGATCTCAACAGATTTGCTCAATCTTGTCAGGCCGGCCAAGGAGAACTATAGAGGAGACCATGATAGATCGAAGTCTCACCAACAACTCTGGCTTGCAACTGAAGATCGATGACACGATAGGGCAGCAGGACGCCAGCAGATGAAAGTCACGCCATCAGCTTCAGGCAATGGCTGCAATCTTCAAGTAACAGCTGCAATACGTGTTTGGTGCTGAATCTTCCCCTCCAACATGTAATTTTGTTACAAACAACCTGCGTTCATGTGAATTATTGATTAAATCACTTATTTTGAATGAAAGTTCATATGTGTATTATCAGTTATCCATGAACAAATAGTCTTGGCAGCTTCCCAGTGGACTACCTGTTTCCACCGTGCAATATTAATATAAATATTTGTAGATTATTTTTTAAGAATCTTCATGAGTTTGTTGAACAGGATTTGATGGATGATGAAGTGGACGACATGTCAAAACAGGAAACGAACAAATTGAACGAGCCAGTTCAAAAGGTGATTGAATACTTGACAATATGAACTTTCTTTAATAACATGCCTCCTATTTAATCGTTGTAATTGTAATTTTGCAGGTACAGAACAACAAATGCAAACCAACCAAAAACACATTGAGATGGTACATGTGAAAGAAAACAGAGAAGATAAAAACAACGGGAGCACAGTAAATCAAAGGAGCATCAAGGTAGAAAGTTACCAATCAGTGTCAATGAAAAAAAGAGGAGACACAAATCTATTGCAGTATCTCATGACTCAGAAGATGAAGGAAATGAAAAAAGGTAAATCCAAAACAGTACAAAAAGCACTGCCTTCTGTTACTGCAGCAACAAGGATGACATTAAGCTTGGCTAAGGAGGCTAACAGCATCAAAACAGAACACATAATGTAAAATGCAAGGACACAGGACCACGAAGAAAAGGAAATTGTCTAGAATTTTTTCAAATAGTAGTTTATCTGTCTAAAGTAAGCCATATTAGTTTCTTATTAGAATGGACAAGATGTTTTATACTTAAAGAACTTTCTTCTAACTATTCCATATGCATTACTATGATGTACGTTAGGTCCAAAGATATGCAGCATGGAAATCTAATTTGATGTTTCTGCTTTCATTTATGATCTTTTTATATGCAGTCTAACATTTGTTCTTAGCAAATTTAATCAATTTGGAATATCAACATTGCATCGGTGCCCTTGGTCAATGCTCTTCTATACATAGAACAGTAGCAGAAACTTAGGAAATTAAAAAGTAAATCCAGAACAGCAGAAAAAAGCATGAGACAAATATATAAGGTGAAGAGGTGACATGGCGAACCTTGGATACCCTGTGCAGGACAACAACAAACAACCTCAGAATGGAAAACATTTGTCCTACTGTGTTCCTCGAACACCTTGAAGTACCCAGGAATCCCAGACCATCAGCTAAAAATGAAGAAAGGTTTGCAGGTGATGCTCCTAGGCAACATCAACCAAGGTGCAGGATTATGCAACGGTACGAGAATGACAATAACAACACTTGGAAACAAATACATTCAGGAACACATAATTACAGGAACACATGTTGGAGAAAAGGTATACATACCTTGGATAATCATGTCACCCAGCGACTCTAAATGGCCATTCGTGTGAAACGGAGGCAATATCCATTATCAGTTTGCTCTGCGATAACCATAAAAGAGCCCAAGGTCAGGCCTTGAACAAGGTAGGAATATATTTGAATAATCAAGTATTCTGCCATGGGAATTTTTTTGTGGAATTGTCAAGAGTCACAAACAAAGAAGGATTGAAGATGCTAATCGATGACAATGAGTGTCCAAGTGAAGACAGCACGAAGAATATTCTTTATAAGGAGATTTTCTAATTTACGGAGGAGTACAAGACATTAAAGTAATGACTGATGGAGTGGAGAACTGATCGACAAAAAAGAGCAAGCATGCCAAAATATGGGACAGCAAATTGTAAGCAAGATATACAATATTTCAATTCAAACAAAGCATATTCATGCTTGCTTAATATGATTCACATGGACGTCATTATATTTTCATACGCACATACATGTATCTTTCATGTTCCTAGACAAGTTTATATTTCCAAATTTCATTCATATACTTATGAAAATTTTAACGAAGATGCAGTACCCCAAATCTTCTCCTCTCCTCTCATCTCTCTCAAACTACAGTCCTCCAGAACCAACAATCAACAACTAAAATCTCTCCGACAAATGATACAAATCCAAATTTCGCGTATATAATCTATCTCAAAAAATGACTATAGCATGGACATTTTATCTCTTCTTTCAAATATATCCTGGAGATTGCACCACATGTTATTTCACATCTGGGATAAAAATTTATACTTGGGATGGAGATAGGATGATGGATTACCTGTGGCTGCTTCTGCTCAAAGCTATCAGATGATTTGGAGTTATAAATTGAGGGGGAAATTAGAAATGGGGAAGCGGCCGTACAGGGGGAATGAGGAAGCAGCCGTGCAGGCCGGGACTGGACCAGTGAGGCATGCGGCTTGCCTGCTGAATGCGGGCCACAGCTGCCGCCTTCATCATCGTCGACCACATCCAGGTCCGCGCGGGTCATGCAAGGTGCAGTCCGCACTGCCGTCTGCCGCACTCACCTTGCCGCCACCGCGCTTTACCTTTCCAATCAGCGACGGCGAGATGCAGCCTCGCCGGCGGTCAACGCCATATCTGCCGCTCCAGCGCGCAGCCACGACTTGATCAAGAATCGGCTCCAAGAGCACTGTCGGGTATACATTGGAGAAAGGGAATTTTTCATGAGTAGGACTAGGGTCAATGGATTGGGCAAAAGTTGCGCTAGAGAAGAGAAAGGGGAATTTTCTTCCATGCTTTTCAGAACAGCGATATTGAGTGAGTGTGAAGTGTGGACCGTAATTTTTTTTTACATGGTGTGGACGGTGATTTACAATCAAAGAACGTGTCCAGAAATATGTAGTGGAAAAAATGTGGTTGGTTAAAATACTACTAATTGTATGTGAAAATAAAAAAATAGCAATACTCAGCTAAATAATCTGGGTAAAGGGATGTGTTAGAAATGCCTCGGCTACAGGAAATAGCATAATAACTAAGATGATCAAAAAAATATAATTGTGACTAAAACAAAATTCAATTATGAATTGTCAACTGTAAAGATGAAAAATTGAAACAAAGAGGAGAAGGTGATAAAAATGATAAATTAATGGGCAAATGTTTGTTGGACACGATCATATTATAAAAGTTAAATTAAGTAACAATTAAAACACGCTAATTTACGTGAACATGAGAAGAAAAAATCTGAGGACATATTAAAAGCTAAAATAATTTTAAAATACTTAAATGTTCTCAAAGTATTAAATTCATAAATATCAAATAATATTTATCTAAATTTGAATAATGTGATAGCAAGATATACATCAATATACACTAGCCGTGCAAATGCGCGGGCCACCCTGCTAGTTACAAGTAATAAAGCACAATCTCGGGGGCTACTCCCATCGGGAGCGTTGTCGCGCACCCAATAAAATGGTGTCAAAGTATCAGTCGACGAATGTATCGACTACGTTCATATGTAAAATCACACTCGAAATATTCCGAGTTGCGTCCGTCGCAAATACCTCGGATGCTGCATGCATAGTGCAAAGGTAAGACCCGCCGAACTTTCGAGCTGGGCTAAGGACCGTTCCAGCAACGTCAATCCTTATACTTTCCGTGTCAGCAGACATGATGAAAATCCCGACGGACGCGTTGGGTAAAATTCAAAGTTATACTGCAGATCGACTCAGTAAGACTCCGCGGCCTAGTCGAATGACCAGTTTGTTCCAGATTCGAGTCCGGGGACTCGAGTTTGATTGAAAGCTAGTAAGGTGTTACCCAAATGTGTAGTTAACCAGTCCCGATCCGTCGAGTGAACTGGGCCTGCTAAGCTATTATCCCTTGACCATCATAAGCAAAAACCACAGTCGTTGAAATACTCGATATAGCCAACATGTGCTATTCATACAGGAATTCCAATTATAATATACATAATGCTAAGCATATGACGTGCACTTACGAAAGAGTCCATGCCCGATTCTTCGAGTCAGACAAGTACTCGGGGGCTACTGACAAGGATATACATCTCGGGTACCCTACCGTGAGGGTACCTGGTGCACGTGATGACTAAAAGCCCAAATAGCGAAGATATGACTCGAAGCCCAAGACGAGAGGCCCAACAAGTTGGAGTACCTTCCAAGTTAGGACATAGGCATAGTCGGTTTATACTTCCCTTATGTGTAAACTATGTCGGTTACAAACTCTCGAGACCCAGCCTATTTAAAGGCTGGGAGGGGTGCTGATCTGGGACCAATCCATACTCGAACCACAAAAGCTCTTGCGAGATCGTCATCTCGCCGGAGCTCTCCTGTAATCGCATAATACACAATCAATACCAGACAAGCAGGAAGTAGGGTCTTTACCTCCATCCGAGGGGCCTGAACCTATGTAAATCTTTGCCTCTGCTTGTCAGCCGACGAAACTACCAGTACTACCACGTTCTCTCCCCATAATCTCAACCCTAGATCCTTAACCATGGATTTGATGAGGGTACACCTCGTCAGGAAGAATTTAGTTTCAGCATTTGCTTCAACTTTCAACATATTTATCTCATGGATATTGTCAACACAAAGTAGTATAACAAGTTCAATAGATTGCATATAACGCATGTTGTAACAAGTTGACACTATTGTTTGCTTGTGGAAGACAGAAAGAATAGGAAAACTGATTCAACATAAAAGTAAAAGAAACGCCCTTCGCAGAGGGAAGCAGGGATTAAGTCATGTGCTAGAGATTTTAGGTTTTTGAAAGCATATAGAGATTGTATAAAATATTTGATACTCCCAACCTTGCTAACACAAGCCATGGCTAACCGAATCCTCGGGTGCCTTCCATCAATCACATACCATGAAGGAGTAAGCTTCAAAAAAACATACCATGAAGGAGTATCTATTTTTGAGAGGTGTTTGTTAATTGTCAACGAATGGTAGCGGGTGAGAACAGTATTCTACCTGTCAAACGGAATTTTAAGAGCGGCTCCCATGAAGGACGTTATTTCTACCAGCAAGGCAGATCATCCCTCTTTCTCTTTGGTTTACACACATTCAGGTATTTCACTGTTTGTCATTGCTTACTGATGAATCAGGGCAAAAGTGTGAAGAGAATTAATTGGTTAAAGTTGTAATTAATTGGGACTGGGCACCCCGTTGCCAGCTCTTTTTGCAAAATTATTGGATATAAACGGATGTATATGCCACTAGTCCAGGTGTAAAAGTCCATTCAACAAATAGAATAAAGAATAACCACACTAATTCCTCATGAGCTAGTAAACATTGACACAAAAAGGGAATAATAACATTTTGAATAATTTAAAGGTAGCACATGAAAAATTTACTTGGAGTGGCAAGGAAATACCACATATAGATAGTTATGGTGGACACAAATGGCGTGGATTTTGGCTCAATGATTTGGATGCACGAGAAACATTCCCTCTCAGTACAGAGTTTAGGCTAGCAAGGTTATGTAAGCAAACAAGAACATCAACTCGTACACCAAGTTTTATATGACAAACATATTGCAAATGTTATAAGACTTCATACCGTCTTCCTTGTTAACCAAATCCTGTTATTAGAAAATATCTAGACCTTAGAGATACCACCGATGCAAACCAAATTTTCAACAAGCTTTACGATAGTTCTTCACTAATAGGCTTAACTCATGTGATGCACAATTTAATCATGATCTACTTGTTAACTCAAAACAATTGACAAGCATCAGTTATCCAAATTAGTGATCTACAAGATTAAGCAAGTTTTTCCTTACACCAATTACCACATGCAACATTTTCTGAACCAACCAAACACCAATCAATTTATTTCATCAACTCTCCAAACAAATATAAGTGAAGCAAGAGAGTACTTTCTACAAAAGAAAGCTAATAGCTCTGAAAAGAGATACATGAAAACAAGAGCTAAAGCTGAACAGCGCTAGATATGAATACTCAACAAATATAAGTAAAGAATAGGAGTATTCTCATGAAAAAGCGGAGCGTGTTTCTCTCCCAATCAAGAATGTTAGGGTCCAGTCAAGCTTTATTGAAAATAGAAATGCAATACTGAAAATAAAAGCACACAGACGCTCCAAGAAAAGCACATATGATGTGAAAAAATTAAAATATAGTTTCACTAGAGATGACCTGATAATTTTGACGATGAAGAAGGGGATGCCCAAGGCATCCCCAAGCTTAGACGCTTGAGTCTTCTTGAAATATGCTAGGGAGATCCATGGGAGCCTCCCCAAGCTTAAGCTCTTCACTCTTCTTGATCCTATTATATCATCCTTTTCTCTTGACCCTTGAAAACTTCCGTCACACCAAACTCGAAGTAGATCTCATTAGAGGGTTAGTGCATAATCAAAAACTCAAATGTTCTATATAGGCGCAATATGATTTGTTACTTTAAACATTAGCTACAGCCACTGATGTTATGTGAAGCTCTTCCACCCAAAAAAGAATTTCACTCAACACTAGTAAAAGAGAGAATGCAAAATAAAAAGGCATAATCTGTCTAAAACAGAACAGTCCGCAAACACGAATTTTTTCAAGGCACTTACAACGCTCAGAACGAAAAACTCTAGTCTAATGAAAGATTCAGACATTCATAAAGATTACGCACAAAAAATTTCAGATTTAATTAACAATCTGGTGATTTTAGGAATTTCGTACAGTGAACAGCAAAAATCTGTTTCTGCGCAGCAATCAAAATTAAGCATCGTCTTAACATTAGAGGCTACTCTTGGCACAACAATGCGAGAAAATAAAGATACAAAGGAGTTGCTACAGAAGTAAACATCCTCCGTGACTAAAACTGAAAATAAAAGATAATGGGTTGCCTCCCAAAAGCGATTTCTTTAATGCCTTTTAGCTAGGCTAGCAGATTTTAATGATGCTCTCATAAGAATAAGAGTTGAAAAACAAAAGAGAGCATCAAGAGGCAATATCAAACAAATTTAAGTCTAACCCACTTCCTATGCAAAGGAATCTTGTAACAAAATAAATTATTGAAGCATAGAGCAACTAGCATATAAAGATGAAACAAATATAGCTTCAAAACTTTCAACATAAAGAGAGGTGTTTTAGTAACTTGAAAACTTTTACAACCATATTTTCCTCTCTCATAATAACTTTCAGTAGCATCATGAACAAACTCAACAATATAATTTTCACATAAAGCATGCTTTTCATGATCTGCAAACGCATAATTTTTATTAAGCTAAAAAATAGTGGGGTTATCAAACCCACTTTTGACAATAATAGTATAATTAATATCATTAGGCAATATAAGACCATCATCAAGAGCATTATCGTATATAACATTAGGGAGCACATTTTTACTTTCTGCAATTTCCTTTACTTGAGTCAAGGAGGATGTTTATTCAAATTTATCAAAAAGAGATATTTCAATAGAATCATGACATTCAACAGTATAACATTCTTCCTCCTTAGGTAGGCATGGAGGGTAATTATATAATGTAAGAGTTAAAGAGTTACTGTCATTAGAAGGTAGATCCTCCTTTTGTTCATCACTCTCTTCCTCTTTTTCATCAAATGAGCTATCAGCTTCAGCAATTTCTTCTTCCACATTTTCCTTGCAGAAGACTGTTGTCGCCCCGGCAACGGCGCCAGAAAAGAGCTTGATGGCGTGAATCACACGCTCGTTGGGAGACCCCAAGAGGAAGGTATGATGCAGTTCAGCAGCAAGTTTTCCCTCAGAAAGACACCAAGGTTATCGAACCATTAGGAGCAGCAACTCTTCAGAAGGTTGTTGGTGGCCGCACGGCGCAACACGATCACCAACGTGGAACCTACACACAACACAATCAAAGTACTTTGCCCCAACGAAACAGTGAGGTTGTCAATCTCACCGGCTTGCTGAAAACAAAGGATTAAACGTCTCGTGTGGAAAATGAGTATTAAATTGCAGAGAATGAAAAAGGAACAGTTTGCAGTTTGTGGTTGTTTAATCAGTGTAAAAGAATGGACCGGGGTCCACAGTTCACTAGTGGTGTCTCTCCATAAAAGATAACTAACATGTTGGGTGAACAAATTACAGCTGGGCAAATGACAAATAGTGAGCGCATGACAATGCATATATATGACATGTTGACTACTATGAAATTTAATTGGGCATTACGACAAGATACATAGACCGTTATCCAACATCATCTATGACTAATAATCCACCGCCGGGTTGTCATCCGAGTCCCTCGTTGGTATTAAGTTGCAAGCAACGGATAATTGCATTAAGTAAAGCGCGTAATGTAAACAAACACATATGTCCGTGGACATAGCATCGTTAGGTTATCCCTAGTGGCAACAGCACATCCACAACCTTAGAACTTTCTGTCGCTATCCCAGGTTAAACGGAGGCATGAACCCACTATCTAGCATAAATACTCTCACTTGGAGTTACAAGCATCTACTTGGCCAAAGCATCTATGAGTAACGGAAAGCATGCAAGATCTTAAATAACATATAAGATAAATTGATAACCAACTTGACATAGTATTCAATATTCATCGGATCCCAGCAAACACAACATGTAGCATTACAATAATATGATCTTGATCATGTAGGGCAGCTCACAAGATCTAAACATGATGGCACAAAGTGGAGAGACAACCATCTAGCTACTGCTATGGACCCGTAGTCCAAGGATGAACTACTCACGCATCACTCCGGAGGCAGGCATGGCGATGTAGAAGCCTCCGGTGACGATTCCCCTCTCCAGCAGGGTGCCGGGAAGAGGTTCTGAACCCTCCCGAGCTAGGGTTGACGGCGGCGGCGTCTCTGGAACTTTTCGTGGATATTTGCTCAGGTACTTAGGGTTTTCGCGTCGGGGGGAATAAGTAGGCGAAAGGGCGGCGGCTGGAGACCCCCGAGGGGCCCACACCACCCTAGGGCGCGGCAGAGGGGGGCCCCGCGCCCTAGGTGCGTGTGGGGCCCTGGTGGCCCTCCTCTGTTGCTTCTTCGCTCCGTCAGGCAAGTTCTGGAAAAATAGGGACCCCCGTGTAGTTTCGTCCAATTCCGAGAATATTTCCAGACTAGCTTTTCTGGAATACAAAAACAGCAGAAAACAGGAACTGGCACTTCGGCATCTTGTTAATAGGTTAGTCCCAAAAAATGTATAAAAGTGATATAAAGTAGATGCAAAACATGTAGCAATTGGTATAAAACAAGCATGGAACATCAAAAATTATAGATACGTTTGAGACGTGTCACCAGACTTGGCAATTCAATCAAGCCACACCGCCATACAACATAGTACCAACAGAATCACACGAGCCCCCGCACGTGGGTGGCCTCATAGGTCATGCAAAACACACAAAATACAATGCGAAAAATATCGAGTGATCACGCATCTCGATAGTGTAACATCTTTTGTTTCTTCTCAAAACAAGCCCTTCTTATTGGGTCCATATTAGTCAGGTCGGCCGTCATGACCCATGCCTCGTCGAAGAGTATAGCAAGCTCTACTTCCTTTTGCTTGAGCTCCACTTTTTTTGGCTCTTGACCGGGCATTAGACTCATCAATGTTGAGCTTCTTTTTCGTATTTCAAAATAGTTCTTCATTTTATCCTCTTTCTCTCCGCGTATGCTATCTTCCCTCTTCTCACTTGGAACCTCTTTGACGGCTATCAACCCCTTCAACGTCTCTTGCATGCAAGTTTCGAAGACTCACGCTTTGCATCTAACTTGGAGTTGATCCTTCACCGTGGCCTCTTCAAACTTGGTGTGCTCTCTTCAAGGTCGATCACTAATGAATCATTGCCATGTCTCTTCCCTTGAGAAGAATCATCGCAACACCTTTTTTAGTGACGCATAGAGCTCTTTCCACTTGGGACACTCCTTGATCTCTCTCCATTGAGTCAAGATAAATGGTTTGACCCTACATTCACCCTCTAAGATATACAAAACTTGAAACACCTATATGTATAGATGAAACCAACAGGATACATTCATATATACACAAGGATGATATATACTCATATTAGAAGGGAATGAAATATACCAAGTCTTTGACGCCAATGCCTCTCATGGGCGCCCTTGACGTGGTCATACGAACCACAAAAGTTGTTGCACTCTGCTTGGATAAACCCCCACCTATTTTGATAATTCACTCTGGTCACTCTCAAACTTCCTATGTTCATGGAAGTGGTCATAAACCCTCTTCCAATATGCTCCTTCTTTTTTCTCAGCGCGACAAATTTGATCTTTTTCAATTTCCATCCAAGCCTGGCAAAGCAACTTGTTCTCATCTCCATGTATAATCTGGTCCTCTTGCTTTGCGTCTCTTTTCTGCCTGGCCTTCTTGAGCAAGCTCATCCTCAAACAATGGCTCGTCCTCAATGTCGAAGCTCTCTTGTTGAGCCAATCTCTTGGTCTCCATCTTGTTGAGTCTTTTGGCCACCCTCATTTATCTTGTCAACATGCTTTACCGGCATGCGGTACAAGCGGGTGCGCTCTTACCGGCAGTTGTACCATGCGCCTCCGCCTCCGTGACGACATCCCAAGAAATTGAAGTGTCGGGGCCAGATTCTCAACCATTAGTGCAATGAAACATGTCCACCTTTTTGCACTATATAACAAGAAGGGGGCAGCAGTAGGAGACACACAAAGACATACATAAGACGCATAAAGACTCATTCATAGCAGTTGCGAGGCAGTCCGTATCATTTCATTAGGTACAATCCACTCTATTTGTTATTTTGATCTTATCCTGATCGGTGACACTGAAACTCATAGTTTTTCATTTGTAATTACATCAACGAAGTTTTCCTATCTACGTCGGATCTTGAATTCTTGATGTGTGAGTGCTCCTCACGGGTTGACGACCAAGGCGTAGCCTCACGGCCCCGTGTGTCTATGATGAGATTTATAGTGTAATTTATATTCGTATATTGTAAAAAATATTCATCCATGTATTTTCCTTGGTTCCAGGACCCGAATCGGTCAAAGCTAAGGCCTAAAATAAATTATGAATATTGATAGTCCGCTAAAAAAGCCCAAAAAGTCTTCTTAGTATTATAGAGTCGCACACATATTCTGTATGGAGTGAGTTCTATATGGTCTCTTAGAGACAGAGAGCGAACAAATTTATTTAAGCAATAATTGAAAATTATATTTAAAGTCCTAAGAAAGTATGATTTTTTGCACATAAGTGACGATGATTTTTATAAATGCGTAAAATCTAGTTAAAATTTACTTGTATTTTTTGGCTGCACAAAATCAAAAAATGTGACCCTAAGTAGGCTATAATTTTGTTTATTCTGGTCTTCACATTAGTCTTTGTTGTGTAGTCCACAAATGGAGACATAATTAAATGAAAATTGTCACGTACGCACTAGACATCCATTTGTACTTGTACACTTTTTTCAGAATTAAGCGAAAGAAGATGAACTTTAAATTTTTTTTTACAAACGGGACTCCCTACACTACATTTGAAGTTTCCACCTAGATTCGTGAAAATCCTCTATGACTCTCGAGCTCATGTGTTCTTGCCCGTTTTCGAAATTCAAAGAAAAAAAGAAAATCCTTCAAAAAATCTGAAAAAAGGCAACAAACATATGCTAGTGTTCTAAATATGTACTAAGTTTCATGATGAAATGACATGCGTGGTGCTCTACACACAAAAGAAAACATCAATGCTCATTTTGAGATATGTTTGTTGCCACAAATGAGCACCGATTTTCCTTTTGCACACGGAGCAACACAAATGTCCTTTCTCCATGAAATTTTGGGGAACTTTAGAACATACCATATGTTTGTTGCCTATTTTTTCAGAATTTTTTGAGATGTTTTCATATTTGTTTGAATTTAAAAAACAGACAGGATCATATGAATTTGGGAGCCAACAAAACGTTCCTCTACAGGATCGCTCAAATCATTACAACTCTGCGGCCGCATATACTGTGCCTCGCTCCATTGGCATTATCACAGTTTCATTCTCTCTTGAAGGAAAATATCTCATGTAATCAGGTTTGACTTTTGGACGACTGCAACTATATCATCTCATGTCAACGAATTGAGCCCGACCATTCTCGAAGGCGGAGAGGGGCGGCAGGCGGAGCTACTAGTTTTGGAGTCCCGAGCACTGTACTGATACTACCGTGGCCGACAGAGCTAGAAGGCGTATGCAGTCTGCATATGGCCAGCGAGTCAATAGCCGTCCCAGCTGATTTTAGATTTACCACTTGACGACGCTTACCGCGAACTCCAAGACAAAACAACAGAGAGAAGTTAATGGGCGGCTAAACCAGCTACTCGAATCTCCTAAATTAAGCTAGCAGCAAGGAGACCTCCTGAGCCAAGCACGCAGCTGCCCTGGCTGGCTTAACCCTAAACAAGTAAACACGCTACAGGTCCAGCTGCGTTTAGCCTAAACAGTGCAAGAAAACGTATAGAATTGTGCTCTCTGTCCAACATTTTAGTATGATGCTTGACCAGATCCCGTTAGAACTCTCTCTTGCGTCAATGGATCGTACTGTAAGTACAGCTAGCTAGCGACGATAAGAAGGTATCCGATAACCACGCCGTGCCTCGAGAATGGTGGTAGTTAAGACGGATGGATCAACATCAGTGGAGCATCAGATAATAATCGCACTGAGTCTGCGTGCGAGCTGGTGGTGGC
This sequence comes from Poa pratensis, assembly GCA_947311845.1. Classification (NCBI taxonomy): domain Eukaryota; kingdom Viridiplantae; phylum Streptophyta; class Magnoliopsida; order Poales; family Poaceae; genus Poa; species Poa pratensis. The sequence continues at coordinate 55,991,788 of CAMZMU010000047.1, read as the reverse complement.
ACTGCCACAGAGTGACACATCCATGCAGCTAAACTTCAGCTCAAACGCACTCAACAAACTGAAGCTAACCAGCAACGTCAACGACACCGAATGGAGCCACGCACACGCGCAGCACCGCCCCGCTCACCGCACCCACTCGCCGCTACCGAAGTCATAAATACCCACCACCCCGCACCAGTGTTCGTCCACACACAGTCACAGGCGCCAAGAATCCTTCTCCCGAAACACCCCCAAGAACACAACACAAAGCTAGCTAGCTAGGACAATGGCGCCAGCCAAAGCAACTCTCATGCTCGCCCTGGCACTATCCTTCGTCGTCGCCTCCTCTGCTGCCGTGCACCACCCGCAGGGCCCTGGCGCCGGCTACGGGGGATTCTTTGGCGGGATACCGGGGTTCGGCCATCGGAGCGGCGTCGGTGGCGGTGGCGGGTGGGGAGCCGCCGGCGTCGGGCCCGGGGGCGGGTACGCGCGGCGCGGCGTGGTGCCGCCGTTCACGGTGTGCGCGGAGAAGGGACCATGCCAAAACACGCGCCTCACCTGCCCGTCCAAGTGCTTCAACTCCTACAGCTACAAAGGGAAGAACAGCGCCGGAGCTGGCGGCGGCGGCAGCTGCACCTTCGACTGCACCAGCTGCCGGGCCCACTGCTGATCGCTGAACCAACGCCAGCCAAACCGAGTCGACCTAGAGATGGAGAACTGGAGATCAGTCACTAGCTGCATACTTTACATACGGAGTACGTTCACGGATCTACGACTTTGTACGGATGAATCTATCTCACTAGTACTCTAGTAGCGAGCGGTAGTAGACTAGTAGTGACCTATGCATCGTGTGCGTGAGTGCATGTAAATTAAGTTTTCGATCGACTAGGTATTAAGTTATGTATGGCGTGGATGGATGAATAAATGGAGTTGGTTTTGACCGTGGGATATACTAGTTGAATTTCGGTGCGGCGGCACGCCGCACCCCTTGATGGGAATTTCTGTTCAATTTGATAAAAAACAGAATAATCATTTTTTTTGTAAAAGAAAGAACGATATACTGGTAACTATTTTTTGTGTTCCACATACTGGTATAGTTTCGTATTGATCTAACTCGCCAAGATCATACCAAAACCAATTTCAATAAAACTGCATGAGGAATCAATAGCCACACTTGACATGGAAAAAGAAAGCCTAAGCAGCAATCTATAAAATGTAATCAATCAACTTGTTCGATCTGTAGCATTGTGACGTGGGCGTACCCGATGCAGCCCAGCACCTGGAGGCCCATGAAGCCCAACAAACTACAACTTGAAGTACAAGACAAGAAACTCATGTAAACCCTACCTGGCTCCCTTTATAAAGCCAGGCAGGGGCACCCCACAGATCAGATCCCCACGGGACACACAGATAGGCATAGCCCTAGCGAGACTACGTCTCATACCATCGCCCTCGCGGCCACCATGTAACCTCATATCATCATCTATACAGATCAGACAAGCAGGATGTAGGTCTTTACCTCACCATGAGGGGCCGAACCTGGGTAAATCCTTGCTTGTCAGCCGACGGAACTACCAGCGCGCCATCTCTCTCCCCCTCAATCAACCCGGGGTACTCAACCCAGGGATTTGCCGAGTCCACACCTCGTCAATTGGCGCCGTCTGTGGGAATCAACGCGCGCTGGATTCAACGTTCCGGCGGCTCCAATCTTCATCGACAACCGCGGCCAGATCGCATCTGGCCAGCTTATCCGTCTCGGCGCAATCGAGTTCGTCAGCGGCGGCCGACTTAGTCGCCTAGGTGCAGATCGCATCTGGCCGATTTGTTCGCTGGTACGGCCAGCGGATGCTCCCTCGACTCCGATCGATCTTGATCCACACGACGACAACGTCGCTGGAAGACACAGGCCAGCGCGCAATCTACGCGACCCGTCCATGGCTACATGCATCCACGCTAGTCTACTCTCTCTTATTAATTATTCGTACAATTGATTGTTTTCTTTATTCCTAATCCATGCGTGCATGTTGTTTTTACCCATCGTTTGGAGGATCAAATCCACAGATGTATTGGATCAGACTATGGGGGGACGTTCAGCACCCTCAGCTCCATCGCGACTTCGACTGCGCCGTGGATTCCGTCACGCTCGCGCCATCAGGCTTGGAAGCCGAGGACACTGCCCCAAAATTTCGCCGGAACCGGCGCCATCGCCGCCGGGTCGCGTCCGCCGACCGGGCGAAATCCTCATCGAGCCGGCCTTCACGCCTGCGCAACGACCTCGCCAACCGTCTGCTGGACGCACATGACCGCGGCTCTCGACTCCACACGGAGGCCCCGCACCGCCTCTCACTTCGCGGAACAGCACCTTGACGGCACTTCGGCCACGGCGACCAGCATCCAGCCGGACCTGCCATCGCACGCATCCGCATGCAGAGGCCACCCAAGGATTCAGTTTTAATCATTTTCTATTCAAATATTTTTGATTAATTTATATCTGATCTACGTAGCTTTTTTCTATGAACATGAGCCTGGATCGATCGAAACCAGCACTTGCTTGGAGCACGCACACGTACGTGACCCATCAAAGAAAAGATGCTGCTACCTCACGTGGACGTCCAAGCCAAGACCAGACAGCATCGGCGGAACGACGCATTGGCTTGCGTACTCGTCAGACCGGCGACTCGAGGATGGCGGCGTACACATGGTGGTACTGCACATCTCCATCGACTACTACAACCCCGCTGCGGGCAAAACTTCGACTCCCTCGACTTCATCAACTACCACGGCGGTATCGGCAAAGATAGCCCGCTCTCTGAAAGGGCATCACATGCCCTCGGGGGCTGGCGCTTCGACGTCAACAACAACAAGTTTATCACTGCACCCGACGGGCGACTCGAGGGCCTTCACCGGCTCCGCGTCCGACGCTCGGGGGCTTGCGGTTTCGCCTTATTCGACTCCGCCTCCGACACTCGGGGCTGGCGGCCTCGCCTTCACTAGCTCCTCCTCCGACACTCGGTGACGAGGTGTGGACTCGGCAAATCCCTGGGTTGTGTACCCCGGGTTGATTGAAGGGGAGAGAGATGAGCGCTGGTGATCACGACGGCTGACAAGCAAGGCGTTTACCCAGGTTCAGGCTCCCGGAGGATAACACCCTACTTCCTGCTTGTCTGGTTATTGATGGTGAGTTGTGGCTACAATGGCGAGATGGCAATCTCGCTAGGGTTTGTGTGGCGGCTATGAGCGTACCCTAGACGAAGGACCCTCCTAGCCTTTATATGGTAGGCTAGGTCTCAGGTGAACGGTGCCGATGGCGCTTACAAGCATGGCGGGGTCGCATGACCTAGCGTCGACTATCTTGGGCCGCACGTCGTCCTCCTTGGGCCTTCCTTGGGCCCTCGTCATAAGGCTGATGGGCTTGGCGTGACCCAGGTATCCCCACCGTGGGGTAGTCGAAGAGTGACCCCACGACAGGAGCCCCCGAGTGCTTAGTCGAATCGTAGAGTCGGGTAAAGGACTCCTTCCTCCTGGGCACGCCGTCGGGTTCCTGAAAGAATGAGTAAAATTGGTCGACTCCGGCCGTTCAGGGCTTATGGAGGATTCCTTAGTCGAACTGTCACTTCCAGGGTAAAATACGTGAGTACAGCCTTAGTCGGTGATTTTTCGACTGCTTTGTTCTGAGTCACTCGGGAGCGCGAACAGCGCTCCCGATGGGAGTAGCCCCCGAGATTAAGCTGAATTGCTTGCAATTGAGGTTAAACTCAATTTTTCTTCAGTCGAAAAGCCCGCTCCCGATGGGAGTAAAGAAGGGACTCGACATGTTGGAGTCGCGACTGGCTTTGCGTGACTTACTGTGTATTCGGCCTGTTTAGCTTACTGCACAAGTTTCTTCAGCTCTTGGAGCTTACTGAATCTTCTTGCACTCGAATGAGCTGTTCGAGTTTATTCGGCTCTTAGAGCTTACTGAATATTTTTGCACTCGAATGAGCTGTTCGAGTTCTCGATCAGCCCATTGGCGTACTTGCTACGCCTGCGCAGTTGACGTCAGTGCTGACGTTTTCTGGCTCACTCTGTGTCCGACGGGACGTGACAGTGCGGGCCCACTGTCAGTATTGACTGGAGACAGCGGTTGCCGCTTTTTTCTGACCGTTGGGCGCGAAAATTTCGCGGTGTGATGATGGCGCCTTGATTCCCGCGCGTAGTGGGCGGCGTGGCCGTCGACGGTTGCTATCTCCGCGCGACACGTGGACGGCCAGATGATGTTGCGGAGAGCGGTTTCAGCAGGGATGGCCAGGATTGACTGACCGCGCGGTATATAATTTTCACCGCGGCGGTGAACAGTTCATCCATCCCCATTCCTTCATCGTCTCCACTGCTTCTGTTCCGCCATTGTTGTGCTGCGTGCTCTCTGTCAGCTTCTAGTCTTCACCCTCCATGAGCAAGGCCGCGATGAAGAGGGGGAAGGCTGCTGCGCGCCGTCGCCGCCGCCGAGGCGAGCGTGATGAAGAAGCCCGACGGCGACTGGGTCAAATCGTCGGTGAAGAAGGCCGACCTCGAGGCCCTCCGCGCGCAGGGGCTGCTGCCGCCGGAGAAGGCGACGGTGCGCGCTCCTGGGAAAGAGGTATTCCCCGCTCCTCGCGAGGGGGAACGCGTTTGCTTCGTGGATTTCCTTCCGCGGGGTTTCGGGTTCCCCCTCCACGATTTCGTCCGTGGTCTCTTGTATGCTTATGGGATTCAGATCCACGATCTGACTCCCAATAGCGTCTTGAGCATCGCGAGCTATTTCGTGCTCTGCGAGTGCTTCCTGGGAATCGCCCCAACTGGCTGCTGTGGAAGTCGCTATTCCTCGTGAGGAGGAACGTGGGGAAGAGCAAGCAGGTGTACCCAGTCGGCGGCTTCGGCATCCAGGTGCGTGGCGACACCTCCTACTTCCAGATGAAGAAGTCCGACTCCGTCCAGGGCTGGCGGAAGAAGTGGTTCTACATCAGGTGCGACCAAGCAGGGCTTCCTGAATTCGCGCTGATCGCGAGTTGCGGAAGACGAACGCGTGGGCGCACCCGCTGTCGAAGGAGGACAGGGAGGCGACTCAGCCCTTGCTGACGCTACTTCGTGGCCTTCTGAAGAGTCTCGGGCGCGAGACGGGTGGAATTCACCTCATCGCCACCTTCTTCAGGCTTCGGGTGCAGCCGCTGCGCAGTCGCGTCCACCCATGTGGGCGCGTGAGGATGCTGGCAATGAGCTTGATGATGACGCAGTCGAGTCGAAGGTGAGGAGCATCACTAGTCTCCGAGCCGCTGACCCGTGCAACGTCAAGTGCCCAGTCGAGCCATATGGGCCTAATAATCCTGTGCCTGAGGTGAGCTTCGTTTGCTTTGTCTTGTATCTTCTTCTGTCGAATCCTTTTGCCTTACTCGAACGCTTCATTTTGCTGACAGGGTCGTTCGAGCTACGTCAGTCTCCTCCGTTGATGGAGAATGGACCTCATGAAGAGGCAGAGTTCCCTGAGGACGAGGTTGATGACGATGAAGTTCCCTCCGCCACCTCTCCGAGTGAAGAGTTGGAGGAGGATGATGAAGACGAGGAGCCGCTGCGGAAGCGGCAGAGGCGAAAGGGTGGCGACTCTGGTTCTGCCTCGTCGCCTGTGAAGGAGGCGGGTGTGAACGAGGAAGAGACGAGCGAGTCCTCTTCGGGTGCTAGGCACCCGAGTGACCTGGCTGAACCTTTGGTCGTGCCTCCACTCGGCTCTGCACCGCCGACCGAGTTCGCGAGGATGGCCTCCGTCTCCTGGGAAGTGAAGATGATGATGTCGTCAGGTTAGTCGCATAACCATTGCTTTGTTTTTGTCGAGTGTGCTTTTTCACTTGCGGGTCCTTGAATTGAGTTTTCTTGTCACAGCGACCGTACTGGCGCTGCTGTTTCTTCCCCTCGTGAGATGGAGCACACTTCTGCTCCCATGATCGAGCAGACTGCGAGGACGACCGGAGAGGAGGCTCTGGCGGGTGACGTTTTGGCCTTGAAGGCTTCGACCTCCGCCATGCCAGAGAGGTCTGCTGATGCGACTCCGGTTGACGCTGGGCTGCTTGAGCATGTAAGTGTTCTTCGACTCCTTCTGCAAGATCTGTATCGGGTGCGCGTACAGCGCTCCCGATGGGAGTAGCCCCCGAAGATGCGCGTGACTAGAATAGTCGGGCGTAGATTAATGTCTTGTGTTTCCTGCAGCCATTTTATCGCCAGCAGATGGAGGGAGCCGCAGCCTTCGTTCGCATGGAGCAGGAGAGGGATCAGCTCCGCACTGCTCTGGAGCAAGCGAATAGTAAGTGTGAACCCTTGTGTTCGAGGGGTGCTTCGACTGCCTTTATTGCTAACTTTGCTCCGTTGATCCGTAGGCGAGAAGGAGAGCATGAAGACGCGGGTCGCGGAGCTGGAGAAGTCGCTGGGTGAAGCCCAAGAGCGGGAACAAGCTCGGGATGCTCTGGAGAAGACCCAGGTCGACCGCTTGCTCGCACTCGCAGATGTTGTTGGAAGTAAGTTTTTCGGCTCAGTGCCTACTTTGCCTTTCTTCGACTTCTGACGTCTTACGGGTGTGGATTTCTTTTGAACAGAGACTTGCGGAGGTGCTCCTCCAGAAGGGACTTCCAGCGAGAGTGTCGGCTTGGCGGAGGCTGTTGGCTTCGTCGACCGCGTCTGCGCGTATGCATCGGCAGCGCTGCAGCAGTCGACGGCGGCACTGCAGAAGTCGACGGAGGCCTTAGCGACTGTGCACCGGAGTATCTTTCCCAGCAAGCCGCCACCAGCTGCTGTTGACGCACTCGCGGCTCCATTCGAAGGCAATTCGAATGTCCTGGCGGACTTCACGCGCGCGCAGACGGTACGCGGCTCCGAGCTCACTTTCCAGCTACTTCTTGGTCACCAAGTCGTAGGTGATTTTGAGAAGGTTGTCAGCGACTTCCCTCGGAAGCCTGATGGCAGGACCGCGTCCCTTAGCGGTGTGAAGGTGCAGGCGAGCCAGCTAGCTGCGAAGTTGGTCGCCACCTTCGAGAGAGGATTGCCAAAGCTGCAGAGTTGGCTGCTAGGAAGAGCCGTTCCCAGTCGGAGTCTGTAGTGTAGACTTTTTCCTTTTAGGACTATGCTTCTGCTTTTGGGCTTGAGTCTGTAATGCACTTTATATTGTGCGAGTGAACATGCTGATGATGAAATGTGAATTCGCTCCCTCGGGGGTGCAGTCGCCGAGTCTTTTTTGATATCTGGCTTGGATGAATTATGTTGATTCTTTTCCTGGCTTGACGCTGTCAATTCTTGGCAGTCTGATATGGGCGAAGCTCCTGACGTTGCTGGAACGACTGGCGCGGACGATGAGGAGGACACCACTTCGGCTGCGCCTACTCGTCGCCGCCGTCAAGCTCCTCCAGCTCCTGTGCGAAGCGTAAATGACCAGAGAGTGATCACCTTCATGAGGAACAAGGTGTTGAGCTCGAGTCGAAGCTGAAGAGTGCTGAGTTGGAGCTGGAGCGATTGAGGTCGCGGCCCGTTGCGCCGTTCTCCCAGCGTGAGGAGTTTCTGCTTGGCGAGATGGACTTGATCAGTCGACAGCTGCAAGGTTGGCCTTCTAGCGTTTTTGCTTCGGCTTCTGTGTCTTCCTGCTATGCTTAATGCTTGGCCTTGATGCAGATGTGAACTCTGACTTGAAGGCTGAGCAGCTTCGAGTGGACGAGCGAGTAGAGAAAGAGGCCGCCGGTGACTCACCCGAAGCGCGCCAGTTTTGGTCGAACAAATCCAGAGGTAGTGTACTGGCACGAATGCTGGATCGCACCTGGCGGGCTGCTGTGCTCTTGGAAGGTTGCAGAAAAACCCTCTGGCAGATCAACAAGGTGTACTTTCCTCACAACGAGCAGCCGAATGGACTGACTGCGCTTCTGGAGAGGTTCCGTGAAGGCGGTGCGTTGAAGGAAGTCGTGCACGCTCAACTTGTTGCCGGGGCGAACGTGGCGTTGGCATACGTTCGACTGCACCGGCCTAATCTTCCATTGCACAAGGTGCTTGACGGCTTGCCTGGAGAGGGTGACTATGCCGATACTCTTGCGGCTGCGCGCCAGATGATTCAGCAGGTCCAGAACTTTAGCGAGCACCTTGTAGGGCCACTTGATGCGCCAAAGGGCGAGCCTGTAGAATAAGAGCAGTAGAGTGCTGTTGCATAGCGTTAGCTTGTAAAAGAAATTTTTCCAAGTGGAAATATGAGTGTATGTATGTCGAGGTGGGGGTAGCCCCCGAGTTAGTAAATTGTATCTTGTAGACGTCTGTAAACCTGTATGGCGCAGCCCCCGAGCGGATCGAGTGCGGCCTAGGATTTTGAATTAGACATGTGCGGCGCAGCCCCCGAGTGCTTCGAGTGCGGCCGAGGTGTGGCGAGTCAGACCTGTGCGGCGCAGCCCCCGAGTGCGTCGGGTGGCGACCTAGGTTTTCGAGTTGGACCTGTATGGCGCAGCCCCCGAGTGCGTCGGGTGCGGCCGAGGTTTTTCGAGTTAGACCTGTATGGCGCAGCCCCCGAGTGCGTCGGGTGCGGCCTAGGTTTGACTTAGACCTGTGCGGCGCAGCCCCCGAGTGCGTCGGGTGCGGCCTAGGTTTTGACTTAGACCTGTGCGGCGCAGCCCCCGAGTGTTTCGGGTGACGGCCAAGGATTTTGCGAGTGACCTGTGTGGCGCAGCCCCCGAGTGCGTCGGACGCGGCCTAGGTTAGACTTAGACCTGTATGGCGCAGCCCCGAGTGCGTCGGGTGCGGCCTAGGTTTGACTTAGACCTGTGCGGCGCAGCCCCCGAGTGCGTCGGGTGCGGCCTAGGTTTGACTTAGACCTATGCGGCGCAGCCCCCGAGTGCTTCGGGTGACGGCCAAGGATTTTGCGAGTGACCTGTGTGGCGCAGCCCCCGAGTGCGTCGGACGCGACCTAGGTTAGACTTAGACCTGTATGGCGCAGCACCCGAGTGTGTCGGGTGGCGACCTAGGTTTTCGAGTTGAACCTGTATGGCGCAGCCCCCGAATGCGTCGGGTGCGGCCTAGATTGTTGACTTAGACCTGTGTGGCGCAGCCCCCGAGTGCTCCGGTGGCGGCCTAGGTTTTTGAGTTGAACCTGTATGGCGCAGCCCTGTAACAGCCCAACGCTGGTGAACCTGAAAGTCTGTATAAAATTTTCACTTTTGTGTCCTCCATTGCATCATGGCATGCATGCATCATTGCATCCTCTTTGCAACTTGCTAAACCACCACTACATTGGGTTGGAAAAATTGGAAAACTAAAATACCAACTTGCTCCAACAATTTAACAAACATTGAAAGCATCCAGAAGTTGCAAAACAAAATCTCTTTGACAGTCATAATTGTCAAGGAAGTTCCGAGAGCTCCAAGCAATATTGTGGAGTTACTTTAAATTCCAAAAGATTATTATTTTGGATTTTCTCTAAGATAGCCTATAAGCAACTTCTTATTCTTTCCCCAATCAAATGAACTCCAAATGCTTTGCAATTTTTATGAGTGGTTGCCAAGGTACAAGGAGGCTCCCCAAAAATTGGCACAAATTTTGGAAATGTTTAAGTTGCCTTCTTAATTCAAAAACAGTGTTTCCAGTACCAGCAAGGACCTATCCGTGATGTTCTCGAAAGTTGCAGGGGCTTGTTTGTAAATTTCCGTTTCTTCCTCCTGTAGCTCGTCGCTGTAGCGACCGAGCTCAGCTCGCGCCGCACTCGCACGCACGCCTCGCTCGTGCTCCCCTCCCTCTGCCTCACTGCTAGGAGAGCAGCTCCACGAGGTCCACTGCTCCCCATTCCTCACACCTGCCCCTTTCCCCATCTCTCCCACGAGCTCCACAACGAACGCCATGGCCATCGAGCTCCCGCCGCCTGTCGCCGCTGATTGAGATGATCCCGAGCAAATCGAAGACAGGGAAAGATCCGCCGCGTCGCCTGCTGCATTCCTGCCCGAGGAATCGAGCGGGGAGGAAGAAATTCGAGCCGTCCGTCCAAGTTCGTCGCCGGCCACCGCGCCGCTCCGCCGTGCGTTTCCCGCAGCTCCGGTCCACCGCTGACCTCGCTGACCCCTTCCCGAGTTCGTGGTGAGCACTCCTTCCTCCTGGACACCTCCTCTTCCCTCCTCTCGCGCTAGGACGCCGTGGACACCTTAGACCGAGCCGCTCGCCACCGTTCGACTGAACTTCAGTTCAGTTCGTCAGATCCCTCGCGAACAAAACAAAAGGAAGTAGATTCCTTATCTAGCATCACCACCGAGCTAGTCCAGTGGCAGCAGCCGCGAGCGTCCATGCGCGCGTCGCGGGATCGAACCCCAGCGCACGCAACGCGCCCCTTTTTCTGCCCTTTTTCCCTTGCGCGGACTCGCCGGCCGCCACGCCGGTTTAACCGGGCCGTGGGCCGCTGCTCTCTGGCCCCGAGCCGGTCCCTGCATCGGTTTCAACCGGGCCACAAGCCGGGTCTCTCTGCTGCCTGCCCGGCCTGTTAACCGGCCCAGCCGGGCTGTGGACCGGCCCCTCTACAGTTTGAATTTTCCTTTTTGGAAAATAAAACAGTTTTTAAACAATTCATAACTATTTGAATCTTGCTCCAAATTTAGCAAATCAAATATCAAATTGTTCAGAAAAACAATACCTAGCTATTGGTAGCATTGCCATGCTCTTTTGAGTAAATGTTTTTGCCTTTATTTAGGAAACCCTAAAATGGCTTAAATACTACCTATTTCGGGAAAATTCATAATTTGTGAAATAATTAACCCAAATTTGTGAGTAAAATATCAAAGTGATCAACATGTCAAATGCTATCCAATCATGCTAATCTCACATCATGATCACAAATAATTACTTGAGGTTATTCATAAATTGATTAAAAGAATTAAATTCGAGTAATTATTTATTTCACTAATTATTCATCGGTACTCGGAAAATTACAAATGAGGTACCAAAATGGTCGGGAGAACAAAACATATCTAATCATGCCATGTTCATGCATATTTGAGCCACTTCCTAGTAATGTAATAACTTGAACAATGTGGTCATTAAGCAAAATATGGGGTTGCCTCCAAATAATTGCACTAGTTATTTGGCTCTCCATTTAATGTTGCTAGATAAACTAAATGATGCCATCTCTGCATAAACTTGTCATGACATCATGTGATTGTGCATTGCATGGTACACATGTGTGGTGTTTGATTTTGTTTTTCCGTTGTGTGCTTCGTTAGGTCAAGCAGACGGGGTTCCACCTCAATACCCCGAGGATCCGTACTACCCGTACCCTGAACAAGGCAAGCGTAATCCCCCCTCTGAGCATGTCTTATCCTATTTTCCGCAAATATTTTCTCCACTATAATATTGCATGCGGTTCTAAATGTCTTTATGCTTGGATTAGAGTATCCTATAGAATGCATTAAGATTCCGATGACAATGCCTGTTTTTCCCCTCCTATTACCATAGGTTTGCAGTGTTGGCCTGATATAATTACTATGCTATGCAAATGCTTAGCCATGCTTAGTTAAATGCCTAGTGGTACTATGGTGGTACATGCTGGAAACAGGTGTTGACTTGTGACAGCGATGTTGATGGTGGAGAATTGTGGAGACAGGTAATAAAATGCTTAAAGGTGGGGATGAGAGGCCACTTGGTATGTGGTGGGTTGTCTCGTCTCACCGCCTAGGTGCGAGTTCTTTACCTCTTGAACCAAGAATGAGCGCGCTTCCTTTCGGTGGGGTATATGGAGCCCTCGTCGACCGACTAACTTGGGCGGGACTAGCCAGGGTCCTCTAGTTTGAGCTTCCATTTGCGCGTGCGTGAAGACGGTGGCCAAGACTGAGATGAGGACAGTGGTGTTTAGGAAAATGAGTGGCCACGGGACAGGGTGCTGGGAGCACTGAACCTGTCTCGTCCTCACTGATGATCCTGGGTTAGCCCTCAACAAGGTAAAGGTTGTAACCGTTCCCACTCAGCCGGCTTTCCCCGGAAGAGAGCTACGTGTAGGCAATGGGCCGGGCGGTACCGAAGGTAAACACAGTGCACCCCTGCAGGGTTAAATCTTTTCGAAAAGCCGTGTCCACGGTTACGGACAACTTGGGAAAGGACGATAAGACCATAGAATAACTTTAACGGAATGATTAAAAACTGGGTACTAGAGGTACCACTCACGAATGCAAGGTGAGCTTCCTCGAGGGTGATTCGGGGAGGTGCCTTTGATGAACAGGTACAGTGATGATGATGGTGATGATGAGAAATGTGATCAAGAGAAAAGAGTTACTTCTTACCCCTTTTCAAATTAATCTGATTAGACGATGCCATGGAGTTATGTTTTTTAAATAAAATCAGCTTTATGCAAAACAGCCATAAAACTTTGAAGCCAATCATGAGCATATATTAGCTCTTAATCTTGCGAGTTCGTCGAACTCAACGTCGTTTGCTTTTTTTCAGAGAGGACTTCACCGACCTCGAAGGTGGGTTCTTTGTGGACGTCGACGAGTAGTCTGGGGTTCCCAGGTGGCAGCTTGGGACATCTCGGAACAGCTGGCGCTGTGATGTTTATCTGTAGGCCTCTTAGGCCATATTTGGATCTTGTTGTTTAGAACAACCTATTTGCTTCCGCTTGTTGTAATGTTGGGTCTGTGACCTCTGGTTGTCATTTGCTATCTTTCTCTATATAAGAGTTGAACTATATGATTTGTGTCGTAGAGTCTGTGATGTGCCAGTTGTTCCACAAGTCTTGATCTTACTATTATGCTTTGATAGTTGTGCCTGTGTTAAGGCATCAATCGGGGTGTTGCGTTGTCTGGAGAGGTGTACCCAGCAACGCCTGCCAAAGGTTTTGGCCGGGGATTGGTAAACCCGTAACCTCCGGTTGTATCGCTTAACCGGTGACACACAGCATCACTGTATACAGTCGGGTCGGGGCGCCACAAGTTGGTATCAGAGCAGTACTGCCTGTAGGAAACCCTTCTACTGGTCGATGTTGAGTCTAGTGTTTGTGAAAATATTTTAACCTAAAAATGAGTTGTGAAAACCATCTTAGGATTCTTTTTACTCCTTATCTGGTTACCCTCTAATCTCGGAGCAATCTTACCTCGATTTGAGTTAAAGGTTTTACTTCTCACCTGTTACTTCAAAATTAGAGAAACGGGGTGGGTTCGACCTTTAGTGTTATGTGTCACGTTGCTCCCGCTGCGTTGCAATCCCAAATCAACTCAGATGTTTCTACCGAGTTTCTTTTGATCCTTTCTTTGGGTTTTAACCCACGGACTTGAACATAAGGTCCCGGATTGTGCCAACTAGTGTGCTTAACTCTCACTAGTAGCACATGATGCTGATCTTTGACCCAAGTTCTATCTTGTTGTTTCCTTCTCGCAAAGTATTATCGTCCCTAGTCTGTGTACTTGTGTAGACGCTAATGCTATTGTTCGACCATTCGGAGAAAGATACTAACCGTGTCATTGTCAAATCTCCAGAATGGCTCGAGGAGGTCGTGGAGGCCGTGGTGGTCGCGGTAACCACAATGATGATGAGGATGATCTGCCGCCACCACCCTCGATGGCTCAAGTCTTGATGGCCATTGAGGAGAACCGTGGGCGCAATGAGCGCTTGCTTGAGCAGTTGGTGCAGCAGAATGCACGGAGGAACGAGTGCAACACTCTCACTGAGTTCCTGCGCTCCAGCCACCCACTTTTGATGCTAAGGAGCCACTGGAAGCTGATGATTGGCTTCGTGCTTGGAGCGCAAGTTCTCCGCGCTGCATGTCCCATTGGCTGAGCAAGTCAACTTTGCCACCTATCTCTTGGTTGGTGCTGCTGGCTGTTGGTGGGAGAGCCATGTGGCTTTGTTTCCAGCCAACCATGTCTTCACCTGGGCTGATTCCGCACTGCCTTCCGTGCGGAGTACATTCCCCAGCCGATCATGGACTTGAAGAGGAGGGAGTTCCTGGATTTGCAACAGGGACGGATGGACCTCCGCACTTATGGTCGTGAGTTCAACCATCTCTCTCGTTACGCCCCAAGGGACGTGACCAATGATGCTGACAAGCAAGAGCTGTTCCGCAAGGGTCTGAATCCGCAGCTCCGCTATGAGCTATTGCCCTTCAGGTTCCAGACCTATCAGGAGCTGTTCAACCAGGCTTTCACCTTGAGCAAGGAAGAAAGGAACTTGAAGCTTCCAAGAGGCCCGCACATGGGGACCACCAGAGTTCCTCGGGTTCTGAGAGCAAGAAGCGCAGGGTCTTTGTTCCCTACAGCGCCGTACCTCGTGCTCCTTCATGCCGAGGGCAGCAGGATATAGGCCACCTCCTCCGCGCCCCACTACTTCGACACTTGGGTAGGCGGAGTGGGTACCGTCCTATGCTACCTGCTCCACCTGGGTCACTTGCTTCACATGTGGCCAGGCTGGCCACTACTCCAGGGAGTGCCCCCAGAAGGCACCTCTCGCGATAACTCCTGCACGAGCCCCTGCCACTCCAACTGGCAAGGCTGGACCTATTGTGCGTGGTCGCCTGAACCACGTCTCTGTTGAAGAAGCTGAAGATGACCCCGGCGTTCTTATGGGTGAGTTACGAATCAACGGCAATACAGCTACAACTTTGTTTGATTCTGGAGCATCGCATTCATTCATATCATAGCGTTTGCAAAAGACCACAACATACCGTTCGAGAAAATGAGACGTCCCATGACGATCTCCACTCCTGGTTCCAAATGGCAAACCGATGGGTTACTCCTGAGGTCCAGATTAATATAGGTTCCTTGTCTTTTCCTTATGCCTTGGTAGCTCTGAAGTCCAAAGGCATTGATGTCATATTGGGCATGAACTGGCTAGCCAAATACCAGGCTAATCTCGACTGTGCTGCCAAGACCATTACTGTGACCGCTCCTTCCGGTGACATTGTGAGTATTGGCCTGCAACATCAATACCTCCGTCCGCCGTCGTACCCGCTCACCTGAGATTCTCCTTTGCTTTATGGAAGGCGAATCCCCTCCTGAAATCCAGGACATACACGTGGTGTGTGACTTCCCGGATGTGTTCCCGGAAGAATTGCCTGGCATGCCTCCTGACCGAAGTGTGGAGTTTGTCATAGATCTACTTCCCGGTACGCTCCAATTTCCAAGAAGCCCTACCGTATGCCGGTGGAAGAGTTGGCTCTGTTGAAAGAGCAAATTGATCACTGTTAGCAAAGGATTTCATCCAGCCTAGCAGTTCACCTTGGGGTTGTCCGGTACTCTTTGTCAAGAAGAGGGATTCTACCGTGCCTCGTCTAGTCTCTGACTATAGACCGTTGAATGCGGTGACAATCAAGAACAAGTATCCTATTCCTCGCATCAATGATCTGTTGGATCAGTTAGCTGGTGCAACGGTATTCTCCAAGATGGATCTGAGGTCAGGCTACCATCAGATAAAAATCAGAAAGGAGGATATTCCAAAGACGGCATTTGTTACTCGCTATGGCTCATATGAGTATACCGTCATGTCCTTTGGTCTCACAAATGCCCGCTACTTTCATGAGGCTCATGAACTCCATTTTCATGGATTATCTTGATAAGTTTGTCGTCATTTACATTGATGACATCCTCATCTATTCCAAACCAATGAAGAGCATGAGGAACATCTTCGTTTGGTTCTGACACGACTTCGAGAACACCGCCTCTATGCCAAGTTCTCCAAGTGTGAGTTTTGGTTGGATAACTTGTCTTCCTTGGTCATGTGATATCCGCTAATGGTGTGGGGTCATTCCGACAAGATTCAGTCCATTCTGGATTGGAAAACTCCAATGTCAGTCAAGGACATTCGTAGCTTTCTCGGATTGGCGGGTTACTACCGCCGATTCATCGAAGCTTTCTCCAAATAGCCAAGGCATTGACTGACCTTCTCAAGAAGGATAAAAGTTTGTATGGTGCCGAAGCTGAAGAGAGCTTCCAACACTGAAAGCCAAGCTCACGTCCGCTCCTGTGCTTGTCCTGCCGGACACAAGCAAGGATTTCGTCGTCTTCTGTGACGCCTCTCTACAAGGTTTGGGCTGTGTGCTAATGCAAGATGGCCATGTGGTGGCATATGCTTCTCGCCAACTTAAGCCGCATGAGCTCAACTACCCAACTCATGATCTAGAGCTTGCCGCTGTGGTCTATGCTTTGAAGCAATGGAGACCATACTGTTTGGTAACCGTTGCGAGATCTTCTCGGATCACAAGAGTCTGAAGTACCTCTTCACCCAGCCGGATTTAAATCTCAGGCAAAGGCGTTGGTTGGAGTTAATCACGGACTACAATGTGAGTCTGAACTATCAACCCGGCAAAGCAAACGTCGTGGCTGACGCGCTAAGTCGGAAGTCCTATTGCAACAATCTGATGATTGAAAAGGCCCAACCCGCTCTTCATGAAGAGTTCGCCCGTTTGAACCTGGAAATTGTTCCCTCCGGCTACCTTGCAAATCTGGAGATCAAAGCTACTCTTGTAGACCAGATTAAGGATGCTCAGAAGCTGGATGAGGGTATTCTGAACATCAAGAGAACATTGCTAGTGGCAAGGCCAAATGTTTCTCGGAAGATGAATCCGGTGTTGTTTACTTTGGTGACCGCTTGGTAGTGCCAAAGAACCGGAATTTGAGGGAGCTCATTCTCCAAGAAGCTCATGAATCACCTCTCTCTATTCATCCCGGTAGTACCAAGATGTACCAAGACCTTCGACCACAATTCTGGTGGACTCGTATGAAACGAGAAATTGCCAAGTATGTTGCTGAATGCGACACCTGTCGACGGGTAAAGGCTGAACATCAAAGACCTGCCGGCACTCTTCGCCCTATTGCTGTCCCGATGGAAATGGGATGAAATTGGTATGGACTTCATCACCGGGTTTCCCCGATCTCAAAAGGGCAACAATGCAATGGGTAATCATTGATCGTCTTTCCAAGGTTGCTCACTTCCTACCAGTCCGTGATGATATACGGGCAAGTCAACTGGCTGACTTTATTTGGCTCGTATTGTTCCATTGCATGGGGTCCCTTTGAGGATCATATCGGACCGTGGAAGTATCTTTGTATCCAAATTCTGGCAGAGTTTCCAAACTGCTATGGGGTCCCGTCTCAACTTCAGTACCGCCTACCATCCTCAAACTGATGGTCAGACTGAAAGAGTGAACCAAGTGTTGGAAGACATGCTTCGGGCATGCGTCATCTCTTTTGGCCAAGTTGGGAAAGGTATCTCCCTTTCGCGGAGTTCTCCTACAACAATAGCTATCAAGCTAGTCTGGGCATGGCTCCATTTGAGGCTCTATATGGAAGAAAATGCCGCACTCCTCTAAATTGGTCCGAGACCGGAGAGAGAGCACTCTTTGGTCCGGATGTGATCAATGAAGCTGAGGAGAAGGTTCGAATCATAAGAGAGAATCTGAAGATTGCCCAGTCTAGGCAGAAGAGCTACTATGATAAGCACCATCAGGAGATTCACTATGAAATTGGTGATAAAGCTTATCTCCGTGTCTCTCCCCTTCGAGGCGTTCGCCGCTTCGGAATAAAAGGAAAATTGGCCCCTCGCTATGTCGGTCCTTTCACCGTCCTGGAAAAGCGAGGAGATCTTCTTATAAGTTGGAGTTGCCGGTCAAATTTCCGAATGTGCATGATGTGTTTCATGTCTCCCAACTCCGCCGTTGTTTCAAGGATCCTATCCATGGGGTCAATCATGAGGAGCTAGATCTACAAGAAGACCTCACTTATCGTGAGCATCCTATCCGTGTCTTGGATGAAGCTGAAAGGAAGACCCGGAACAAGACTACCAAGTTTCTCAAAGTTCAGTGGTCTCACCATTCCGAAGAAGAAGCAACTTGGGAACGAGAGTCTAGTCTTCGTGAGGAGTATCCCGACTTCTTTTCGCAATCTTAGAATCTCGGGGCGAGATTCCTGTAAGGAGGGTAGAATTGTAACAGCCCAACGCTGGTGAACCTGAAAGTCTGTATAAAATTTTCACTTTTGTGTCCTCCATTGCATCATGGCATGCATGCATCATTGCATCCTCTTTGCAACTTGCTAAACCACCACTACATTGGGTTGGAAAAATTGGAAAACTAAAATACCAACTTGCTCCAACAATTTAACAAACATTGAAAGCATCCAGAAGTTGCAAAACAAAATCTCTTTGACAGTCATAATTGTCAAGGAAGTTCCGAGAGCTCCAAGCAATATTGTGGAGTTACTTTAAATTCCAAAGATTATTATTTTGGATTTTCTCTAAGATAGCCTATAAGCAACTTCTTATTCTTTCCCCAATCAAATGAACTCCAAATGCTTTGCAATTTTTATGAGTGGTTGCCAAGGTACAAGGAGGCTCCCCAAAAATTGGCACAAATTTTGGAAATGTTTAAGTTGCCTTCTTAATTCAAAAACAGTGTTTCCAGTACCAGCAAGGACCTATCCGTGATGTTCTCGAAAGTTGCAGGGGCTTGTTTGTAAATTTCCGTTTCTTCCTCCTGTAGCTCGTCGCTGTAGCGACCGAGCTCAGCTCGCGCCGCACTCGCACGCACGCCTCGCTCGTGCTCCCCTCCCTCTGCCTCACTGCTAGGAGAGCAGCTCCACGAGGTCCACTGCTCCCCATTCCTCACACCTGCCCCTTTCCCCATCTCTCCCCACGAGCTCCACAACGAACGCCATGGCCATCGAGCTCCCGCCGCCTGTCGCCGCTGATTGAGATGATCCCGAGCAAATCGAAGACAGGGGAAAGATCCGCCGCGTCGCCTGCTGCATTCCTGCCCGAGGAATCGAGCGGGGAGGAAGAAATTCGAGCCGTCCGTCCAAGTTCGTCGCCGGCCACCGCGCCGCTCCGCCGTGCGTTTCCCGCAGCTCCGGTCCACCGCTGACCTCGCTGACCCCTTCCCGAGTTCGTGGTGAGCACTCCTTCCTCCTGGACACCTCCTCTTCCCTCCTCTCGCGCTAGGACGCCGTGGACACCTTAGACCGAGCCGCTCGCCACCGTTCGACTGAACTTCAGTTCAGTTCGTCAGATCCCTCGCGAACAAAACAAAAGGAAGTAGATTCCTTATCTAGCATCACCACCGAGCTAGTCCAGTGGCAGCAGCCGCGAGCGTCCATGCGCGCGTCGCGGGATCGAACCCCAGCGCACGCAACGCGCCCCTTTTTCTGCCCTTTTTCCCTTGCGCGGACTCGCCGGCCGCCACGCCGGTTTAACCGGGCCGTGGGCCGCTGCTCTCTGGCCCCGAGCCGGTCCTGCATCGGTTTCAACCGGGCCACAAGCCGGGTCTCTCTGCTGCCTGCCCGGCCTGTTAACCGGCCCAGCCGGGCTGTGGACCGGCCCCTCTACAGTTTGAATTTTCCTTTTTGGAAAATAAAACAGTTTTTAAACAATTCATAACTATTTGAATCTTGCTCCAAATTTAGCAAATCAAATATCAAATTGTTCAGAAAAACAATACCTAGCTATTGGTAGCATTGCCATGCTCTTTTGAGTAAATGTTTTTGCCTTTATTTAGGAAACCCTAAAATGGCTTAAATACTACCTATTTCGGGAAAATTCATAATTTGTGAAATAATTAACCCAAATTTGTGAGTAAAATATCAAAGTGATCAACATGTCAAATGCTATCCAATCATGCTAATCTCACATCATGATCACAAATAATTACTTGAGGTTATTCATAAATTGATTAAAAGAATTAAATTCGAGTAATTATTTATTTCACTAATTATTCATCGGTACTCGGAAAATTACAAATGAGGTACCAAAATGGTCGGGAGAACAAAACATATCTAATCATGCCATGTTCATGCATATTTGAGCCACTTCCTAGTAATGTAATAACTTGAACAATGTGGTCATTAAGCAAAATATGGGGTTGCCTCCAAATAATTGCACTAGTTATTTGGCTCTCCATTTAATGTTGCTAGATAAACTAAATGATGCCATCTCTGCATAAACTTGTCATGACATCATGTGATTGTGCATTGCATGGTACACATGTGTGGTGTTTGATTTTGTTTTTCCGTTGTGTGCTTCGTTAGGTCAAGCAGACGGGGTTCCACCTCAATACCCGAGGATCCGTACTACCCGTACCCTGAACAAGGCAAGCGTAATCCCCCTCTGAGCATGTCTTATCCTATTTTCCGCAAATATTTTCTCCACTATAATATTGCATGCGGTTCTAAATGTCTTTATGCTTGGATTAGAGTATCCTATAGAATGCATTAAGATTCCGATGACAATGCCTGTTTTTCCCCTCCTATTACCATAGGTTTGCAGTGTTGGCCTGATATAATTACTATGCTATGCAAATGCTTAGCCATGCTTAGTTAAATGCCTAGTGGTACTATGGTGGTACATGCTGGAAACAGGTGTTGACTTGTGACAGCGATGTTGATGGTGGAGAATTGTGGAGACAGGTAATAAAATGCTTAAAGGTGGGGATGAGAGGCCACATGGGATGTGGTGGGTTGTCTCGTTCTCACCGCCTAGGTGCGAGTTCTTTACCTCTTGAACCAAGAATGAGCGCGCTTCCTTTCGGTGGGGTATATGGAGCCCTCGTCGACCGACTAACTTGGGCGGGACTAGCCAGGGTCCTCTAGTTTGAGCTTCCATTTGCGCGTGCGTGAAGACGGTGGCCAAGACTGAGATGAGGACAGTGGTGTTTAGGAAAATGAGTGGCCACGGGACAGGGTGCTGGGAGCACTGAACCTGTCTCGTCCTCACTGATGATCCTGGGTTAGTCCTCAACAAGGTAAAGGTTGTAACCGTTCCCACTCAGCCGGCTTTCCCCGGAAGAGAGCTACGTGTAGGCAATGGGCCGGGCGGTACCGAAGGTAAACACAGTGCACCCCTGCAGGGTTAAATCTTTTCGAAAAGCCGTGTCCACGGTTACGGACAACTTGGGAAAGGACGATAAGACCATAGAATAACTTTGACGGAATGATTAAAAACTGGGTACTAAAGGTACCACCTCACGAATGCAAGGTGAGCTTCCTCGAGGGTGATTCGGGGAGGTGCCTTTGATGAACAGGTACAGGTGATGATGATGATGGGTGATGATGAGAAATGTGACTCAAGAGAAAAGAGTTACTTCTTACCCCTTTTCAAATTAATCTGATTAGACGATGCCATGGAGTTATGTCTTTTTAAATAAAATCAGCTTTATGCAAAACAGCCATAAAACTTTGGAAGCCAATCATGGAGCATATATTAGCTCTTAATCTTGCGAGTTCGTCGAACTCAACGTCGTTTGCTTGTTTTCAGGAGAGGACTTCACCGACCTCGAAGGTGGGTTCTTTGTGGACGTCGACGAGTAGTCTGGGGTTCCCAGGTGGCAGCTTGGGGCATCTCGGAATAGCTGGCGCTGTGATGTTATCTGTAGGCCTCTTAGGCCATATTTGGTTCTTGTTGTTTAGAACAACACACTTTGCTTCCGCTTGTTGTAATGTTGGGTCAGTGACCTCTGGTTGTCATTTGCTATCTTTCTCTGTATAAGAGTTGAACTATATGGTTTGTGTCGTAGAGTCTGTGATGTGCCAGTTGTTCCACAAGTCTTGATCTTACTATTATGCTTTGATAGTTGTGCCTGTGTTAAGGCATCAATCGGGGTGTTGCGTTGTCTGGAGTGAGGTGTACCCAGCAACGCCTGCCAAAGGTTTTGGCCGGGGATTGGTAAACCCGTAACCTCCGCTTGTATCGCTTAACCGGTGACACGCAGCATCACTGTATACTAGTCGGGTCGGGGCGCTACAGCCCCCGAGTGCGTCGGGTGCGGCCTAGGGTTTTGACAGACCTGTGCGGCGCAGCCCCCGAGTGCTTCGGGTGGCGGCCTAGGTTTTTGAGTTGAACCTGTATGGCGCAGCCCCCGAGTGCGTCGGGTGATGGCCTAGGTTTATGTTGCTTTTTTGACTTAAAAAGTAAAGGGGAGAGCTTGTTCCACGAATCACTTCATTGATTTTTGCGAGCAGACCGCCTCATTAAAACCCTTCCAGTCCCCTCAGGTACCCTGGTAAGGGAAAGAGTGCGTCTGGAACCTGCCGCTTCTTGAGATAGCACACTTTGTTACAAGGGGGAGTCGATTAGGTGTAGAAGCGGCGCAGTTGCGCCACGTTCCACGGGTTGCTGCAGACTGTCCCTGTCTTCGAGTCTTTCAGGCGGTAAGCTCCGCCGCCAATTGCCTCTGTCACGATGTATGGACCTTCCCACGGGGAGGCTAGTTTGTGAACCTTCTTCTGTTTGAGGCGGAGGACAGGGTCTCCGGGGACGAACGCTCTGGGCCGCAGTCGCCATCCGTGATAGTTGCGTAAGTCTTGCTGATATACGGCTGTGCGGGTAAGGGCGATGTCGCGTGCTTCGTCCAGGGTATCCATGTCGTCCTCGAGTGCTTCTTCTGCCTCGGACTCGTCGTAGGCCACCACTCGGGGTGCATCGAACTTGATGTCGCATGGCATGACTGCTTCTGCGCCGTTGACCATGAAGAATGGCGTGTATTGAGTGGATCTGTTTGGCGTAGTGCGCATACTCCACAGCACGGATGGCAGCTCTTCGACCAGGCGCCTGCAGCGCGCCTCAGTGGTACTCGCAGACGCTTCTTGATGCCCTTGCAGACTAAGCCATTGGACTTTTCGACTTGCCCGTTGGACTGCGGGTGCGAGACAGATGCGTAGTTGAGCTTGATGCCTTGCTCGGAGCAGAAGTCCTTGAACTCTTCAGCTGTGAAGTTCGTGCCGTTGTCGGTGATGATGCTGTGTGGCACTCCGAACCTGAAGATGACCGACCTGATGAAGTTAACTGCCGAGGAGGCAGTCGAACTTGTGATAGGCACGGCTTCGATCCACTTCGTGAACTTGTCGACTGCCACCAGGAGATGCGTGTGTCCTCCTGGCGAGGACTTCTTGAGTGGACCCACCATGTCGAGCCCCCATTGAGCGAAGGGCCAGGCAAGTGGGATGGTCTTTAGTGCTGAAGCTGGTGCGTGTGGCTTGTTGGCGAACTCCTGGAAGCCGGGACATTTCCTCACGAGTTCCTCTGCGTCTTGCATTGCGGTGGGCCAGTAGAATCCGGCTCGTAAAGCTTTGGCCACTAAGGCTTGACTGCTGGCGTGGTGCCCGCAGATGCTAGCGTGGATCTCGAGTAAGATGACTTGACCGTCGACTGGGTCGACGCACCTTTGGAGTACTCCTGAGATGCTTCGCTTGTATAGCTCCCCTTGATGATGGTGAAGCCTTTCGAGCGACGAATAATGCGCTTGGCTTCGACTGAGTTGACTGGCAGTCTCTGGTGCAGCATGTACGCCAGATATGGGCTCGTCCAGGTGGGCTCGATTAGCAGAACCTCCATTGGCTCCTTCTCTTTGCCCGGCGGGTCGGTGGTGCTCGTTGATGGTGTGGAGGATCCGGGCGTGGGTCGAAGTTTGACAGACTGCTGCGTGATGCGCTCAAGGAAGACGCCAGGTGGCACCTGCGCCTTGTCTGAGCCCAGGTTGGCGAGGGCGTCGGCTTCCTCGTTGCTTTCGCGGCCGATGTGCCGCAACTTGCAGCCGTCGAAGGTGCCCTCCAGCTGGTTGTACAGGTCTCTGTAGGCGATCATGTCGTCGGCGATGGCATCACAGGCCTTCATGGTTTGCTGCACGACGAGGTAGGAGTCGCCGTAGATCATGAGGTGAGTAGCGCCGCAGTTCTTGGCCATTCGCATGCCATGGATTAGGGCTTCGTACTCAGCCTCGTTGTTGGAGGGTGTTGGGAAGTCCATCTGTAGCACGTACTTCAGCTTGTCGCCTTTGGGGGAGATGAGGATGACTCCTGCCCCGGCTGATCTGAACTTTTTGGAGCCATCGAAGTACATTGTCCATGCGTTGGACAGGTCGGGGACATCTGGCAGCTGAGCCTCTATCCACTCGGTGGTGAATTCTGGGAGCACTTGGGCCTTGATTGACTTCGGGTGAGCGTATTTCAGCCCCCAGGGTCCTAGCTCGACGACCCACTTAGCGACTCGTCCTGTCGTGCATTGGTTGGTCAGGATGTCGGAGAGCCCGGAGGAGCTTACCACCGTGATCGGGTGCTCGGAGAAGTAATGGATTACTTTCCTTGAAGTCATGAAATCTCCGTAGGCCAGCTTCTGGTAGTGCGGGTAGCGCTGCTTGGACAGGGTCAGCACCTCGCTGAGGTAGTAGACAGGTCGCTGGACAGGGTGGCTGTGCCCTTCTTCTTCTCGTTCGACTACGAGTACCGTGCTGACCACCCTGTTTGTGGCTGACACGTAAAGGTATAGCGGCTCGTTCTCCAGTGGGGCCACCAGTACTGGGGAAGTCGTGAGTGTTTTCTTGAGTTGGTCGAACGCGACTTGCGCTTCTTCTGTCCACTCGAACTTGTCTGTCTTTTTCATCAGTTGGTAGAAAGGCAGGGCCTTTTCTCCCAACTTACTTATGAACCGGCTGAGAGCTGCGACTTCTTCTTGTGGCGCCCTTCTCGCCA
Source organism: Poa pratensis (assembly GCA_947311845.1). NCBI lineage: Eukaryota > Viridiplantae > Streptophyta > Magnoliopsida > Poales > Poaceae > Poa > Poa pratensis. The sequence goes on along the minus strand of CAMZMU010000047.1, from coordinate 55,967,372 downwards.
GTTGCTTGGTCCGGCTTCATCCTTCGGGGAGTAGTGTGAACTATTGCGGACCGAGTCCTCTCCGTCTGCCCACTGGTTTGCTATCTTCATGACCTCGATCATGTTTTTCGGCCGGAGCCTACCAAACTCCTCGCGGAGGTCGCGGCGGGAGACGTCGTGCATGAAGGCATCCATCACTCGGTCCTCCGAGGTGGTCTCCATGGTGTTGCGGAGCAAGGTCCAACGCTGGATGTATGACCGGAGCGGCTCGTCTCGTCCTTGCTTGCATGCTTGTAACTCGACGAACGTCGTCGGTCTCGAGTACGTTCCCAGGAAGGATTTAACGAAGGCTTCCGCGAACTCGTCCCATGTCCTGAAGGCGTTCTTGGGTTGAGTGTTGAGCCACCCGCGTGCAGAGCCCGTGAACATCAGCTGGATGTACTGCATGGCCGTAGTCGAAGTATCGCCCTGCCAGCTGCAGGCTATGAGGTAGTCTTCTAGCCAGAGTCTTGGGTCCTGCTTCCCGTCGTACTTGACTGCTTCTGCCGTGAGCTTGAAGCCCTTGGGCATTCTTGTGTCGCGTATGTTGAAGCTGAAGCATGCGGCGCCGCACGGCTCGTAGTCGCCGTCGTTGCGGTCGTAGTCGAAGTTGGACGTGCTGACCGGTCGCTGGATGCGGTTGCGGTCTACCGTCCTTTGTGTGATGACGTTGCGGAGATCTTCACCTGGCTGCGGTTGTCGCAGTTGTCTTGTCGCCGGGGCTGCGAGTGCTGCGGGCTCGTGGTCGCGGCGATCTCGATCTTCTCGCGCTTTTTCTGTCGGCGCCTTGTTTACCAGTGCGTCTTCGAGTGCCTTGATAGACATGATCTGCTGCTTGTGGAGGAGAGCGCGCGAGTCGCCTCAAGCGGCTGTGTCAGCCGCAGGTATGTTTCGACTGCCATGAATGCGGCTCCGGGTGTCTTGGGGACGGGTATCCCATCTGCGTCTTCTATGTATGATGACTCGAGGTTGCGGGTGACTCTAGCGCGGTCGGCCTCCGTCATCAGGGGCACGCGGGCTCTGTGGCGCCTTGCTCCTTGCGAGACCTCTGTTGAGGCAGTGAACGAGTAAGCGGCCCTCCTGGCGCTCGATGCGTCAGCCTCCTCCTTGCGTCGGAGGAGCTCGGCCTTCTCTGCGCGGAGTCGTTCGCCTTCCTTCCGCAGCAGGTACTGGACCGCCATAAGTTCCTCCCGGGGTGCGTCTGGTGGGGGGTACGTGCCGTCCTCGACGTGCTTCAGGGCTTTGATTGCCATGTCGCGGGTGATGGTGAGTCGCGTCACCTGGTCCGGCATGACCACCTCCAGTGGGTATGCGGGTTCGTCGTCGTTGCCCTGCGGCCTCTGGCCGATCATGAAGACTTGCGCGGGGTAGATCTGGGCAGTGGGACGGGAGCTGCCACTGCTGCTTCCTTCGTCCGAGCCGTGCTCGGAGCTGAAAATGGGTGCGACGTGGTGGACACCACAGTCGCCGTCGAGGCTCCTTCCCTGGAGTTTCGCGACCTTCGCCGCGGACGTGAGGAGTGATGTCGCTGTCGTCGACGTGGGCGCGATTGGCTTGTTGACGATCTTGCGAGTCGATGGAGACGCGAGTGGCGTGGATGAGAACGGCGCGACCTTCGTTGCGCGCGAAGGCGTGGTCGATGTAGTCGAAGTTGACGTAGATCCTGGCCTTGCCAGCGACGCGATCGAGGTAGTCGAAGTAGACTCGATCCGCGCGGTGGTCGACGAGGCGGTCGACGTAGTCGTAGCAGATGCGATCTCCGTGGTAGCCGGAGACGCTGAAGGCGCGGCCGCGTTGGGCGCGATCTCTGCCGCAGCGGAGGCGGTCGGAGTAGTCGAAGCGGACGCGATCTTCTCAGCAGTCGAAGATGCTGTCGCCGCAGTCGCAGCAGATGCGATCTCCGCAGCAGGTGGGGGCGTGGTTGGCGCAGCCGCGGCAGATGCGGGTGCCACCACCGCAGGCGGTGCGATCGCCGTGGATCTGAGTACTCCACAGCTGTCTACGAAGTAGTGCATGGTACCGAAGGTGAGGCACATACCTACGTGCAGATCGGCGTACACCGAGCGGTGGGCCGGCGGGTGGAAGGTGTACTCGAAGGAGCCGAAGCAGATTGGCTCCTTGGTGATGCAGACGTCGGTCTTCAAAGTTGATGGAGCCGGTGCGACCATGATTCCAGCGCTCGTTCTTTCCCACAGACGGCGCCAATTGACGAGGTGTGGACTCGGCAAATCCCTGGGTTGTGTACCCCGGGTTGATTGAAGGGGAGGGAGATGAGCGCTGGTGATCACGACGGCTGACAAGCAAGGCGTTTACCCAGGTTCAGGCTCCCGGAGGATAACACCCTACTTCCTGCTTGTCTGGTTATTGATGGTGAGTTGTGGCTACAATGGTGAGATGGCAATCTCGCTAGGGTTTGTGTGGCGGCTATGAGCGTACCCTAGACGAAGGACCCTCCTAGCCTTTATATGGTAGGCTAGGTCTCAGGTGAACGGTGCCGATGGCGCTTACAAGCATGGCGGGGTCGCATGACCTATCGTCGACTATCTTGGGCCGCACGTCGTCCTCCTTGGGCCTTCCTTGGGCCCTTGTCATAAGGCTGATGGGCTTGGCGTGACCCAGGTACCCCCACCGTGGGGTAGTCGAAGAGTGACCCCACGACACTCGGGGGCTGGCGGCCTTGCCTTCACTGGTTCCGCCTCCGATGCTCGGGGGCTTGCGGCTTCGTCTTCATCGACTTCGCCTTCGACACTCGGGGGCTGGCGGCCTCGCCTTCATCGACTCCGCCTCCGACACTCGGGGGCTGGCGCTTCGTCAACGACAAGTTCATCGCTGCACTTGACACGCGACTCGAGTGCCTTCATCGACTCGGCACCGTCGACTCCCCTTCGCCGGCCTAATAAGGGACTCGGGGGCTGAGTGTTTCCCGCACCGTGTCGACTCCGGCCCGCCGTTTCGACTCCCTCCGTCGCACTTCACAGCACAACTCCGCCGCGCCGACTCCGGTCCGCCGCGTCGACTGCCTCTACGGCACAACTCCGCCGCGTCGACTCCGGTCCGCCGCGTCGACTGCCTCTACGGCACAACTCCGCCGCGTCGACTCCGGTCCGCCACGTCGACTGCCTCTACGGCACAACTCCGCCGCGTCGACTCCGGTCCGCCGTGTCGACTGCCTCTACGGCACAACTCCGCCGCGTCGACTCCGGTCCGCCGCATCGACTGCCTCTACGGCACAATTCCTCCGCGTCGACTCCGGTCCGCCACGTCGACTGCCTTTACCGCACAACTCCGCCGCGTCGACTCCGGTCCGCCGCATCGGCTGCCTCTACGGCACAACTCCTCCGCGTCGACTCCGGTCCGCCGCGTCGACTGTGTCTACGGCACAACGCCGCCGCGTCGACTCCGGTCCGCCGCGCACAAACAAATTCGCCTTGGCCACACCTGATGCTCTCCCGGGTGTTGCGCCGCACAGGCCACAAACAAACTCGCCTAGGCCACACCTGATGCTCTCCCGGGTGTTGCGCCGCACAGGCCACAAACAAGAAAACCTAGGCCGCACTCGAACACTCGGGGGCTGCGCCATACAGGTCCAACAAGAAAACCTAGGCCGCACTCGAACACTCGGGGGCTGCGCCATACAGGTCCAACAAGAAAACCTAGGCCGCACTCGAACACTCGGGGGCTGCGCCATACAGGTCCAACAACGCAGTAGGCCGTTCGGCTGAGCAAATACTCGATATGTTTGTCGAGTCCACCAAGTAGGCCGTCAGGCTGAATGAGCACTCGAATCTCATTCGAGTTCCACAAGTAGGCCGTCAGGCTGAGCGAACACTCGAAACTCATTCGAGGTCCACAAGTAAGCCATCAGGCTGAAAACTGCAGCATATAGTAAGCCCACAGGCTGAAAAAATGACTCTGTTTTATCAGTGAGTCCTTAAGTTACTCCCATCGGGAGGGTTTCAGAAATTTCTTTCGACTGAGAGAGGTTTTTTGAGATTAATCTCAATTACAAGCAATTCAGCTTAATCTCGGGGGCTACTCCCATCGGGAGCACTGTTCGCGCTCCCGATAGACTCAGTCGAAACATTACCGACTAAAGCATCCTCTGTAAGCCCTCAACGGCCGGAGTCGAATTTCTTTAACTGTCGTTTTCAGGAACAAGACGGCGTGCCCAGGAGGAAAGAGTACTTACCCGACGCATCGACTACGCCTACACGACATGCTGTTTTGAGTTTCTGCCCGATTCTTCGTATCGACCAGACACTCGGGGGCTCCTGACGTGGGCGTACCCTCCGGGCACCCGACCGTTGGCGTACCCGATGCAGCCCAGCACCTGGAGGCCCATGAAGCCCAACAAACTACAACTTGAAGTACAAGACAAGAACCTCATGTAAACCCTACCTGGCTCCCTTTATAAAGCCAGGCAGGGGCACCCCACAGATCAGATCCCCACGGGACACACAGATAGGCATAGCCCTAGCGAGACTACGTCTCATACCATCGCCCTCGCGGCCACCATGTAACCTCATATCATCATCTATACAGATCAGACAAGCTGGATGTAGGTCTTTACCTCACCATGAGGGGCCGAACCGGGGTAAATCCTTGCTTGTCAGCCGACGGAACTACCAGCGCGCCATCTCTCTCCCCCTCAATCAACCCGGGGTACTCAACCCAGGGATTTGCCGAGTCCACACCTCGTCATACGCCATTAATGTGTATTCTAGATCATACAGTAAAATTTAAATTCAGTAACTCCCACAACTTGCTACTAATATGTATTCTAGATAATTCACAGTAAAACTCAAATTCAGTAGCTCCCAAAACTATTCGCATTACACATTCTATTAAAGTTAATGTCAATATGGAAAAGTTAATATTCGACAGTTGACACACCTCAGTGCAAGGTTATATAAATGAATATTTCTATTTATCAATCAAGTAAACAAACAAACAACAGATCAATGTGCCATTTACTTGTTGTTTCATTTGTAAGATACATTGTTGTGGTGTGTTCTATTTCCTCTATATCATGATAATTTTACAATATGGATGGACTGCTTTATTTACAGTAGACTACTTGTTTACATCATTAGATAGACGAAACACTGATAATTTCCATAAACAAATTGTTAGTTTAAACTATATGACATTACAGATCAGGGCATAAGCAACACAGCATGGGTTAGCTATTTTGGAAACATACAGATAATAAGAAAGCAATCACACTTGGTGTGTGAATTATATAAATTCGAATATAAGGGAATGTGAAATATATACTTGTACATCAAATATATAGTAGTGCAAACTTTTATGTACAGGGAGAAAATACAAATACTTTTCCAATTGGTGTTGATTATGAATAAATGAGACATACACACTTGGCATTTTTGTTCCTGTTGTTTTACTGCAGAGGAACTTCACGTCTATAGGTTATATTCTATAGCTTAGGTTATCAAGTACAGAGAGTAGGATTACTGAATCTAATGACTCTGTTGTGTTGCCACATTCTTAGTATAAAAAAGGAAAATTACATTTGCTTCCTAAACTAAAATGTGTTGTATTCATTTTTCTTCTTATTGATCATTAATTCAATATTGTTTTCCTGCAAAGCGAAAGAAAAGGGAAAAAGAAAAGAAAACAAATACAAAGATGGGGTTAGGATTAGTATTACTCTCAGTCTAGCAATATGAGGTATTGCTATTTGCATCATCGAGTTTAATTAAGCGTCTAAGTATAGTATCTGCTCTTAAATGACCACCTTTAGCCTCAGAACACCCTCATTGGCTGGATTGTCACAAAAATCCACTTGCCATGCAAAAGAAATGTATTACACAAGCAGTGGAAGGAAATCAAATCGAGTTCATCAACCATAGCACACAGTTCATCTCCAAACCAGAAATCCATTCACTTTTCACCACTGGATACTTGGCAAAAGTAAGAGCAAGAATGGGATAGAGGAAGCAAGGAGCATAAGAGCAAGGAGGGGAGGCCAGAAGCCGAAGGGAAGCATCTGGAGCTGGAAGAGCAGACCAGCAAGGAGATGACCACAAGGAGGTACTGATCAAGCAGGCAGCAGAACCACAAGAATGGCAAACAACACCCACATCATGGGCACACCTGAGCACAGGTTGGTACTTATGCTCTAGCAAAATTACTTTGCTAAATACACAGGAATGGGTGTACTGGATTATTCCCTCAGCTAAGCGTAGTGATGCTATGCTAATATCATCATAGGGATTTAATTCAAGCAAAGCATCTGTTCTTATTAAAAAGGGAGCCTCGGCCTATGCATCATAGGCAGGGGACAGAAATCCAGCAGTTGGTTGCTGAGCAAAGGCACATAAGCAAATGTTGCTTTTCACAATTGTTGGTAGCACGGATCCAGCACTTGGTTGCTGGGCACAAATCCCCGAGGGGAAGAGCACCGCAATCACAGCTAAGTACCTAAAATCTATTACCAACCCTAGAATTAATTCTAGGAATTCTTAGCAGACATTTGCTACACTGTGAGTAAAAGGTAACTGAATCTGTTAAGCGAAAGAACCACCAATTCATCACCACAGGCAAAGCCAGTAGGTGGAATACCTACTCTCCTCAGAAAATGCTAACAGAGGCATAAGAAATCTGTCATTCGAACACCACAGGAGCAACAGAGCAGGTCAACAGCTAAATTAACAGAAAATCTAGAATCATCATCTGCTGCACATCAGAGAGTAAGACCTTGGGCCTGGAGAGGGAAGAGAAGAGTAGAGGAAGAAGAGAGGAGGGAAGAAGAATCTTACCATGCGCCCATGGCCGTAACTCCATGACGACGGGGCAGTGCCCGTGTGGTCGATGGAGGAGGACCCAGGGAGGAGCAAGCTTCAGCACGTCGCCATCATCACAGCATGCCGCAGAAGAACTCCATAGCGGAGCAGCTAGGGCAACGCCGCGCTGCTACCGGAACCCTAGGCTCGGGTACGGGTCGAGCACGGCCGCAGCAGGCTGAGGAGGAGCGAATCGGCGGGGTACGATTGGAGAGGACTGTGAGGCGCGTCGATTGCGCCATGGCACGGCGACGGAGGTGGCCAAAACTCGCCGGATTGAAGGGGCGACGGCGGCGGCGACCAGAGGCGCGAGAGCGAAAGCGAGAGGAGAGAGGAGGTGAGGAGAAGTGAATCGCCGGGGTAGGGAGGCAGAGGACCGCGAGGCGCGTCGTCCGCGCTGCATCACGGCGGCGGAGGTGGCCGGACCTCGCCGTATTGAAGGGGCGACGGCGGCGGCGGCCAGCACCGCGGGAGCGAGAGAGAGGAGAGGAGGGCGTGCGGGGGAGTGGGGGACGGTTTTCTAAAATTTAGAAACTTCAGGTTTTTTTTTTGCAAAAGCGTCATGGTTGTGTTGCGTGGACCGTCCGATCGCCGGGCAACGGCGCAGATCGGTGCACTGTAGTACTGTAGCAATCTACAGTGCTTACTGTAGATAGCTACAGTTCGCGAGCGCTGAGGAGGCGAGAAAGGTTCCGTTTTTCATATAGTTAGAGATATGGTTTCAGTCAGGCGGTTGTGTTGTTTGTAACTGATGAAGGTTTCGCTTCCGATCGAGTTCAAAACTTCAGATTGCTGCTGTATTTAAAGGACTGAACAATTTTTGCAGGGGATGAACAAACTGATGAAGGTTGTGTTGCTGGACGCGAGGCGTGTGTGTATAAGCCCTTCTTGCAACGCCAGTTTCTTTGGTATATTGTGAGCATGTAGTCAGTAGTCATACATGCCGACATACGAGATCGCGATGTTCGATTGGGTGCGTGTTGGTCCGAGAATATGTGTGTTTGAATCGCGTCGCATGTCGCACACAAAGATTCGACAACAGATATCTCGCTTCTTGTGATCACTTCTCAGGAAGACATCTGTCTTCAAACAAGCGATTCGGGTCCAAAGAAGAACCGATGAAGAGCATACTGTAAGAATGAATCTCTCTGTTTCAGTTTTTTAGCTCTTCTTCCGCTTTTGAGAGAAGAAGAAGAGCATGAATTTCAGGAGGCAAATAATACCGTGGATCATGGCATCCGTTACTTCCACCGTTTAGAAAAGAAAGTATTAAATGGGCTAAAATATAGCCAAAATTCATGGGCTATTTCACCATAGGACAAGCCCAGCAGTCAATTGCTCTGTGATCGATGTGAATTAAGAAGGCGAAGGATGGATTACGCACCATTTTCTACAAACGATATTGAAATCTGATTGGGGAAGAGCTGATTGATGAGGTCCTTCGAGCTATCAACTCGAGGAGGATTCCTAGTGGTTGGAACAATACCACGATCGTTATGATCCCTAAAGTAGAGAACCCAGAAAAAGTTACACAATTCCGACCCGTTAGTCTTTGCAATATCCTATATAAGGTAATATCCAAAGTTCTTGCAGCAAGATTAAAGAGGATTCTACCAGAAATTATATCTCCTACTCAAAGTGCGTTTGTACCGGGTCGGATGATTACTGATAATGTGCTCATTGCTTTTGAATCATACCATACTATCAAGAATAAGAAGCAGGGGAAATTCGGGACTTGTGCAATAAAATTGGATATGCACAAAGCATACGACAGAGTGGAGTGGAGATTTCTGGAAAAGATCTTAATCCAATTAGGTTTCAATCCTCTTTGGATTCAACTCATCATGCAATGTGTCAGCTCGGTGGAATACAGTGTTCGTTTCAATGGAAGAGAAACTGATAAATTTTCTCCTTCTCGAGGCCTTAGACAAGGTGATCCACTATCCCCGTATTTATTTCTCCTGTGTGCAGAAGGTTTGACAGCTCTTTTGCGCCATGAGGAGGAGAGTGGGAACCTGGTTGGTGTCAAGGTTTGCCGTAATGCAATTGCTATATCGCACCTTCTTTTCGTGGACGATTCCCTCATCTTGATGAAGGCGGATATGCGCAATGCTAGATCCTCAAACAGGTGTTACATACGTACTGCATGGCTTCGGGTCAACTTGTCAGTGAGGCCAAGTCGACTATCTTCTTCAGCCCATGCACAGTGGTGGAGGCGAGAGAAGAGATATGTGTTGAGCTTAATATATTGACATAAGCTATCACGGATAAGTACTTGAGATTACCGCCCCTGGTTGGTCTTGACAGAACAAATTGTTTTATTCATCTTATTGACAGGGTGTGTGCAAGGCTGGCAGGCTATAAGGAGAAACTGTTATCGTATGGTGGCAAGGAAGTCTTGCTGAAAGCGGTGGCTCAAGCGATCCCCGCATATGCGATGTCTGTCTTCAAACTCTCGAAACAAGTAATCAAAGGGATCATAGATGCTATGACCCGTTACTGGTGGGGAGATGATGACAATCAGAAACATATGCATTGATTTGCTTGGTGGAAGATGTGTGTGCCGAAAAAGAAAGGAGGCATGGGTTTTAGGGATCTCCACTGTTTTAATTTGGCCATGCTTGCAAGACAGGCGTGGAGACTAATATGTGAGCCAGATTCTCTTTGTGCGCATGTTCTTCGTGCTAAGTACTATCCATCAGGAGACCTCCTCAATGCTGGATTGAAGAAAGGATCGTCCTACACCTGGCAGAGCATTTGGTATGGGATACAAACCTTCAAGAAAGGACATGTGTGGCGTGTAGGCGATGGAACTGATATCAATATCTGGGAAGACGCCTGGGTTCCTACCAGTCCGTCTCGGAAAATTATTACACCTAGAGGAAATATTGTGTTTACCAAGGTTTCGGAGCTGATTGATCCAATTACAAGGACATGGGATGAGGAGCGTCTAGCGCTCTTTTTTACTGTTGATGCTGTCCGGATAAGGAAAATTCCACTAGCTATTGGGATGATGGAAGATTTTGTTGCCTGGAATCACACAAAAAATGGACTATTCTCTGTCCGTTCCGCTTACTACACTGAATGGGACCATCAGCACAGACGGAAACTGCTGCGCACAAACGAACAAGGGGCAGCCGAGGTAAATCTAGTTTGGGCAAAGGTTTGGTCTATGCGAGTTCCGGCAAAGTTTAAAATTTTCTGTTGGAGGTTTCTACGTCGCACCATACCATGCAAGGCAGTGCTGGCGAATCGACACATTATCACTAGCAGTGTGTGCCCGGTTTGCTCTATCCATTGTGAAGATACTGCCCATGCGTTCTTCAAATGCCTTAGAGCGGCCGAGATTTGGGAAAACCTGGGCTTGATCAACAAAATTTCTGCGGCCTGTACCCTCGACCGAGAGGGCTCAGGAGTCCTAGAAGCCCTACTTCGTGAATCTGATGCACCTTCGCCAACCATGGAGGATCTAGGACGGAAGGAGCTAATCGCCACGGCGTGTTGGTACATATGGTGGAAAAGACGACGGATAGTCCACGAAGAAGCAGTCCAGAAACCAGCGAGATCGGCCCAAGCTATTGCAGCCTTGGCTCTAAATTATTCCAGAGCGCAGAAGAGGAACGCTGTTTCTCGCAAGCAGGGATGGGAAGCACCTAAGGAAGGGTATGTGAAACTAAATGTCGATGCCTCGTTCTCCATGGAAACAATGAAAGGAGGCTCGGGGTCGGTGATCCGGGATGATCGTGGATCTTTCATTGCAGCTAGTCGCTGTCCTATTGACGACGCCACCAATGTAGGCATGGCTGAAGCTAGGGCTCTACGTGACGGGCTGATCTTGGCGGGACAGGTTGGATGCACCAAGGTGGAGGTAAACAACGACTGTTTGGAAATTATTGATGTCATGAAGGAAGGAGGGAATTCACTTGGACCAGCGGCGGCGATTTTTTTGAAGAGTGCTCTTTTCTAGCTAGGGGCTTCACACATGTAATTTTTAGTCATTCTCCTAGAGAGAGCAATGAAGTTGCTCACTGCATTGCTAGTTTAGACACTGGACCTCACTCCGTAGTGTGGCATGAGAATCCACCGGATTGCATTCTGGGTCTCCTAGCAATTGATGTAACTCTGTTTGAACGTTGAGACGCGGCAAGTTTTCTGACGCACTATTTTCCCTACCAGGGTACCGAAAGGGACTGGAGGGTTTTTAATGAGCCGAGCTTGCTGTTGTAATATATGTGGTGGAAAAGTTTCAAAAAAAGAAGGTGAATCCTATTTGACGCGCGTGTAAGCGCTACGTGTACCCCTCCAGCCTAGGATCTCCTAAGCTGCCGGCCCAATAGACAATTACTGCTTTCTGATTTTGTTAAGATTTTAGAACCTTTCGGTCGGATTTTTTTGATTTACTGTTTTTCTGTTTTCACCGGGTTTCCTATTTGTTTTTTCTGTTTTTCTTTTTTGTCACATTTTTATGATTTTGAAAAATGTTTAGATTTAAATATTGTTAAATTTTAAAAATTCATTTAATAACCAGATTTTGAAACATTTCTAGAATAAAAATTGCCAATTTTGAAATTGTTCAAATTTTGGAAAAGGTTTCATTTAAAAATTGTTCGAATTTAAAATACAAAAAAAATTCGAAACTGTTAATTAAAAAAAGTTCAGATTTTGAAAAAAATTGTATTGGAAAAATGTTCAGATTTGAAGAAATTCAAATTTTTAAAATGTTCAAAATCTGGGAATATTTTTTGATTTCACAAATTTACTCTAAAAAATATTTCTATTTTTTCAGAAGTAACAACAAAACCAGATTTTTTTTTCCCTAGTAATAGCGGAAAGGGAAATAAATAGCCACAAGGACTTAATTTGCCGACCTAGGCGCTAGGAGGGCTCTTCCGCGAGTGTTTGCCCTGTATTAGACGCTACGGGCACTGAGTAGAGGCTCCCAATTAAGAAGGCGTACAGTGGACTTTTCTGATGTTTGTATCCTTCGATGTTTCTCTATAAACCTTCGACCTGTTTTAGAAAAGAAAATATCCCACGAGATTTTCTTCGGTTTTCTAGGTGTATCACTAGGAGAAGGCCGACCTTCTGCAAGGTCACACGTGTCACCTAGACACAATTTTTTCTTGTTATTTTTGCCTTTTCATTGCATGTTTTGTCATAAACGTTGTATTTTCTGGAATTTTATGAAAGACAAATCACGAAATACAACAAATACTTTTCTTCAAATCCAGCATGAGCGTACTTCCAAATGCAAATGCATGCATAGCTCCCAGTGCAACGCAGACATGTTTTTTAAATGCAGAGCGCATACTTCCAAGTGCAGGATGTGTACACTAACAGCTCGAAGTATAAGTACACTAAAATCGAAATACTTTCAAGTAAACTTGAATAAGTTATTGAATTGTTGCACTAGCCAATTATCCCAAAAGTTCAAACTGATGGGAAAGGGCTGTGCAATGTATATATTATATTTCTGACACTCCCCCTCACGTACAGGTTGTGGACTTTTTCTCACGAGCCTAGGACGTGGATTTTAGGGTGTCTGCAGATATTTATTTTTAATACTGCGTTAGCCAGGATTTGAACTCTAGACCTCTGGCTCTGATACCATATTGAATTGTTGCACTGGCCAATTATCCCAAAAGTCTGAACTGATGGGAAAGGGCTGTGCAATGTATATATTATATTTCTGACACAAGTTTTGGAAATACTGATTTGTTTCGTCAACCTATCAAATACGGGGTTTCATTCTAAAGACCTCGACACGAGTAATGCAAACCGTGAAAACAATTGTAATTTAGACGAATGGTACTAAAGATATTTTGATTTGAATTTTCGTTTCTCTACAAAAATGCAAAAACTGTAGTCCTCTCATCCCCTGGTATCCCTCTCTCGCTCATCTTCCTCTCATCTCTCGGTGCTCAAGAACAAGGCCACACTTAGTGAGGAGAGAACGTGGGGCGGAGCTTCGGTGAGGTCAACTTTTCTAGTGATTATCATGATTTTGTACCCGTATAGTCTAGATGGAATAGACTAGGGAACAAATCATTTGTTGAGACACTCGTTGATAAACTGCATAGCTGCTAGGTTTTTATGGGCTCTTTTTGAAAAAGATATTGTTGAGCCTATGCTCGTGAACGAGATGGAGGATCCTAATATGTGGCTTTTTGCTATGATTGATAAATTGTCTCATACAGATTTTATCAAAGTAATAGTGGTAGGCATTTTTGTGTGATCGTCATAAGGCCATTCATCAAGATGAGTATGAAAATCCGTTGTCAATAAATGCTATTTGTGAATGTTTATGACATATTTCGAGATTGCAAAAGCAGCACCCAACCCAGTGCAGCCTAGGCATGAGTTGGCTTGCCCCTCCCCAGGGGACCGTCAAAATTCATATTGATGTGTCAAGATCCAAATGGTCATTTTCTAGGAGCTTGCTCTAGGGATGTTAAGAAATTTCAGAGCCATCTATCTTGGAAGCTTTCGCATGCGTCAAAGCGTTATGCTCAGCTAAAGATCTGGGAGAGCGAAGGATTATAGTGGCGTACTCCCTCCGTCCTCAAATAAGTGCACATTTAGATTTGAAATTTTTCCACAAAAGAGTGTATATCTAGATTTCCAATGCACTTTGAAGTGGAAAAAATTATTGTTCTCTCACTACACGGGAATCAAGGTCAATAATGTCTAATGCATGGTATACACATTTTCTACATGCACCTAGCTCATTGGAGGAAGGGGAATTAAGGAGGAGAGAGATGGTGGTTTGCACATTCCCAATGCATTTTTTAATCCATTCCATAATTTGTGTTAAAATTTCTATAGATCCACTTATTCGAGGACGGAGGGAGTATGTCAATGAGTAGGTGATTGCAAGCATCCATGATTGATCTTTTAGGAATTATTGCATCATAATTAAGAAGGTTCACACAAGTAGTCGATCCTTTGAATAAGTTATTTTTATTCATGAATTTAGAGAATCAAACTTTCGGGCGTCAACTAGTTGTTAGTTGGTTGTGATTCGTGGGTATTAGAGCGCCCCCAAACTTTTTTGAAAACCTATTATTATACCTGGTTAATAAGGTAGGTGAGTTTCTAAAAAAAAGTAATGTTAGTAGAAAACATAACAATATAGAGATAACCCTGTCATAGCAGCCAAAAAATGTGTTACTTCCACTAGTTATCCCTGGACCTAGCTCATGAGATGGAAATCCCAGATCTATGTTTTGTGCATTTTTTTCTTCTATGCTAGGTTTGCGTGTCTTTTGTCGTGATGCTTCAATGTTGTCATGGCATATGCGTCAGCATTGGAGATAATGTAGTATTTTGGTCCCACATATCGTCATATCAAGATCTGGCGGTTTGCCATTTGGGCGGTGATGGCGGAGATGGTGGTGTAAAATCTAGGTTTGTGATTGATTCTCATGTGTTTGTTCTTATGTGCTCATGAACTTTTTCCTGACAGTATGTCAATGAATCGCTTGTACGACAACCTTTGAGGTTAGCCCAGCTTTGTGTAGGTTTGGTCTTGTTTGATTCTTTCACTGTTAAGATGCATAAGTTGTGCTGAGAGAAGATAATAACTTTGATGTACTAACTTCCAGTTTTATCGGGGAGTTTGTTGTTCATGTGAGTTTCGGTTTCTTCGATCCGATTTATTCTTATTAGATAGTCAATAAAGTCTGATCGATTTCTAAAACAAGTCTTAGCTTTCCAAAACATTTTATCTCGTGGGACGGTGGGAGTAGAAGATATGGGGTAATGAGGTTTGTTAAATACTACCTCTGTTTTGAAATAATTGGCGTGGTTTTAGTTCAAATTACAAGTGGTGTAGTTTTAGTTCAAATCACGCCACTTATTTTAGAACGGAGGGTTCTTTTTTTCCGCAGTTATACGTCTGACCCTCATAGTTTTCAAAACTATCACCTGTCATCATCCCTGAGGATGATAAGTGCACGTCATTCTCCGTTGAATAACAGTACGTCCCACAATCATCCTTCCTTGGAAGTTAGAACACAGAGTGATTATATTTTAAAACGATGAAAATGGAAGTATAGTTGTGGATGATTTTTTTCTTCAGAAAAATGGTAATATTACCATGTTTTTTTTTCAAGAACATGCAAAGCTTGCATGTCATGACATTAAGAGGAGAAAGTAGTGTTACATCATTTTGTTACAACGCAACACAACAATGCAACACCACACTGCAAACACAGCCAGCCTAGCTAGAACTACTACTCACGCCGGCCTGCCTTTTTCCTAGCCTTGAGCCACATCTCAAACTCCTGCTGAATCAGCCTAATGATGACACTATTTGTTGCCTTCTTCCTTTCAAAATTTCTGTCATTCCTTTCCAGCCACAGCCGCCGACAGACCGCGATGGCCAACGTCGTGAGCTCTCGTTTCTTCTCTCTCGGTCTGCAAGTCCCCAGCTGGTACCACCATCTCCGCAGCTCACTTGTTGCAGTTGGGCAGTAGGTGCCAAGCCCTCTATCTGACAACACCTGGTGCCAAATCGAACGAGCCGTAGGACACTGCAAGAGCAGGTGATCCATAGTCTCAGGGAGTTGATCCATATTACCATGTTGTTTAAGGAAAAGACCAGTCCAGTCAAGCCGTCAAGGGACATGCGTTTCCCAGCTCGTGTGCTGACCGGCGAAACCCTTGCCCCCGATAAAATCGCCGATAACAGATATCACAACTCACAAGACATGTTTCCCACGCAACATGGTCAACCACAATTAACGGCCTGCCGCCGGCGTGTTTAGTCGCGGCTTATGCATCTGCCTGACCTAAGGAATTGGTCCCTCCCTAGCTCTCTTATCTCTACGTGCATGTGTTGCTTACTTGAGACAAGTCCCCGAGTCAAAATTCCTTGGTCCAATATGGCAAGTTGTTTTCGGAGATAGCGTGAAATATGAGTTTACAGAAAGAAGATAACTGAATATGGAATACTAACTACTCCCTCCGTCCCGGTTTATAAGTCCAGCACGTGTCCCAAGATCGTTATTTTAGCCAATATAACAGAAAAATTATACCATTACAAAATAGAACATTTAAAGTTTCCAATTATATACTTTTTACAAAATATAATTGTTATTATGTTGGTCAAATTAATGATATAGGGATGCGCGCACGACTTATAAACTGAGACGGAGGGAGTAAGAGAAAAATAATGCAATATAGTGCAACTAGCTAGTCACCACCAATCCATATCCATCCATCAATTTGAATCGACCTTTTTGTCAACACCATTGAATAGTTCAGTTGAAATCAATGCCTCGGTGCACATTCATATGTACACCCCGATCCTTCGGTGTGACACGCCACAGATCTTTATTACAGGAGCAAAAAAAAAAAAACGAAACAAAAACTAGGAAACGCATATCTGACATGTGGGACCAGGCCCACCTGCAAATTTCCAAGCAATCGATCCACAGTTTCCACAACTGCAAATTCTGAGAACACGTACGCACTGACATTCCCTATCCGTTGAAACGCCGTTCTATCTCTATCAGCATTCAGCAAGTGTCCCCACGAAATTCATTACCACAATGCTCAATGCTACCGCTACGCGCATTCCGAAAGTCAGCCATGGACCGTGTCCGTGTGCACACCAGCTCGTGCATTGCGAGGGAGTACAAAACTAAGGCCAGCACATTCACTAGTAATGTCGATATCAAGTTCTGATCGATCTCGTTACTACAGTATATCATATCCTTCGTTTCTTCAAAGATACTCCCTCCGTTTTTTAATATAAGATGTTTTAGCATCTATCCACATACACATATATGTACATGTATGTAGACACATTTTAATGTGCATGTTCATTCATTGTAATATGTATCTAGACAACCTGTTATATATCTAAAACGTCTTATAATACCGACAGAGGGAGTACGATACATTGCAAGCGTTGTGATCAATCTTTTTTTTCCAAGTTTGAAGAGCTTTATTAATCAGCGACTCGATTACAATCACTCAACAGAGTGTTGGCCAGAGCTGCTAGGTTATAATCAGTCCACAAACACCTCCTGCTAATTGAATTGAACTAGCGTGTCCAGCGCACAAATAGCCAGCCTTATTAGTATCACGCCCAATAAAAACAACACTAAAACTAGTAAAAGCTCTCATAATCTCCTGATAAATAGGTTTCAGTTCCGACTATCAATCTTCTCATCTGCAAGCAGTTGAGCAACCTCTTTGGCATCTAATTCGATGATGACTCATGAATATCCCCTCTCCGTTGCCAAATTTGCACCATCTCGAATCGCCAAGGTCTCCATAACTCTTAACACTCGGGACATGATCATACAATACGGCTTGTCCACGTAGAATAGTTCTCCGATGGTCTCTAAAAACCACTCCCATGCTTCCTGACGTGGCATCAAGGACAAAACTTACGTACGTGTGTTCAGTTTCATAGTATCTTGCTTCGGAGGAGTCCACAGATCATTAGGTTTGGCCTGTTTCCTTGCCTTTTCTTTGCCGGTTCGAGACAAGTCAATCGTGGTCTCTAAGGGCATCTCCAACGGGCTGGCGTAAACGGATAAGTCCAGTCCGTTTTTATCCGAACGGACATGGAAGGCGCTCCAACGGGCTGGCGCATAGGGCCATGTGTCCGCCCGGACACGTGATTTCGCCCCAAACGCGGCCCAACTTTGGTCCAACTTTGGGGCGGGATGGACAACCTCTTGGTCCGCCCTTTGTCCTCCCTTGTCCGCGTCTGGCCCAGTGGCCAGCCACACAAACCTTCCCCATCCATTTCGTCCCCAAACCCTACCGCGACCCGCTGCCACCCTAGCCGCCGCCGCCCCTCGATGGAGGACGGTCTGTCCAAGTCGACGGCCGCTGCCGGCGCCGTCCTGTTGAAGGTGAAGAAGGAGCGGAGGCCGGAGTCGGGCAAGCGACAAGGCCGGAGGAAGAGGACTCGGGACCGCCTGGCCGAGGAGAAGGCCGCGAAGGCAGCGGCCGCGGAGAAGGAGAGGCTCGCCGCCATCCAGGCCCAAGCCAACGCAGACTTCATCGCCACCCAGGCCACCGCCCGAGCTATGCTTCTCCTCAAGGGGGAGGTTTTTGAAGGTGCATTTGGCGCGGCCGCCGGCCTCGCCCCCACAGTGGTCGCTTCGGCGGGGAGCTCGGTCTCCTCCGCCAAAAAGCCGCCAAGGTCCTCGTTGCCTGGCCTCTCGACGCCCTCGCCGGCCGCCGTCCATGCCGCACTGTCGCGGCTGGGTCACGTGAGGCGTCGCCGGAGATTACTTCGGTCCCTGCGGAGCCGAGACCCATCGACCTCAACTTGACGCCGAGTGCCGGCGACGGGCGGCTGCATGGCAAGGCGAAGTCTGTCTCGGGCAAGATGACCATGCCCGAGGCCCGTGCACTCATGTTCGACGACATGCGCCGACGATGCCGACCAACCCGGCCTACTTCGACACCGACGATGTCATGCAGGACATGATTTGCGGGGGCGGCTTGTTCGACCCTGCCGACGCCGAGACGCAAGACCCAACGGTGGGCATGTTCGACCCTGCCGACGCCGAGACGCAAGACCCCAACGCGACCATGCCCGAGGCCGAGACAGTAGGGGAGACAGAGGCCGATGCGATAGACATTGACGAGGAGCCACTCGATGTCGACGAGGAGCACGCTCGAATCGCGGCGAGCCTCCGAAGGAAGAACCAACGCACGGCTAATTACACGGACAATGAGTCTTGTTAAACTATGTGTCATTTGAATTATTTTTCCTGTTAATTTTCACGTCTTTTTTTATTATTTTTTGTCATAGAAATTGATAACTATGGACAACCATATTTTTTTCCACAAACGGACCATTTTTTGCGCCAGCCCGTTGGGGGCACACCAAGCCCAAACGGACAGAGGCCCAAAATGTGTCCGCGGTCCGCCCCCAAACGGACCAAATCGGACACAATTTGGTATCCGTTTGTGCCAACCCGTTGGCATCGGACCGACTCAAGTACTAACCTGTTATTTCCACCATGCCTTTTAGCATTTCTTTCCTGCCAGATCGCCAGTAGCCACAAAGAATTAGGCATATTTCTTTCTCATTCATCCTCGGGTTATCAATCGTGTCAGTTACTGATGGAAAGATGGCAATTTGATCTCTGACTGTTACTGATGGTGCCATTTGAATATTACTGCACTTCGAAATATAATTGATGTCATGCTCTTGTTTATGGAAACAGAGTAACATGATGACGATGATGATGTGATGTGACGATGATTTGGTTTCTACTCCTCCGTTCCATAATATAAGATGTTTTAGGTGTTAACATGTTGGCTAAATTCGTACAAAAAAAGAGTGAACATGTAAACTAAAACATGTCTACATACATATGTGTGCATGTAAATGTGGCAAAAGACTAAAACATCTTATATTGTGAAACGGAGGGAGTAGTAGCTAACTGAAACGTGCGTTGGGTACAAAGAAAGCTTGGATCAACGGAGAGAGCGCTCGTCGACATTGACAAGGCGATGCTCGTCAAAACGATCCAGTTTCGAATAACAACTTCATTTGGATCGAGTCTAGCAGAATCAAACTCCCATTTTCTGCAAGGTATCTCTCTTCATACAGCATCAATGGAATCGCTGTCCGTGTCCACAGTACAAGCGTGTGTCCACCTTGTCGTCGTCCACCTTTGAAGTGCCCGGTCCTCGGTCCTCCTGCCGCCACCCACGTGGTCCTCAGCCGCCACCCACCTGTGGTGTACGCTACACTAATGGTGTAGAAAATTATAATTTTATTACTAGTACAATTATCGCTTTGAATAATATACTCGGGAGAACAAAGACTATTCAAAGCCGATCCATGGATATATCTCTCTATATAAGCAAAACCCTGACGATCGCGAGCCGCACCTCTTCTCTCTCATCCATCTCTTCCTCAAATCAAAGAAGCTAGTAGTATCAGGTGTGTGATTAACGACGCGGAGGCGAGATTAACCTTGTACGAGAGATCAGCCGAATGGGCAGCGGCGGCGGCGGCAGGAAGATGGTGATCTGGCTGTGGCGGGCGCCGGGGCGGGCACTGGGCCGCGCTCGCGACTTCTACGTGCGTAGCGTCACCAGCTGCGCGGGACAGTTCCCGGCCGACGCCACCTTCGGCTACCCGGCCTTCCCGGCACGCCCATGTCCTGCAGCAGGTCCTCCTCCTCGCGCTCCTTCGGCGGCGACAGCGACCTGCGGGAGCTCATACGCGCCGCGTCTGAGAGGCGCGCGGCACCGGAGCAGCCGCCGGCCGTGCCCAGGAGCCGGAGCGTGGCCATGGCCAAGATCGACGAGGACCGCCCCTCCAACTTCGGTCTCGCCACAGGCGCCGCCGTGGCGTTTGGCAGGAGCCGGAGCTGCGCCGTCTCCGCCGGTGGGCACAGGGGGAGGGCCGCGCCTATGCCGATGGCTTGATCAATTCGGTTCTTGCACCCCGATGCTTCAACCTCGAATTATCCAGCCTTCCTCTGTTTTCTTTTCCCCCTTGGAGTCTGCAGAAATCTGCAGCGTGCTGTAAAATAGTTGAGCTTTGTAGCGCTGTAGGTAGTTCTCTTATTCTGCACGCACCATTTGTTTGGGATTTCTTCTTTCTCTTTTTTTACATGGTTTGGGATTTGTTCTTTTTTTATATACATGGTCTGGGATTTGTTCTGGTGTGTTCAGGATGCAAAACCATCAAACACAGCAGCGCCAATGCCACGATTTCATATAATTTTTTTGACAGTTGTAATTGGTACTGTACTATACTTTGGGGGAGGAGCGCCACGTCTGCGACGTGAGATTGATTGATGGATAAAAGGTAGCGCTAATCCGACGACGATAATCGATCATATCCCTAAAGATCAGGGATTTGCATGGTTCGAAAAAAAAGATCAGGGATTTGATAATCGATCTCGATCTCGTCCAACTCCTGGCGCCGAGATGACGCTGCACGACGTCCCCGACAAGCTCCTCTGTCTCATCCTCCAGCTCCTGATCGCTCGCCTCTCTGTCTCGTACGCGCCGCGGCCACGTGCAAGCGGTGGCGCCGTCTCGTCGCCGACGGCAGATTCTGCCCCTCTTCTGCCGATTTCATGCTCCCGCGCCTCGTCGCGGGGAGCTACCACGACGACCGGCGCCGCGGCGGCCTCGTCTTCCTCCCTTCGTCCTCGACGCCGGTCGACGACCATTTCTCCCTCGACTTCCTCGACCTCCTCCCGGAGGCAGCGGGTCGTGGGACCTCGTCGACAGCGCTCCAGCGTCCTCCTCCTCGCCAAGAAAAAGAAGCCCGGGTGGCGGCGCCGCCGCTTCCCCGACCTCCTCGTCTGCGAGCCCCTAAAACGGCGTTACAGACTCATCCCGCCCATGGAGGAGATGAAACGCCACCACTGCCTCGGTGTGTTCCTCGACGAATGCCAAGATAGCACCACCTACGGGGCCTCAACGGAGCTCGTATCCCGGAGTTCAACGTCATCTGCGTGCTCTACCAGGGCCACGACGGGGTGCACGACGACGTGGGCACCGCCGTCGCCTGCGTGTTCGATAACATCCGGTACCTCGGTGGGACCATGCACTGGCGCGTCATCAAGGGCAGCGCGCCGCCCGTGCATCTCCGGGGCAAGGAGTCCCTGCGTTTCCTCGGACGCGCCGCGGACTCTCTGTTCTGGAGCATCGAGAACGACGAGCAACACCTGCTAGATCTCAACACCGGTGACTGCGGGTTCAGCTTACACTGGCTGCCGGACTTTGCCCGAAGGTCGATCTTGCGAGCCACTGATCACGACAGCGAGCACACCAAGATGCGTGTGATTCGCTTGCAGGGCACGAGCTCCAAGTCTTCGTCACGTCGTGGTTACTCGACGACGAGTGGGTGTCTCTGGTTGATGGAGGCGACACGGGGGCTCACAGGGTATAAAGAGGAGTACTTTCGCGGTGGCGCTCTCGAGTTCGTAGCGGCCGACATGAGGTCCGTAGTCCTAGCTCCGGCGGCGGCGGCGGCAAAGACCTGGTGGTTCTCCATCGACCTCGACACCATGGAGATGGCGCGGTGCATGTATAGGACGAACGATCACGCGAGCGTCGTGGCTTATACTGTACTGTACATGCGAATTACCGTGGCCACCTGACTTGCGTGCTTGTAAAGTGCGTTGTAGTATCAGAAATGGGCAAGGGCGGTGTTCTTATATGTGTATCTGCCATTGTCATTGAATGTATTTGCTTGATCATTTTGTACTACTCGTATAAACTTATATTGTCACTCCAAAAATACCACACGGGTTGCTGCGGAGCTTTTGCCTTTTATAAATAGCATGGAAAATATATGTTTTTTAAAGAGAAAAAATGATGCATATAGTCTTCATTTATTGCAAATTTTTAATAATTTATACTAGTTTACAGCTCAGTACCACTCAAAGTTGACACATTAATCAGCGAACGGAAAAAATACTCAAAAAACCTCTATGCATCTTGTAGTGAGGAGACTAAAATCTGTAAGAAAAATGAAAAAATTCAAAATTATTGCGTTGGATTATATTGAAACATCTAAAGAAATTGGTAGATCCCTTCACAAAGGGTTTATCACGTAGTGTGATAGATAATGTATCGAGCGAGATGGGTATGAGACCCACAATCTGAGTTGTTCACAGTGGCAACCCACTCTATGTGATTGAAAATCCCTGTGAAGTAGAATTGGGAGACAAGTTGTTAATCAACTTAGAGGAGAGTACCCTTACTTCTATGCAATACCACTCCGCGAAGATGAAATATTCTCCTAAATGCACGACAAATTGATGTTTATCTTAATGTGTTTTAAGAGGCTTTATTTTAAGTAGAGATGTTGTCCTACAGAATATCTTTTGAAGAACACACTATATGAGTCTGACTGTTAAACATTACGGTCCATGAAAGTTGGGTGCTCTCTAATAAACTCATGAAAGACCCAAGGCTGGTCCTGAGGGGGGGGGGGGGGGGGCAAGAGGGCGGCCGCCCCGGGCCCCAAGTCCCAAGGGGCCCCAGCTAGATATGTATATCAGTACATGGGTCAGGGAGGGGTTCTGTGGTAACGCCATTAGAGACAGGTTCGAAGATTTTCTTTCGTACGTACAGTTCAGCACTTCAGCTTCAGGGAGAGGAAAGGAAGCGTACAGCCTCGTACTAGTGGGCTGGAAAATGGGCTTTTTTCTTTAGTTTACTTGAGCACGTTCTCTTTTGATTAACTTGGACCATGTCTATGGTTATCTACGGTGATTAAATGGGTGGGGCCGTGTCTATAGTAACGATCCAGGAACGTAACACAAAATCGAGAGATTTCCTGTTCCATTTTCCTTTACAAAATTTCCATGATATTCTTAGATCAGGCAACATTTTGTAAAAAAAAAGACAAAAATTGCAAGGTAATGATCAACTACAAGTCTAATTTTTCATATGGTGTGTGTCGTCCGCGGCTCTCTTCTACTGTTCCATGGCGACGTGCACCACCGACCCTCACGCGGCCAGGCCGAGAGGTCAAAGGCCCGACACCGAGTGTAGACCTCATTGCGCCCATTGGCTATATCGATGATGCAATTAGTCAGAGTCGAAGTGATAATCTGTAATAATATTGAAATTCCATCACGAGCGAGATTGCATCTTGACATGTTAGAAGAAATGTCTAACAGGTTTTGTATAAATAGTGCAACCAATGTTGTTTTTTTTAAGCATTTTAAATGACATAACATATAGTAACTATTATTTTGATGTACGCACTCAGGGGCCCCAAATTTTATTTTCGCCTAGGGTCTCCAAAATCTCAGGACCGGCCCTAGAGTTTGACGTATAAACTCCACCCACAGGAAAGTCCACGAGAACCTATTATCGGTTAAAGCTTTGTGTGAAGATAGATTCGCAGAAAACTTACAGTTCAAGGCATAATCCACTGTTGAAGTTGCAAATTAGTGTAACATGGAGTTCTAGATGGAAATTCAACTTAACAATCTCTATTGCAGTACCAGTATATAAACAATGTTTTGGAACCAAATGCAACTCTTGTGTGCCTCTGAGATCCTATGAGGGATTGTTGAAATTTTGGCCTAAATAGCTCAGCTCCTTTTCTATTTCCATAGTTCCCGGAAAATCTCAGAGACCCATGTGGACAAAAGTGAGCGATCACATTGATTTCACTAGTGGAAGATGAAAGAGCATTGTTGCTCTTAATCGTGTTTTGGTGATTGATAACAATGCAATAATAGCATTTAACTTGTTGTCTAAAGTTTACACAGGTTCTATAAACGATTCCATGTCGTTTTCACTTTAAAGAGAAGAAAAAGAGTGTTAATCTGCCAGCGGCGGTAGTACCGCCGTGCAAGCGGCGGTAGTACCGCTGGCCTGTATTGCTTTCAGTTCAGCGGCAGTTCCGCTCTCTCTACCGCTTAAAATAGAGTTCGGGTGCGCACAGCGGAAGTACCGCCAGGGACCGGCAGTGCCGCTGGTGCGGAAGACGAGTGGGAGTACCGCCTGTACTACCGCTTAAAACCACGTTCGGTGTCACTCAGCGGAAGTACCGCTGTGGTGCGGCAGTACCGCTTGTGCGGTTCCTGAAGACGGGCGGTAGTGCCGCAAGAAGTACCGCTTAAAGCGAGCTCGGTGCAGCTCAGCGGAAGTACCGCCCTGGAGCGGAAGTACCGCTGGTGCGGGTTTTGAAGGACGAAGACCTGGGCGTTGACCGCCCAAATGAAGGCTCCCGCACCGCCGGTACTACCGCACCTTCATCAGCGGTAGTACCGCCAGTGCGGGAAAGATGCCTCCAACGGGCAGAAGAAAGGGAGGGGGTATTTATACCCCTCCACCTACCTTGGGACTGGTTGAGCTACCAGAACAAATTCCCCATTCTTTGCCAAAGCCCCATTGTTGTAAGAGCTTCAAACTACTAGATCTCCCACTCCAACCACTCAATCGACTTGATACTTTGAGGAGTGTCATAGGAGGTCTAGATCTACATCTCCACCGAAGGAATTTCAAATCCCCCCACACGGATAGTGTGGAACTTGCATCTTGGGTTGCTTGTAACTCGAGGTGTCTTTGTGAGTCTCGGAGGAAGTCCGAGACATTGTTGGGAGGCTTCAACTCATTGTGGAGTTCCCCGACCTTTGTGTACCGGCTTGGTCAACGCCATCAAGGTGACCTCATAGTGAATGAGCCGAACCCCACGGGTAAAGCTCACGGAGAATAGAGTGAGCACATCCGTGCTATTGGAGCGCCTAGGTGGCTCCACACTCCTCCAACGTAGACGTACTTCCCTTGGGAAGGAACTACGGGAAACATCTCCGTGTCTTCACTTTGCGGTTACTTCTATCCTTTACTTGTTGCTTCCGCTACGTTGCTTACCTTGCTTGTATCACATAGGTTGCTCACTTAGTGCACATCTAGTCAACCTTGTTATACTTTGCTCAAGCCCTAATTAATCGAAAAAGAATTAAAATTTGGTAGTCGCCTAATCACCCCCCTCTAGTCGACATATCGATCTTTCAGAAGACGAAACCGAAAAGTCTCGCCATGCACTAGTGGAAGACGAAACCGAAGTGTCTCGCCTTGCACTGGTGGAAGACGAAACCGAAAGGTCTCGCCACGCACTAGTGGGAAACAAACTGAAGAGTCTCTCTATTCGTCCATCATCGTCTTTTGGCTGGCTGTTCGCCTCCTACCGTTCCTATATATATGAGGTCGCCCCTCATCCTTTGAGACACACCACAAAAACCAAACTCATATGCGTCCGCCTCCTGGTTCTAGAGCTTTGCGCTGCCGATCAAGTCTTCCCCATCCCGTCTTGCGTCGTGCACCGCGGGACGAGACAGCAGGCCTCTGGAACCCACCTCTCGTGTTCATGTACGAGATAGGGGCGATAAGCTTTTTGGGGAGTGTTCTCACACGACTACTGACTTCTCCTCCAACACGGACGCCTACAACTAGTTCCCAGACGACGTCTTCTTCCCCTACGTACGTAGATGACCTCTTTGGCAACATGTCTTCCTCCGCTAACGCGAATGGTTCTTCCTCTGCACCGTACGTGTTTTTTGTTATCCTGTTTGACATGATGTTTCATGTTCTGTTCCTACAAATTTGTTTAAAGTTATTCTTTTCGTAGTTTGTGGTAGATCACATGTCTAGTTTATTTCCTGCCTTTGTAGCCATGTTTTATCTACTAATTAAATCATGTGGAAAATTGCTCATATATCCAAGAGATTCGTGGTGGAGGCGGACAAGAGCAGATAACTTCAAACAATAGATAGTGTCCACCCAAATTTAGTCCAAATTTGGAGCGAAAATGCATCTAAACTGACATAAAAAAGACGATACGAGCAGACTAAGTAGGCCCCCTATGACGAATGGGAAAACACGCACACAACTCCACATGACACGAGGAAAAATCTACGGCCGCTTTGGAAGGGTCCTGAGGGTCACATGGCCATGATTCAAGTGGACGGACCCTGAGCATCTTTGGTCTGGATCTGAGCTGCCGTGCAATAAAGCCGATATGGCCCTTTTTCGGGCATGCACGGCCATTACCATCGGAGATGGGAAAAGACAAGCTTTTGAAAAGCCAAACGTCAAAACTAGAGAGCGCAACGGGAACCTAATCTATACATGATACATGGTGGAACATCAGGAAGGAGCGGAACCGAAGGGTTTTTGAGGGCAAGCGCAAGCCCTACACGGCGCGGTGACACATCTAGCTCTGGCCGACATTTGTATGTACTCATGTGGTTGTACCCCCAACCCACCAGAGTTCAAACTCCAAGTTTGACATTGGTGTTTCTCATTTAGGCGGAATATTTTTCAGTGGGAGGCGACGTTCCCGTCGACAGCGAGGCGGCTGTGGTGACTTCGTCAATCTCAAGACTCGACCCGCCGGCTCAATCTATCAGAGATGCTCATAGGGTTAGGATGTGCGTGCGTTCATAGGGGTGAGTATATGCATGTGTATGTAAACGTCTACGTTTGTATTGTGTTTCGCAAAAAAAATCTAATAGTTTTTTTTTCATCCGGAAGTAATCCCAGGCCGCTGTGGGGTTTTCTCGAAAAGAAAATCTATGCAAACCGATAAGGTCGGCCATTTCAGTCGGTTACACACCTCAGAACTCCTTTTTTCGAGAACTACACCTCAGAACTCCTGGGCGTGCGAAATTGCGACGCTCAGCCCATAAAAAGAGCCCACCCCCAAGTTCCGCACGGCCCAGACTCCATAAAAGTCGCAACGACACGATACGATCCAGAGACGACAACCCACCAAACTCTGCTTCGCATCGCAGTTGTCAGTCTCGACTCGCCGTCTCCCTCCTCCGCCAATCTCCCTCCCCTCGCCTCCCTACGCCGGCGGCCGGGCGCCGCCCATGGCCGAGTACCACCTCAGCGCGCAGCTCCACGGCCACGAGGACGATGTAAGCCCCTCCTCCTTCCCCCCTGCACTACTCGCCTTCTGCCCTTCGTCGCCTCCGCTCCCCGCTTTGCTTCCCCTCCAAGTATATACGCGATTCGATCCCATCCCATCAGGCCGGCCCTGACAAACCTCGACGGCGGGGATCGTTTCGTTTGCCGGCGGGCACGGTGCGGTCCCGATCTGCTAGTTGGGCGCTTTCGTTGGAAGGGCGACTCGGGTTTGCGTAATTCGACCTAGCTAGCTTGGGCGCCCTCCCGCGGGTTCAGCTTGCTCGCTCCTTCGGTTCGACGCCTCCCCATAAGTTGTAGATTTGAATTGCCCGTGTGAATCTAGTTCCTTCCAGATGCATGCTTAGTGTGAAAGCCCTCGACGTTGATTGCCCCCGCTTCTCTATTATCTCAACTTGTCACTTTAGTTTTAGTGTGGTACAGTAGATTTAGGGGGTTTAGGGGCAGAATTCTCTAGTACATATATGCACTCGTCAATTGTAGGTAAATGTGATCCCTGTGTACTAACTGATTATTTTGCTCAAACTGTTAAAATTTACGCAACAGATTTTGAATATTTAGACCGCATCTCTGCATGATTTTAACTAGTTCGAGCCTTGGCTTGTGCATTTATTTAGTTATTTAACAAATAAAGTTTCAGTGATTATATCAAAATTACATCGTTACATTTCCTACACACTTGGTTCTTGGCTTTTGTTCTTACTCTTTACTTTTCAATAGGTTCGTGGCATCTGTATCTGTGGTGATGCAGGTGTCGCCACCTCGTCAAGAGACAAGACAGTGAGATTCTGGACGCAGCATCCAGAAAAGAAGCACGAATATGTTCTCTCTAAAACTCTTGTAGGACATTCGAGTTTCGTTGGCCCGTTGGTTTGGGTCCCTCCTTCTGATCGCTTTCCTGAAGGAGGGATTGTTTCTGGAGGCATGGATACGCTCGTATTGCTATGGGATTTGCGTACAGGAGAAGTAGTCGGAACAATGAAGGGTCATAGTTCACAAGTGACTGGTCTTGCCCTTGATGACAACGGTGACATTATATCTTCATCAATGGATTGGTAGGTTTTGTTATGACCAGTCTAATTCCCGTGCAGAACTTGCTTGTACGGTACTTTTGCTCGATTGCCTATTTGTGCCGATTTTATCCTAAGGCTGTCTTTGTTGTATATGCTGGTAATGACATAACAAGTGCAGATTTTTTTCATGGGGTAGTTGTTCAGGAGATTGTAATGTAACATGGACATAACATTAATATGTATAACGTCATTACCTTTTCCTGGACAATTTATATTTCTTTCATTTGCACAAATGCACATATCCTACTCCTGTTTCTTTCTACACCTAGTCCCTGTTAGAAAAGGTTGCTAATGTTGCTTGTGGTTAAGGCTGCCTGTGGGTACTCACTATTTTGGGGATACAGATTTATGAATTGTACTTTATGCTGGACCTTGTTGTCTAATGACATACTGGGCTAATAGATGATCAAGTTTCCCTATTGTAGTTGTTGGCTTCTTGTTGTACCCTGACACATCTATTATGCAACAGTACTTTAAGAAGATGGAGAGATGGCAATGCCGTAGAGGTTTGGGAAGCTCATAAAGTTGCAGTACAAACAGTGTTAAAGCTGCCATCAGGAGAATTATTTACGGGTAGAGATTTTGTTGTGTCTACTCATTTTCCATTTTTACTAGGTTCCCTATTCTTATTTTTCTACATTGGTGCACTGGTACGTTGAACTATGCTAGTGTGATTATTACTTTTCGTTGTTTTCTAGCCTTTTGATAAATGAAGCTATGTGATTGGCTTCATCATCATATGGAATCATGCATTACTAGCAGTTTGTCAGTAAGAAATTATGACATTTGAGCACCTTAGGCTTCAATTGGCAAAGCACTTGTATTTTCTGCTTTGGCTACAATAATTAATTGACGAGCTTTATCTTAGAGAGTACGGAAAAGACACATAAATAAAAGGGGTAAAGATTTACTGAACTAAATCCCTACGCTCAGTGCACTTGGGGCACAACGATGAGTCGATGACAAACGTATTCCCAATGTTTACCTCAGTTTTCCATGATTCTCAAATTTCTCTCATATAAAAGCCTCCTGTCTAAATCTAAAATCATCAAATGGCTGATTAATAATTTATATGTTCCCCCCTTGTGTATAGGTTCAAGTGATTCCACCATTAAACTTTGGAAAGGAAGGACCTGTCTACATACATTCTCTGGGCATGCAGGTTATTTGTTTACTCCTGTGTACTGATGCAAACTTTGGCATTGAGCAACTGTGATTATCTGTTATCCTGGTGTCTTGAGCTTACATTTTATACTAAACTATTGTCTGTTATATGACCTTTAGCTATATAGCTAGGATTTGTCATTTGCAGTGAAGACAATTTTATTTGCCGAGAAATTAATTCTTGTTGCACTGACGCAAAGGTTTCAGTGTTTTTTTAACCCAGTGACTAAAGATCTTCTGTCGTTGTTAGGATACAATTTTGCTTAATTTTATGGAGTAAATTTTGAGGTGTTAATTTCTATGTTTGATCCACGCATTCTTGACCAGTTGACATAATGTGATTCCGATGCAGATACTGTCCGATGTGTAGCACAGATGCCGGGGGTGGGTATACTCTCTGCATCACATGATGGGTGAGTGATTAAAATACTCACCTAACTAGTTCCACTTGCTTTTTAGCGAAAGAATGATACTGTATGGTAGATTATTATTCTGTAAATAGGGTAAATGCATCATAATTTCTTGATTGATGTTTGATATTGCTACTTCTATTTTTACTACTATGGTACATGTTTCCATGATTCCATCAGAAGGCTGCCATTGGTTTGATGTAAAAACTCACCTAGTCACCTCTTTGGCCTTTTATCATTTTTACTACCTTATTAAATTTATGTGCATCAAATGTATTCTTCTAGTTTGCGAGTACTGTCTGTTTACATGATCACATATGTATTTTATTTGGTGGCAGAACTATCAAGTTATGGGCATTAACCGGCCAACCCCTGCTGGAGATGATTGGCCATACTTCTCTTGTATATTCTGTGGATGCACATTCATCTGGTCTAATTGCTAGTGGCAGTGAAGATCGCTCAGTCAAGATATGGAAAGGTGATTTATTTTGTATGCTTTGGAGAGTTCTTGTTAAAATGCAGGACACCTTTTCATTGCATAGGATTTGTTTATACTTGCATCTTCTTTACTGAACAATTCATTAAATTTTAAACCCTGATCGTTCAATCTACTATCCATTTCTCAACTTGTTTGTCTCCCTTCCTATGCCCTAGTCCAATATTTGCTCCAACAAAAAAGAGAGTCCTTTAACAGTACTACCTCTTAAGTGGGGATTCTATTGTAGGCAAAAGATCGTACCTACTTTGACCTCAAATATATTTGGTAGTGGCATACTGGAAAGGTAGTTGCATGTAGCACCATAATGGAAAACATGACAAAAAATAAAGAGAGATTTGCTGGTATTTGTTTAGATCTCTATTCGCGATTCTTCCTTCAGCTAGTCCATGAGCAGCTGCTCCATTGGCTTTCCTTGGGATTTAGATCTTTCGTTCCAGTCTTCTTTTGCTTTCATATTGAACATAAGAATCCTGAAACACGCACTGACGTCTTCTTTCACACCGGCATATATGACGGAAACCATGGTGACTTAAGTTGTGAGTGTCATGGGTGCAGCTAGGATCACCATTTATTTGTCTTTTTTTTGGGGACCAATATACTTGTCTGGATCCATAATATGTGATATCGTAGAGAGGGAAATTATATTGGAGGTGAATTACTTTTTTTTTGGTTTAGTTATTTACTACGTAGCATAATGCAGATTTTTGTTCATGTACTTGGGTATATGACTGTCAACTAATATAATGCAGATGGAATGTGTGTTCAAAGCATTGAACACCCGGGTTGCATATGGGATGCCAAATTCTTGGACAATGGAGATGTTGTAACAGCATGTTCTGATGGAATTGTGAGGATATGGACAACCGACAATAATAGGTTCTGCAGTGATGAGGAGCTGGCAGCTTATACAGATATTATTTCTCAACACACAATTAGCAGGTTGGCTCCTACTACTTCCTGATTTTTTTTCATACTTCTATGAGGTTTTGACATCTTCTGCTTAAAGTTTTTTTACTGTTTAGGCAATACCTAGTCTTCCTATCTAGTAAAAAATAACATTCTTCCTGAATGATGGGGTTATTCATACATTGACTAGTCCTAATTTAATCAACTGATCTCTGTGCCTTTTGTTTTTCTTCCACAGAAAGAATGTTGGTGGACTGAAGTTGATGGATCTACCAGGAGTTGAGGCACTGCAAGTTCCAGGTCTTATATCTGATACATACACAAGTATTGTGTTGATATTTTCATGATACTCCAACTATTTATAAAACAAAATGTCAGCATATTATGGAACTTCAAAATTAAAATCGGATTTTAGATGTGTTGCACATGCACATCGAAATAATACCAACTTTGTAAAATATTAAATTCTAATAAACCTTGCTTCACCATAGTGCAGCACGTTACAAAGGGATTAAGGGAATAACTATGTAAAAAATAAAAACACAAATTTTCTATAAATTTCTTCTTGTTATGGACTTGTAGAGATGTAAAGTAACTGAAAATATCTAGTGTCTCACAATCATGGTTTTAAAGGCGTCCGCCTAGGCGTCAAGGCGCCCCCCCCCCCGCCTTGGAAAAACGACCGCCTTAGGCGCCTAGGCGCCTAAAGCGTCCGCCTAGGCGTCGCCAAGGCGCCAAGGCTCCCCGACTTCGCCTTAGGACGCCTTAACGCCTTAAAAACCATGCTCACAATGCATTGCCGGACATGTTATTTTTGCATAGTAATGTCATATTTGTAACTTTTCTTGGCCTAAGCAGGAAATTCCGATGGTCAGACACTAATTGTTAGAGAAGGGGATAATGGTGTTGCGTACTCCTGGAATTTAAACGAGCTAAAATGGGACAAGGTAAGTACCTTTGTGCAGTAGGACTTACCATTATATTATATTAAGTTGCTATCCCGGTTGCATGAGATATCTGCAAAGCCTAGGATATGGTTTAGTGTCTTGCTGTTTTTTGCTGCTTGATGTTGATTGAGTTATTTAACTAAATGCAAGTTGCTGTGCAATTTGATGTATCCATGACACATTACTCCATACCTATAGCAGTAATTGTCCAAATTCATATGTAAAATCTCTGAATAGTATAGGGTCCGTGCATTTACTGCACAATGAATGAAACCTCATTTAGCACTCCATATACTTCTACCATACTTGACCTGGCAGTGGCATTGCTTCTTTTTTGCATAGTTGTTTACTTTGAGTTCAATCTGTAACGTTCTCTTGTTGAACCAAATTGCTAGATTGGTGAAGTGGTGGATGGACCTGGGGATGCTGCACCAGGTCAGGTTTATGATGGTGCTCGCTACGACTTCAGTAAGTTATTTTTGTTTGATGTGTTTTAGCATTAACATTTCTGTTTGCTTATAGTATTTTTTTATATTGTGCAGTTTTTAATGTTGACATTGGAGATGGAGAGCCTATACGGAAACTACCGTATAATCGATCAGGTATATCACACATTTTTCTTGTATTTAAAAATGCTTCTCCGTTATTGTTTCAGAGTAAACTAAGTAGTATTGTGATCCACATGGTTATGCATAGAAACATCATCATTTAAATGGCCATCCAATGTGAAGTTTTTTCTCAGCTTGCTTGTACATGCAGTTTGAGGCTTTAGAGTCTGCCTCTTTGCCGTTTTAAGTACCTCTTACAGTTGAACCTATGAACGCTTGTGTGCAGATGATCCGTATGCAGTTGCAGAGAGATGGCTCCTGAGAGAAAATCTTCCTTTGA
The DNA here is from genome assembly GCA_947311845.1 of Poa pratensis. NCBI lineage: Eukaryota > Viridiplantae > Streptophyta > Magnoliopsida > Poales > Poaceae > Poa > Poa pratensis. The sequence continues at coordinate 55,934,258 of CAMZMU010000047.1, read as the reverse complement.
CATATCGCCAGCAAGTTGTAGAATTCATACTGCAGAATTCTGGGCAGAACAATTTTGTTCCAGATCCATCTTTTCGTGATCCCTATACTGGGGGTAAGCATGTTCTTTTGTATATGTGTGGCAATCGTTTAAAGTATTATCAGATATGCCCGTTTCGGTGTTGCTGTTGACACTTGACTTTATTATGTATCAGGTAATGCATATGTACCGGGCAACCGTCTTCGTCGAACGGTATGTACTCTTGCACATAGATTCGATTTGTTACTATTTTCTCTTCTTCCTTTTTTTACTTGCACAACATGTAAATATCTCTTGACACCTCTTTTGTTCGGCTTCTTCCGTGTCCTGCCATAATCTTCTATACATTTTTGCAGGTAGTGCACCAAAACAAACTTTCAAGCACATTCCAAAGGTACCACTTAGCATCTTAACTTAACTACCATGATGTACTATGTTATTGTGTGCACATGCATTCACACACAAAATATCACAGAGAGATCAGTTGTTGGTTTATGATTGCTTACTAGAAACAAGCTGCCATCAGATTTGAGTTATGACCTATTGCAGTCTCTTAAAAAAAAATCTTTATTTTGTTTGCAGACCGGAATGCTATTATTTGAGACGGCTCAGTTCGAGGGAATCCTAAAGAAAATTACAGAATTCAATGCAACACTTGCATCTGACTCGGTAATTTCTTAGCTTATTTCTTGGTGGATTAAATATACTTCTTCAAAACCTCGCAACATCTTCAAATGTTTAGTTTAAAACTATAATGGTTCTTTAGGTCCACCAGCTACCATGTCTCCCTCACTCATTGGCCCATTTTTTTCTCAAGCTGCGAGCTTGTACTGACAATTTTGTCCCTGGCAGAGGGAATATAACCTGTTTAGGCAAGAGTAGTGTGGAAAAGACCTACTAGGTTACCTCATGTCCTCAGCATAGTTGAGCAATGTTTCTTTGAGCTATTCCAAGTTCACAGACATGTGATGGATGCATCTATGACCATGAGCTAGTAGTTTATTACCAAATGTTCGGGAGAAAGGATGGGTGTGTATTAGGATAGAAGGCTAGCGCGGTATATGCATGATGAAGTATGAGAGGATAACTTGACCTTGCTAGCTAAATTGCGAATTTCTTATGTTTTTGGCACCTTGTGTAGTACACTGCTTGGGATGGGATGGAAAAATCTTTAGAGGATAATCAACTAGTCCCTCCGTTCCTAATTATAAGATGTTTTAGATATTGCATTGTGGATTACATACGGATTAAAATGAGTGAATATATACACTAAAACGCGTCTAGATTCATACGAATTTGAGAAAACTGAGAAAAGCTAAAACATCTTATATTTAGGAACGGAGGGAGTATATTGCTGGCATTTGAGTATGGTTCATGTAGCACAAAGCTAAAAAACTCCAGATCTTTTGATTGGACTTTCGTAGATTTGACCACAGCTTAGTTCAATCTGTTATATCTCCACACTGGATGTTTAGAATCACAATCATATCCAAACAATTTCATGAGGGGATTTGATTTCTATATCATTGCATACTCTCATGGATTCACCCTGTCCGTATGGACCCTTAATGTCTTACTTAGGCTTAATATAGTTGACTTGTCTATTCAGGAGCAAAAACATTTATCCTTGTCCGAGGCTGAATTTTCAAGATTAGCTGCTATAGTGAAAGTATTAAAAAATACATCATTTTATCACACGAGCAAGCTTGCAGATGCTGCTGATGTGGCCTTGTTGGTGAAAATGTTGAAGTCTTGGCCTTCACAGATGTTGTTTCCAGGTACATCCCTTCTAAAAATCTTCAGGGCCCCATTAACACAGTTAGCAATAACGGTCACCTGTTTTCACCTCATTATTACCAGAGTAGACTCTAAGTTCCCATGGTCGTTGAAACTAGACGAGAAACATTATGAGTTTATTGTGAACTCTTATTCATACCCTGTACATGTCATAGTTTGAAGTGAATTAGTAACTCTGTTATTGTAATTAACAATTCCAATTAGTAGTGACCGGCGTTGTTTTTCCTGCCATAAATTCGAATTATAGTTTAAAGTCGGATGTCTATTATTTAGCAAACATGACAGTTTATCAAAAGCTTTGTTAAAGCCACTGTTGAGGACAATTTCGTTTGGGAAGCCCTCAGTCTTGGACTCTTGATCAAAGGAATCAGATAAGATTCAAACGACGAAGGTGCTGAATCGTCTATTTTGTTTTCCCAATGTTATAACAGAGGGCGACTAACAATAAGAATGTTCAAGCTCGTTTTCTCTTCTGGAGCCATTTTATTCATGTCTTTAGATTCTGTTAGAAATGCTTTACACAGTAAAATATTTTTTTATTTGATAATAGTGGCCAGTTGCTTGGGTTTAACAACTAGTGTCTTATGTTTGAATATATTAAGCTGCATTCTGTTCTCCTTGATGGAGATGATATCCTGTTCATCTGAAATAATTGTCCATCTCTATCTTACAGTCAATGATTTCCTGAGGATGTTTGTGTTGCATCCTGACGGTGCTACTTTGCTTCTCAAGACCATTGAAAGTGGAAACGGTGAGCTTTGTGCTGTGTCTGTTAATTCTTTAACCATATTTTTTCTGGTCTATGTTAGCTCCTCAATTTTTGTCTGAGTTATCTTCGAGCCCAGATTGTCTAATAATCTCCAGTCCCTCTCTTTTCTTTTAAGAATACCTGGATCTAATCTTATCAAAACAGGCAACCTTATGTTTGTTCATACTGACTTAGATTCTTTCCTCATGTTACCCATCAGATGTACTTGTGGACACTTTTCGTAAGGCTGTTGCACTACCTGTGCACCCACCAAATGTGCTTACGATCCTCAAAGCAATTACAAACTTATTTGACAAATCATGCTTACACCAATGGTTGAGAAACCATTGTGCGGAGGTTAGTTCTCAAACTGATATATTTCATTTTTGGATTCAGCTTATTTGTATATGTATCAAATGGAAGTAGCAGTTTGTTTTGATGAATTTGATTTAATAATTATTACTACAACAACATGTATCGATCAATTTGTGGGCCTCTTTTATTGCTTGATTAGTTCATAAGACAAAATTAGTCATTGAAGAACATATTTAGAGTGAATTTATTGTGCCGACTTACATGCTATTAAGTTTTCGTGGAAAACTGACTTTTGTTTGCTAATTTCAGATTATTGATTCTGTCTCGAGCTGCAAGCCTTCTTTTAGTAAGAATGCCCACTTGGCATACACAACACTTTTACTCAAGTAAGTCTTGAGTTGAAGTCTACTTTTGATTAGTCATGCATGTTGTTGGTCGTGATTCTGGAACATACTAAGCATGCACATCTGGCAATGCTGATGTCCCTGCATTGATCTCATTTGTCTCTTTGTTCACTAATATATATTTTCTGCAGCTATTCTGTTCTTTCGATTGAATCAAAGGATGAACAGAGTCAGGCACAAATTCTTTCGGCGGCCCTTGAAGTGAGTTCCTATCCTCCTGACCTCTCTAGCCATTCCTCTCCTCACGGTCACCCATGTTGACATTTCTTGTCTGGATCCACAGATTGCTGAAGATGATGCACAAGATGGTGATTCAAAATATAGGGCCCTCGTTGCAATCGGCTCTCTCGTATCCTTTTCAACATTTCATCACGTGACATCCCATAATGAACATTTCTTATACTTCCTCCGATCCACTAAAACGTTCGTGGAAAATGAACATACCAAGTACGATCGCATAGCTGTCCTTGCGACGGATTTTCTGAACCGGAGGGAGTAGCAAACTTCTGAATCGCCGCATTGCATTGTTGCTTCTCATTACTTTTGGATGTGCTTCCCTTAACCTGTTTAACCATTAGATGTTAAATGGCCTCGTAAAGTCCATCGCCCTGGACCTCGACGTGAAGAGTGTCGCAAAGAGTGCAAAAGATTCCATGGACTCGAAGATTGCCGAAGTCGGGGCCGATATCGAGCTTCTAACAAAATGAGACCGGGTGCGGTAATTGTTTGAAAAGATATAAAAAACAAGCCCTCTCTCACAGCAGGCCATTGTTCTGGGTGGTGCTGCCTGCTTATGCACCATGGAGCTGGGCTGGGCGCAGCGAGGTAGTTAAGTAGGAACAGCCCACCGGCCTTCCATTGTCTAGGAGTTTAGTACCATAGCTTTTGCTGGAATGAAGAGAGTTTGCACCTTGTAATCAGCATGGTAGCGTGTTATGGGCGATAAAAGAATTATTTACGCGCCTGGGTACGGGGATTCTTCCCGATTATAAAGTCTACTAGGTAAATTTCGCCGCGCGTGTGTGAGTAAAATTCAAATTTGGAAACGTGGGCATTTAAATTTGTTGAATATTTGGAAATTAATGAAATTGAAAGAGAGTTTACGTCTAAATGCGGGTAAAATTCAAATTTGGAAATGCGGGCTTAGTTTTGGATTATTTTTACTTTGTAAGACGTGCCCGTGTCGTTAGAAGAAGGAACAGCGTGCTGTAAAAAATCTAAATTTAGAAATATATGTATTTAAAAGTTGCGTAGATTTGAATTTGTTTAAATTCGGAAGGAAAGGTTGTAGTTGTATGTTCTCCAAGTTGTAAAAATTGTTAAAATCAAGAAGTTTTTCACTTTTTTTTTATGTTTATTAGATGGTAAGCTTCGAAAGACATTCAAATTTTAATTTGGGCATTCAAATTTTAACATATTCAAATTTAAAATTTTATTATATGGTAAAATCACAAGACACTGACATGTGGGCCCTTATGTCGTCAGTGATGACGTCATGGCGCCATGGTCGCCGGCGGCGAAGCTCGCGTTACCGAGATCGTGCTGGAGCAGTTGCGCGTGTGCGTGGGCTTGCAATTGCGTGGATCGGCGCCAGACATCGAGGGTACCAAGGCGGGCGGAGCCGCAGACCATTAGGTCGCCGGAGATGCCGCCGGCGAGGAAATCCGTGGCGCGCGTCGGCGGCGGCCGGGAGTCCCAGCTCGCGCGGGAGCGAGAAGGAAGAAAGGGGGGAGTGTGTGCAGTTTCACGACGGGTCCCTGTGTTTTTTCGAAATTGCGTTTTGGTCCTTCTGTTCGGTAAAGTGTGGACTGTGGGGCAGTGGTGCGATTTTCGAAGGAGTTTTTTGCAAAAAGGTCACGGGCTTGTCGTGCGTACCGTTGGATCCGCGACGGACGGACTGGATCTCCCGCGGCACTGTTACACTGTAGCGGGGCACAGTAAAACAGTGCCGCGAAAGCGCCGGCTCGCTCTCAGCGCGGCATTTCTCTTCTCCTTTATAGATAGATAGATTTATGCGCCTGACACGGAGACACTGGATGTACTGATATACATATTTAACACCCTCTTAAAAAAACCTACTAGACATCGTGTATTTTCCTATTGAGTTATTTTGAAACGATGGGGCAAAAGCTTTGCCCCTTATATTAATTAAGGAGAAGATTGCAAGAAAGCAAGTTTTGGAGTCGAAATTATTACAACACAACTACTCTCGTGGCATCAAGTTGCCCAACCATTTGGCACCTGCGAGAATCCACAAGCGAACCTCAATCTTAACTCTATCTAGGACGACTAGAGGCGGCACGCTCTTATTACGAAACACTCTAGCGTTGCGCTCGTTCCAAACCTCCCAAGTGACAAGCAAGGTGAGGGAGGCGACGGCTTTGCGGTTGGGAGTGACGTTGTTCATCAATAGCCACCAATCGTTGAAGTTGAGGTTTAACCAATTCCCGGTGTTGATGTTGGGGAGACCAAGCCAATCTTTTATGAGGTTACCAATCGTTGAAGTTGAGGTTTAACCAATTCCCGGTGTTGATATTGGGAAGACCAAGCCAATCTTTTATGAGGTTCTTCTTGTGAACCGACAATGAACCAAGAGGTGGTCAATAGACTCCGTAGTTTGCTTGCAAAAAGGGACAAACCGCAATTTGGCCACCCTCTTCTTGCGAGGCGGTCGGCCGTCCAAACTCTATTTTGATTTGCAAGCCAAGCAAAAAACTTCGTCTTAGGTGGAGCCCATGGCCTCCGAACCGTCTTGTCCATGGAGGAAAAAAGGGTACCCATGAATTGCATCTTGTAGGCCGATCTCGCCGAATATTCTCCATTTTCCGTGAGCTTCCATCGGATCTCGTCACAAGCATTGGGGTTGAGTTGGACGTTGCTAGTGAGGGCCCAAAGCTCCACAAATTGAGAGAAGTGGGTGACGGTGAAATTTTCATCTAGGCACACATTGCCCACCCAACTAGCGTCAAGCATGACCTTCCCCACGGAGCAATTTTTCATTCTAGAGCACTCAAAAATGAGAGGTGCAATATTCTTTGGTTTCTTGCCCTCCAACCATGGTGCATGCCAAAATGGCGTCTTGAGCCCAAAGCCTATTGAGTTATCCCTTCTACTACACACTGAATAACTTCTCCATGGCCTAGTAGCTGTCAAGAGATGAAGCAGTATCAAGTGACGAATAATTAGGACTCCCTTACGATCTGTATTAGAGAGGTCTTTTTTGTGTCAGCATCTTTGCTGCTGCCAGCCGGACGGAGTCGGAGAGGCGCCACACTGACCGAGCGCTGCCCTCTACCAGCCAGGAACACCTGATCAACTAGCCTACAGGTACGCTGACGGCTCGGGCAATTGGGCGATCCCGTCACTAAGACCAGACCAAGGAAAAAAATAGCGTGCTATCAAAAATAGCGTGGCCCTCCTCCAGAAGCTATACAAGATATAGCGTGATATAGCGAAGTTATATATAAAATAGCGTGATGAAAAAGTTGTAAGAAATAGCCCAAATATTAAGTATTTCAGCACTTATTTTTTTCCCCAGAAACAATACATGCATAACTAGGTAACCATATTCAAATGTCAAGGCCAAATCCATGGCACGAATACAAATATGAGGCTTAAAACCATGAAAAAGTAATAAACTAAAAGATAAATATTTTAAACTTTAATCAGAATCATTGACATCATCTTCAGAATAACTAGAAGAACCACCAGATTGCCCGCCATCATCATCACCTAATGTTATTTCCAGACTTTTTGTTAGCGTAGCTATAACGTTACCATGTTTAGTATGGTTTCGAGCGTATAAGACGAAAATAGCGCCGTAGCGTCAACTTTAGACTAAATATAGCGTAGCCTCTCCAAATACGCTATATCGTGCTATTAACCGGGAAATAGCGTGCTATTTTTTTCGTTGGACTAGACAGACGAACCAGAGAGGCTACACCTACACGCGGCCCGCTGTGCAAGAAGGATAAAACATGGACGAAAAAAAAATTGGTGATGCGGATGAAAAAAAGACCTGGTCTTATAGTTATTTTCGACCTTTACTCCAAATTAATTGAGATCTAGGCAAAAAGACTCCATCGCTGGACGACGATGGATTTGTGATGGTGATCGGTTTAGTTTTTACTTGTTCTAGTTTATTTTAGGGTGTCGTACAGCCCTTGTCCACTAAAGAAAACACCCATCCTGTTTGCGATGCTCATTGTGACCCAGCTGGAATAATACCGGTGCATTTGATAAATCTGGGTATGCTAACTTTATTTTATCACCCCCACAAAAAACTTTATTTTACCTTTTTTAAAGATCAAAAGGTGATTTTCACTCCCGACTTCTGCATTGACCAATGCATGTGCTCATTACGAGAAACCATTACAAATGTATTATCTCGCCACTAGTTTGAAGCAATAAAGCACCCACGATGCAACTTAGGTATAACACAAGTGACACAACACTACCGCCTCCAAGCAGTGGAACACCAATTTCTTATTTTGTTAAAATGTTTGTTTCGTGAGTACATCCCATAAAGAGAACAAACCATTTGTGGTCACAAAACATGGTGACACTTAGGGGTGGGACTAATAGCGGATAATCCGAATTATCCGACATTAGTGTTCGAGAAATTGAAAATGGTAAATATCCAAATTAGTTTTTTTTACAAATACAAAACAAAATGTGGTATGGAATTTGGAGATAAATATGGATATGAAAATGGATATATCCGTACCCGAATAAAATTATGTTAGTCAACATTTATAATTCTAACCTGATATGTCAATTAACCAACCTAAAAGAGTAAGAAAGTGGTCAAATATATGTTTCTGTGACTGAACTTTAAACTATTATGTATTATATAGCTATATTTACATTTATCACTGTATCGTTCTATAGTTGACTCGTTACAAGACACGAGTCTATTATTTTGGTATATTCGTTTCCGTTCTGAATTAAAGACAATTTGGTTGCTGAAAATAGCGGATTGTGTCGCCATACATCTGTTTCAGATGTCACGAGAGCGTAGTTGCTGAAAATACCACAAAGCTGCTAATTAAAGACAAAGTATTGAGTTCAGTGAACAAACAGCAAAGTGTGCACGAAGAGGACAACATTACTATCAAAAGCGGTTAGTGTAGAGAGTAAAAAAAACAAATAAAGCAATTAACCCGTGTCACCTGGGTGAATAAAAATATATATTCAGATTTGTTGCTGTAATTTTGGTGAGTACAAAAAAAGAATACAAAAAATGCTCCATCGCCGGGATTTGAACCCGGGTCGCCTGGTATCCTAACCGGGCTGGACGACGATGGATTGTTACTATTGACATGAGCTAAGGTTATATATACAGGTTTGTTTCGTCTGTTGCTGTAATTTTTTTTGTGATCGTGTCTCATTCTGTCGTAGCCTGACTAAAAAATGTTGCATATGATGTATGGCATGGGGGCATTTTGTTTTCTTTTCAGAAGATTTGCACTGTATTTATAGAGAAATAGTAATATACTAGGACACGTGCCCGTGCGTTGCAATGAGAGTGAAAAATTGACAAATAAAAGAAAACACAAAAAACCTTCTTCCTTTAAATCACAAAACATAAATCTGGTGCACAGAAAAGAAAAAATTGGCTGATTTAAAAATAAGTGATCACAACCACCGAGCTTTTTTCTGGCAAGTACCGTCACGCGTCTCTTCCTCCGCATCTTTCCAACCTAAAGCAAATTTCTAACATCACAGTGATCACTATTAGTAGAGTAAGGTTGTTAAACAAAACTGTTGTGCGTATATACATATATGGAAGGCTTATCACAAATATGTATTTGCCTATTTGGAGAAATTGATTGAGTTTACTCAATATAATAGCTAGAGCTTGACATTATCAATTTCTGAAATATGAGAAAATTAATCCAGACCATAAGAACATGGAGAGCAACCATAGTCGTAGCTTAGGCTTGCGATGATTTTCGTCGATGCCAAACCAGTTTCATCCCTGAATTGTTTAGCGAACTGCTGGTCTGATGTCTTTTTCTTCATCTGTATCACCCACCCTTGTTAGACCGAAAAGTTGGATCAATTAATTCAGAAAAGGAGGTATACATGGTTCAAAGTTCCCACACATCGAACCAGGACATAACTGTACCCTCTTTCCTGGGCCAACGTCTTCAATCTTTCGGACGAACTGGTGCTCCTTGACGAAACATAGTACATAGGAGTCAGCATTCCTGACAAACTCTGCTTCCCTCGACTTGAATATGGCAGAGTCGCGGTGCTTGGGGATTGTCTCACACAGCAAGCTGCTAGACAGACGTCAGAAAAATTGTAAGGGGACTGACTCGGGAGGTCTTGTGATCTGGAGCAGCAACAACAAAATAGGGGAACCGAACGGACCAATGTCTGTCCTCGTCACCGACCATAGCAGGGCCTGTGCCGTGGGAGAAGAAGAACGGCTATACTCTATTCCTCCACCAGCCAGGAACGTTGAGATCAGATGCGGCGAGGATCGTCCAGGTCATCCACGTGTTGGAACACAAAGGCCAGAAGTCGATTCTGTCGTCGGCCTACGCCGGTCGCGACGATGCCGCCGCCGCGGTCGTCGTCCATGACTATAATCTCCCGCTAGCGCCTGATCAGAACGAAACTTACCAGCGCGTGTTATCGATCGATCGATTCCCTTCATCCTATTTATGTCCTGGGCAATTATGTGACTCGTGCGTACTCGGTGTCGAGCAGGGTTTCGGTTACCGGCCGGAATACCGCGATAACCGGCCGGTAACCGGATTTATCGCCCCCCCCGGAATTTGTGTGTACCGGATGAAAAATCCCGGATTAGTCAAATTTGAAACGAATTCATGCTCAGAAAATTTGAATTTCAAAAAAATTCGACATTTTAAGTTTAAATCCTAAATTCTTGCCGAAATTTTGGGCCGGTAACCGGCCGGTATTTTCCGGTAACCCCGGTTACCGGAAATATCGGCCCCCTCCGGATTTTTTTTTGAACCGGTATCCAAAACCTTGGTGTCGAGTCCTATTTGTGTACGAAGCGGCAGTGGACGGCTCCCAATCGAGAGGCAGGGTCGATGCAGCGCCGGAGAAAGGTTAAGTGAAAACGTACTACGACGGACAAAAACGTACTGATCGACGGACGAAAAAACGGACGAACAATTGGGAGGAAAAAACCTTCCTCCCTTTATTATTACGGTTTTGCTAATTCTCAGCTAGCTTAGCGCTCAGTCAGGTTGTTAACCCTCGATCCAGCCTCGCGATTCGTGCTAACCCTAGGTCTTCTTCTTCCTCGCGACGGCGGCGCCGCCAAGCCGAGCCGGAGTCGCCGCAGCCGCGGCTGGCCGCGGCGGAGGCGGCGGAGGCGAGGAGTGACTTAACTGGGGGGTGCAGGGGTGCGGGGTCACCAGAGTCGGGGGTGGGCTTAGAGGGAGGGCCGGGGCGGCGAGGCGTCGCGGCAGCACGCCGGCCGCGGGCGGGGAGGCAGGCGGTTAGGCCGGCGGTGGCTGCGGGGGAGAGAGTTCGCCGGATTTGAGGAAGAAAGGCCGTCGGAGTTGAGGAAGAAAGCATGACGTCATTTGACTGAGAATTTGCTTAATTCTCAGTCGACTGCGCCCTAGAAAGACCCTTATTATTAGGTATAGATATAGATATAGATTTCTCACCCAATGTCCGTACATTTTTCCATGTTTCTAACGAAACGTCAAACGAGGCATTGTTGCTGCCTCTTGGTTGCCATTAAGCCGTTCAATCAAATTTTGCAAAATAGCAGTACACGGAGAATGCTGATACTATATGGAAAACTGATCAGCTGCCGCTTACAAACTTGAGTACGTAAACCGATTATTCCCAGGATATATCTGGATACATGACTTCGTATATGCTGTATGTGACAAAGACAGAATCCAGCTTGAGCATCATTGCAGGGAGAGACAGAATCCAGCTAGAGAGTACTACATACAAAGCAGTAGAGAGGGTCTATGCCGGCTTTGCCGGACATAGCAAAAACATGTACAGGCGACTACTCGCGACGGCGGTGCATCTATTTGCACATAGATCGAAGCAGTGCTCACTGTTTCCGTCAAAAGTATGTGACAAACTTGTCTTATTCAAGTGCATATAGAATTGTAGACGCGCGCGTGTGTGAAAACATGGACGCGATGAACAATTCCCATCCGTCTCAATGGTTGGCGATGATCACCTGCGCCCTGGTCTCATATTCAAACCTGTAGCTCTCGAGCTTGGAGCTGTCAGCCGAAAAGATGAACAGTCCGGGCAGCTTGTCCTGCCGCTGCAGCTCCATGGCCGCGCTGATGCCTTGCTCCGGCGAGAGCAGCCCCGTAACGTCGCCGGTCTTGAAGCTGGCCAGGACCTTTGCGCCGGGGTAGTTCGCCTGCTGCGTGTCGTAGAACATCACGTAGGTGGGGACGTCGGTGTTGGCGCCATAGCCGTAGAACTGGAAGTTGACGTAGTCGATGACGCTGGAGTACTTGTTCCACAGCGCCTGGTAGTACTCCTGGATATCGGGCCTCTCGAAGGGCGCGATGGAGGTGACGATGTTGGGGAAGCTCGCCTTGAGCTGCGTGAGCAGGCGGCCGATGCCCTCGACGAACGTGTCGGCGTCGGTGCCGAAGTGCTCGTAGTCAACGTCCACGCCGTCGAGCCCGTACTGGTTGATCATGACCGAGAGGGAAGAGACGGCGTTGGCCACCCAGGAGTCGACGGAGGACGGCGCGAAGGTGGCGTTGACGCCGGTGTTCTGCACGGTGTCGCCGCCGAGGCCGACCATGATGCTCAGGTTTGGGTGGGCCGCCTTCGTGGCGGACATGGCGGCAGCGGAGAGGTTGTCCGTGTCCCAGAACGGGTTGAAGACGCCGTTGGTCGGCGTGGGCGGGGACGACTGGCTCGCCAGGTAGTCGATGGCGAAGGCGAGGATGAAGTGGAAGCTGACGCCGGCGTTGACGGGCACGTCGGAGAACTGGACGCCGGTGAACTGCGCGCCGATGTACTCGCGGAACACGTATCCGTTCGTCATGGCTAGCTCACGATCTGAGTCCTGACGCTAGCTCGCTCACTTGATCGACTAACATGCACGCTCAATTATATCCAAATTTATTTTTTTTTTTTTGCGAAACTTATATCCAAATTTATAGCACCTGGTCATGAAGCCACATACACGGACGTCTGGAACAAGTCAAGAATGGGCTGCTGCAAGTTTGAAGTTTGTAGACCTGACTTGTTCAGCAGTGTTTTGACAATTCTTCGTACCCGGAAACGCTAGAGGTAGATGCTTCCAAGTTGATGTGCCGACTATCTACACTAGTCACCACATAAACGACCCTGGCCTTAAGCCAGCCATGTCCATGTGGAGACTGGAGACGAGACTCGATTGCGACAATTACACCACGTGCCCTCTCTCGTGCCTCGCGGGCTCATTGTCTTCCGCAAATTGTTAGGTCCCTCTCAAGCGTAGAAGCCCACCTAGACAAATGTAAGTACGGTGTTGGCCCGGCATGCATAATGTCAACTATTTTTCCAATTGCGTGGAAGACAGTCAAGGCACATTCACGATCAGTGAGTACACCTACAATGCATTCTCACAGTAGAGTGTGACCTCTTATGTCTTGATCACGCATATAGCCTACGAGAATAAATCAGTAAATGGTACACCTTGATCTGTAAATCTTCCTGCCAAATAAGGTAGGGCTAGGGCATGTGTATGAATAGTTAGTGAAAGGGCATTTCCCTTTCTAAGTGGATTTTGGCGTCAACAATTAGTGTTTTAACCGTATGCTAAGTATTTTTTAGGTCGATTTGCACGTGACGGTTGACGACCGTCCAAAAGTGAAAACATCGAAGCTGATTTTTCTTTATTTTCGTTGTGTTAAATAGGAAAATGTACTATCTGTCAAGCTTCATGCGCTAACCACTATTCCAAAAGACCGGTCTTATGGAAAGGGCTAGCGCAATCCACATATACTGTAACACCCCCTCTCACGTGTGACTCGAAGAGGCCAACACGTGCACACAAATCTCAGAGGTATACGCCTCGGCCAATACGTGGACTCAGAGGTATGACTCAAGAGGTCTATACGTGGACTCAGAGGTATGGCTCAAGAGACCGTATACGTGGACACAAAGGGGGGCTACAACAATTTTAGAATAAATTGCGCAAGGCAGGACTCGAACTTGAGATCCTGGGCTCTGATACCATGTCAAGCTTCATGCGCTGACCACTATTCCAAAAGACCGATCTGATGGAAAGGGCCAGACAATTCACTTATACACTTCAACACCCCCCTCTCACGTGTGACTCGAGGAGGGAGAGGCCAACACGTGCAACCGGAAGAGAGCGATGGCGCGCGAGTCTCAGAGGTATGGCTCAAGAGGCCTATACGTGGACAAAGAGGGGGCAGCAACAATTTTAGAAGAAATTGCGCAAACCAGGACTCGAACTCGAGACCTTGGCTCTGATACCATGTTAAGCTTCATGCACTAACCACTATTCCAAAAGACCGATCTGATGGAAAGGGCTAGCACAATCCACATATACTGTAACACTATCAATAGGGGTCGCATGATGAAAGGTATGAAGAAATCAATTTTGCACGTACTCAAACACACCAGAGTTCCTATTTTTAATGGAGTGAGAAACCTCTCCATAACGTGCCTGTTACGGCTGCTTGGACTTGGGCCGGAATTTCCGGTGACCAAGGGTCGGAACTTCCAGTGTGTAAACCCCGAAACTTCTGGTGCAAGGACTCCCGATATATCCGGCCTAGGACCCTCTTGTCCACGAGGAGCTACGCTCGCTTGGTGCTCCTCTCTAGACAGGGTCTGGAAGTTTTCCTGGCTGTTTCCTCAGAAATATCCGGGGGTCGGAACTTCCGGCCCCCGGCGGATGTAACGGTCAGATTTTGGAGAAACCTATAAAAAGCCTTCTCCTACCTTTGAGCTGGCTGCTCGTCCCGCCCTCTCTCTCCTCCATTTCTCCCACGATTTAAATGCATAGATCTCCTTTCTCAATCACCAAAACTTGATGCCCTTCAAGAATTTGGTGGAAAAGATCTAGATCTACCCTTTCATCGAGTCAAAAATTGATTCCCCCTCATTCCCCTGTGGAACTTGTTACTCTTGGGTTTTTGGAACCCTTGACGAAAGATTGCCTCCTCGAATCTCTCCCTTGGTTTTGTTGAGTTCGTGGTGACGTTGGGAGCTTCCAATTGAGTTGTGGAGATAGCCACGTCCTTGTTGAAAAGGTTTGGTCAACGCTTTTAAGTTGACCTCATAGTAGATTGTGTTTTCTCTCATGGGAGAGGCTCAAGGAGAATAGGGTGAGCACATATGTGCTATTGGAATGTTTTGGTGGATCCACACCCATCCACCGAAGACATACTTACTTTGGGAAGGAACTTCGTAAATTACATCCTCGTCTCCACTGGCGGCTACCTCGTGCGTTTACTCTGTCTATATCGTTATTGTAGTTTATCTTGTATGCTTGCCCCATAGGTTTGTTCATGTGGTGCACATCTAGATAACTTACACTATTGTTGTATCCCTTAATTGCAAAGAAAAGTTTAAAATTGGTAGTCGCTTTAAGTTAGCACAGAATTCTACTATCAATTATTACAATGCTGACTATAGACTTCCTACAAATTCCCACATTACCAATAGAAAGAAGCAGATAATATGAGACGGCAATATTGTGTGGCCAAATTATGACGGTACAGATCGAACATACTTTTGTGAGATCCTCAATGCATGTACAATAGTTTAGACGACAACTATTTTGAAAGGGGAAAAAAGCCCCAGCCTGAAAAAAGCCCCAGCCTCTGCATCGATCGATGCATGCCATAATATTTTAGACAAATAGACGCCAGCTCGCGCGTTGAAACTCTTAGTATTAGACATCTAGTAAAATAATTCAAATGACTATTTAGCCGAAAGTAGATAAATTATCCTAAGATGATAAAATGGCAGTAGACACAATTGACCGTCAATTTTATACGGTTAAGTCATTTATATTAGTAATTGTATAAAGTGATAGAAAATAGGTAAGATGACATCAATATTAGTGCTAATAGATTTACTAATATACGGGCCACTTATTTTAAGCTTCTTCCCAGCTTCTTAGTCCCATGAAGCATAAGCCAAAAGAAGTGATAATTTTGGCCCGTTTCTCCCCTTCGTGAAGCCCAATTCCTATGCCCAACGAGAAGCGCATCCCGAGCAGTTTTTGACCTTCTCCCGTTAAACACCAACCAATATATCTTGGTGCCATGTTTTTTCATCTACTTTATCACATAAATGACATTCCATACATCTGCCGAAGAAGACGATACAACCCAAAGAACATGTTTTCATACCCTAACTCTCGATGTTGCGCCCTTGAAACCCTATTCCGGACATTTAAATCCTATGTAAGGAGGGGCATACCCTAGCCGTTGGTACGCACTCCATCTCCATCACGCCGAAGACATCACGTCATATCCATCATCCGTAGCTTCACCTCCGCCAACGCCAAGTTGTCTATGCATATGGTAGGACCAAGTATATTCACGAGCTCCACTTGGCTATTTCTATTAGAGAAACCGCCAGTTTACACAAACAGATCAAAAAATCATAATAAAGAAAAAGGAAAACAACCAGCAAAATCAGAACTCGCTCCCAACAAACCTGGGAAACAAGCCTGCAACACTAGCTCAGTAGCGCACTATCTAGGTGAGGCATGCGTTGCACCATTTATTCTGTTAGTAACTTAGTATCCTGGGCAGGGTTCAACATTTCGTTTTAAGTTTTCCTTTCGCTCGTGGCCGAAATTCACGAAATTTCGAAGAAAAATTCAAATATTTTGGCCAGGTTCAAATTCTGACGCTTAAAATAATTTACCAAAATAAAAGAAAAAGTGTAGAATCGAACTAAGAACCATAGAACATTGGCTGGACTCTGTACCAACAGACCAAAAGACTTGTTTTTGATAGAAAATGGAATTCTGTTCGTTATAATCATTCCGTATTGGATTTTTACAAATCTACACGAATTTTTTTGGCCAATATTACCTTTTCTCGCTCCACCCCGTGAATCGTTAATTTCGCGAATTTCGACCTAAATTTTGACGAAATTTATTTCACTGATCCTGGGTGCAGCTGAGACTTGCGATGTATTTGAATGACGAATCAGTTAATAAATGCCCACATGCATCTTATGCTTCTGACTAGAGAAATAACATTCACTACAGTCTTGTTTGTTCTGAAATTTATCTGCACAGTCAAATTTCAGTCTCCAAGCAATTTAGAAATGAGAAAAGGAAGAAGTATTTCGACACCAATCTGTTCACGTGAAGAGCGAAGAACCCATCTCGACATGAAAAGTAGTACCTTTTGCCATTCTGCGATAAAATATTGTAGAAAATCATGTAGAAACGAGACAAAACACTTGTTTGCATACCCTAATGGGCAAAGTAAAGTTTTTTAAAACTGCTCCACGCAACATTCGCCGTTATTGTAGCATGTCCCATCTTTTGGTGAAAAGATTATTGGAAGCAAGAAAGAGCTTTTTCCCACTCACGTTTGTGTCCTTTTGAAGGAAAATATTTTGTGTCTGCTGTTCGTGTAGTGCAGTAATTGAAACCCTTTTGTTCTTTCTCCCTTTTGACCCCTTTCGGCTTTTGTTGCATGGGCCTTGCATTTTGATCTTTTTAGTATTTCTTTTGCCATTCGGTTTTTGATGCATGTCTCTGTTTGGGTGCACGTATCATTGCCCTTTTTTTTTTTTGGCTTTTACATGCATGCATACAGAGGCAGGAGCACGGTTCCCGGTAAGGATTGCTTATCCTAATGTGGTCGTTTGGTTAAGACCTAATAGTAAGTAGTTGTTCACTGCTAGCAAGATCCACCTGGGCTAATTAATTAAGTAGGATATGTTGTTTTTCTGCGGGAAGTAGGACCGTGTTGTTGAGTGCAAAGGACATGTAACTGAGACACGAGACTTTTCACTTTTTAAAAATTTAAGTTTTACGTGCAGAGCAAGGTTAGGATTAGTTGTCAAAAGCGTGAACAGTATGGTATAACTATTTATTTAGACAATGCCATTTGGTATAACTATTTTTTTACGTAAAAGTATTTTCAGTTCAACAATCTATTATATTATTACTATAAGTCTCAGAGAATCTATTATTTTGTTAACCCAAGATCTCGCCCTTTTTGTAGTGCATATTTACAAATGTATTACTGTTATTCCCTGCAAAAGTAAATGTATGCCTTTTTAAGGTATTTTTTTAATAATTTTATTTATACTTTGGTAGTATAGTAGTATTTCCAGTTTTCTAGAGGAGTATTTGCAGTTGGTGGAGAGTATTATCTTATCTAGAGACTTAGGCTACCACAAAAACTAGCACTTCAAAGTGGAGAAAATGTACTACGAAGGCACAGGTAAAACAAGGTACTGCGAAAAACCTCTCCTTACACTTGTCTATTACAAGGAGCGTACTAAAGAGTTGGAACTGTAATTAACTGAATAATTACCCAGCTTGTTCTGTACAGCTAACAGCGTCAGTGTGGACTTCGATAGAAGATATCGGATTCTCCCTGTCTTTTGACCTTCAGATAAACAAGAAGAAAACGGTGCAGTAACCTAGGAGGAAGACCTAATCAGTAGACTAAAAAATTGCACACTTGGACTTAGGTACATTTAGGTAGTATCACGCATTGATTGGTAATGGGGTTCGTACCGGTTTTTGGGAAGATCTGTGGCTAGGTGATAAGAAACTTAGTGAAACTTTTCCTAGATTGTACAATTTATCTCATGGTAAGATGGTAAGTGTGGCTAGAGTTTTCAAAGAGGGCTGGGGTGTTTTGAATTTTAGGAGGAATTTGTGTGTGTGGTATAAGCTTCAGAACTTGTGTGCGGGTGTTAGATTGAATGAAAACGAGGATAGATGTAACATGGACGTTGACCAAGTCTGGTCAGTTTACTGTTAAGTCTATGTATGAGGCATTGAAAGCATCCCAAGTAAAGGTGCCCTATAGGAAAGTTTGGTTTCTTAAAACTCCTTTAAAAGTAAAAGTCTTTCTTTGTTTGGCCTTTAGAAAGAGCATTTTAACTAAGGATATTCTACTAGCTATAGGATGGAAAGGATCGGAGAAGTGCATGTTTTGTTCGAATGTAGAGTCTATAGACCATCTGTTCTTTAGTTGCACAGTAGCTAAGTATGTTTGGAGTGTTGTCAGATGTGCTTTTATGCTTAAAACTATTCCTGTTGGGTTTGCTGATTTGCCTAGATGGTTAGAGACTTTTAGTGTTGAGGATCGGTTCCTGATATCGACGGGTGTTGTTGCGTTAATTTGGGCTATCTGGAAGACCCGGAATAATGCCTGCTTTAACGGGGTAATCCCTCAGGATCCAACGTCGATTATTTTTATGATGTCTCACCTTATTTCATATTGGGCTGGTTTGCAGAGACCAAACTTGCGAAAAACACAATGCAGAGGTGCAAGGTTGCTGGTGTTGGTGGCTACTGAAGTATTCCACAGGAAGCAGGGTTGGGGGCGATGGTGTTGAGGCTCGCTGGCTCCTGATGGGATGTAATGGAAGCTAACCATTGAAAGTTTGAGGAACTATGGAGGCCTTGTTGTTAGCCTAGGTTAAAAGTTTATGTACTTGTTGGTTTTGGCTTCTGGAAGTATTCGTTTTAGCTAGGGCTCGAATGTGTTAGCAGTTGTTGCTGTGGTACTGTAAGGTAGTTTGTGATGGAGCCGAGTAGTGTGGAATGTTGGTAGCGCCTGTAGGGATGAGTTTTGGTTTGGCGTCTATGGGGGAGGTTGTCTCCGGGGCGAGCAACAAACTGAATTATTGTATTATCAGTTTTCATTTTAATGAAAATTGGGGCGAGGCCCTATTATAAAAAAAAACACGTGAGTTAGCATTCTAAACTTATATCATTTGAGTCCTTCGGATCAAGCTAATAGTTTCTCTGCTCGCAAAAGCTGTAGATTTAGACAAAGACATGATTTCCAACGTGTAACTTTAAGTCTGCTTATAGTGGGAAGACATACACTAGTGTAAAACATATGATACTAGCGGAAAGTGCAAATGGAGGCCGAGCTTCATAGAGCCTTATTTTCGAAAATTCGAAAATCATATTTTCAAACTTCAATATATGTTGTATTCTACCAACGTGGAAAATAGGAACTCAAAATAACTCATATTCTGGACTACACGAAAATAACAAAATCTGACAGATTTGAAAGAGTTCAAATTTTGTACTATTCACTTATTACAATTTCAGATTTTATCTTTTTTGCACAGCCCAAAATAGAAAATATTTCTAGTTGATATTACACATTGGTAGAATACAACATTTTCTACACGTATGATTTTTTCAGATTTTTTGAAACTTCAAAATATCATTTTCGAATTTTCGAAAATAAAGGGCTCCCTGGAGCTCGGGAGCTAGTTGTTCTGACTCACTAGTCTATACTATCATTATAACGAGTAGTATGTTTGGTATCATGTGATATTGTATTTATTACTTTGTAAACTCATTGTGTCTTATAATGTGTTATGTTTACGCCGTAACTCTAAGCCTGCTCCTACTTCAACGTTCCCCTTTGTTGCGTGGCTCCGACTGCCACTACGCGCTGAGACGCAAATGCGGCAGACTCCCGGTTGTAACGGTGTGCTCAGATTTGGTACTCGCGGACACCGTTGGGCAAATGGGCCTAGGCCGGTCTTATTGGATGTCTGTCGTCAACGGATGGAAGGCCAGGTGGACCAGCTGTGGATGGGGCGTACAAGAAAATGCCGAGCAAAGATTTGCTGCCGGAAGTGGTCGGAGACGACAACGATGGCGCCCACGGGTGTCGTTTCTTTCCTAAGGCTCTTTGTCGTGGTGTCGTGTTCATTTTCCATGTTGCTCGTTGTTCCGAGGGAAACCTCATATCTGGGTCTCTCTGATGGAATGATGACGGGGGCCTCGTTCATGGAGTTGGGCTTAGCTGGTGGGACCAGTGGTTCGTTGGTGGCTTCTCGGCTTTTCAGTTAGTTTGTTGACGATGATGGTGGAAAGTGAAGCAGGGTCGTTGTATGGGCTTCTCTAGTCGGATTAGCTAGCGTGTTTGAGGGTTGTTTTGGGGCTCAGGGCACAAGACTTGCATATCTCGCATGTGAAGCTTGTTATTGAAATCGGAGTTGTCCTCCATTTGCGTTGCGACCAACTTTTTGGCATAGACCAATGTCGACTGCCTCTTCGCTGTGAGGGTTGCACCTCAATGGTCATCCACGACAAATTGAAGTCCTGAATCAGAGAAGATAAGTAACGAAGAGCGATAACAATGACAGCCTAGGCTACCTCGACGGTTCCTCCCTTCTTAGCGATGTGTGTGGTGTGTTGGTAGCCAGGTTGACCGTGTGCTCTGTTTGGCGGCGGTCGTGCTTCCAGACGGTCGGCCTTTTGGGCATGTATGTGAGTTTTCACCGAGTTTCCCCCCTAGTTAACCGGGCATGTTTTTTCTTCTTAGTAAATTGATTGAGCCGTAAGCCTCCGTTTCGAAAAATCTAATCTTTTTTACTATGAAAGTAATATGTAAAACAAATCTACATACATGCAGTTTTACATGCATCCATTTATTTTGTAAAACAACAATGTTGTTTCCAAAGTCCTTTTCAAGAAAAAAAACAAGGCGTTTTGAAAGTTTAGCACCAGTAGTTAAATTAAAATCTCCTGCGAAATTAAGATTATCATCTGACCAAAGGTTTAAGAATCATAGTCATAAACCTTCAATTTATACATCACAACTGGTCACCTAGATCTGAAGGTCCATATGAGATTTTTATGATTGTTTAGATTCCAACCTAGCCTCAGCAGGCTGCCTTCCGACCGCGTCGGGCTGTTTTCCTGTCGATCTTGTTATCTTGTTGTAGCTGTTGGGTAATTAAGACAATAAAAGACACTGTTATGCTAATGGATGTAAACGACTAACATGACTGCTGACTCGATCTATTGTCCTTTTATGTTGATCAGATCATACATATTTAAAATATGTCATGTTATTTTAATTTGATGGAGCCACATAAAAAAAATTCACTACCGCCTTCGGGGCATTCAAATTCTCATTGAAAAGGTAGACAATGGAAAAACTTTGCAAGACCCAACCAGAATATATTTTTTTATTAGAAAAGGGGGTGCGGATCCCCGGCCTCTGCATCAAACTGATGCACACAGCCGCCGCAACCAGAATATATATGTTGTGAATTTTGGTGTGTGATCGGCATGTTTAGTTGTAAATTGATTTGAGAAATAAGAGAGGATCCATACCTTTTGTCTCTCCTTTTCCTCCTTCACTTTCTCTAAGTCTACCCAACCTACCCTCCTGCTTAGCCTATGCACCTCCAGCAAAGAGCCCCATCCAATTGAGATAGGCAGAGACAACGTTCCAAGCAAGAAGCTGCCTTAGTGCAGAGGACAAGTACTTAGTTGAGGCTTTCTTTTGAGAAGAGAAATGAGCACTAGTAGTAGTGTTTAGTCCCAAACAAGAGGAAAAGCCCAACAGAACACGGTTTGTTTTCATTGGGGCACAGCAACAGCCTCCTTTTATCCCCCACACTTTCACCACTTTTGAGGCCACCCTTGCACCTTTCCTTCCATTCTTTAGTTTTATGCAGCTGAAGAAGGTTTCAAGTTTAAACATTCTTAGGACAAAACATGGTTTTGTCTCTAATGTGTGGTTCTTACTAATGTATGTATGGATTGGTCCACCATTTCCATGCTTGCGGAAGCTTTTGTTTAACAGCTCTAGATGGAGGCTTTCACCAATAAGCAGCCACTGTTGGAGTACACCGGTAGTTTTAAACGCCTCAACCGAAAAATTCACGAAAAATCTACTGCACTTATGGATACAACTGCCAACTTTTCAAATTTAAATGAGCAAGCTTCTGACGTTGTGTGTGGTTGTTAGGATACTTATTAAATGCAACAGTCAAAGATCCTGTCATTCTGAAAACTGCTATAAATGTCGTAGCAGATCTCTTGCACTCGTATCACACCCTCTTGTTTCCTTGTCCATCAATGACACAACGATCTTCATGTGAAAGCTAGGGAGAGGAAATAGTAGAGAAATTTTGAAATGAGTTCTCTTGACTGTCACATCTGAAAACCAACCACTGCAACTGAAACTGTGCACCAGTGCTACCAGGATTAAGCAGAGACTTGGTCCTAATGTACTACTCATTTAATGATGTATTGTAGTATTAATCACCCATTGCTTCATGTGCCCATGGAGCCCTGCTCACTACTATATGGTTGAAATCTTGGAGATAGATAGAGAGAGGGGCCAATTCTAACGCTTGCGTTGGCATTTGTCAGCAAGCATTGTCTCTATTAGGAAGAGACACCAACCTTCCATTAATCTAATCCTAAAATCTCTTACCTCTCTCAGCCTCGCAGCACATGAAACCAGTAGTGTATCCAGATCAGGGCATGGTAGACAGGAAAAAAACTAGTACTATCATACAAATAACCAGGCACAGGTTTAAAAGCTTTGCACCTTTTCCTAGTATCTCCTAGCTGTGAAACAAGAACAGGCTAATTTTTTCTTTCTGACCTAGTTAAAAAGGTGCAGCCTAGTTAATGCATGAACTGCCCCCAGTACCACACTGTGCTACTCACAACAAGGAAGAAAGGCACACAAAAAAAGCTGTTTCTATAGTTCTTTATGAGGTGTCATTGCCAATTCCTTTTTGCAGGCACACACATACTAATTGTGGTGTTGTTTGCGTGTGAGATTAATTAGGGCGTTTCTGCAGTTAAAGAGGCTTTGCAAAATTTCTCACTTTACTTGGCTCTTTGACCTGAGGAGTAGGTGCTGGTGGGTACATGGCACTGGTGGCTATGTATATGCAGCGCAGTGCAGGGCTTCTTGGAGCCTAGTGCGGCCTCTGTCTTTCTGAAGGCACCATTCTGCTCACTTGCATCATTGGGTGCTCCTTCTCTCTACGCATCACTCACACACACACATCTACTTCGCTGCTTTGAGCCTTCAATTTTGAGCACTCTACCAGCTAATTGTGTGAGTTCTTTTATATTCTTCTCTGCATTTCTCTTTGTCTTTCTCTCTGGCTCTCTCTCCTTGTTTCTTGGCACAAGCAGCTGGTTCTTGATCGCTTGTTCTTCGATGCCATGGCTCCATTTTTGAGTCCGTGCTGATTACATTCAGTTCTTCGTTAGTTTCAACATAGTACGTGGACAAATGAGGGAGATGGAGGCACTGGAGAGAAAAGGGCAGAGATCCTTTGCCAAACCAGTGAAGCCCTCGTACAGACGTTCCAAGAGGTTGGAAACATGATCTTCTTCTCCTCTGCAAATTACTCTGTTCTTTTCCGTCAACTTGATGCTTATAATTGCTCATTAGTAACCATTTTATGATTTGTGTAATGCCAGTGATTTAGAGGAGAAAAATGCCAAGGATGCACTGTTTTCTTCACAGAAAGCACCGAATCAGCAGAAGTTGGTATGTTTTTTTTATCCTTTTTCCTTGTGCGCCATAAACCCACCGGTTCTCTGTAAATTTGAGCATTTGTTTCCCTGTGGTTTCTTCCAGAATAGTAGATACTCAAACTCTCTTTCGCATGGAGAAACCAGGAAGGGAATCCAACCCAAGAGTGAGATACAAAATTCCCTCAGAAAAGAGGCAAGAACTGTGTTTTTTTATTGATGTTAGCTTACATGCTGAAGAAATCCGACTCCGAATCTTGAAATAATGATCCCAAGTCACAAGTTTCTATCTCTAGATTCTGAATTCCATACAGCATTTTGGTCTAATAAGATGATGTTCTGATGCAGATTGTGCAGCTACAGAGGCACCTCGATGATCAGCAGACGGTGCGCAGCGCACTAGAGAAAGCGTTGGATCCTGACCCTGTTCCACTTACCTTGTCCAACGAGAGCCCAATCCTCAAGGTGACATTTTTAAACAGAAAATATCTATTAGGTTCATCCATGAATGAATTTATGAATAGTATATTCATCAGATTCAACTGATGTTTTTTGTCAGCCCGCTAATCAACTGATAAGGGAGGTTGCCACATTGGAGCTGGAGATCAAGCACATGGAGCAGTATCTCCTGACACTGTACAGAAAGGCATTTGAGCAAGCACCCGCATTGCCATCTTCGGGCGTTCAACGGGAGGCGCCGGCGCCGCCAAAGCCGTCAGTGAGCTCACGGTCAGCGCTGGTCGAAGAGACGCCGAAGGCGAAGGCGACCGTCGGAAGAGGTGGCGATGCAATGCTTCCTCTCCGTCTACGTGCCCAAGGAAGACCATGGACTCTGACCATGGCTTGCGCAGCCAGTCTGCGCTGTCGTTCCGCGGCGTGTGCTCGTCGAGGATATCGGCGTCGGAGGAGAGCCTCGCGAGGGCTCTTCGCTCGTGCCACTCTCAGCCTTTCTCATTCTTGGAGGTGATTGTTGAGTCCATATGAATTCGCTAGTTCTGAAATGGTTATGTTTTCTGTTGCAGTTTCAGACAGTAGGAGATATATACTGTCAGAAACATGGCAAAAAAACTGCAGAAATTCAATCTGGAACTGAATATGCACTACATTGTATCATTGTAAAAATAACTTAATATTACTGGTAGTATGAACTGTTAAAAACAAATCTGAATTATCTTATCAACGTACCTATCTGATATTATTTTGCAGGAAGGCGAGGCTGCTACTACGTCAGGAGTGGTAAGCCTAGCCGACTATCTGGGGACTAATGTAGCTGACCACATCCCTGAAACTCCCAACAACCTCTCCGAGGAGATGGTCAGGTGCATGGCAGGGGTATACTGCAAACTTGCAGATCCACCTCTAGTTCATCACCGATCGTCCCCGTCACCATCATCGTCGTTCTCCTCAACCAGCGTGGTCTCCCCGCAGTACCTTGGGGACATGTGGAGTCCCAATTGCAGGAGAGAAGCCACCCTGGACGCCCGGCTGATCAACCCGTTCCACGTCGAGGGGCTCAAGGAGTTCAGTGGACCCTACAACACCATGGTTGAGGTCCCGTCAATTTCCCGTGACCGTCGAAGGCTAAGCGAAGTCGAAGATTTGCTCCAAACTTACAAGTGAGTTGATATTACAAATGGATAAAAAATGTTATGTTCAGTACTACTGTGGTATCTGTAGTTCTGATGAAGGAACACTGATAAGTCTGAGTTTTCAGGTTAATTCTTCATCGGTTAGAGACCGTCGACCTCCGGAGGATGGCGAACGAAGAGAAGCTCTCCTTCTGGATCAACATACACAATGCATTGTTGATGCAGGTAAAGCTTGCCTGCTCCCTACTACTAGTAGTAGCCATTACTCATTTCTTTCGAATGACTGAAATGATGAACCCTTGGCACTAACTCCCACAGGCTTACCTCAAGCATGGTATCCCACAGAACCATCTGAAGAAGACATCACTTCTTGTCAAGGTAAAGTGGGACCATGCTCCTGAAGAATCATCGATACCGCCGTTCTCGAAGACGGTGATCCTTTCTTCTAGAGACGTGACACACTGACAGATGATTTTTTCCCAGGCTGAGTGCAGGATCGCCGGCCGCACCATCAACGCAGCAGCAATCCAGGGGCTGGTTCTTGGGTGCAGCACCCACTGTCCGGGACAGGTATGTACTCCACCATGTACCGCTAGGTTGTATCATTCGGTCAAGAAAGGCATTTGTGCAGAACTGCATATCGAGTACTACTACAATGTATGGCTACATTGCATCATTCAGTCAAAAGCGTAGTGAAGATCGAGTGCAATGTTCCTGCAATACTTGATTAGGAGTACTTACGGCGTAGATGATGTCTTTGATTCTATCCTTTCGGCTTGACGCAGTGGCTGAGGACTTTGCTGCACCCGAGGATCAAAAGCAGAGTGAGCAAAGCAGGAGGCCAGTGGCAAGCCTTTGCCATCAGTCGACCAGAGCCCCTTCTGCGGTTCGCGCTTTGCTCCGGAAGCCATTCCGATCCCGCGGTAAACTCCACGAAATCTCTAATATCGTATGGGAATCCAACTATTTTCTGTGAAATGTTAGGGAAATGTCTAATTTCTGTGAAATTTAAGGTTCAAAAATGTGTCTACAAGATAGGGGCACATATCCTGTGAAGCAAATGCTTTTTTGAAAAGCACGCGTGCAATTTTGTAGAAATGCCTATTAAAGAGCGTGTTGTATACATGATCGCAAATTCCTAAGTTCAGATTGAAAACATCGCGAGATACTAAAAAAGAACAGAAAATCACTTGCGAATAGTGTATGACATTATCAATTTGTCTCTCTCGTAAGTAACCGAATTTGAACTTGGACATTTGCAATGGCTTACAATGCACTTTTCGTTAGTAGCACAACTTTTTTAGAGCTTTTGCCAAAGTGTGGTAGCATGCTTTCCAAACGGTATTTTCAATTTACAGAAGACGTGCATTTTATGCTCCCGAAAGGCAGAACATTCTAAGCATCGAGCCATACACTGTACTCCAGTACACATAACTGCACATACTGATGTGAGAGATTCTTGGTTGAATCACTCTTGAACATGAGAACAATCCTAGATCGAGTGGCACAAATGTTTCTGAAAGTGATAAAGCTACTACGACGAACATGCCACACCTTGACGTGACACAATGATGAAAGAACTTTGACACGTATCTCCTTTAGTTCGCTGCTGTCGAGTACTATGTATACCATGGAATGTTTGCTGCACTTTTTACTCATCAAAGTACGTACTAGGTACTCGTAGATGGATCAATCATCACGGCTGATCTCTTTCTGTCTCCCCGTTTCTTTCGATGGATCGTTGGGTGCAGGTGAGGGTGTACACGCCGAAGCGACTGTTCCAGCAGCTGGAGGCGGCCAAGGAAGAGTACATCCGCGCCACCGTGGGCGTACGGCCGACGGAGCATCAGCACCAACGCCACCGCGGTGGCGGCGGCAGGGTGGTGCTGCCGAAGCTGGTGGAGGCGTACGCGAGGGACATGGGGCTCTCACCGGAGCGGCTCCTGGACGTGGCGCAGCGGTGCCTGCCGGAGGGCGTACGAGCGGCGGTGCAACGGTGCCGGCAGCAGCAGCAGACGGCGGGGGTGGTGGAGTGGGCACCGCACAGGCACACTTTCCGGTACCTGCTCGCCAGGGACGTCGCGTTCCCGCACCTCAGCTGAGCTGCGTTGAGCGAGCAGAGCTGTCATTGCTATGGCCTTCACCTGCACTGCATGGCTACACTAACAGTGAGCTCCATGGCTTGGCTTGACTTGACTTGACCGGACCGCATCAATGGGGGTAGTGACAGTGAGTGAGATTAATCAAGTGGTCACTGATTTGTTGATAGATTCAGTTCCAGGATCACACTACTCATTTTCATTTTCGTGTTTCTCTGTACTTTGTAACGAGATGTACAATGTGGGGTCTGTACGCTCTGTAAAGTTTTTTTTTTTTTTTGCTTTTTGTAGATAAAGAGGTAAAGAAAAGTTGAGACCCAAGTGTCATTCAATCTGAACAGATAGAAACGTGGCGTGCTACAGTGTCATCGGGCTCAATCGGGCCGCCTCCTCCAACGTCGGATGAGTTTTATGCGGTGAATATGGGGATCTAATCGTCCAACATCAAACTCCCCGCCCTACACATATGTAACATTGTTTGCAGTGGCGGACCCATGATTTGGGCATTGGGGGTGAGGGAGGATGATCACATGTGTAGCGTAATATATCAAGATATCAAGTATAAAATAAAAAAGCATATCAAGTTATTAACATATGTTTGGCAATAAGCCAGCAACACTAAACATATAGAAGGAGGTGGAAGCGTCGTCAACACGGAGGAGCAACAGGATCACCGAGTTGCACCCAGAAGGTTCTAACATCGAGCAGCTGGCCAAGGAGGTCGTGCACGCCGTCTCGGCTGGCAGCCTGAGGAGGCCGGCACCTCGGAGCGCCGGCGGCAGGCCTACTTGGCCCTGTTCGACGGACCCCTCTTGGACCAGGGGCGGCTGCCATCGACGACCTCGTCCTCTCCGGGAAGAAGCCCAAGAAGAAGAAGACGTCAGGGACCGAGTCAATCGGCAGATGCCGCCGGTGGGGGCCTAGATGCTGGAGTTTCTGATGCCTGGGCACTCCTTGCCAACGATGCAAGGAGGTGCTTTTCGTGTCCGCGGGCCTATGGAGGTGGCGGCTTTGGTGCGGAGGAGATGGCGCTGCGGGCTTTCGCCCACACGCAGGATCCGGGAGACTTTTAGTTTTTGATTGCTTCTAAAGGGATTTATCCTTGCTCGAACTTCTGTACATAAAACTCTATTCTATCTAATCGGATGGTGGATACGGCCGCCTTAAACCTCAAAAACACTAAACATATACAAATGGTCGCAAACATTAAAATTAGTAAGAAAATTGATATTTTTCACCTATTCGCAAGTTAAAACATAGCCTACTATCACCGTTCACTAACAATCTGATCCAAAATCTCAGCATTACGCCACCCGATACATCTTGCGTGAAATCATATGCTTTCTTTTTTAACAAATAGCTTAACCAAAGCAAATAGGGAATTAGATCAGATTACAAATACTTATATATGTATACCGTGTACATACCTTGACTAATAATCATCTAGTGGTGCGAACGTACGACGAAGCAAGGTGCGGCAGCCGCCCCTACACGGCTGAGTGGCAAAGCCAGCGATCAATTTCCGCCGCCGGCGGGTGTCCGCGCATGCGGGTAGCCAGATCGATAGATCTGATCGACTTGAGAGACAAGACGATGGCCGAAGACCAGGTCCACGATCAATGTACTGGTAGATGGGCTGTCTTCGCTGTGATGGGCTTCGTGTGTGCATAGATACTTTAACTTTTTGGGCTTAAGTATTACTACTAATCAGCTAGTTATGTATGGCTCCGAACTCCAATGCTCCTAATATTTATAAAGTCAAATAATTTATTTACGAGTTTCAAATTAAAATAATCCCTGATATAGCCAATGGTGTATTCCACAAACATGTAAAAAATCAACGTCAAATTATTTGTATTCTGAGCTCCACAAAAATGACAGAAGTGTGGATTTGACTGTGCCTATTTTCAAATTTCTAAATTTATCAGATTTTGTCATTTTTGTGCAGCTTACGAAGTATTTGAAGTTGCTATTTTGCATGTTTGTGGGATACACCATTGTCTAGAACGGGATTGTTTCAAATATATATATATATATATAACTCTTAATTTTTTTTAGAAAAATACCAGGATCACTCGAGATCGTGAAGTAAAAACACTTTTCCTGTCCAGTAGTGCATACCTATACACATACTAGTACTGGCACCTATAGTATGTCTATGAGTGGGGCGATTTGTGAGGGGGGGGGGGTGTCTGACCCCTGCATCTCCAACCATTCCATGAAGCAAATATTTATATGTATGCGGTAAATCCCCATTCATTTCAACAAGATGAGCAAGCCTATCTAACTTGGTAAGGCTACACATGGCCTTCACCAATTCTAAATGTTGTAACATTTTCCCGGTTCCGTAGTTGCTCCCTCAGTAATCTTTGATGTGAGACCACTGCCCTTTGTTCCTTGTTCAGAACCTTGTTGTACGAAATCCACCATGTTTTGGCTTCAAAAAATTCTGGCTGATGCTAGAAGACTACAATACAGTGGTCGAGCAAACTTGAAACTCCCCTTGCATGCTCAGGAATGCCTTCAGAATTCTCGACTACAAGCTCAGACTACTTGGCAAGCATCATTCTTCACGGGCAAAAATATATACTGATGATATAAGAAGACATATGCTTGTGGGCCAAAAATTATTCTGAGGCTGGACTCGTCCCAAAAGCGTAGGCAACTTTTTCACTATTGACGAATCTGAACTTCGCCGCCCTCAAGGCTCGATCAATGGGCCTAGGAGTAATTAACAGGGTCAAAACTAGGCAAAGAGCTAAAGTGAAGTGGTTGAAGCTTGGTGATGCCAACAATAAATTCTTTCATTACAAGGCGTCGTACCACACCCGAAGATCAGGATCCGGTCCTTGCTAGATGAGTCAAGCATCGCCACCTCCCCCTATGAGATACTCCCTCCGTTCGGATTTAATTGACACACACTTCGTTACACACAGATGTATCTAGACACCTAACAAGTATAGATACATCCATATTTAGACAAAAACAAGTCAATTAATTTGGAATGGAGGGAGTAGAAGAGATGGTCATTAAATACTTGACCAAAATCTTTGGCTCCGACGTAAGATGCTCGAAGCGCATTGACTGGAGCAGCTCAATCCCTCAATTCCAAACCTCTCCGACCTTGATGCCCCATTCTCTCTTGAAGTAAAAGATGCGGTCTTTCAAATAATGAAGGTCAAGGCCCCGGGACCAGACGGTTTTTCTGAGGGGTTCCTTCAAAGCTTTGTGGAATGTGGTCAAGGATGGTGTCTTGAGGGCAATGACAGTGTTTGCATGGGCTGAATTTCTCATTTTATGTTTTTTTTCCAAGCAGGAACAACCAACACAAACGGTTTATTACAGACCAATCAGCCTAATCCATGCTTTCGCAAAAAATGTCTCCAAAGTCCTTGCGACCAGACTACATTCCAAACTTGCTGAGATGGTGTCTCCAAGTAAGAGTGAATCATAAGCGGGAGGAGAATACATAAAAACTCCACGTAGCAAATACTCGCGCGCTGCATTTGGAAGCACGCAATGCACCAATAAGTACTCTCGTACTGTTCTTGAAAGTACAAGCACTAGAGCTAATGCACTTGAAAGCATAGTTTTAAAAACCGGACCGGCAATCGAACCGGTCAGCCTCTCGGTTCACGGTTTCTGGTCCAACCGCCGGTTCACCTGGTTCAATTGCTGGACCGGTAAATAAAGAAAATAATTATTTTTAGTTGTAAAATGGCTAAATAAAATGGTCAAGTACCACGAGCTCCCCTTTCATAACACAAAGATGCTTTGGATAGATGGCTAGGACGCATTGCGCAGCCTGGAGTGGGGGCACCAGGGTTCGATCCCCGCGGGGCGCGCATATTTTTACGCTAGCGCGGAGCTGCTGGTTCGTTGACCGGTCGAGCTGTACCCGGTTCTCTGCCGGTTTAGCATAAAGCCGCCGGTTTGACCGGGATATTTCCGGTTCGTTTCCTTGTCCGGTCCTGTGCGCTTAACAGACCGGCTGAGGCTCTGGTTCTGGTTTTTTCCGGTCAGACCGCCGGTCCGGTCCGGTTTTTTAAACTAGGCTTGAAAGTAGTACCACGTTATGTGAAAATGAAAAAAACAACGGGAATGCTCCAATTTCAACACGTGTCATAAGAGCCTCCTCCTCTGCACCTACCGGGCCTCTGAAAAGGTCAGCCTCTTTCCATGGTGGTACCGTGGTACCAACCATGAAAAAAAGGGAGATGCTTTACACCGCCTGTTAGTGCCGCATATTAAGTGCGCCGCCTACGTGAGTAGTTAATTGGGCCAGCCCACGAATTTC
The DNA here is from genome assembly GCA_947311845.1 of Poa pratensis. Classification (NCBI taxonomy): domain Eukaryota; kingdom Viridiplantae; phylum Streptophyta; class Magnoliopsida; order Poales; family Poaceae; genus Poa; species Poa pratensis. The sequence continues at coordinate 55,902,512 of CAMZMU010000047.1, read as the reverse complement.
GCGCGCTGGCTTCTTCTTCTTCTATGCTTCGTGCGCTGGTGTGAAGCTAGCGACACAGGTTCCCCATTGTAGCGAATTTCATTTGTCTTTTCTTTTGCTAACTGGCTTCTTTTTCATTTATGCTTTTTCTTTTGCGCGCTGGTTGAAACCCAGCAACCAGGGTTCGATTCCCCATTTCTGCATATTTATCGAACTTTCGTTTTATTTTCTTTGTTTTTCGATAGCTCGGGTATTTCAAGCCAGGAACCCCATCAGTTCTTTTATTGTAGCAGTTCTTTAAATGGTTCCGTACTTGTTTTTTTTATTGTAGCAGACTATAAATGCGTGAACAATAAAATATAAGAAGAACAATTTTGATCTGTAGCTTCAAGACTGAGGAAAAAACAACAACTCATAACTGTAGAAAAACATAACTATTTACATGAAAAAGTACTCTCAGAACTGTAGCTTCAAGACTCAGGAAAAAACAAGAAGCAGTTCATGTTTCTCTAAAAAACTTTATATTACAAATTCTCTAAAAAAGCACACGCCGAAAAAGGTTTTTTCGCAGCTTCCTTCTGTTGCGTGGTGTTCCTTGTACGAAGCGATTGATTCAAATAAAATTTGGAAAAAACTCGTGAACAATAATAATAAGAAGAACCGAATTGAGCTGTAGTTTATAGATGTTTGTATTAGAACAAAAATGAACAATTTTCAAAGTTGGAACCATTTTTAAATTTGGAACCATTTTAAATTTGGAACCATTTTCGAAATGGAACCATTTTAAAATTTAGAACCATTTTCAATCCGAACCATTGAAAAAATTGGAACATTTTTAAAAAACAACCATTTTACAAAAAATGGAATTTTTTTGAAAATCAGAAGAAAAAAATCGGAACCATTTAAAAAAGGAACCATTTTCAAAAAATCGGAACCATTTTTTCGGTTCGGAACCTTTTTTAAAAATCGGAACCATTTTTTTCATTCAGAACCATTTTTTCGGTTCGGAACCATTTTCAAAAAGAAACCATTTTTTCGGTTCGGAACCATTTTTAAAAAGGAACCATTTTCGAAAAATCGGAACCATTTTTAAGGTTCGGAACCATTTTTGAAAAATCGGAACCATTTTTTTCATTCGGAACCATTTTCAAAAAGGAACCATTTTTTCGGTTCGGAACCATTTCAAAAAGGAATTATTTTTTTGGTTCGGAACCATTTTAAAAAAGGAACCATTTTTTTCGGTTCGGAACCATTTTTAAAAAAGAACCATTTTTTCGGTTCGGAACCATTTTAAAAAAGGAACCATTTTTTGGTTCGGAACCATTTTTTGGGTTCGGAACCATTTTCAAAAAGGAACCATTTCAAAAATCGAAACCATTTTTTTGGTTCAGAACCATTTTAAAAAAGGAACCATTTTTTCAGTTCGGAACCATTTTCAAAAGGAACCATTTCAAAAATCGGAACCATTTTTTTGGTTCGGAACTATTTTAAAAAAGGAACCATTTTTTTTTTGGTTCAGAACCATTTTCGAAAAATCGGAACCATTTTTTTGGTTCGGAACCATTTTTAAAAATTGTAACCAGTTTTTTCAAAAATCGAAACCATTTTTCGGTTCGGAACCATATTCTAAAAAAGGAACAATTTTTCGGTTTGGAACCATTTTAAAAAACAAACCATTTTCAAAAAATCAGAACCATTTTTTAAAAATAATTATTTTCCACAATATAAACCATTTTCAAAATAAGTGAAAATTAAAACATAAAAAGGAAAAAAATGAAAAAGAAAACAAAAAATAAAACCGAAAAAGAAAACATAAAAACAAAACGGAAAAAGAAACAAAAAAAGAAAAAGAAAACGAAAAATAAAAAGGAAACGGAAAAAGAAAACAGAAAAAGAAAACGGACAAAAGAAAGAATAAAACGGAAAACAAAAAAGAAACAGAAAAAGAAACCCGAAAACCCAAAACTGGAAACAAATAAAAGGAAGAATAATGATACATGAACATAAGGATGAGCGTAGCCCACTGGTTATGTTCCCCGTACACGCACGAGGACGTGCTGGGTTCGAATCCTGCCGGAGCGACTTATATTATCTTTTTAGTGGTTGAGGAGTGCTAATGGGTCGGCCCAGTAACGCGAGCGAGCGAAACTCTTGAGGCGGCGCTAGAGTTGAGGGGTGCTAACGGGCAGCATTTAGGTTTCGCCGAAAAAAAAGGTGGTACCCGATTGTGAACGGCCCAATTCATGGGAGAGTAGCCCATCATCTGCCCACTACCCTTTAGTAGCCTAATCTTACTCTCTTCCTGGGCCAAGCCCAGTTAGGTAGTTCGAGAGAGAGCAAAAGACAAAAAGTACACTTCGGATGGATACGCCTCCGTCCGTCCGTCAGTCCCTCTCGCTCGCAGCCGCGCAAGACTCGCCGCGAATTGCTGCTCCCACTGCTCGCCGCCAGTAGCAGGGTGGGGTTTAGGTAGGGTTCTTCACCCACCCCCCCCCATGGAAGGAGAGGAGGAGATTGGCCTCGTCCTCGCCCGCGCCTCGGACCTTCGCTCCAGGATCTCCGCCTGTGCCGCCGCCGCACGGCCCCCGCCCCGGTTGGGCTCCGGGGACGGCGGAGAAGAAGACGAGGAGGAGGAGGTCGGGGTGGAGAGCCTGGTCGGCATCAACGACGCGCTCGAGTCGCTTGAGCAGCAGGTCGCCTCCCTGCAGGTCCGGTTCTTGGTCCTGGTTGGTCATTCGGTAAAGATGTGGGTTTTGTTGTTGCTCTACTAACCTTGCAGTCTGCTGTTGTGGCTATGGTAAAAAATAGTTAGTGCTTGTCTTGTACCAGGAGATGAAGTTTATATGAACATATAATACCTTCTTTTCATAGTCGTACTGTATTTTTCGCGTGAGGAACTCAGTCTAGGCTTGTTGGTTGTTGCCATGATGTTACAGAGAGATGGACATGCTAATATTTTTTCTTAGATGTTAATTTCATGGTGGCTTTAACTCCAGTCTAAATATATATATTTGAGCTAGGGTAGAACTGGGTACCCTAAGATGTATGTCTTTGGTTCCACCAGGATCAGAGTGCTGGTTTACTCCCCCGCAAAAAAAAAAGAGTGCTGGTTTATTAATTGTGGGTAAGGTACATATTTTATTTCTATTACAGCGAAAACTAGGTAGAAAATTGCTGATTGAACAGAATTTTTTCTACCGACTGTGTGTTATATTGCGTGGTTTAAAAAGGGAAACAGTCTGTCCCTTTGCTTACCTTATAGGAAGCATAAGTGTTCAACACATTCTCTCGCTTTTCTTGTGATGGACAGGGCTGACACTCGTTCATATGGAATTTTCCCATTTGAAGAAACAAAGGTCGTTTCGCTAAGAGACACAATTGGCTGTTAAGATGTAAACTTCTACTTCGTAGTTACTAAACTGTGAAATTCTGTTGCGTCTTTGCCTGTATTGCTGGTTGAATCCCCCTCACTTGCTTTGTTGCACAAAATGCTTACTTTTAGATAACGACATGTGTGACATAAACACATTTAAGCATGACACGCGAAAGGGTATTACCGTATCAGACCTGTGAAGCACCTTTACATTACTAGTGCTATATGTGAGGCGATGGCTTATTTAGATTGAGTAATACTTACCTCCCAAAGTGAGTTTTTTCTATTGGATGTCAGTAATTGTACCAGAAATATATGTTTTTACCTTCGTAGTGTTTTGTACACAAAGTTTATACTGTTGTTCATGCTTCTGTTTTGGTAAATAAGTGCCTAAACACCTTAATGTCATTTCCAGGACCTACAACACCAACAGAGATATGAACGAGAAACCATCCTGAGCCAGATTGATCGCAGTCGAACGTCTCTCCTTAACAAGCTCAAAGAATACAAGGGAGATGACTGTGAGGTAATCCATGAAGCAGCTGTTTTTGCTGGAGAAAAAATTGAAAATGATGACGGTCTAATCCTACCTCCTTACTCGAGCCATGTCACCAATTCGTTTGTGCTCGATGATCTCTATCCTACAAACTATGTATCCAAGTCCAAGGGCTTTCACAACGGACTGGGTTCTAATGGCACGACTGAAGATGGTACAAGGGCGAATGGGCTGCAAAACAGAATTGTTAGCACATCGAGCCATAATTCAAGGGGAGGAATCAGATCTTTCATCGGCTGGATGGCCAAAACAGCGGTCATGGTTGTGGGGGCTGTATCAATCATGAAGGCCGCTGGCTACAAGCCCATGGTAAGGAGGAGCACCATAAAACTGGACATCGCAGGGCTTTTTCGCAAAGAGGTGGCTGGTGCAAAGGAGCAGTTTCCTACTCTCCAGTGCCCTCCTGGGAAGGTAATGGTGGTCGAAGATGGCAGGGCGCACTGTGTTGTGAAGGAAAGAGTGGAGATCCCCTTTGGCACCAACCTCGCTGCCCCAGATGCAAGCTATGGCTTGGGTTGAATCCGAAACTCGCCCGTGTGAATATTATGATCTAGCTAACTAGTCCTTGGCTATTTATTTCCTTGCTCAGCCCTGAACCTCGCCTGTCGAAACGTTGAGGCCTATGTATCATCAGCTGTTAAATGACTCCTTGTTCATTGTCATCATGGCAAAGTCCATGAGTATGTATGGTGCTGAATTAATATCACTATATCAGTGATTCCATTCACATGTTGGCGCCTTGGCGGTCACCATGTTGTGGCCTAGCTTTTTTAGTATGTTCATGCTCTCTCTTAATTACGGACCACAGTCTATAAGTGATCAGTGATGGCACAAGTTGTAGTACTACCTTTAATCCCTGAATATCTTACGTGGACACCTGAAGGCACAAGTTTCTGATTTAGACCAGAGGGGCAGGGCATTCAGGCTTCAGCTGTGGAAGCGGGAACCTGAACCCATGGCATTGCTGGCCTGATACATGATGTTTCAAGGATCTTTTCTTTCTTGCCGTATACTTGGTTGGCTTGCCCTATGAAGTATGTACGGAGCAGAGAAACTTCGTGCGACCAATAAGGTTGCATTTGCACTAAACCGCCTGGGTAGATGGGTTGCAACGTGTACTGCTTTCGTTTGCAAACTGAATGAGCAGCCTATGCACGAGTGGATATTACACTGTTGTATTAATTATTATGTTGTAGAAGTACGTACAGATCATACTTTAATAAGTACTTAAATAATACTTCTAGTTCCAAACCTCAAATATTGCTCTCAGTAGCGGAAAACATCTTTGTCTCCCGAGCTCTAGTGCTACCTCTTGTTTAAAAATAAATAAAATCATATTTCTAAGTTGTAAAAAAATCTGAAAAAAAATCCATGCATGTTGCCAATGATGTATCACACAAATGTGTAAAATCTTGATTTGAAATACTTTATATTCTAAGCTACACAAAAATGATAAATGTTGTATATTTTGGCACATTTAGATTCACACATTTGTTATTTGTGTGTAGACCGTAATATAAAGTATTTCAAATCTAGGTTTTGCACGTTTGTGGGATATATCATTGGCAACATGCATAATTGTTTTCAGAATTTTTTGAAACTTATAAATATGATTTTTGAATTTCCTTAACGAGAGAGATCACTAGAGCTCGGGAGTAAGAAATCTCTACTCTCTCAGTAGTCAGTATACAGGAGCTGAGAAAGGTCCCACATCAAAAAACAATCGTAAAATAAGGTGTACGTGTGGAGTGGAGATTTTTGGCTTCCGAAATCCAGTGTGGAGTGGAGATTTCTGGCTCCCGAAATCCAGTGCTTTCATTATTAAAAACAATTAAAATTCATATTTATGAGCTTAAAAAAAATCAGGGTGTAGCCTACCACAAACGTGCAAAAAATTAATTTGAAATACTTTGTATTCTAAGCTACATAAAAATGACAAAAGTGTGGATGTGACTATGCATATTTTCAAGTCTCTAAATTTATCAGATTTTCTCATTTCTGTGCAGCCCATAATATAAATAATTTCACATAGCAATTTTCCATTCTTGTAGGCTATATCATTGGCTATGTCCAGATTTTTTTAAACATGTAAATATAATTTTAAATTTTTTAACACGGAGAGAGAGCACTGGAACTCGGGAGCCAAATACACTTCTCGCTATGTGTGCAATAATATTGATCGTGTTGTATGTTGGACGTGAGACATGGACACATGGTCCTTGATGTACAATTTTTTTCAAGATTGCAAAGTAGACGCACGCACACAACCGGCTGAAAACTCACATAATTATATACTTTTTAGAAGAAAATATACTCATACGATTAATAATAAACCATGTTTTGTTGTTTGTTGACTGAAATCTCGATCCCCTCGGGGCCTCTTTAGATTGAACGATTTTTAAAAAGAATAACATCCAAAATTCCTGTATATCACATTCCTTCATCCTAATCTCATATGCATTTCAGCATCTAGTTTTATCTCTTTTTTATACTCGTGCGCGTAGCATCAAGACACATTTGCTATGTTACCGTCCAAATGACCATTACGGCAGTTTTTTTCTCTGTTTTGCAATCAATTGTTTTTACAGTTGAAGTGTTCTGTAATCATGTGATGCAAAGAAGCCCTCAGATGATTGCTAAACCATGACCAGCACAACGATGTGCTAGTTGACTCCCATCGCCCCGGGTCGCAATTCTGGAATGCGATCCAGAAACACAAAAATGTCTTTTGCTTGGGGGCAAGACATTCTATCCGGAATGGCAAGTCGACCAGGCTTTGGATTGATTGGTGGCAAGGGAGCGGCCCTCTCAAGGGCTGTTTTCCATCCATCTTTGCGATGACGGTTGAACCGGAGGTCTCGGTGACCTGGGCACTACGGAATGGATCTTGGGAGATTCCACTTTGTCGTGCTCTTGATCTTCACGACCGTGTTGAGTGCACAAACCTTAGATGATGCATCGAGGGGGTGCAGCTTGTTTTGGAGCCGGACTTAGTGTCCTAGACCCTTGAAGGCTTGAACCGTCGGGCCGGTTCTCGGTGAAACCTCTCTACCTGAAACTCTGCCAAGGAGCTGAAATGTCCCACTTCAAGGTGATGTGGCGATTGGCCATTCCTTTGAAGATCAGGATATTCCTTTGGCAGCTGACCCGGAAAAGACTACCATCCGGGGACAACACCATCGTCGCCGGGGTCCGAGTAATGGTATGTGTGCGCTTTGCGGAGAGCCGGAAGATACGAACCACATTTTCTTCCATTGTTTCTTGGCCCGTTTTATGTGGATAGTAGTTAGGGAACTACTCTCATGTTCCTGGAATCCGGCATGTCACGCCGAGGTGCATAGGACGCTTAGTCGATACAATGGTCATCAGAACAAGGTGCTATGGACCTGCGTAGCTGCGCTTTATTGGTCCCTTTGGACTACTAGGAAGAAATTTGCGATTGAGGGAATCTTCCCTAGCCAACCATCTCACGTGATGTACAAAATGTCTTCGTATATACAGGTGTGGAAAGCCGTGGCTAAGCGGAAGGACCGGGCGGCGCTTGGAGAGGTGGTTGACAGGATCCGCGCTCTCCTTAGCAGTATCAGGGATTGATCACTCTAGTTTTCTCCCTTTATCTTGTCTATTTGCCTTGGGCCACATGGAACTCTGTATTTGGTGGCTGGCTATCTTGTTTGTGTTGGTTTCTGTATGAACTTGTATGAGTCTGCCGTTCATGGCTTTATTAATTTAAAGCCCGGCTCCTCTGAGCCTAGGGTTTTAAGAAACCCTCAAATTGCATACACGTTACAAATTGTTATAAAGTGCATTCTACAAGTGTGAAGATTTTTGGCTCCCGAGATTCAGTGCTCCCTCCGGGTTAAAAAAAAATCGAAAATCATATTTGTGAGTGGCAAAAATTCTGGAAAAAAAATCCGGCTGTAGCCAATAGTTTATCCTACGAACGTTCCAAATATCAACTTCAAAAACTTTGTATTCTGGGCTACACAAAAATAACAAAAGCGTGATCTAAGTATGCCTATTTTCAAATCTCCGAGTTTAATGTTATTTTGTAATTTTTGTGTAGCTTGGAATACATTGTATTTGAAGTTGATATTTTTTTTTTGAGTTTTAAAGGCAGTCGTTCTGCCGTCCGATTAGATAGAAAAAGAGTTTTTGTACAGAGTTTTTTGACTTATTACAAGAACGGGAGGCCTAAACCCCCGGAAGCGAGTCTCCCGGGTCAATCGAGTGCGCGTAAGCCCGCTGAGCTATCTCCTCTCTAATTAGAGCCACCACCGTGTCAGGAAGGAGTCCAACATTGCGGAAGACCCGTCGGTTTCTCTCCTTCCAAGTTCCCCACATGGCGTAGATGAGCGATCCACTTGCCTCCCGCCTCTTCTCCTTTGGCAGCCTCCGAAGAAGATCATCCCACCAGCTGTTGAGGTTGCGGCCCATGGGAGCATCGGCAATCCCAATGGTGCCGTTTGCCGCGAACACCTTCTCTCGGACTACGGTCGCAAAGGGGCAATCGAGTAGAAGGTGTTGAGTCGTCTCCGGGTGAATCATGCAAAGCTTGCAAATAGGGTCATGCGGCCATCCCCGGATTGCCAAATTGTCCGCGGTTAGCAACTTTCCATTGAGGGCTAGCCAAGCGAAGAACCGACACTTCGGCGTGCGCACCCCAAAACTTGGGCGTCGAGAATGGGGCGCAGGTTCCCAGAAATTGGCACTTATATGCCGACGCCGCCGTGTACTTCCCTGAAGCCGTCCATCTCCAAGTGATGGAGTCAGGGACCGGCTACAATACCACCTCCTGCAACGCCGTCCACAAGGTGTAAAACTGCATCAGTTGCGGCTGCGTGGAGAGGCGAAAAAGCGATCTCATCCATTTCAAATTTGTTAGCTCCTTCTGGACCGTTCTTGACTTGCGAGAGGCGATGGCGAATAGCTCCGGAAACTGCAGCTTGAGTGCACCACCCGGCATCCACCTATCATGCCAGAAAAGGCATATGGCTCCATCGCCGATGGTGATCTCCGTCGAAGCCCTAAAAAGCTCCCAGTCCGTCTTGTCGCACGGGAGTGCCATGCCGCTCCAAGGCCTGTCCGGCTCCGTCCATGCATACCAGGGCCATCTCATCCTGAGCGCCCTCCCAAACTTTTCCAAGTCAAAAATGCCCAGGCCTCCTAAATTCTTTGGCCGGCATACAGTGCTCCAGTTCACTAGACTATGCGGCCTGGAGCCAGGAGTGGCCGTAGGCTTCATCCAAATGAAGCCACGCTGCAGCTTCTCTATCCTCCTCATAATCCATTTAGACAATTTGAAAACAGCCAAGTGGTAATTTGCCATAGCGGAGAGCACCGATCTGCATAACAGGACCTTGCATGCACGCGTGAAGTGCCGCCCCCACCAGCCAGCTAGCCGAGGTCCAATTTTGTCAATGAGCAACTGAAAGTGAATCGCCTTCAAGCGCGAATGGTGCAACGGCAATCCCAAGTAGGTGCAAGGAAAAGCTCCACGCTTAGCCGGAAAATGCTCCAACGCCGCCAACACTTGCTCCTCAGTGCATCTGATCGGGAAAATCTCGGACTTAGCCATGTTCGTGCATAGCCCGCTGGCCCCAGCAAAAGCTCCAAGTATGCCGCTTGCCACGATCAGATTATTCGCATCCGGCCCGACGAAAATCCCCGCGTCGTCAACGTAGAGGGAGACAAGGAATCTGATTGGCCTAACCCGAATTGGACTCAGGATGCCTGCCTCCGAGGCAACGCGAAACAAATGGTGCAAGGGATCGATTGCCAATATGAAGAGCATCGGCGAGAGCGGGTCCCCTTGCCTCAATCCACGGGCGTGTGCAATCGACGGCCCGGGCTTGCCGTTAAGCAAAACCCTCGAAGTGGATGTGGACAGCAAGAGACAGATCCATCTACGCCACCTGGGCCCAAATCCCAGCACCTCCAAGAGCTCGAGCAAGTAAGACCAGTTCACCGTGTCGAAAGCCTTCGTGATATCGAGCTTGAGGAAAAAGCCCGGCGTGTTCTCTCTGTGCATCTCCTTGATCAAGCCTTGCACATGCAAGAAGTTGTCGTGGATGCACCTCCGCTTGATGAATGCCGACTGACTCGGCGAGACAATTTTCGAGAGCATTGGGGCCAATCTACTGGACATCATCTTGGAGACTACCTTAGAGAAGCTGTGGATCAAACTAATTGGGCGGTAGTCCGAAATGACCCCCGCTTCCGCCTTCTTCGGTAGAAGAACAATATTTGCTTTGTTTAGCAGCACCATATTTGTCCCGCCATGCTCTGTCATTGCCACAACAGCCGCGAACAGATCAACAGCAATAATGCTCCAGCATGCACGGAAGAATAGACCATTGTAACCATCAGGACCTGGCGCCTTCTCAGCCGGCAGAGCAAAAATCGCAGCCTGTAATTCCTCCATGGAGAATGGTGCGTCAAGGTGCCCCAGCTCATGCTGCATGTATCCAAGGGCGCCCCAATTCAGTGAGGAGATGCGCTCATGAGCAGTGCCAAGGAAGCTAGCAAAGTGAGCCCTGAGAACCTCCTCCTTCTCATCATGAGTGACCGCAAGCCCACCCTCCGTGGTGAGGACCGGAATGAAGTTTTTCCGACGCCTCCCGTTTGCCCGAAGGTGAAACAGCCTTGTGTTGGCGTCCCCGAGCTTGACCGTCGAAATTCTTGCCCTTTGTCTAATCTTAATTTTGTTGATTGCCGAAATGCCCAGAATCTTGGACCTCAAGCTAGTCCTCAGCCTCCTCTCTCCTACAGTAAGCATCCTGTTCTCCTGGGCAATGTCAAGTCTGCCGATGACCTCCCTAGCAATGGCAAGCTGCAGCCTCAAATTCCCAAAACGCTTCTTGTTCCACCGCTTCAGCGCCTTGGCCGTTCTCTCTAGCTTAACGTGCAGCCTTCGGATGGGATCCAGAGATGTCACCTCGCCCTCCCAAGCCAGCTGAACCGTGTCCATGAATCCGTCCATGCGCACCCAAAAGGACTCGAACCGGAATGGGGAATATCGAGGGACATCCGCCTTCCCGACAAGGAGCAATGGGGCATGATCAGATAGCGAAGAGGGCAATGCTTGTAACAAGGCAGACGGAAAGGACACGTCCCAATCCTCAGAGCAAAAGAATCTGTCTATGCGTGTCATGGTAGGGGCTGCCTGCTCGTTCGACCATGTGAATTTGCGGCCGGAGAGTTTCAGCTCCCGAAGCCGCATCGCGTCGATCGTAGCCTTGAATCTTCCCATCAGTCTTCTATTCAGATTCCCGTTGTTCTTGTCCGCCGCCTTGTATATCAGGTTGAAGTCGCCGAAGATCAGCCACCTCGCCGGCCTTGTCGCTGCCAGAGCCCGCATCTCGGCAATGAACTCATTCTTCTGAGCCTCCCCTTGCGGACCGTAGACGCCAGTTGCTGTCCACGAGAACCCATCCTCCAGGGAAGTGATTGTTGCGGAGACTGAGTTCAGTGTGCAGCTAGCATTGGACAAGCTAAAGTTCCTGTTCGACACCGCCAGGATGATCCCTCCCCTCGTGCCATCAGCTGGGAGGAAAGCAAAATCATCAGCAAACTCCATCCCCAAAGTGTCAATAATGCACTGTCTGTCCACCATCTGTAACTTGGACTCCTGGAGACACACAATCGTTGCAGCTGAATCACGAACCAAGCCATTGACAGCGTCACGCCGAGCCTGGCAGTTCAGCCCGCGGATGTTGCCGCTAAACAGCCTAACATTGTTTGAATTCATCTTGGATCAGAACTCACAGCACCACTTACACAAGTCCAGCGTGTAGGCAACAGCCTGCCACGCACACACAGCAGCTTACCAACGGGGCACAATGGCAACAAACTGCCGCTCCCGCACCCAGCATGACACACACCAAAATGACAGATATTTTACACGCTCGTGGGATATACTTCTACAACCGAATTTTTTTAATTTTTTTTAAACTCATAAATACTCACTCTGTTTTTTAATATAAGATGTTTTAGCTTTTGTCTACATGCACATGCATACAAATGTATGTAGACACATTTTTGTGTGCATGTTCACTCATTTTAGTGTGTATATAGACAACATATATACCACCTAAAAGATCTTATACTCCAGAGCGAGCACTGGAACTCGGGAGTTTCCGATTCTACAAGTCGTAGTGCCGCGTCGGAAAGTAGAAGAGATTTGCGGCGTCGAGCGTAACACGCACGCATGGCAATTGAAGCGAGCGACAGCGACTCGCCGGTGCGCCGTCCGTTGGCCGCAGCCTACAGCTGTAGGCACGCGCGCGATTGGCACGGGTCGGGTGCCCATGTTGACCTCGAAACGTTGGAAATAAACACTTTTCTGCCTACAAGCAGCTACAAGCAGCTTGCTTTCCTAGTAACAGCGACCCGGCAGTCCACCCGCGGGCCGTTGTGTGTGTGACTCTACGTACACACCTATACCTAAGTTGGACACACGCGCCCGTGCGTGTAAGTGTGAGCTGGTTTTTCGAAATTTCACGTGAAATGTGATGGTTCTATGCTATTCACTCTGATAATGTGACCTCACTAGTGCCATATTACCTCTCACATTTTTGAGCTTTTGACATCCCTTGATGCGAACCGTGTGTTATGTCAACAACTGTAAGAACAACTTGGTTGCTTTGATTCTGCGACTGAGCAGAATGGATGGCCGGTCTCGTAATTCCGCATGCAGCGGGAATCTGAATCCAGCACACGTTGCTGAAAACAGTGGGCATATATATGACCCAGAGCAAAGGAACGAGGATCGTTGTTTATTTTTCTTCAATGGGAGACGCACGCATATGTACAGGCTAATTAAGGGTGTGTTTGGTTCAGTGGTTATGAAAAAATGGTTGGGGGCACCTGGTTGGTGGTAACAACTTTTCATATTTGGTTATGTGGGTTGGTTAGCCAAGTTTTGTGTATGGTTGAAGTGATAAAAAGTGGTTATGGGTAGTCATATTTGTGTTTGATTCGAGGTGTGGGTGATATGGTAACCTCTTTGATATGATGGTGAGAATACCCTCGCAACATGAGCTTTTCACTACATAAATCGATTAAAGTATGTTATGGATAATAAGAATTTCGAAAATGCAATATATTTTGAAATCACGTTCCATTTAGATACGAAGAAAAAAATCAGCACCATGCTTCAATAACGCAGAAAATTTCCAAATAGAACATGTCATAGTGCCATATCAATATAGGGTACTAGTTCAAATATAATTAAAGTGATACATCCCATAGTTCGGTGGTTCACATCAAAAGCACAAGTGCGTAGAAATATTAGTTCAATGCTTTGGTTAGCATCGAAAGCCCAAGTCAAACATGGCATAAAGAAATCACTTATCATCACCATCTCTATCTTCAAAATCAGCAGCTTCAGGAAATGTCTTATTCACATACCTAGAAACCCAAACCATCTTCTGAGGAGGCTCCAACACTTGAAACACTGTTACTAAATTAGGATTCTCAACCAAATAGTCATAGTAATGGGCAAGGAAATCCAAACCAAAATCTGGTACTGTTTTCATGCCATCCCAAAGACCATTCAAGGAGTTCTGGTTAGTGCTAGCAGTGTTCTCTATGGCAATAGCAAGTCTTTCGCTACAAGCCAAGAGAGTTGCTTGTAGCCCATCTTCCACACTAGGATTAGTTTTCACCTTCTTTTTGTTTGGGAGCCGATGACTGACCTCCATTGTGTGATTGGGTAACTTCAACATCCGGGGAATCTCCATTGTTAGCTACCTCCTCTTCTTCAAGATTAGTCACCTCGATCTGTAGAGCTAGAGGCTCATTTGCATGGCCTGTTCGCCTCTAGCCGCGCGCGATCGGCAAGGGTGATGAGGGCAGAGCGCGAGGTCGGCGACCGTGAAAATTGGGCACCGCCGAAAAGCTTCCGCCTTTGTACCTGCAGCTAGCTAGCAGTACCATGGAGCTGTGAGTCCACACCACACGGCACGAGCCGTCGCGAAGAACTGGTACAGGCTAACACCTACAGTAGTAGCACACCAGCCAGCCTTGCAAAAAAGTGCAAGGAGCACGGACGGTGGCCGGCCGGTTGCGTGCTCGAACCAACGATATCCCGACGTCGACCGCTCGCCGGCCGGCTCCTGCAGTTTCAGACCAGCAACAGTTTCAGGTCGGGCGAACACGACAACGACAACGCACTGGCGATGGCGGTGATCAAAACCGTGGGAGCAAAGAAAGCTGTGTGCGCAGGCGCACACGCAAAGGAGGTATCCCGACGTCCAACTCAGGAACAGCAAAAGCTCAGCTGCAGCCTCGCAGTATGAGAGACACAGACGACACGAGAAGCTACGGCTGTCCCCTGTATCCAGACGCCATCCAGCTCAACAAATTAAGCTGCAAAGATCATTCTACTGCATAGGTCAACCTTAGCTTCCATCGCGCGCCTTGCACCAACGACATCTCCTCACACTCTTCTCATTGCAGCATACTACTGAAAATCTGAGGAAAATTTGCAACGGAAAAGAGGGCAGTATACAAGAAAAGCGCATGTGTTTCGCACAACTCAGAATTTCATAGCACTCGGGCGGGTTTCAAAAAAGAGAGTTCATATTAACATGTTGATTTCCATTCCCTCGTTTTTCAAAGGACCAACTCAACTAACACGGCCAAAATTGTTTTCCTACAATTAAGATTTATCCTCACTGCTCCCACTCCGCACAGTCCGTCAGATCAGAATCCGACGGCCGCCAACTCCGCCAAGTCCGGCCAGGCTGGCGACATCAATTCAACCGTCAGCATCGTTCCTTGTTCTGTTCCCAGAATTAATGGTCGGAGCACCTCCAAAATTCAGAGATGGGAATCAATCCCCAAATTTCTGCTTCGATCCCGCCAAGAAAAGCCCATGGATGGATCACTCGCTAGCGTCGCACTCGGGAATGGCGCTCAGATCCGGGGCGAACCGCGGCTGCATCCTCCCGGCGCTCTTGGCGCGCGCCACCTGCCGCCTCTTCGCAGCCAGCGCGGGAACAACCGTCTGGGTCTGGTCGAGCTTCTCCGCCGGCGGGGCGAACACGAGCGGCGACACGGAGCCGGCGCGCCTCCGCCGACCGGTGCTGCTGGCCTTCTTGACGAGCGCCGCGGACGCCCTGACGGCGAGCGCGGCGATGTCCTCGCGCCGGAGCCCGTTGTGGCGGGCCTCGGCGGGGAGCACGAAGTAGATCTGGCCCGGGCGGAGCTCCTCGCCTCCGCCCACGGCGGACACGGCCCCCTCGAACCCCATCGTGTCGGCGTCGCACAGGAACCAGCCGGCTCCTGCCTCGACAGATTCGTCGAGCACCCGCGACGCTATAGCCGGGGGCGGGTACTCCCGCAGCTCCCCCGTTGGTAGGAGCACCATCGCCGTCGACGCGGCCAGACCATCTGCAAGCACCGCCGTCACAGCCGCCGCGCCGCTAGACATGCAGAGGCCCATCGTCTTTGCGTATGATTTGAGCTTCCCGCTGCTGCTGGTCGTGGGAACTTGTGTGATGTTGCTATTGCTGTGTGAACTTTAGAGTGTGAGGAAGAAATGGTGAGATGGAGATGGAGGCTTGGGAGGGGCAGCTATATATAGGAGGAGGAAGAAAGTGATTTCTGTGGCGAAGCTTTGGGAAGAAGGAGAGTGACGGGCTGACGTTTGGCTGGGGGCCAGGACAGGGTGCGTGCGTGCGGGGTCTCGGAATATTTTATTTGTTTCTCGATTATTACCTATCCCTTTCTCTGTATTTCGAATTTCTGTTCTTACTGCTGCCATCTGGTCTGGGAGTGGAGATGCGTGTACTGTACGTGGGTGAGTAATAATGTACGTATCGACTCGGCAGACGGCGCCAAACACAGTGAGATTTAAACTAGTAAGTAGTAACCGTATATCGAGTGTAACCGCGGTACACTACAGGAAAGCCACGAGACGCCGTCGGCGTATGCACGAATGCCGTCGGCGTATGTATACGCCGACGGCGGCTGTCGGCGTACCCGAACTGCCGTCGGTGTCGGCGCCCGCCGTCGGCGTAGGCTGCGGTGGGCCCCACAACACGGCATCCCCACGTTCCGTTAGCTCATCATACGCCGACGGCAATGCCGTCGGTCTATGAGCACCACGTGGCCGCTTCCTGGGCGCCTGGGAGATGACATACGCCGACGGCATTGCCGTCGGCGTATGGGTGACCATATGGTCCGCATCGGGCGACGTGGCGCCATCCTGTGCGTCCGCGACGCCGTCGGCGTATGAGTGACCATATTTTCTTTTTTTGCTGATTGTTGCTGCTGTTTCCAGCACATTTCAAATACACAAATATAATTTGAATTCATACACAAACATCACAGAACATCACATATATAATCCAAACCATCATACAAATTCCAAATGACTCAAACACAATTCGAATTCATACAAACATATATACAAACTCCAAATGACACAAACATAGTTCGAATTCATCCAAACACAACCGGACACATCCTACATCTCCTGAGAGCTCGAGGTACCCATTTCTGCCCGCGTGAGCATAGGCGACCGACCACGTGGGGCAGCCGCCGTCGAATCACTGCGGAACCCGGCGAGGCACCCGGCGAGGCACGAGACGGTGTGGTCTCGCGCGGCGAACTCGGCGAGGCACCACCACCGCCATGCTCCACGAGCGCGCGCGTCGAAGTCGGCGAGGCAGAAGCACGACCAAAGGGTGCATTCCTGGAGCATCCCGATCCCTACATGTTTGAGTCCAAGTTAGCAACTTGGAAAGCACAGTACGGCGGTAACAACTGGTTTGGCAAATAACTTACCGGAGTCCTTGGCTTGTATGTGCGAGCGACCGCTTCCCTCGATGGGCACATGGGCGGCATCCCCACCCTAGGTGGACGCGGAGGCAGCGGATCCCGCACTCCAGTGGCAAAAAACTTCTCGCTCGCCTACAAGATAGTTTAGATGTCAGGAGTTGTAGAAAAAGAAGGTTCAAACTAGAGGAAATGGACTTGCCATATTTTGCAAATATAAAGGTTGAAACTTACAGCATCGCGCAACTCTTGCCACTCGTCATAGTCCGCTCTCTCTGCAGCCACAAGTGATACTCCGCCTCATAGTCCGCGTAAGCGGCATCGAAGGCCGCCTCGAAACCAGGCTACAATTTCAAAATAGAACGAATCTCGTCAACTTAGCCACTTAGCTAGGAACGAATGCGGAAAGAGAATGAAATTGAGAAAAACTTACATCGGGGCGAGCTCGGGAAGGCCGTCGAGGAGGCAGGACAGGGGGGTCGTCGGCGGTGAGTGTAGCCTTGATACGCACGAGGCCCAACTCAGGAGTACGCGGGATTACCGCACTAAGACAGGGCAAACGGCCATGCTCCCAACCGTGCCCGGCCAGGACCATCGCTCTCTCGTCGGTGTCATGCTCAAGAGGTCTATCCACCTCCGGATTAAGACCCTGGAACGACTCGACGTACCTATCTATGTTCTCCTCGGCACTGCCGAAGTAATCGGGAAACGAGGGCTGAGGCTCGGATAGATCGATCTTCTTCATCTTCATCCTCTCCCATGCTTGCATGTCCGACACAGGCTCCCCGATATCGGCCTCCTGCATTGCCAAAGAAGTGTTATGCGTATCAAGTAGGAACATGAGGGGAAATAAATGAAGGTTGTTCCATGTATATATATATACCAGCTTTGCCTTGAAGCGATCATGGTTGCGGGCTCCCGCACAATGTGTCCCCCCGCTCCCACGGTTTGCCTTGTTCCGCTCGCTCAAGGCTTTGAACTCGGCGTTCTGCCCAAGCCACCTCGACGCCAACGCCTCCCACGCGTCTGCCTTACCATAGGCCCATGTGGGCATAACCTGAAAAAACAATACTCATGTGAAGAACAGATAATGCAATTGCAACTTAGCAGCAACATGTAATCTCATTGACAATTTACTTACCGACATGTAATCCTCCATGGTCATATCAGGTGGTTCCTCATGCTTCGGCGTCGTCTTGCATAACTTCTCAGAACTGTAATGATTGACGGAGGTATGCTTTACATTGTAGAATTGCTGTCGTGCCAACTTCTTGCAAGCCCCCTCCAAAGTCCTGTCCGCCTTGGCACGCTCCTCAGGAAGTACCCTATAGAATTTCTTTAATCATGCACAAAAAACAAATTGTGAGAGCATGGTGGGGACATCAACTATGAACGAAATTCGAAAAGTTCAACTTACCCAAAACTTGGTGATCACGCCGTCAGAACATCTCCCGAAGCCCGGGTGATGGGCGGCCTGATAGTCTACCCAATGGGTGGCTAGCTTCCTCTCGCCGTTGGGGACCGTACTGTACAAGCCCGGCCAAAACTTCCTAATCAAAGCTCCAATCATGGAGTTAGGCGCACGGGCTCCGTGAGGATATGTCCAATTGCTGCACAAATAATTAAACATTAGTACATGTCAAATTGTACTGACCACAATGTAATTACCATGTTCAAAATTAGCATAGTCACTTACTCAATCCCATTAGGCACAATGAGGATTTTCTCCTCCTCGGTAGCAGGTTCCTTTGACTCATCAGGGACCATGGATTCCCCACGAATCTTTGGCTTCTTCTGCGACGCGGAGGCCCCCGTCTCCTGGTCTCGAGACTCCGTCCCCTCCTCTCGAGACTCCGTCTCCTCGTAAGCCACGTCGCCAGAAGCGGAGGGTATGTCCGAAGACACGTCGCCCCCACCTCGTGCCCGTCCTGCACCTCGCCCTCGTCCTCCCTCACCTCGTGCTCGTCCTGCACCTCGCCCTCGTCCTGCACCTCGTCCCCTCGGAGGAAGTGCATCGGCACCTCCCCCTCGTCCAGCACCTCCTCTCTCACCACTGTCAGACAGGTAACGCGGTTCGGAATAGTCTCTCTTCCACTTTTAGTAACTTTCTTCTGGCGCATCGTCTTCACCAAGGAGGCCGATGATTCCTTGCCTTGGCTCATCTTGGTCAATCACCTGCAGGAATAGATCTAAGCATTCAGTTCAATCCTCAAATGCATAGCAGTTAATCAATCTAATCCGTGAAACACAAAGGACAAATAAAAATGTTAGGCAACTAAATTGTTCACATGTCGTGCAGAAATATGCCTCATATACTAGATTGGACACACAAATTCAGGGATGGAGTAAGCGAAACCAGTAGGATGCAGAATATCTATATTCTTGCATATTACAAGTTTCACTTACACCACCCCTGAATAACATAGTGTCACCTCATTTTAATCATCGGCATTGTAAAAAAATAAAGTAGGGTCAACTTAGAGAATACAAAACTTTAAACAAGATTCAAAAAAATTATGCCTCATACTTAGAATATTATTGGAAACACACAAGCAATCCTGATAGCTTCGTTGAACCAAGTAGGAGGCACACAACTTATATGTGTGCATGATACAAGGTTCAACAAACTATCAGGATATCATATAGTGCGCCACATCATTTTAATCATCGGCATTCTAGAAATTAAGTAGGGTCAACTGAAAAGCATGCCTCATACTTAGACAGGACACACAAATTCAGAGACGGCGTTAGTGAGATCTAGTGGGATGCAGAAAATGTGTATTCGTGCATATCACAAGTCTCACTGACGCCGCCTCTGGATCACATTGTGTCACAATGTTTTAATCATCGGCATTCTAGAGAATACAAAACCACCCGCATCCGGATCGACATAAAAATAACATAAAGCAACTTAAAAACTATTATAACATGAAATCCCCCACAAACTGCACATGGATGTGAAACTTGTCTCAGGTTTATCGGTTTTATCGGCAAGGTTTTTTTAAATCTCAGGTTTTCCTAACCGAAATAATGTCAAATATGCTATATTACACACACACACATGACAAATAAATTGTGCTCTAAGCCTTAAAAAATATGCTATAATAGTATATTCAATATTTACACACCATCTAGGCATTTACATGACCATCTAGGCATCTATTCAATATTAGTCTAATTGAATCTGAAATCAAGCAAAATCCACAGAAAAATTGCTGGAAGAAGCTTGTCTTACCTTGGGACAACAATGGAGGGCGGTGGGCAGCGAGGAGATGCGGCCAGGGGCGACGAAGGCGAGGGGGCGGCTCTTGCGGCGGAGCAGCCAGAGGCAATGGAGGCGAGTACTGCGGATCCGGCGACGGAGCGGCCAGGGGCGACGGAAGCAAGGCCCGCGGCCGACGGCAGCTAGGCCCGTAGCTCCGGTGGCTGAGCGGCCAGGGGCAACGGCGGCGAGGCCCGCAGCTCCGGCGGCTGAGCGGCCAGGGGCGACGGCGGCGAGCGGGGCAGGGCGACCGGAGGAGAGGACCTGGCAGGCGGGGCGGGGCGTGGTCACCGGATTGAGCCGGCGGCGCTAGGGTTGGGGTCAGGACGTGCGCGAGGGGATCGAGCGGGGAGGCGTCCAGTTTGTTTTTCCATTCCCGAACAGGTGGGGATATGGGGGCAAAGTCTACGCCGACGGCACGTAGCCAATTTTTTTAAAATTTTGTATTTTTTTAAATTAAATTATTATTTAGTATACAAAACATTACTATTATTTTAATAGTATGTATTAAAGCATCTATACTCTCTTTACGGCGCTCAATTTTTTTTTGAATAATTATTTATAATTTTCCTATTATCTATTTATTAATTCATTTTATTATACTATTACTTCTTTCCTGCCTCGGGGTCCCTATAAAACTTGCATGTGGCCCTAGCACATGTTTAAGGGTGTGGTGGGAGGATGGGAGAGACAATGACCACCTCAATTGCATGCATGACCCAAGACAAATGTATAACCCAACTCTTGACAAGATTCCCTCCGGTTCGTCCGATCCGGGACTTTCACGCTATAAGTCGTGAAACACGCTAGAGAGAAGTGGATGTCTGTGAAGCAGGTCACACCCCGGAGTGGAATCTTTGCCATCCAAAACCTAGGTTTGTGTGGGGTTCCGACGCTCCGATGCCCCGCTTCGGCGAAACCCTGAATTCGCTGGAAAAACCCTAACGTTTTCGTCTACCCCTTGAACGGCGTCGAAAGGGGGTAGGCCAGTGGACTTTTTTGCTTGGTTGTGTTAGGTTAGGCCATAGGAAGGTGGGAAACCAAAGTCTACCCCAAATCAACACAATATTTCATCCGGTTCGCCCGAAGGGGGAGTTTTCACCTCTAAGTGTAGAAACTCACTAGAGAGAAAGTGAAGCCGGTCACACAACGGAGTAGGATATTGCACATTTACAACACACAACACACTTGTATACATATGGTATGGCACAACCTAGGTTTGGGTGGGGTTCCGACGCTCCGGGGCCCCGCTTCGGCGAAACCCTGAATCCGCTGGAAAAACCCTAACGTTTTCGTCTACCCCCATAGACGTGCGTCGAAAGGGGGTAGGCCAGTGGAGTTTTTTGCTTGGTTGTGTTAGGTTAGGCCATAGGAAGGTGAGAAACCAAAGTCTACACCAAATCAACACAAGATTCCATCCGGTTCGCCCGAAAGGGGAGTTTTCACCTCTAAGTGCAGAAACTCACTAGAGAGAAAGTGAAGTCGGTGAAGCCGGTCACACCGGAGTAGGATATTGCACATTTACAACACACTTGTATACATATGGTATGGCACAACCTAGGTTTGGGTGGGGTTCCGACGCTCCGGGGCCCCGCTTCGGCGAAACCCTGAATCCGCTGGAAAAACCCTAACGTTTTCGTCTACCCCCATAGACGTGCGTCGAAAGGGGGTAGGCCAGTGGAGTTTTTTGCTTGGTTGTGTTAGGTTAGGCCATAGGAAGGTGAGAAACCAAAGTCTACACCAAATCAACACAAGATTCCATCCGGTTCGCCCGAAAGGGGAGTTTTCACCTCTAAGTGCAGAAACTCACTAGAGAGAAAGTGAAGTCGGTGAAGCCGGTCACACCTAGGAGTAGGATATTGCACATTTACAACACACAACACACTTGTATACATATGGTATGGCACAACCTAGGTTTGGGTGGGGTTCCGACGCTCCGGGGCCCCGCTTCGGCGAAACCCTGAATCCGCTGGAAAAACCCTAACGTTTTCGTCTACCCCCATAGACGTGCGTCGAAAGGGGGTAGGCCAGTGGAGTTTTTTGCTTGGTTGTGTTAGGTTAGGCCATAGGAAGGTGAGAAACCAAAGTCTACACCAAATCAACACAAGATTCCATCCGGTTCGCCCGAAAGGGGAGTTTTCACCTCTAAGTGCAGAAACTCACTAGAGAGAAAGTGAAGTCGTTGAAGCCGGTCACACTCCAGAGTAGGATATTGCACATTTACAACACACAACATACTTGTATACATATGGTATGGCACAAGAACTGCGACATCGAGAAATCGAATGTTCCTGATTGGCTAGCCGAAGGGAGTCATTCGCTTGATCCAACGGCTCCCAAGCTCTCGAAGGAAACACACGATCCGCGTACTTGTTCCTGATTGGCCCGCACTCCGGCGAAGGAAACACACAAACTGCAACTGCTTGATCCAACGGCTCCCAAGCTCTCGAAGGAAACACACGATCCTTGTACTTGTTCCTGATTGGCTAGCCGAAGGGAGTCATTCGCTTGATCCAACGGCTCCCAAGCTCTCGAAGGAAACACACGATCCGCGTACTTGTTCCTGATTGGCTAGCTGGAGGGAGTCACTCGGAGAGGCGGGTCTATAAGAGAGGCAGGAGTACACTTCACATCCATCATTGGCAGTACACGGATAGCAGAGAGCAAGATTTCTGAGAGGCAGGAGTTCCTAGAGCGGCGGCTGAAGGTGAACCCCCCCCCCCCTCGGTCGGATCCAAGCAGCGGCAAGGATCTCTGATGATTAGCAACATTCCCAACACTTGTTCCGACGGTTGCAGATCATCAGAGACGTCTTGCCGCTGTTTGGATCGAAGGCCGATTTGCCGTCTCACGACCACACGATGATTTGCCGATTTGCCGGTCAGAGTGGCCACTGGAGAAGGTAGGCAACTTCGATCCGACGTGGTTCTGAAAGGGGCATGGTTAATTTAGGTAGTGCTTGCGCATGGTTACCATCACTGGATAATATAGTTAGAATAGTTAGAATAGGATGTGCTAGAATAGGATAACTTAGTTAGAATAGCAAATAAAAGGTTGGTAGATGCCATATCTAGGTCCCAACCTTTGCTTTACAGATTTGGCCAGCGCTATAAGATTTTCTATTTTATGGCTCGAGGAGAGCGACAATGAAGATGATATCTTCATGCCGAGTGAAGAGAGCAAGAAAGCTGCAGCAGCGGCGGCGGCGTCGTCGTCGAAGGGCAAGGGTGCTGCGTCGTCGAAGGGCAAGGGTGTTGCGTCGTCGAAAGGCAGGAGTGATGCGGGAGGCTGCGTCGATGGTAGATGAATTTTCTTTTTCTAATTTGCAGAGTATCATGTATCTTCAATTTATGTTGTGTTCTCGCTACTACCAATATTTTCTTCTCTGTGTAATTTATGTTGTCAATGTAATTTGCAGGGTTTGTTTAATATCAATGTGAAAAGTAGTCGAAAGGGGGAAGCAAAGTGAAATTTTTTGGTTGCTTGTGTAAGGTTAGCCCCTAGGAACATCCTAAATAAATTGTGTTAGGTTAGGCCATAGGAACATGAGAAACCAAAGTCTACCCCAAATCAACACAAGATTCCATCCGGTTCGCCCGAAAGAGGAGTTTTCACCTCTAAGTGCAGAAACTCACTAGAGAGAAAGTGAAGCCGGTGAAGCCGGTCACACCTAGGAGTAGGATATTGCACATTTACAAGACACAACACACCTGTATACATATGGTATGGCACAACCTAGGTTTGGGTGGGGTTCCGACGCTCCGGGGCCCCGCTTCGGCGAAACCCTGAATCCGCTGGAAAAACCCTAACGTTTTCGTCTACACCACGGAAACAGTGATGCTCGTGAAGCCGGTCACACCGCGGGGCAGGATAAATTGAGCCATATATTTAATATTTATGTTGTAGGTATATATTACATGTGTTGTTTTTATTTATTTTCCATGTATATGTTGTAGGGTCGGGTTCCGGAAGATTCAAACCGTTATTTTATGCGGTTGGGATACCGAAATTGGGAGGGAAATGCTAGATCCAATATATATATAAATTATACCTACATTAAATATTGTTGATCCAATTTATATATAAATTATACCTACATTAGATATTATATAGAGAAATAAATAAATCTAAATTAATTTATAATTATACGCCGACGGCCTGTTATACGCCGACGGTAGCCGTCGGCGTCTCAGGGCAGCAAAAGGCCTCCCGTTCGAGCACCGTCAAGGATGGCGTTATACGCCGACGGCCCTTTGTACGCCGACGGCAGCCGTCGGCCTATGTAGGGCTACGCCGACGGCCGCGTTCGTGGATCCCCGATCTCGCCTTATACGCCGACGGCCCCGACATTTGGCCGTCGGCGTATAATCCGGCCGTCGGCGTCTTGTGGCTTTCCTGTAGTGGTAGTTACCCATTCATAGTCTCAGCTGAATAGCTAGATTAAATACTGTACTAACACTACTCTTTTTTCTTGAAAACAGAAAAAATCATTGCGTTTTGATGGATTGACAGATAAAAGAGTTATTTACAAGCCTACTTTAGAGGCCACCCTACACGGTATAACTCAACCTAGCGACCTAGACTAGGGGAGAAGATGTGCGACTCCACGGGCCCCCACGCTCACCGAAAATCGAGCCTCGGTCTTGATGGTTTCCACCAAAGCGTTAATTGAGGGTCGTGCGTTGTTGAAAACGATCGTGTTTTGTTGCTTTCAAATCCACCGCACCGTAAGCATGATCACCGAAGAGGTGCACTTATGCAGTGAGCGGGGTGGCGTTGAGTACTAACACTACTTTGCTCCAAATTAAGCAAAATTAGCTTGCTTGCTTCGTACGTTAGACAATATATATGGTCTTGCTCAAAGATAGTGTCCAAAAAATTACTGCAAGCATGCGGCCGTCATGATCTGCTGCAAGTGTGTTCATATGGAGTGGCTTCATATCTTAACGAAAAGAGAAAAAAAGATAGGCGGAGGACTGTGGCTGTGCTACAGTATGTGAAAAGGTACGTTCCGGAAGAAACCTAAAAATCCGTCTGCCGCGTATCGTAGCGGGGAGTACACACTAGCTAGTGCCGGAGTAGACTACAAGTTGACTAATGTACGTAGGAGTACGTACGTACGTGTTCATTCTCCATGGACCGGCAGGGGCAAGAAAATTTCTTTTGGGAACGTGCTGCTGCATGTAGGAGCAACGTAGCTATCTTTGCTTTGATGAATGCTACCGAGAAAGGAAAAGCAAGAACCAGTGGGCGTATTCCGTGTAGTGTAGCTAGCGCAAAGTCAAAAGCGATCGAGATCAAACGGTTTCTCGTGTGCGTTTCAGCTGGTTCTAGTACTAGGTACCTAGTGGTTTGTTTCCTCGGGACGCACGGCAACACGCCGGCATCGCCAAAAAGCAGCAATCGCAAACGCACCCAGCTGCCGTACGTAATACTCACGCTTCACCTTCGATCTGCATATGCAGCTAATGTGAATATCTTCAAATGTCGTATGAATATGTTTGGATTTTCCAGATAGTCAGCGTACAATTACTATTTTTGTGTGCATAAAAATTGGTATATAGTATAGTTTTTGCAGGCCAGCCGGCCGGCAATCAAAGGTTTTATTGGTTTTAACTAGTATCTATACTATTATTAAAAGAGCAAACTTGTCTTGTTGGGATACTTTAAATCTGAGCCCTTCAATATCCGATCAAACGGCCCAGATTGTCCCAATGTTTGACAAGTCAACATTGTCCGTTTTGGACCGTTTTGCCCTCCCACCAAATCACATAATACTACTAAATTGCCACCGTACCCCTTCGTTCTTTTATTTCTGCTCTCCCGGAACAATCCCTTCCGCCCACTCAAACACATGTCGCCCACACCCTGCCTTCGCCGCCGCCCGCCCGCCCAGCCACCCACGTCGGACGCTGCATCCCCGCATCACGAATTCTTATCCGTTCCCTATCAATATCTCTCTGCACATCTCCACCTCTCGGCCTCAGACGTGCTCGCCCTTCAAGAAGCAGCAAAGCGCCATGGCCTCCATCACGTGCACCATCCAGCTCGCGCCCAGGACGGCGTCAGGTCGCCTCGGGCGGCGCAGGGATCAGGGCGAGCAGGGATGAGGACGTTGTTGCCGTTGCGGAGGATGCAAAGGGTGGTCGCTGCTGAGCAAGGTGGCGCCGGCGAGGGAGGAGGGTGGGGTTCTTCAAGTTCGGGAACAAGGACGCCGAGGGCGCCAGCATCTACGGGCAACCAGGGCAGGGACGACTTCGAGCAGGTGAAAATCCGCCCCGTTCGCTGAACTGAACTGTCTCTGCTCTCTGGATTTCTGTTTGCTACGCTCAGTGTGGTGTTTGTCAGCTAACAACAATGGTCGTGGGTTTTTACATTGCCGCAGTACTTCAGCTACAAGGGGATGCTGGCAGTGGAGGGCACCTACGACTACGACAAGATGGAGGGCTGCTAAACGAGAACATCCACCCGGTGAACATACTGCTGTGTGCTGTTGCTGGCCGCCTCCGAGTGCGATTTGCCCAATATCGATGAGGTGCTCAGGGCCGGCGCCAAGTACGACGTCGTGGACGCAGACGGGGAGGACGGCGCTGGACAAGGCCAGCGCTAGATCAGGGAGTTCATCACCGGCTTCGCCACGGCCAAGTTCTGATCGTTCATGTTTGGGGTGTAGATTCTGACTTTGCTGCGGTTGGTAGAATGCTTAGGCCGGGAGATTCAGGAGCTGCTCGAGAGGGTGCTGTTCAGCCTTGCTTTTTTGAACCTGACGACCTGAGAAGCCGACTGAACTTTGTTTGATCTTCACATTGATTAACATGTAGACTGAAGCGTATTTCATGTGCAGGCTAGACGAGACAGATTGTAGATACTAAGGTGGATAGAGATATGGGTCTCCACTTATACCGGCTATTGAATGAGAGCTTGCTCATCGTCTCTTTTCTCGGGTAGATTGATGATGATTCTACGTGCCCTCATTTTGTCTGGATCAAGTTCTATACAAGCCTGTTTGTCGAATCTGATAATGAATGATGATATTCAGCTTACCCAAAACACATGATTTGTAAAGACGTGCGTTGCACGTACACGTCTACTAGTGGTTACAAAGCACTTTTCATGTCACTATAATTTCACCACACCATGTTTTCTTACAGTTCCATTTTGTTCCTATTTAGTAAAAAATACCCTAAATTAAGAGAATTCTACGACTTAGTAAAACATTAGTATAAGAACACAAGGTCATAGTTTAACTATGGAAAACATGGGAACATGGGTGTGTATGCCAGGTAACTGGCATACTTGAAATGTTATAGCTTTGTTTAGTACTCCATGTTCAGCTAGGGCTCTTCTTCTTAGCTGTTCAAAAAAAAAAATGGACTGGAGCGCACCCGCACAGTCGCACAGAGATGGTCTACGTAGTTTAATTTGGCTGCGTTTTATAAATCTGCCCGACGACCCACACAAGCGCGCAATGGGACGACGTGTCTCTAGTTGAGTCACAAGATCTGGTATTATATAGTACAGTATATGAGCTCAAAACCATCATCAGTGACTAGCTGTGACTCTAGTGTACGCAGTACTCCTAGGCAGCAGCTAGCTGTCGAGAACATTCAGGAGAATGAAAAACATGTGCCGATAAAATTGATAATTGGAGAGGCACTGCAGCATTGACACAA
Organism: Poa pratensis; assembly: GCA_947311845.1. Classification (NCBI taxonomy): domain Eukaryota; kingdom Viridiplantae; phylum Streptophyta; class Magnoliopsida; order Poales; family Poaceae; genus Poa; species Poa pratensis. The sequence continues at coordinate 55,874,883 of CAMZMU010000047.1, read as the reverse complement.
GAACAGTTAGAGCACTGTTTCAACTGGGCCAGATAGTGCAAGTGTGCCAGCAGTGCACTGTATCGTGGAGGTGAAGAATGATTAATAATCAGAAAAGAAATTTTTTTTGATCCTGGAGAGGCCCCGAAGGGCCTAGATGCTTTCATTAATAAACAGCGGTACAGGTACAATTACATCAAGGACCTCAAAGAAATAGACATTCACTACAAAGTCCCCAGACTTTACAGAAAAGACCCTAGGATAAAAACAGGAAACGCAATTCGGTCCTCTGACATCGCCGGAGAAGAGGGAGCTCCAACTACGGCCATCCACATTGGCGCCGGGGACGAAACCACTTGGTGTCGAGGGGAAGAAGAACGCCACAGCGAGCTCACCGAAGGGCCTCCGATTGGAGGTTGAAGATGCGCTGGCCATCGCCAGCGAGAGAGACCACCCGATGGTCTTCTGAGTCGGCCGCCGAAATTGAGGTCGCCGAGATTGATCACCATGATTCTGCAGCATCATAACTCCAGAGCAGCAAAGAAACTGACCTCGCAGCGCTGCTCCATCTCTCCCCCTTGCGCCTCCATGACGCTTCAAGGAAGTACGGACCACCGCAAGCTCGACCAAGCTTCTATTGCCGAATGGCTCTGTACCGAAGCTCTGAGTGAAATCCGGTCCGCCATCAGACTCCCAACTCCTGCCACGGGTAGGAGGAGGCAGACGTAGAAGAAGGACTCGATAAAGAACCCGGAACCCGAGCTTATTGAGGAAGCAGCGGGAGAGCTTTGATTTGCAAGAACTCCACCATGGAGCTGCAGACAGCACGAAGCTTTTCCACGCCGGAAGCGCGCTCGCCTCGCCACCGGGGTAGCTGCAAGGCATCATCATCCGTATGCCTCCTTTCTTCTCCTCCCAACCACCTCGGCCGGTCGACAGAAGAAAAGAAGACAACATTAGAAGAACACCAAAGCGCTTATTGAAGAAGGCGACCGACGATTTGCCACCTCCGCCTCTCCTCCTCCTCGGAGGCTTGACGAAGTAGAACTCGCCGGCGTGCTCGACGCCGCGCCCGAGCATCGGAGCAGCTGGCCTTCGGGGGAGAGAAGACGGCATACAGCCACTCGCCACGAAGGGCAGCACACAGCACTCAAAAGAACCTAGCCTACGACCTAATACTAGATCTACACCTACTATAAACAAGGAAAGCCAGCCACCGATTCCATCTCCTCGCCGGCCGGCAGCGCCGTCGGAGAGCAAGAAGGAGCGGGGCGGCAGACGGATGCGGGAGTCGACTCTCAAACAGTGGAGAGGATAAGGCAGAGAGGGGAAAGTATCAGAAAAGAATATAACTACACAATTACACATGCGCGGCTGTATTCGCATGCATGCGGTAGTTGCACCGGGGACGCAATTTATGGATGTACTCGTGGCACCATGCATGCGCTCCAAGCCTCCAGTCCATTGACCACGTAGACGACGACAGCCAGGGAACGATAGGGACCCGTTTCATCTGGGTACCCGACCAATAATGTTGGGTCCTTTTTTTTTAAATAATGTTGGGTCCTTTGGCCGTGCACGTATTTTGTTTTTACGATGGTTTGCTTTTGCACTTGGACCACTACGACAAGTAGGCAAAATTAGTACTGTTTATGGCAAAATTAGTACTAGAGCAAGAACACGACCGAATGGATACATCAATGAGTGGTTACACAAAATTGCAACGGTTTCTTTCCATCCACTCTACAAATTTTTCAAAAATTGCATTATTTGTGAAGGTGGATGCTGATTTTTTTTTTGTAGTGCCATGAAATGATGATTGTCGGATGTTTATCTAAAGGCGAAGCAAGATATATATGTGTTCGAGAATTAAGGAAAATCAGACTAATGCATTGCTCTAGACACATAGTAAACTATTTATTTTTAGTAATCATGGCCAATGCAACAACCGCTTTTGCGAAATTCTCGGCGAGATTGATTGGGTAAATTTTTGGAATTCGAACCAGGTAATTTTGAACTAAAATTTCTGCTTTGATTTGCCAAAGTTGCGAGTACACACTACCATATGCAAGAAATATATATATATACTTGCACTTTTTATGTTGTAACTAAGATCAACCGACGAGCGACAAATCAGTTCGTCTTGTATATAACTATCGATTTCCATTTAGTTGTTCAGATGCCGTGAACGTGCTTCGGCTGGATCGTGTGTCTCGGTTCGTCGTCCAGGCCATGAATGGTGAATTGGTGATGGACATATTCTTATTTGGATTGCATTTTCTACAGTAAAAGATCATAACAAGAAAAGAAAAATCCAATGCATGCATGGCACTGTTATTCGAAAGCACAAGGTGAAACCAGAGATTATTCCTTCTCACTAATGCATGATTCGGTCATTGTCCGGGAAATTAAATATCCCGGTGCTGTTTATGGTTTTCGAATCAAATATTGGTACTCATCGACAAATGCTGGTGCGGTGGAGCAGCACAGCCACAGGGAAAGCTGTTGGCTCAGATGTGATAGTCGTACGATCGAGTGCCGATGGAGGTCGACGCATGCAAGAGATATTTCTCACGCAGATATTTCAGAACTCTTGTCTATTGTTGTGTTGGTCCACCACGACATGTGACTGCATGCTAAGTCAGTAAAGTTGTGAGCATCTTTATTTTTTTGGGGGGTAATTTGAGTAGAAAACATGTAGTGAACATAACCGAACTTTTGAACACCTAGCTAGTGAAAGTAATATTTCTAAATTTTAAAAAATTACGAGAAAATCACACATGTATGTATGTGGTAGAAGCCAAAATCTTGTAAACTTAAAAAAATTCATAACAAGTTAAAGATTTTCACGAATAATGCAAATGATCACAGCACGTCGTGTTTGAGTTACAAAATTTGAAAATTGGTATGCAACCTGAATCATTTTTGTGATTTTTTCATACAAATCACAAATGGTGAAAGGATCAGTATGACCACCTAGAGGGGGGTGAATAGGTGCTACTCAATTTTTAACTCTTTTTTGAATTTAGGCTTGACACAAAGGTAAATTCTCTAGATATGCAACTACGGTGAATTTACCTATATGACAAGTTAACACTAGACTAAGCACGATACAAGTCAGAGCTAGCGAGTAAGGAGTAACCGAACAGGAAGCACGCAGAGACAAGGATGTATTCCCGAGTTCCTCCTTTTTAGCGGAGTACGTCTCGTTGGAGGGGTGTGAGTTTCAAACTCAAACGCCACAAATGGCATCACCCTATTCTCCGATGAATCTTGCCCAAAAGATTGGTTCACCTTCCACTATCGGAATCCTTCAAGACGGAATCCGGAGCCCTAACAACAAACTTGTGGCTCAACCCACAAAAGGATTGGGGGCTCCCAAGCACCACAACACCTGCTACACAAAAGTAACAAGCAAGTAAGTACAACAAGATGCCTAGGTTTTCCTAGTGGAAACCCTAGGCTCAAATCTCTCAAGTGAATGAGGAGAAAATGAAGAACGCTTTGGTGACGATGTAGATCGGGGCCTTTTCCTTCAATCCTCCAAGTATGAGCAAGTTTGGTCGGAGGGATTGGTAGATCTATGAGCTTAAAGCTTTGCTTTTAATGGAGGAGAGAGAATCTAAAGCTTGGCCATCTGGAGGTAGGTGGAGGGGTATTTATACCCCTCCCGAAATGCAGCCGTTGGAGGGGAAAGAACGTCTGCCCCGAGAGCCTGACCTTGGCCCGGCAAGGCCGACCAAGAATCTTGGGCAGGCAGCATATGCAGGGAGGCCGGCCTTGGGCTGCCAGCGGAGGCCGGCATGGAGCCCGAGCCTCCCAGCCTTGACCCGGCCTTGGGCCAGCCTCGGGAGTGCTGAAGACCGGCGAGGCAGCTGAGACGGCCGGCCTTGGGCCGGCCTTGGCCCAGCCTTGCTAGACACCGAAGCCGGCCTGGCAGACCACCAATTCAGCTTCCCTTTTTCTCTCCTTTATGGTGTGAGGCAAATAGGTGAAATAATTCAACCCTGCAACACTTAGCATCATATTAAAAAGTCACTAGTGTTGTTATCTAACACACAAAACACAGAGGGATAAATAAATGCTCTTTCAAATGGTCATAGTTAATTTGAAAGTTTTACACGATGATAATGGTGATATTCTTTATATCCATTTTTTAGTAATTTTTCTAAATAGAATATGATTTTCGTTGTTTGTCTAAAAGTGGGTTCCGGTGTACTACCCAGGTTTCAAATTCCGCTTAAAAGAACATCTTTTAAGATTTTTTTTTTGGTATATGAAAGGCCTTCAAATGCCGGAATCTATAGTCTCGAAAAAGTTTGGAGTGGAAGGAGAGGAGGTTACCGGACCTCCAAATCAAGGGGAAATGGTGTGGCGGGCGGCGGGCCAATCTCGGGTACGACTCTAATCGAATGTGGGAGGTTGTGGCAGCGGTAGGGACGGGTTGTTTCTCAAATTTTTCTCGCGTCAACTATATGCGAGAAACACAAAACTTTGTCCCGCGTACTGGGATATGAAATTTTTGGGACAAAATGTGGCTTGCCCGTAAAAAACCATCCGGGTCGCGCAGCTTTGCTGGATCTGCTCGGTACATTTTTTTTTTGAAACAGGCAAAAGCTTTGCCATTTCATTAATATAGAAGATTTTAAAGGTTTTTAGGTTACACACAAAAAGGCCAAAGGCCAAAATAAATCGACTACTCTCGTGGCAATACAAGACCTAAGAAACGAGCACGGGCAAAGAACCAAAGGGAGGCCTCCTTTTTTATGGCAGCGAAGCCCGCAAGCGAGGCGGAGTGGTGGTGGCGGAAAACTCTAACATTACGCTCATTCCATAGCTCCCAAGAGATGAGCATTAGGATGGAGGCCACCGCCTTCTTCGGAGAGCCTTGGGAGGCGAAGATAGAGGTTCACAAAGACTTGATGAAGTCAAAGTTATTCCACGTGCTCGGTACATTTTTCTGACAAACACATAAAAGTAATTATTATGCGGTTTTTGATGATACGCGGGTCTGCTAGAATTTTCCTTACGCAGAAGCAGAGGCGATGCAGCACATAGCACTCTGGCACTATGTATGAGATTAGACGAGAGAAGCCACGGCCACCCCGTGTATCCACATCCAGCTGAACCGAGCTGAGCTGCAGACACAGGACTGGCCAGGAGGGCTCTGTTCACCTCTGTTGCACTCGCAATTAGGGATGTAAATGGGACCTTAAATGGCGCCATTTAAGCCCATTTAAGTCTGGATATTGGTCAATCCTTCAATAAACGTAATTTCCTCCGGAACACAAACTACGTGTCGAACAAATTGATCCCAACTCGCAATCACAGTTGGTTTCCACACGAGAAAAATGCCACTGTTGCCTTCTCGTCTTGAAGCAAGGCGACAGTAGCATTTTAATTGCAGGTCGAACAACCGATGCTAGCTGACAGACCAAAACAGAGCAGTACGCTGCTAAATTGCATGTTTTTGACAAAATTCAATCGTTTATATTCACAGAAATGTAATCTACCATGCATCCTTCGCGAGCAAAATTTTGTTCCTACTAATTACACATGCTAATAAACCAACACTTTCCCGCTATCAGCCACATCTGATCTGACTATGATATCTTGCGCGCCAAACCGGCAACGACCATCCGATGAGGAGCTGACGGCCCTCCGCTTTCTCAGCCGCTGATCGAGACCCTGCCAGGCTGGCGACATCAATTCCGGCCGTCGGCGTCACTCCTTGTTCTGTCTCCAGAATGGTGGGAGCGCCTCCAAATTCGAGACTGGAAATTTGTAACTAACCCCAAATTTCTGTTCTTGTTTAGATCCATGCGATGGATCACTCGCTCGCGTCGCACTCGAGAATGGCGGTCAGATCCGGTGCGAAACGCGGCTGCATCCTCCCGGCGCTCTTGGCGCGCGCCACCTGCCGCCTCTTGGCTGCCAGCGCCGGCACGGTCTTGTAGGCGGCGGTCTGGTCGACCGTCTCCGCCGGCGGGGCGAACACGAGCGGCGACACAGAGCCGGCGCGCATCCGCCGTCCGCTGCTGCAGGTGCCTTTCTTGACGAGGGCCGCGGACGCTCTGACGGCGAGCGCGGCGATGTCCTCTCTGCGTAGCCCGTTGCGGCGGGCCTCGGAGGGGAGCACGAAGTAGATCTGCCCCGGGCGGAGCTCCTCGCCTGCGCCCACGGCGGACACGCCGCCCTCGAAGCCCATCGCGTCGGCGTCGCACAGGAACCAGCCGGCTCCTGCGTCGACGGAGTCCTCGAGCACCCGCGCCGCTGTAGCCGGGGAAGGGTACTCCCGCAGCTCCCCTGTCGGCAGGAGCACCATGGCCGTCGACGCGGTCAGCACATCGTCCCGGACCGCCGCCACGTCGCTAGACATGCAGAGCCCCATTGTCTTGGGTCTGATTTGATCTCCCTGCTGCTGCTGTGAGCTTGTGGCTGTTTGAGCCTGAGAAAGAGAGATGGTGAGATGGCGATGGAGGTGAATACTCTGGAGGCCAGTTATATATAGGAGGAGGGGAGTATGACGGGCTGGCGTTTGGCTGGGGCCAGGCGTGCGTGGACTCAGGATATTTTTTCTTTCTCAATTGTTTATCGGAAATTTCTCAGTATTTCGATCTGCTACTATCTTGTCTGGGAGTGGTAGCTGCGTGTACGTGGTGAATACGTACAGACTCGTGAGAGGGATGACAGTGAGATTTACGGTATGTCGTGTAACCGCGGTAGTATTTCGATCTGCTACTATCTTGTCTGGAGTAATAATAATAGCTAAACTTGCTTATTTGTGCTTACTTGTGCTTACTTGTGCTGGTGCCCCAGCAAACTCTTCTAGCTTATTTTCGGGTACTTGCATCGTTGTATGAACTTGCTTGGCATGTTGATTTATTTATAAAGCGGGGCGAAAGCCTGGTTCGAGGATAATAATAGCTAAATTCAATAATTAATCTCACAGTACAACTATGCTACAAATTAGGCAAAACGACCAAACTAATTGTGCATAGCTGGAGTGTGGCTTTTCTTAAGGAGATAAGGAAAACAGAAGCAGTGTGTGCTACTGAGTGATAATTTAGCAAAGGTCCATTCTACAAGGAAGAGAGGTGCATCAAAATCTCACCGGCGCCGCATACCATAGTGCGGTATAGCACGGAAGTGGTAGACTGCAAGTTGACGAATGTTTCCATTCTACATCAATCGGCACATAACCGCATATATCTTTGCTTTGATGAATGCTACCAAGAAAAAGGAAAGCGAGAACCGGTGGGCGTATTCCGTGTAGCTAGTGCAAAGTCAAAAGCGACCGAGATCAAACGGTCTTTGCAGAAACTCGTGCGCGTTTCTGATACAGCTAGTACTCTCTCCGTTCCAAATTAATTGAATTCCATTTGTCCACATATGGATGTATCTATACACGTAACATGCCTAGATACATCCACATGTGGACAAATGGAAGTCAATTAATTTGGAACGGAGGGAGTACGTATATGGATGTAAATGGGTGGATAAACGGCGCCAAACCATTTAATTTCATTCATTGTTCTAATCCTTCACGTTTCCCGGGAATGCAAATTAGCTATCTGTCACATTAAATGGGACTATATGGCGCCGTTTAGCGTCCCATTTACATCCCTGCTACGTACGTAGTAGAGTAGCAGAAGCTTTTTTTTTTTGAATTTTCTACTTGTATTCAAACTAAGTACACGTACAGGTACACGTACAGTGACACAAACAAGCAGAATACCAGAAGGAAACAGGCGCAGACACAGCTGCTACAAACTTACAGAAAGGACCTCGAAGAATATAAAAATAGCACAAAGAAATCCAGAATCCATCTTCTTCCTCAGGTCCTTCTTCTTCCTCACGCTCATGGAGCTCGAAATTCGTCTGTCGAAGTCGCCGGCACATAAGGGGCCGCCGCCTCCACGAACGCACCACGGAGCAGGAGCAGCTTCTCGCCAGAAGGCGTTGATGAGCCGCAAGATCGACCAGCTCGAAGGAGCCAGAGCACATACTGAAGAAGGCGCATCGGCCGGGGACGCACCCCAAACTTCTCCTGCACCAAACCTGGGCCCAGCGGCGCCTCACCTCAACAGAGGTGGCCAGGTCCCTCTCCTTCTCTTCCCCCCACACCAGCAGCTGCACACGCGACCCAGCACCAACCGCCACATCGCCATCCCCCCTCGCCACCACGGCCGGCCAGGGACAACAGAGCAGCAGAGGACTGCCTTCTTCCTCCACACCATGCGCTCCTGTACAGGCAACCAGGACACCCAGCCACCGCCGGGACCAAGCCGCCCCACCCCAGAACCTCCACATCAGGGCCAGAGCCCACCCTGCTGCGGCGAAGCAAGGAACAATGGACAAAAACTCCATACACCGGCCGACCACTTCGCAAAATCGACCCGGCTGGAAGCACCTACTCTCATCGGATCGATAGATCCGTGAGAACCTACCACCAGCAGCACGGCGGCTCCGCCAGAGGCATCGCCGGGAAGGGGACCGAGCGCCGGTACCCTTATTCCGAAGCAGCGCCCCCCTCCCCCTCACGGCGACGCCACCCAGAAACCTAAACCTACTACCTACACACCGGGCGAAGAGAAACGAACCCCCAACCTCCCCCCGCCGCCGTAGCGAGCGGAGGAGGCCGGGATCCGCCCTCCCGCCGGCGACGAAAAGAGGAACTCGACGGGGCTACTTTTTCACCTCTCTCTACTGTAGAGGGAGGAGGAGAAAACGAAACCCAACTTTCAGCTATGGATATGCGCAGACCAAACTTGGGCACACTAGAGTAGCAGAAGCTAGTGGAATTGTGTGCGCCTGGTTTTGTTTCCTCGCGCGCCGAAATCGCGTAGAGAAAGCAGTGCAATCGCGAGCGCACACCTGCTTGTCGCGGTGCAGGGGAACAGAGAGTAAACCAAAAGCGTGGCGAGGCGTGTGCATATGATTTTTTTTTCTTGTAACAAGACGGCCATATTTGACTCATTTATTTAAAAAAGATATACGGCAAATGACGTATTCATTAGCAGCAAAACCATGAAAACCCAAAGGAAAAAGTCCAAAACAAACCTTAAACTTGTAGATGAAAGATAAATCAAACCCCGAACTTTGAATCCCTGAAATTGGCACACCGAACTTGTCAATCCCGGTCTATTTTAGACCCTACAGCTGTTTGACGAACCGGGAATATTACAATCCCGGCCGGACTAACGTGCTACTTTCACTGACAATTTGGACCCGCAACAGTGGAACCCGCAACAGTGTCATATTCATCTTCCCAAAAAAATTCTCTAACATAATCGATCTGGAGTTCTAGACTGCTGGCCCGAGGCCGTGGCCACGCTTGCGGGAGACTCCGGAGACGGCGGCCTAAGTGCGCAGGATGCGGGCAAGCGCCTCCACCGGCTGCTCGGCTTCCTGGGCGCCTCGACTGACACGTTGCGCCGTTGACGCGCAGAGGACACACCAGCTTCCTCCGAGGCCCCCGTCACGGTGGCGGCGCCGGTACATGTCCGAGAATGGAATCCTCCCGCGCACGCAAAGCAAGCTCGAACTTTTACTGGATTAGTTGATTTTCGCGTGATTGATTAGATCCTGCAAAAGCTAACTAGATTGGATTGCACCCAACACCTTGATTGGAAACCGAGTGCGTGACAAGCTAGCTAGTTGTACCTATCGATTGGATCGAGCAGAGCACCAGTTCGACGCCCACGCCATGCCCATCTGCTCACCAGCTTCACCGATTCAAGCGGCACCGCAGCAGCACTACGAATTGGGGGTAGAAGATAAAAATGACAGATGGGCCAGTTTAGCCAGTGAAAGTAGCGAATTTTATTTGGCATGAATAACAGATACAAGGTTCGGGATAGACCGGGATTGACAAGTTGGGTATGTCAATTTCCGGGATTCAAAGTTCGGGGTTTAATTTACCTTTCGTCAACAAGTTCAAGGTTTATTTTGAACTTTTTCCAAACCACCCAAATGTCATCATCATACTAGACACACCCGGCCGTGATTAAGTCAAGATTGTTACCGAATGTCATTATCGTGCTCTCTTGCCTGAGCCAACGACTCCGGTTTCATCTTCAACGACCACTCATTAATCCCTTGCCACAAATGACATCATAACGCATGTCTGCTCATGCCAAATAGTCGATCTAAAGCGTTGACGACTCCGACTGCAACGAAGAACTTCACAGGAAAAAGTTGCACATATCGCACCAACGAAATGCACGCGGATTCTAAAGATTGACGTGCCAATAACATAAAACATGTGGCAACATGCCGCGGAGTGACACACAGATTCCAATTCACGGCATCAAATTACGCAGGATGTAGCACAAAACCACGAATTGACGAAAGACACATGCATGTTGTGCCCGGTTTCGCTCACCGATGTCAATGCTATGGCACGAATCGCAATGTGATCGGACCTTTCACAATCGTTGGTCCCTCTATACGGAAATTAACTTTCTAGACATATAGAAATACTTGGAACTTTGTGAAACCCCAAGCTATTATTTTCCTAAAGCCGAGTTCTAGTGAGGTTGGGTGGCAAAAGTCTGCATAATTTCCTCTCCTTATCCGTATATGCATCCAAATGGACGGGATCGCACCCACACAGAGATCTCTGGCCTACATGGGTTTGATATATTGTACCCGACGACCCACACCAGCGATGGAGCTACGTGTCTTAGTTTGAGTCACAAGATAGCAAGGGCACTACGTACGTACGTGGTTGAGAATCTATCAGTACTGGTATTTAAACTCTACCCATCCATCATCGGTGACAAGTGAGACATACAGTAGTATATGCAGTACATCCAGCTGTCCAGAACAATCAGGAGCCAGTGAAAAAACATGTGCCGATAACAATTGATAATTGGGACACGCTCTTTATATAGTACTGTACTGTACTGTACTCCACAAGGACAATTAAATCACTGTTTCTGCCGGGCCATCTGAGTACCAAATCACTGTTCATCAGGGCCAGCGGCGCACTGTATCGTCCAGCTGAAGGAATGATTAATCAGCAGAAATATTACGCACGCGAATAGTGGCGTGCGCGGTAGGTGGCGTGCGCACGACGGATTTCTGGATGTACGTACGTGGCACCGTGCATGCCTCCAAGCTTCGGGTGTTTCGGCCACGTAGACGTAGGTAGGTTCGGACAACGCGGACGGGTGGGTGGCCCCGAACCGGAGGCGTCGTCACATGGCCGTGCCTCTCGTTGCGCTTCATCTGGGTCCGACAGAGCGTACCTGACCAATAATTCTGGTCAGATCCTTTGGCGTACATGTATTTTGTTTCAGGGTGGTGTGCACAAGTCAGGGTGGTTAGACATGATTACAATGAGTCCATTTCTAAGTACTCCCTCCGCTCTAAAAAGAATGACTTCCATTACGTACATGTATTTTGTGCACTTTCATACCAAAAATGTCATGGGGCCCTTCTCCTGTAAAAGGTAAGACTATATATTTTTCCACCCTTCAGAAGTCTCAAACAAAATCTAATACACTTCTTATGAAGGTGCGTGGATAATGACTTTCACAAGATAGTGTTAGCTCCAACCATGGTGGTTGAACGTTGATCGAAATGCATAGTAAAGTTGAAGGAAAATAAGATATTGACTAGAGCCATAGTGAAGTTTCCTTTTTTTATTACTCAGTGCCAATTCAACCTGTGCATTTGCACAATTATAGGCGGGATTGAATTAGTAAATTTGTTGGCATCTATGCAACTTCGGTGGGCGTGCTTCTGTTGGATCCTGTCGCTAGGTTCTTCGACCAGGCTGCGCAAGGTTATGGCCTCCTAGGATCCTACTTCCTCCGTTTTTTAATATAAGAAGTTTTAGCTTTTGTCTACATGCACATGTACACAAATGTATGTAGACACATTTTTGTGTGCATATTCACTCATTTTAGTGTGCACATAGACAACATGTGTATCACATAAAACATCTTATATTAAACAACGGAGGGAGTAGCTGATATTAGCTTAAAAAAATCTGGCGTCAGTATCTGCTTTCCTGATAATTCATGGAAGACCCCGATTTACGCTTCAAACGTCAAAACTAGGGAGCGAAGTGGCCATCTAATTTACGTATGGTGTAACATCTGGAAGGAAGGAAACGGATTTTTCATAAACCTGGAAGCCCTACCCGAAGGTGGCAGACCTTCCTTTGGTGTTATTTGTCTGCATTTTACTACTCCCTCCGTTCACAAAAGGATGTCTCAATCTTTTCTAGATGTTACATCCTTTTGTGAACGGAGGGAGTAGTAGTTTCATCACACGGGAGCAATCTCCATGCCATGTAGAAGAATTTTTTGGGTCCTCCTTCCAATTTTTTTTCCTTTGTAAAGGTTGTATGATACCTCTGTCTTCTTCTAATTGAAAGGCAACACTCCTACTGTTTACCTGAAAAAAGAAACATTCGTGCAACAAATGACCGTCGATCCACCGTCTAGTGGTGCTTTCTAGTTCAACATATCTGATCTGGTGATGGGCATATTCTTATTTGCATTGCATTTTCTTCACTCAAAAATCATAACAATAACAAGAATCCAATGCATGTCACTGTAGCTCGAAAGCACAACGTGAAGCCAGACATTATTCCTCACTTATGCATGCAGCTATCGGGGAAATTAAATATCCTGGTGTTGTTTATGTTTTTGGAATCAAATATTGGTACGCAATAGTAGTACTGATCAGCAAATACTGCTGTAGTGGAGCAGCACAGCCACAGGGAAAGGTGTTGGCTCAGATATTTCATAGTAGTACTACTACGATCGGGTGCCGATGGAGGTCGACGCATGCAAGAGATATTTCTTCCGGAGATATTTCATCTAGTTGTGGTCCACACAGGCATGTGACTGCATGCCAACTTGCCAAGTCAGTAAATTTGTGAGCATCTTTATTTTTCCGGTAATTTGAGCATCTTTTAAGAATAACTTTTGAAGATGAAAGACCTGCTTCAAAGCATCCATGCCACGTTGTCGTATTCCTTGCTGGACAATAATGAGATCCCCTAATCGGGGCATGCTTGAGAGGGAGGAGGGGAATTTTTTTTAACATGGGAAAACCTTTTTATTCATTCTTGATAATGGTCACATCTTTCACATACTTTTTATAAACGGAGACAATTTTTTTGCCCTGATCTATCAATTAAGTAAGAGTTTAATAAGTCAAAAAAGAGGAAAACTGTCGTTTAACATCTCCGTTAGGTTTTGTCGGCAGAAAACTGCAACCTTCGATATACAACGGAGGAGGGTGTGTTGTAGACTGACACGTGGGGCTTATGAATTTATATGCCGAGCGGCTTTGTTTACCTAGCGTTTTTTAGGGCAACTAGGCTTACCGCATTGTATGCTGAGCGCCCCGATAAATAGCACTCGGCAAATGATAGAGCTTACGTCCCCATTTTGTTAGAACATGGCCACAAACTACCTTTTCAAAATCGTAACATTTTAGACGGAAGCAAATGCCGGACATTTAAGTTAGTATGCATGAACCTGGATCTAATTAATAATGGAGCGCCTAGCAAACGACAAAAGTACAAGATTTGTTGGGCTATCGTCAAGCAACTTAAAGCACGATCTAAATTCTAAAGCAAATGGAGGACATGAAGGCACCGCTTTTTCCATAATATCACTTGGTGTGATCGAAGTGTCCAAAGGAGCGTCGACTTCAGTCTAGCCCATACATGGGTCACTTGCACGTACGTCCACTTCCTAGGTGCATTGCAACTTTCAAGTGCTGCACCATTATTTGGGTTAATTTGGGTTGTTTCTGGTGCATCGGCTGAGGGGCATGCAGTGGTTTGTCCAGCCAGATCGGCTGAGTTCATGAGTTTTCGCCGAGAAATATCATTTTTTTTGGAGAAAATTGTTAATGCCACCATCTACCCTCTCTACTAGTACGCGCCTACGCTAGTACATGTCTGATTCCAATGCGGAGAAACCGTAGAAGAAAGCCATATGCTCCGTCGCGCCGTAGGAGAAAATACCCTGGGTTGTGGATTTTGACCATGGTTATAAGTAGCGCTTTAGATCACCGCCATAACATTTTGAGCAAGCTCCCGCTGCATGGAATCCTTATACAACAGCCCGCTATAAGGATGTAGATCCACTATGGTGTCGAAATAGCTATTTTTGAGGGTTGTCGTCATTTGTCACAACATTCAAATTTTCTTGATTTTGAAGGACCACTCGCACCTCCTCCAGGTTGATGCCAAGAGTTGTCGTGGCGAGAACACGTGCATCACACATGTGAGGCCTGCATCGACCAAGCAAATTTATCGACTGCCAAGGCCACACCATGTGGCAAGCGAACTCACAAGGCAGCATGAGAAACACATCAGAGAGACGAAGAGGAAGGGAAGAAGACAGATGGGTAGGCGGGACACTCAACCCCGACCAGCCACCGCTACACTGCCTAATGTCATCACGCCGATGCTCCGCTCCTAGAGAACCCATAGCCAGCATGCACTATGCAGGTTTCGTCCGACGGCCTCGTCCAGCAACGCCAAGAAGGGAGAAAGTGGAGGAGAGACATCGAATCGAAGGAGGTAAACGGGGTGCCCCCAAGGCCTCCTCACAGCGATTAGCGCTTCTGGGGCGTCGGATCGACGATCTACAGCGCGAATCTGGACCGTCCGTTTCCTGCGTTACTTTTTTTACATCGAACAACAGTCACTGACAGTGGGTCCAGACATCGCCGGTCCCGCTACACAGAGAAAGAGTCCGTTTTGCGGTAGCAGCTCCTTTCGAGCCTCTTCTTTCCTGCGCCGTCGTGGTGTGTGTTTCTACAGTGCTGGGAGCCTTATCCATGGTTCCCGCACGCGCGCGCCACCGTGCTTCTCCTCTTCTTGGTCGCGTCGCCGGCCGGCCCGAGCTGTGTCTCTCCCACCGGAGCAGCGCTCGAAAAGGAGATGCACGTGGAGTTTCTCAGCCACCGTGACGACGAGCCGAGCTGGGTCGCCGCTGATTCGCCCCTGCCAGACCTGCCCTTCTCCGCCCGCCGTGCTCCCTGACGACGAGCTCGAGCTGCACCACTGGAGAGGCTGGTAAAGGTGAGCTTTTCCTTCCCAGATTCGAAATATTTTGCCCAGATTTCGCCTAGATTTAGGTCTATTTTCTGTTAATTTATTTCCTGGTTCGCATGTCCTGGATGGAGAGGAAGGCCGCCGCTGTGTCTAAGCCGCTTCCGGCCCTCACCCTGATTCGCCGCCGCCTGGAGTCCTCGCCGCCTCGGCTAGAGTTGCGTCGGCCGCCGTGTCCTTCTCCAGCGCCCAGCAAGAGATGGCGAGGGAAGAAGAAGAGGAGACTTTCTGGCGGCGCGATGCGCCGTACCTACTGCCATATCGGGGCTCGCCGGAGAAGGGAGAGGCCGGCGCATCCGGCCTCCAGCCTCACGAGCGCGGCCATGGCGAGCAGACCGGCATCCAGCACGGCAACTGAGAGCAGTCCGGCTTCCAGCCTCCCAAGGTATGACGGTGAGCCTTTGATTGGTTTTTCTTAGTTATATATGCTGGCCGATTTGTTCATCTACGTTTTTTCATTTTTGATTTGTCTATCCGGTGATCTTGCAGTCAGTTTAGGCCGAATCTATGGCCTCTGTGATATGTTTGCCTTGCCCATGCTTCCTACAGATGTTGTTCCATCCATTGGTTGCTAGCTGAAATTTGGGGTGAGTTTTCTCGATTAAGGTTCATTATCTTGCTCTGCACTATGTTTGTTATATTCTGTGGTGGTGGATGGTTGTCTCTCCATGACAAATGCTTCTTTGCACGGAGATTCTTGGTTGTTTCTTAGTAG
This sequence comes from Poa pratensis, assembly GCA_947311845.1. NCBI lineage: Eukaryota > Viridiplantae > Streptophyta > Magnoliopsida > Poales > Poaceae > Poa > Poa pratensis. The sequence continues at coordinate 55,859,095 of CAMZMU010000047.1, read as the reverse complement.
TGCACACCATCTGTCTCGATCTGAAGTAGCAAACTTCCTTTGATCTGCTCGTGTACATGCTCCTGGTTGCCATTACATACGTTTTAGTTACCTATTATTTATTGATCAGATCTTACATGCTTGATGTATCTACTGGATTTCATAGTACATATTGACAGATTGTATACTGATGCCTGCAATGGTTCTTTAGTGTTGTGTAGATAGCTCCAGTGGTGAACAAATGTGAGACATGAATTTCAGAGTAATTTCATATCATCTTTGCTCTTTCTTATTGTCAATTTCTTTGTTCTATTTGGAAGTGACGGAGTGGGCCCTGTTTTTATGCAGCTTGCATAATCAGGGAAGTTGATTCATAAATTAAATTGTAAGCTATTTTTGAACGGCTCAAAGAAAAGAGAAGATCAAGGATAATATGGATTTATGTTTTATACTTCTTGGTGTAATCCAAAACAAGAGGTGAGGATTTTCCAATTATCATGAGTCATTTCAATTTTGATTATTATTCGTGGTAATCGCACTTATGTTGCTTTAATTTAGGATAACCTGAGATGCTATTTTTTCATTATTATGCAATTTGATGTTCTTTTTCTTCATAGCTGTTGGTGTATTATTTAAGAAATAATCATGATCTACATTTCATTCCATGCTGCTCTCCTGTCAACAGGGAAATGCTAGTTTCATACGTGCTTTCATTAATCACATGTTGGCCTCTCCATTTTGTTTTGTCCGTAATATCATCATATGTGTTTCAAATTTTTGTGTACTAATGCTATTTCCATATCTTTCCTTACAAACCTGTAAGCAATAAGCCAGTTTCTTATCGTCTGCATTCTGTGGTTGCCGATTATTGTTTTTGTGCTACCAGATCTTAGTCATGTTATATTTGCTGCATTCCCATGGCTTCTTTCACATAATTATGTGCTCTCTCCTAGCATATCTAACTTTTCTCAGTAGATATGAAGCATCATGCTTCACTGCTTCTTAACTACTCTCTTGAACAAAGCCCCACCGATGAAGTTGGAATAATCTTCTCGACATTTGAACCATGGGTCATAGGCTTAAATATATAGGTACCCATTTGCAGAAACATTTGGATAAATGAGGTTGAATTCATATTCCTAACTCTAAATTAATAGTCACTCCCGTAGTAGCCATGGTCCAAGGTGATTTATGTTCACTTCAGTTAGACTGAACTATTGTGTATTGCGGGGCACTTTCTGTTAGACTGAACTGCTTTATGTGTGTCTTTTGTACCGTTGTGTAGTAGTTCCGGTTAAGACGTTCTCAACTTAGTACTACGTCTATTAAAAATCTATACTGGCTTGCATGTCGATCTACAGGCCGTCACTGAACTGGACGAGGCCGCTAGCAGGTTTATCTCCTCTCTGTGACACATATTGGTTGTTTTCTGATATTGAATCAGAGAAATGTATTTTTGTAGCCCCTGTTGTTGAAGGAATGCAGGAATACTTGGGTGGTGCTGAAATTATTGTTTCCACTCATGAAATAAATGATAGATGGTGCTATTTAACTAGGATTTTCCATCAAATCCAAGAAAAATATAAAACAAATCAAGTATTTGTAAGATGGTTGAACTTATTTCCTCTATTTTCTCTTCGTTATCTTTCCTGTATGGGAGCTATAGGCTTTATTTTGCCCCTTTTCATATTCCATCATGGAATAATTAGCTTCAATGGATATGATGTGAAATATTTTCTTCATTTGGTTCAAACATTTACGTTTATAGGTACTTACATATCCAATTCTTGCAAGTTCGGGAATAGCATCTGATGGATCTGCTCACAACTCTGGGAGACCTCATCATTGTCCATTTGATCATTGTTTTTGTACCAGTAAGATTATTACGAACCACATTTTCTTCCATTGTTTCTTGGCCCGTTTTATGTGGATCGTAGTTAGGGAACTACTCTCATGTTCCTGGAATCCGGCATGTCACGCCGAGGTGCATAGGACGCTTAGTCGATACAATGGTCATCAGAACAAGGTGCTATGGACATGCGTAGCTGCGCTTTATTGGTCCCTTTGGACTACTAGGAAGAAATTTGCGATTGAGGGAATCTTCCCTAGCCAACCAGCCCACGTGATGTACAAAATGTCTTCATATATACAGGTGTGGAAAGCCGTGGCTAAGCGGAAGGACCGGGCGGCGCTTGGAGAGGTGGTTGACAGGATCCGCGCTCTCCTTAGCAGTATCAAGGATTGATCACTCTAGTTTTCTCCCCTTATCTTGACTATTTGCCTTGGGCCACATGGAACTCTGTATTTGGTGGCTGGCTATGTTGTTTGTGTTGGTTTCTGTATGAACTTGTATGAGTCTGCCGTTCATGGCTTTATTAATTTAAAGCCCGGCTCCTCTCGAGCCTAAGGGTTTCAAGAAGCCCTCAAATTGCATACACGTTACAAATTGTTATAAAGTGCATTCTACAAGCGTGAAGATTTTTGGCTCCCAAGATTCAGTGCTCCCTCCGGTAAAAAAAATTCGAAAATCATTTTTGTGAGTGGCAAAAATTCTGGAAAAAAAAATCCGGCTGTAGCCAATAGTTTATCCTACGAACGTTCCAAATATCAAATTCAAAAACTTTGTATTCTGGGCTACGCAAAAATAACAAAAGCGTGATCTAAGTATGCATATTTTCAAATCTCCGAGTTTAAAGGTTATTTTGTAATTTTTGTGTAGCTTGGAATACATTGTATTTGAAGTTGATATTTTACACGCTCGTGGGATATACTTCTACAACCGAATTTTTTTTTAAGCTCATAAATATGATTTTCGAATTTTTAAAACCAGAGTGAGCACAGAACTCGGGAGCCAAAAGTTGTTTCCGATTCGTAGTGCCGCGTCGGAAAGTAGAAGAGATTGCGGCGTCGAGCGTAACACGCACGCACGGCAATTGAAGCGAGCGACAGCGACTCGCCGGTGCGCCGTCCGTTGGCCGCAGCCTACAGCTGTAGGCACGCGCGCGATTGGCACGGGAGGTGCCCATGTTGACCTCGAAACGTTGGAAATAAACACTTTTCTGCCTACAAGGCTACAAGCAGCTTGCTTTCCTAGTACAGCAGTAACAGCGACTCGGCGCCCGTGCGTGTCAAGTAGCACGGTAAAGAGACCCAGTACGTACGTCTAGCTACATATAGGGCCGCTTCCTGGCTGCAGCTACATGCAAGCTGCCATGACCGCGGGATGACTTCAACGCGGCGCTGAGCACACGGGTTTCTTTCTTCTTTTCTGGTGCACCGCTAGCTCACCGTCCGGCCGGCTTTGCTGGAAAGTGCCACGTAATCCCTGACCGGTGGGCCCCACCTGTCAGTTTCGCCGTCAATTCGTTTTCAATCCCAGTTTAGGGCACATTGCAAACATTCTCGCGAATAGTGGTGGGTATTTGTGATCTGCACGAAAAGTGGTGGTTTTTCGAAATTTCACGTGAAATGTGGTGGTTCTATGCTATTCACTCTGATAATGTGACCTCACTAGTGCCATATTACCTCTCACATTTTTGAGCTTTTGACATCCCTTGATGCGAACCGTGTGTTATGTCAACAACTGTAAGAACAAGTTGGTTGCTTTGATTCTGCGACTGATCGAGCAGAATGGATGGCCGGCCGGTCTCGCAATTCTGCTTGCAGCGGGAATCTGAATCCAGCACACGTTGCTGAAAACAGTGGGCAGATATATGACCCAGAGCAAACAGCAGGATCGATGTTTATTTTTCTTCAATGGGAGACGCGCGCATATGTACAGGCTAATTAAGTGGAGTAGCAAGTGCATGCATGGCCTGTTCGCCGCTAGCCGCGCGCGATCGGCATGGGTGATGAGGGCCGAGCGCTGCCCAAGTTGAGCCTGAAAATTGGGCACGCCGAAAAGCTTCCGCCTTTCTACCTGCAGCTAGCAGTACCATGGAGCTGTGAGTCCACACGGCACGAGCCGTCGCGAATTGCTAGCTCATCACCAGCCAGCCTTGCAAAAAAAGTACAAGGAGCACGGACGGACGGTGGCCGGCCGGTTACGTGCACGAACCAACGATCCCGACGTCGACCGGTCGCCGGCCTGCAGTTTCAGACGAGCAACAGATGCGTCGTAGTAGGAACATGCATGGACTGAATACGCAACATTGTAATGTACATTTTCTTTATATTTTTGCTGAAAATGAAGCAAAACAGACAATATGCACGACCACTGCTCACGGAGTACTCCAGCCATGATGGGAAATGACCAAAATAGCTCTGCTGAAAACGCCTTTTCTGTCCTTGTATTCCAGTAGCTTTATACTGATTTAGCTTAGGCTGCATAGGGCCCAACCTCAAGTATGCTCTTCGTACATCATCTCTCTGGTTCGGAGGGTATTGCCAGACTTGTGGACGCAATGCAGGATCTCGCTCCAAGGATTCTATTCCACAAAATATCACAGGTGCACTTGCTTGCTGCTCTTCTTCTTCATCTTGACTAATATGATTTTCTTGCCCTTCTTCATCTTGCATCTGATTTTCCCGTCCAGCTTCATCTTGTGTTTTATGTACAAAAACCACCAGTGCAAGAGCATCTGAAGCAGATGTATGTTCAACAACTTCTTCATCTCGTTTTCTTTTAAAAAAAGATTGCATCTTCTGTTGTTTCCCCATTGCTACATAAATAAGAAATTTGCATTGAATCAATTTTGCATCAAATAATTCTCAAACAACTGAACAAGTGCAGCGCAATGGACATACAAATTACCAGTACATCTACAAATTCTCAATTCCTAGGGAAATAGTAAGAATTCAGAAATAGGGTATATATTTTTGTACCTTCAGTTTTGAGCTCAGTGGCGTGGATCAGTTGGGCGTTGGGGTGGAGCAGAAGCAGCAGATCGTTGCTGGCTTGCTGCTGTCTGCAGTGCGTGCACGACTGAGTGCGTGGCCGTCTGCCGGCCGGCCGGCCGGCCGGCGATTTGGATTTTGGAGAGAAGAGCGGACGGCGGCGTGGATGAGTTGGGCGTTGGGGTGGAGCAGAACCAGCAGATCGTTGCTGGCTTGCTGCTGTCTGCAGTGCGTGGCCGTCTGCCGGCCGGCCGGCCGGCGATTTGGATTTTGGAGAGAAGAGCCGACGGCCCGACGCACAGCAGATTGAAGGAGAAATGGAGAAGGGCCCAGTCCGGGGGCGAAATTGAGCAGCAGCGGCGGCGGATCGGCCGGCACGACGTTGAACGGGGAGGAGGAGAACTACAATCGACCGGACGGCGGAGGACGGGAGGAGCACGGCGACCTAGCATGGGTCAGGGGCGGAGCTGGAGGCGTACGCGGGACGGCACCCCTCTGTTTTCCTCGTTCTCTCTCTCCGCGGGCTAGGCCATGCTGCGTATTACTACCTAGTAAAAAAAAATTGCAAATTTTTAAGGGGGGGTCGTGGCCCCGTTTCGCCTCCACGACGCTCCGCCCGTGCCTACAAGCAGCTTGCTTTCGTAGTACAGCAGTAACAGCGACCCGGCAGTCCACCCGGACCGTTGTGTGTGTGACTCTACGTACACACCTATACCTAAGCTGGACACACGCGCCCGTGCGTGTCAAGTGTGAGCACGGTAAAGAGACCCAGTACGTACGTCTAGCTACACTACATATAGGGCCGCTTTCTGGCTGCAGCTACATACAAGCTGCCATGACCGCGGGATGACTTCATCACTGACCAAGACGCGGCGCTGAGCACACGGGTTTCTTTCTTCTTTTCTGGTGCACCGCTAGCTCACCGTACGTCCGGCTTTGCTAGAAAGTGCCACGTAAGCCCTGACTGGTGGGCCTCGCCTGTCAGTTTCGCCAGTTTAGCGCACATTCCAAACAATCTCGCGAATAGTGGTGGGTATTTGTGATCTGGACGAAAAGCGGTAGTTTTTCGAAATTTTACGTGAAATGTGGTGGTTCTATGCTATTCACTCTGACCTCACTAGTGCCATATTACGTTGCTGAAAACAGTGGGCAGATGTATGACCCAGAGCAAACAGGGTCGATGTTTATTTTTCTTCAATGGGAGACGCGCGCATATCATATGTACAGGCTAATTAAGTGGAGTAGCAAGTGCATGCATGGCCTGTTCGCCGCTAGCCGGGCGCGATCGGCATGGGTGATGAGGGCCGAGCGCTGCCCAAGTTGAGCCTGAAAATTGGGCATGCCGAAAAGCTTCCGCCTTTGTACCTGCAGCGAGCAGTACCATCGAGCTGTGAGTCCACACGGCAAGAGCCGTCGCGAATTGCTAGCTCACCAGCCAGCCTTGCAAAAAAAGTACAAGGAGCACGGACGGACGGTGGCCGGCCGGTTACGTGCACGAACCAACGATCCCGACGTCGACCGGTCGCCCGCCTGCAGTTTCAGACGAGCAACAGATGCGTCGTAGTAGGAACATGCATGGACTGAAGACGCAACATTGTAGTAATGTACATGCTGGCATGCTGCAGCTAAGCTCTCTGTAGTAACAACGCGTGGCTGACTAGCTATGCAGAGAGACTGAGAGAGAGTTCAGGTCGGGCGGACACTGGCTATGGCTGGCCACCGCTGATGAAAACCGTGGGAGCAAAGTGGTGTGCGCAGCGCAGGGGCATGTATCAGTTGCCACGCGGTAGTGGCCGTCGAACGAACAGCAAAAGCTCAGCTGCCTCGCATGCAGTATGAGAGACAGAGACGAGAAGCTGCGGCCGTCCCCTGCTGTATCCAGCTTCCAGCCAGCTGAACCGAACTGCAAAGTTCCATGGTTTACGTCTACTGCTCAGGTCAAACAAGTAACTGACCCACACAAAAAAAACGGCTACTCTAATTTTCCATCGTGTAACCGACACTGCTCTCATTGCAGGCTGAAAGTTTGCATATCGGAGAAGAGGGCAGTAGACATGAAAAGCGCATGTGTTTATCACAGCTCAAAATTAAGCAGGGTATTATAATTCATATTAACATTTCGATTTCGTTGCCTCGTTTCCAAAGGACCAACTCAACTAACACGATCAAAATTGTTTTACTACAAATTACGAATTCTACATCTGGTACCAAGATTATCCTCCGTCAGATCAGAAATCGACGGCTGTCTGGGATTGCAACTGTCCGGCCAGGCTGGCGACATTAATCCTGCACGTCCTTGTTCTGTTCCCAGAATGGTCGGGTCGGAACACGAAATTAAGGTCCACCAGGTGGTCGTACAAGGAGTGGTCGCATAGGATTAATTTCCGTCGGAACACCATCAAAATTGGAAACGGAAATAAATCCCACAGCACAGGTTCCCGTTCTTGCTTCGATCCCGCGAAATGATCACTCGCTTGCGTCGCACTCGGGGATGGCGCTCAGATCCGGGGCGAACCGCGGCTGCATCCTCCCGGCGCTCTTGGCGCGCGCCACCTGTCGCCTCTTCGCAGCCAGCGCCGGCACAGTCTTGTAGGCGGCTGTCTGGGTCTGGTCGAGCTTCTCCGCCGGCGGGGCGAACACGAGCGGAGACACAGAGCCAGCGCGCCTCCGCCGCCCGCTGGCACCACCTCCGCTGCCCGCTTTCTTGGCGAGCGCCGCGGAAGCCCTGACGGCGAGCGCGGCGATCTCCTCCCTCCGTAGCCCGTTGCGCCTGGCTTCGGCGGGGAGCACGAAGTAGATCTGCCCCGGGCGAAGCTCCTCGCCCGCGCCCACGGCGGACACGGCGCCCTCGAAGCCCATCGCGTCGGCGTCACACAGGAACCAGCCGGCTCCTGCGTCGACGGAGTCCTCGAGCACCCGCGCCGCTGTTGCCGGGGGCGGGTACTCCCGCAGCTCCCCCGTCGGCAGGAGCACCATGGCCGTCGACGCGGCCAGCCCATCGGCCCGCACCGCCGTCACGGCTGCCCCGCCGCTAGACATGCAGAGCCCCATCGTCTTCGCGTTGGTTTGAGTTTCCAGCTGTTGCTGCTTGTGTGATGTTGCTGTTGTTGTGTGCACTTTTGAGTGTGAGGAAGAAATGGTGAGATGGAGATGGAGGCTTGGGAGGGGCAGCTATATATAGGAGGAAGAAAGTGATTTCTGTCGCGAAGCTTTGGGAAGAAGGAGAGTGACGGGCTGGCGTTTGGCTGGGGCCACGACAGGGTGCGTGCGTGCGTGCGTGGTCTCGGAATATTTTATTTGTTTCTCGATTATTACCTATCCCTTTCTCTGTATTTCGAATTTCTGTTCTTACTGCTGCATCTCGTCTGGCTGTGGAGCTGCGTGTACCGTACGTGGTGAGTAATATGTACGTATCGACTCGGCAGACGGCGCCAAACACAGTGAGATTTAAACTAGTAAGGGCATCTCCAGTCTGTGGTCCCCAGGTAGAAAAACAGCGCTATTTTGGGTCGTCTTGGGGGGCAACGGCGCTATTTGACGCCCTGGGGGCTGCGTTTTTCCAGCCATGCCCAAACCCAACACTTGGGCCAAAAATTCAAAAAACTCAACTTGGGCGAAAATTAGCTAATTTAGGCGAATTTCATTAATATATGGGCGAGATTCGCACTTCTTGCCGATTATATATAGTAGAAACTTAAACTAAAAACTTAGAAAAACAGAAAATAGATAATTTAGGCGATCTACACGCCGTTCTACATGCCAGTTGGCTATAGAAGACAGTGTAGTCGCCACCGTCGTCGTCGGAGCCGTCCCCAGCGGTGTTGCTAGGGCCTACCTCGTCGCCTTGCCACCTGCTCGGCCCGGGGGCGGCGGCGAAGTCCTCCTCCACGTCGCTGGGGTCGAGGATGTAGTACTCCGGGGGCGACGGCGAGGGGCCGCGTTCTGCGCCGCCCGCGCCGCTCCTCCTCGCGCCGGCGCTCCAGATCCTCCAGGATGCGCTGCTGGCGATGGATCTCCTCCTCCTCGTGGATCCTCGCCGACCAGGCGACGGCGACCTCGTCTGGCGCCGGCTGGACGACGTCGAGGGAGGCGGCGATGGCGAGGTTCATGCCGAGGAACTCCTCCGAGTCCTCCGGCGCCGCCATATTGACGGCCGCCCTGACGTAGCCGGGCGGCGCCTGCCACTCCGGCGCCTTCTTCTTGCCCTCCGTCTTGGGCTTGACGAGGCGGCGGAGAAGGCCGCGAGGCGGCGATGCGGCGCGGCGGAGGCTGCCGCTGCCGCCGCGGCTGGGAACGCGCTGGCCGGAATTGAGGATGGGCGGCGGCGTCTCTGGGGCAGCCCGAGCAGCAGCGGGAGGCGCAGACGACGCCGAGTGGGCGCCGGAGGAGGAGGAGGAGGAAGTGGCGCCCATCCTCCGCGGTAGCCACGACGACGTGCGTGGCGGCATCATCAGCCGTGGCCTGTTCCCGGCGTGGATGTGCTCGAGGACGAAGGCGAGGTTGCGCCCTCGAGAACCCCACCATCGCCGGAGGCCTTTGGAGTTCTTCCGTCCCTCCACAGGGTCGTTGCGCCCTGTGTCTGCCACCTCCTGCTCGTGGCGCCGGGCGAATTACTGCTTCCAGAACGCAGCAGTCGCCGGATCCCAGCGCGGGTCCTCCGCTTGCTCCAGCGTGAGGCCGGCGAGGACCTCCTGGATCGCGTCGACGCGCTCCACTCCTTCGGGCGGCGGAGGGACAGGAACGACGCCCGCGCGCAGACGCCAAGCGGCGCGGCCGCCGGAGGCGCCGGGGACGCGCATGTCCGGCGGCGCGGGGTAGCTGCCTCGTAGAGCATGCGCGCCTCCTCTGGGTGGAGGAAGCGGCGGCCGAAGCCGTTCGCGGCGGCGTCGTCGCCGGGGAAGCCGTCGGCCATTGCTCGGTGTGCTCTGTGGGGAGAAGAGAAGGCGAGAGAGAGCGCGGTGTGCTCTGCCACGGCGCGGGTGGGTGAATATATAGCGCAGGGGAGGCGAACGGATTGGACGCATCGGCGGTGGCGCGCCATAACTCCGGCGCGTGGCAACGGATTGGACGCGTCGGCGGTGGCGCAGACGGCGCGACAGTCCACAGCCATAACTCCGGCAGTCTTTTGACCAACCCGGAGCCGAGGAGATGACAATGCTGCGTTTTCGCTCCGTTTCCCCGCCATTTTTGCCCAAGTCGCTGACAGTACTGCCCGCCGAGACTTCGCGCGCTTTCGGCCCCCCAGACGGAACGCAATTGGCTGGGTTCCGCCTGGGTGCACCGGCGCTATTTTCCGCCGAAACGGCGCTATTTGGGCTCCTGGGGGGCGACTGGAAGAAAAACGGCGCTAAACAGGCCAAAACGTCGCTATTTCGCCTCTTGGGGGGGGGGGGGGGGTGTGCTGGGTGGGACGAGTGGAGATGCCCTAACTGTATATCGAGTGTAACCACGGTAGTTACCCATTCATAGTCTCAGCTGAATAGCTAGATTAAATACTGTACTAACACTACTCTTTTTCGTGAAAACGCAAAAAATAATTGCGTTTTGATGCATTGATAGATAAAAGAGTTATTTATAAGCTTATTATTTTGGGAACGTGCTGCTGCATGTACAGTAGGAGCTACCTTTGCTTTGATGAATGCTGCCGAGAAAGGAAAAGCAAGAACCAGTGGGCGTATTCCGTGTTCTCGTAGCTACCGCAAAGTCAAAAGCGATCGAGATCAAACGGTTTCTCGTGTGCGTTTCAGCTGGTGCTACAGTAGTACCTAGTGGGGTTTTGTTTCCTCGGGACGCACGGCAACACGCCGGCATCGCCAAAAAGCAGCAATCGCAAACGCACCCAGCTGCCGTAATACTCACGCTTCACCTTCGATCTGCATATGCAGCTAATGTAAACTAGGCAATATGGCGCGGCGTGCCGCGCCCGTGTAGTGTCATTGAGTGTCGAATGTTTAGAAGGAGCAAAAGGGGCTATGTTGACAGCGCATATGAGTATGTGTACATAGACAGAGCACGTGTCCGCTCGCTGTAGATAGATTTCAAATCGTGATCTCGTGCAGCCGATGATGATCTCGTAAATGTAAGCTTCCCGAACGCCCTTCATGAGAAATTTCGTGTACGGTTTGTTTTCTTGTTTTGGTGGCATAATATATCTTGTACTACATTGCTATACCAGCTGAGCACTTTTTAGTGAAGCATCATGAAAATATAGAGTATAATGAAAGAGAGAGGTTCGACCCTTCAGATCCTGCAAATTTGTGAAGCTAGCAACATGGCCTTGGTAGCATTTAAATCCCATGAGATTTAATCTTGTATAATGGATTGCGACTGAAAACCATATATACAAAATACCGAGAAATTACAGAATGAAAATGGATTTCTGAGTTATAATTGCAAGAAAATCTTATATAAATGTGCTATATTTGAAAATATTGTAGCCTTAAGCCCTTTTGTACAGAACGAAGAAAGCCTGCCTTCTGCATTTGGTTTTGCCACAATAGAATTCCCCTGAATTTCATCTGAATCTGATTCTTGTACAGCTTGTGACTTGGATATTTCAGATGTTTTAGCCAGAAGATCCCGCCTACCTGAAGAAGCCATGTTGTTAGTTGATATGGTAACATAAACTTGCTACAATAGTATGTTCGCTATAACAACTGCCTTAGGGCACCATTCTCAAAATATGTGCTGTTGTTGGAGAATGATAGTTCAGACTAATATTTGAAGTTCACATAATGGAATGATTAAACAAAAAAAATCATTGCATAAGATCCAGTCAGTTACTCAAGTGTAGAAAGTCGTACCATACAGCGAACTTGATCCTTCATTTCTGAGGGCAACGGGTGATGTTTTTTTGTTAGGCTATCATGGTGTCAATTTCAGTGCTACTCCTGAGAAAACATATTCTTTTTCAATTGTTGTGTATAGCATAAAAGAAAAAATTAACATATAAACACCTACAACATGAAGGTACCTATGATGAATATATGAAGATACAAAGTAAAAATACAAAACATAGGCACAAAAAGCTGCATGCTGACAATTAAGTAAAAACGTTTCTTTATAAAGATGGAGAAGCTTGAATCCTTGTACTGTGCTTGGACGAATTTTATGCATCAATGGCAGATACATGAATGTAAAATTGATTGTAAACCTGAGTAATTTAGGTGGATTACATAGTAGTAGGAGAACCATGAAGATCAGGAGCCAAGTTAGTTCAGACCTATGTACCACCACAATTCTTCTTGTGGCTGCAGAAAATAACATCAATTGAAAGTAAATTATCAATTTGAGACCATAACATCAGACCATCAGTCAATACGCCTTTGAAGTTCTCGAGGCCAACAGCAGTTGAAAGTAAATTATCAACAAATACATGAGTCACCTAGAGTATTACAAAACAAATGGAATATGCATCACTCCCTGTAGAAAGAAGCAAGCCAAAAGTGCTCGATACCATCAGACACACAATTTAATTAGAGGAAGGGACATAACAATATCCAGCTTCTTACAGATTCACAATGGTAATGCAACTGTCACACATTGTGCAGGCTAACATGATTCAGATATAGCACACTACAGAACATAAATGCTTAATTAAGATAAACTTAGTGGAGTAATTTGATTAAGTGCACAGACCATAAGGATATGATAATTTCAGCTTGATTACTACAGTGAGGAATACATCATAAGTATTGGTACCATAAGGAGATACTCTAACACTATGCATTACCTCATACAATTTGAATCGGAAACCCACATTTTTTACAAACTGAACAACAACCACACTTTGTATGGATATACCTGGAAATATGTATGACGAGGAGTGGACTCGGCAAATCCCTGGGTTGCGTACCCCGGGTTGATTGAGGGGAGTGACGAGGAGTGGACTCGGCAAATCCCTGGGTTGCGTACCCCGGGTTGATTGAGGGGGAGAGAGATGAGCGCTGGTGATCACGACGGCTGACAAGCAAGGCGTTTACCCAGGTTCAGGCTCCCGGAGGATAGCACCCTACTTCCTGCTTGTCTGGTATTGAATGGCGAGTTGTGGCTACAATGGCGAGATGGCAATCTCGCTAGGGTTTGTGGTGGCGGCTATGAGCGTACCCTAGACGAAGGACCCTCCTAGCCTTTATATGGTAGGCTAGGTCTCAGGTGAACGGTGCCGATGGCGCTTACAAGCATGGCTGGAGTCACATGACCTAACGTCGACTATCTTGGGCCGCACGTCGTCCTCCTTGGGCCTTCCTTGGGCTCTCGTCATAAGACTGATAGGCTTGGCGTGACCCAGGTATCCCCACTGTGGGGTAGTCGAAGAGTGACCCCATGACAGGAGCCCCCGAGTGCTTAGTCGAATCGTAGAGTTGGGTAAAGGACTCCTTCCTCCTGGGCACGCCGTCGGGTTCCTGAAAGGAACAAGCAAAATTAGTCGACTCCGGCCGTTCAGGGCTTATGGAGGATTCCTTAGTCGAACCGTCGACTGCTGGGTAAGATACTGTGCGTACAGCCTTAGCCGGTGATTTTTCGACTGCTATTGTTCTGAGTCACTCGGGAGCGCGAACAGCGCTCCCGATGGGAGTAGCCCCCGAGATTAAGCTGAATTGCTTGCAATTGAGGTTAAACTCAATTTTTCTTCAGTCGAAAAGCCCGCTCCCGATGGGAGTAAAGAAGGGACTCGACCTGTTCGAGTCGCGACTGGCTTTGCGTGACTTACTGTGTATTCGGCCGGTTTGGCTTACTGCACAAGTTTGTTCAGCTCTTGGAGCTTACTGAATCTTCTTGCACTCGAATGAACTGTTCGAGTTCTCAATCAGCCCGTTGGCTTACTTCCTACGCCTTCGCGGTTGACGTCAGCGCTGACGTTTTTGGCGCACTCTGCGCCCGATGGGACGTGACAGTGCGGTCCCACTGTCAGTATTGACTGGAGACAGCGGTTGCCGCTTTGTACTGACCGTTGGGCGCGAAAATTTCGCGGTGTGATGATGGCGCCTTGATTCCCGTGCGTTGTGGGCGGTGTGGCCGGCGACGGTTGCTATCTCCGCGCGACACGTGGACGGCCAGATGATGTTGTGGAGTGCGGTTTCGCTGAGGACGGCCTGGATTAACTGGCCACGCGGTATATACTTTTCACCGCGGCGGCGAACAGTTCATTCCATCCCCTTTCTGCCCTCGTCTCCGCTGCTCTCTCTCCGCCATTGTTGCTCTTTTCTGCTAGTTTCTTTCCTCCGCCCTCCATGAGCAAGGCCGCGATGAAGAGGGGGAAGCCTGGTGCTGGCGCCGTCGCCGCCGCCGAGGCGAGCGTGATGAAGAAGCCCGACGGCGACTGGGTCAAATCGTCGGTGAAGAAGGCCGACCTCGAGGCCCTCCGCGCGCAGGGGCTGCTGCCGCCGGCAGACCAGGCGACGGTGCGCGCTCCTGGTGCGGGCGACGAGGAGGACACCTCTTCGGCTGCACCCACTCGTCGTCGTCGAGCTCCTCCAGCTCCTGCGCGAAGCGTGAATGATCAACGAGGGATCACCTTCATGAGGAACAAGGTTGTTGAGCTTGAGTCGAAGTTGAAGGGCGCGGAGTTGGAGTTGGAGCGCTTGAGGTCGCGGCCCGTTGCGCCGTTCTCTCAGCGAGAGGAGTTTCTGCTAGGCGAGATGGACTTGATCAGTCGGCAGCTGCAAGGTTGGTTTTCTAGCACTGTGCTTCGACTTCTTTATCCTTTTACTGCTCTTAGCTCTGGGTCTTGATGCAGATGTGAACTCTGACTGGAAGGCCGAGCAAAGTCGAGTAGACGAGCGGGTGGAGAAAGAAGCCGCCGGTGACTCACCCGAAGCGCGTCAGTTTTGGTCGAATAAGTCCAGAGGCAGTGTACTGGCTCGAATGTTGGATCGCACCTGGCGGGCTGCTGTGCTCTTGGAAGGTTGTAGAAAAAACCCTCTGGCAGATCAACAGGGTGTACTTTCCGCACAACGAGCAGCCTAATGGACTGGCTGCGCTGCTGGAGAGGTTCCGTGAAGGCAGTGCGTTGAAGGAAGTCGTGCACACTCAACTTGTTGCCGGGGCGAACGTGGCGCTGGCGTACGTTCGAATGCACCGGCCTAATCTTCCACTGTACAAGGTGCTTGACGGCTTGCCTGGAGAGGGTGACTACGCCGACACTCTTGCGGCTGCGCGTCAGATGATTCAGCAGGTCCAGAGCTTTAGTGAGAACCTTGTAGGGCCACTCGATGCGCCAAAGGGCGAGCCTGTAGAATAAGAGTAGTAGACTGCTGTTGTATAGCGTTAGCTTGTAAAAGCAATTTTTCCAAGTGGAGATATGAGTGTATGTATGCCGAGGTGGGGGTAGCCTGTAACATCCCAAATCTATAATAAGAGTAAATAAGACCCAAAATTCAGAACCAACAAAAACTTTTTGAATTATTTCACAAATGATTGTGTTTTCCCTTATATTGTTCTGTTTGATCTTGTGTGACTTTATTGTTGATGATGGTTTGACTAGTAAGTGTCAACCCAAGAAATCAACCTAAGTAAAAATATATCTAAAACTCTGGTGATCATGTTATGACAAGAATATACTCCATATATCTTTTCCATTCTTATGTTGGCCAAAAGTCTATTCCAAAAATGATTTGGTTTTAGCAGCAAATAAAATACCCACTCTTGAGAAGATAAAAGTATTTCCAAAATTACATGTTTCTAAAATATGGAGATTCACATGTTATCTCCCATCTATTCTTCAACCTTGATATTTTACAATTCTTATTTTATAACCTCCTATGTTTCATTCCATTTTTTTTAAAAGAAACATTAGTGGGAAATATATTACCCCACATATTTCCATTCTCAAATCTTTTGAAAAACTATTCAATTATGAGTTGAGCCATTTCCTAAACTTCATCTTGTCATAATTAAGTATGATCATTTTTAAGGTAGTATTGTTGATCATGAAAAGTGTGGCATGATTAATTTGTATGAATTGAGTTGTGTGGTTGATATTGTGTGTTGTTAATGTTGTTGTGATGCTGATCTTGGTTTGGTTGTTTGCTTGTGAGGATGATTCCTCAGGTAACCCTCAAATCAAATCTTGGTTACAAGAAATGATCCTATTAAAAATTTCCTCTCTATCTATTCCTCTATTCTCTGAAAACAATTATATTTTCTTTATCAAAATTCCAGGAGTGAGGTGAACTAATAATCATCCCCACTTCATATCACTCCCTCTCAAGTAAACCTACTTTTCGATTTAAAACAAACCCCTCTTTTCATTTACAAAAAAAAAAAAGGAAATGAAGGTCATGAGTTAAAAATGATCTTCATAAATAATTTCCCTCCCAAATTCTCTATTTTCCTTAAAACAAATGTTTTCTCTGTGAAAATAAAAATTATTTGAAGTTATACTATTTGTCAAAGAAGTTCCCAAAAGTTCAAAACCATATTTTATCACTGGTTTTAAATATTAAAAGAGTATCAAATTATTAATTTCCAAAAATGATTTATTTAAACTCTATGAACAAATTTTGCACAAAACATTTTATTTTCAAAAAACCAATTTTTGTGGAGCCTCTACATGTATATGGGAGGCTACCCAAATATTTTCAGAATTTTTAAAAATGTATAAAGGCCTCAATTAAATCCCAGAAACCCTACTGGTTTTGAAAAGGAATTAAAAAGAAATGGGCAAGGACCTATCTGTGAGAGCAGAAAGGAATTCAGGGGGCGTTTTGCAAATCCGTCATTGACCTCCTGTAGCTGACGGCGCCCGACGCAGCGTCCTGCTGCCGTGCTCGCCGCGCCGCCGTGCTCCCTCCTGCCAGTCACCGAGCCCCACGCCGCCGTGCTCCTCACGCCGCGCCCTGCTGCTCGACAAGAGGGACTCCTCCCGCACGACTCCTCTGCCACCATCTGCTCCCTGCTCCTCTGCCTCCACCTCCCTCCCGCACGTCACCGTGGCCCTCCCTCCTTGCCCTGGGAGGAGATAAGAGCACCACCCCACGCCACCACTCTGCTCCCCCATCCTCACTTCGCCCTCTCCCACTCTCTCGCTCTCTCCCCACTTCCCCTTTTCTCCTCACCACGATTTGAACAACGGCCGAAGCCGCCGACGCGCCTCGCCGGCGATAGCGAGCTCCCCATCCAAATCCCAGACCCCCAGCAGCTTCGTCGTGTCCTACTCTCCCTCCCTGCGCGAATAATCGGAGAACGGAGCAAGGGATCGTCCCCGTCGAGCTATCCCCTTCCGCTCCGGCCGCCGATGTGTTGAGCAAGCTCACGGGTGGTGCCGTCCACCATTTCCCGTCATTGTTGTGCCTCTGTGCTCCCCGTCTTCTGCTCTCTCTTATGAGCCCTTTCTTTGCCCAGGAAACGCCGGAATCGCCGACGCTGCCGTCCTCGCCGGAGCCCCTGCTCTGTCTCGCCGCCTCGGCGTGTCGAGGAAGAAGGAGAGGCCCGTACCCCTTCGCTCGCGCTCGTGGGCCGCGAGATGGGCCACTCCCTGCGCTGCACAGCCCTGATCCAGCAGATCCAGCCCGCTAACCTTTTTTTTTTAGGTGGTTTATTCTATTTCCTTATAGATCTTTTTCTGGCCCTCTAGTTTAAATCATTTTAAAATAGTTCACATGCATCTTTGGCCAAACCAAAAATCATGGAGGTACCCTAGCATGCTTTTAACCAGATCCAAGTGGTAGATCCACTTTTGGACAAATACTTCTAGATAAATAAAATGGAAGGCAAAAACACTGCTTTTCACCAAGACCTCAATAACTATTTTTATAAGATAGCTAAATTTGCAAACTCAACTGTGTTGAGAAGCCCTAAGTGATGCCTAGCAATAGCAATTGGCCTCTTGTGCAAATGAGCTTCCTATATAAAATGGCTTCCACTTTGGTAACTGACCAGATAACCATTATAGGATTTTTGTAAATTATTTGGTGATGAATTTTGATGTGAATCCAATTGTGTGGCCTTCTGTATGATTAGGAGTACCTAATCCTAGATTGGTGTGAATTCTAGAGCTAGACATTATTTTTGGTGTGCACAACTAGTTTTAATGCTTTCCTGTGAATTCTTGGGTATAGTTTTATTTAATTTTGTGGAATGTGTTAGTATTTTATTTGTGATTACTAGCATGCATAGGTGCTGTACCTTTTTTTTATGAGGTGTTATCCCATATAGTTAGCATGTTAGGAAAAGTTTAGTGTTGCATGTGTTCGTTAAGGAATAATGTCACTAGTGTGGGTGTTTCCTAAAAATTCCTAGTGTTTAGGAATTTCTTGGAGATAAAATCTTTTGAGTAGTATGAATTTTAGGAGAAGTTGTTGGAACATCAGTAGCATGTCATGGCCACTGATAATTTAGCATGTCACCTCTGGCTGCTTACTATTTTGTCACTAGCCAAGCATGATTAGTTAGGGTCTTGGCTAAGATCATTTAGGACTCACCAGCATGAGTAGCCTTGTGTTTTGTCGTTGTTTTAGTAAGTTTCCTATTATTAGCCAGGGGGATAATTAACCTCTTAATCCCTTGTTATGAAGTGGAACACCCACTGGTTCCATTGCATACTGATTGAAGAATAGGGTTCTCAATCATAAGCATAGTTCCAATAGCCTTCTATCTACTAGATGTGAGTAGTTGTTTTCTCTGTTGAAAATTGAGTGGTTGTGTTGTGGTGAGGTATTTCCTGTTTAGATAAAAGTGCTTGCTGTTCATCCTTGCTTAAGATAGCCTTGTGATCTAGGCACCTAGCATGCATTAGTCTAAGGCCCTTATAAGCTTAGATCCTAGTTTGTTGCTTGAATAATTGGTTTGATGCTTGTGGTTGTTATCTGTCTGTGCACCACTTGTGATTCTGTTTGGTGTATTGATTGTTGTTTATTTCCCTGTTTGCGACGCTAGATAATAACGCTACCGGAGTGGTTTTCGGAGAGATTTGATCGAGGAAGGATTGGATTTTTATTATATTGATCAACGAAGAGAAGTCCAGGGACATTTTGCTGAAACCAGGCAAGCTACTTCACTGAGCTTGCATCTATATACATCTATTTTGATTTACCTGTTTTACTTATAAAGAGCATAAATGATTTCTGTGGTGTCTGCCACGAAAGCGATGATTTTGAAAACCCTTTTTCCAAAATTACAAGTATATTGTTGAGGCACCCGATATAGAGGTGTTAGCGGTATACAATGATTTCTAAATGAACTTGTTTTACTCCAAAGCCTTCTATGAAAATCTTTTGGTGGGATTACAAACCACCCAAGTTTTGATTAAAAGTATTTTTGCTCTGAAAAATTAGAAATGATTGTGAAAACCTTTTTAAAAGGGTTTATGAAAAACTATTTTGCCACCTTATATAGAAGTATAAGGAAGTTATTTAAAACTATAGGATGGGAAAAACAATGTTTTCTCGAAACTCTCTTTTAAAAATACTTGGATAGACCTGCCGGAAGGTCGGTGCTCAGTTGAAGAAGGTTGGTGTTGTTTTTGAGAAAAATGCACATTGTGTCCTAGTACTATGACGACCAACCATTATCCTGTGCGACCACACTTACCCACATATGGGCAAGGGCGTAGTCATATAATTTGCTCGTGTTAGTACTGGATGCCTCAACAACGAGGATAACCTCGTTCCATGAGGGGATGGTCTGAGGACCTACCCCCTGACCTGGGTCCTCTTCAGTGTTGGTCTACCGGAAGCCGGTATGGACGTGTTTGGAGGAAGAGGATTGAAGGGCTCCCTTGGGTCCGCCGGGCAGAACTACGAGTCCTCACACTTAGTTTCTGAGGATTTGAGTGTCGTGGAAAGTGTCGTAGCGGCAGGGTCCTATACTAGCATGAGCAAAGGACAGGCTATGGCCGGGAACTCAACTTCGCATACCTCCGGTATGGCGGGACGTGGCTGACACGATGAGTGACCGGATGGGTGTGGGAAAAGCGTACTACCTCTGCAGAGGGTAAAACTATTCGAATAGCCGAGTCCTCGGATACGGACAGTTGGAAGGCTGTCCTAAGACCATGTGCAAGTTTTGATAAAAGTTTTATAAAGCGTTGAGTTGAAAGGAAACTGAGATGGAAAAGGCGGCTTACCTGTACCAATGAGTTGGTGCAAGGTGGTGAAGGGTTTGGAACCCTGATTGAGATTTGGTCGGACAGGGAAGGATTTTTCGGGAAAAATAGCTAAAGCGGTGTTTTCTCAAAGGATGGTTATAAACTTCGTCTCACCCCTTTTCAGTAAGGATTTGAGAGTTTTCACATAAAAGTTTTTAAAAAAATAAAACTAGTTTGTGCTTACTCTAGTTGGGGTAGTTTGCGAGTACAATCAAATGTACTCATATTGGTTTCGTCCCTGGCTATTGTCTTAGCCAGATTTTAAAGAGGAACAGTTCGAGAAGAAGGGTTCACTGGCGTCTTTGCGAACTAGGGCGCTTCCCAGTCAGCTGCCTGTAGGGTTAAGGCGAATGACTTGGGCTCCACGTTGTTTGGTGTTTCCGCTGCAAGTACCTGTTGAAGCTGATCACTTCCATCAAGTAAGTAAATAAATTCGGTATGTATGGATGTTCTTTGGTTACCAAGTTAAATTGTGCTTCAGCGACGCACTGATCATGGGATCGCTGATATGTAGGCACAAGGGTATTTCGGACAGTTAGTCCGGGGTCCTCACAGACTTGGTATCAGAGCCATCCTGACTGTAACAGACCTTAGTTAGCATGGACGTTAGTTAGGAAGAGAATATTTTGTTAAAAATATGTTAACACCAAAAATATATCCTTATTTAGGGAAGTCCAAAAATGACTCCCGCTCTTCTCGCCTTCTCAATTAATTTCTGAGACTTACCTTTCTATTTTAAAATTTACCAAGGATTTCTCTACTCCCTCTTACCTGTTCAAAATACTTGACGATGTCCAATGGAGACCTAATTAGCTAGCACCTACAAGAAGAAGCTTCCATCGCAAATACTCAACATTCAACATCAAGGTGGTTGATATGCAAATGCCAAGATCGTCGACACCAACAAAGCAAGAGACCTCCGAAGACCTCAGCTCAGCCTCAGCAATTCTACTCAAGTTGCTACTTCGACAATCTCAGTTTTTCCAGCTGAAGACTAAGGCGACGAAATGAGGATTTCAGCACCCCTGTTTAACCAAGACCCATAGGAAAAACATATGATAGGAACCTTGGTTGTTTCACCCCTATTACCACGCGTACTAGACATCCGTTGGTACTAGACGTACCTTGTGTGCACCTTGCTTGTGTGTACTCTGCTTGTGTGTTGTTTGTGAGATGGAAAAAGAGTTTTACAAAAAGAAAAGTTTAGTTTCCTTTTTGCCACCTAAGTGCACCTTGTTACGGATGTAAACCCGCCAAGGAAAATCTTTCTAAAATATTTTCCCTCTCGTCTAAATCATCTCCCAAAAAGAGCTGACAGTTCCGTAAGATACAAAAGACCCCCGATCTTTAACCAAGCAGCCTGAGGTTTTTGTATCCTTTCAAAAGTCCGACCTAGAAAACCCTCCAGAAAATTTTGACCTAGTAAGAGGAACAAGATACCGAATACTCTCTACTTCAACCTTGAGGCCCAAGACTCTACGACCTTCTGCAAGACGGATAGCGGCCTTCATACGTCGTTTTGAGCAACCACATCAAGCTATCGAGAAGGATGAAGATTCAAGACCCGACGTTCGATGACACTAGTTGGATTCTGTCAGACTAACAAAAGATTATGAAAGCTAACATAACTAACATAATTTATCTAACTTTAAATCTCTCATCTAACCAAGTTTTGCAAAGCTACTAACTGCTTTTTCTAGACAAAGGAAATAGGTGCCATAGGACGACTCAAAACTATTTGGTAGAAAGGAGAACTTTAGGAGGATATACAAGTGTTGAACTATGAGATTATTAGTTAAAAGGGTCCCTTAAGAATCTAGTTGAGGAGATCAGAACTTGTTGGATGATATTGGTAATATCAAAAAAATTTGGGGTTTAGAATAGAAGTGAAAACTTGGAGTGGATCGATAAATTAATTGGATTTGGACAAATGATATATCTGAATTATGCTTTGGGGCTAACCAGTTGTGGTCCCCAACCATTGGTGGTTATCTGGAGCTAGAAGATGTGACCCTTGATTTAAGGTTTAGAAATAAAGGTGAAAGTTCTTGGATTTTTAGGAAGCACTTGCTGATAAAAGGATAATTGGATTGGTTAGAAGCAAGTAGATTAAGAAAAATACTCCGGTGTGGAAATGTCTAGGGTGATTCTTGGCGCAAATGACCCTTGCAATAAACTCTTATGGAATTATGGGAAGTGATCAAGGATGAGTTAGCAAATGAGTAGATCGTTGTATGCAAGAAATAATTAGTGGAGGATAAATGAATGCTTATCGGATTCTAGGAGTCAATATGACTTGGTCTAGTAGCCAGACATTCTAGGTGACAGTAGTTTTCAGAGCTTGTCACGCTCTGTTTGGATTATTCTTAGAAAAAAATCAGTTATCTTTGATTACGAGATCAAGGCCCCAAAAGTGTTGAGATAAAATCTGAATTTGGTTAGAAAGTGGGTCAATTCTTGATGATATGATCACATGATTGTCGGATGCTTTATTTAGTTTTGATGATATGGTCGTAGGAAAATGACAACCGACGGAGTCAGACAATTCGAGATATGCCTATCTGGAGAGAAAAATCAATCAGGAAATGATAGGTGGAGCACAATGATTTAGTGATAAAAAGGCAATGGGAAGAATATGCCTAAAAAGATTTGATGGGTACCCGATAGATTGAACTATACCATGATAAAGAGTTTATGCCCAAGGAAGATGAGGGTGGATTAATAATTTTAGCTTGAGCAAGGACCATGTTTTAAATTAACTGATTGATAGTAGTGGCCTTACCAGAAATATTGGAATGGTATTTTGAAAAAAATCGAGAATTAGAGACCTAGGTAAAGTTGATCGTTCAGGATCATAGGTATAATAAGTTTGATGTCTAAGGTATGGCACCCAACTCCCTTGAAAACTAACATAAGCCCCTCAACCATAAAGTTTTCCCGAAGACCCTAACTATTTTGGAGCACTCTAGCTTACTTATGAAGACACCTGCGAAGCTGTGTGAAGACCCGGAACCAAAGAAGCAATCTACCAGACGATCTTTGAGTATTTGGAAACTCTTATGTCAGAATCTACTATTCTTAACCTCTCTAGAAATAGTGCGATCCTCCAATGTTCGGGTTATATAGAAGTAGTTTGGTAACAAGCCTCATGAACTTGTTAGCAACTCACTTTTGTATGCTCAAACAATGGAGTGTCATACACAAATAATCGGAACATCAGATAATTCAGTACATCTCAGCCTCTGGAAATGAAAAGTGATTTGATGACAAGACTAGCTACCTTGTTACCAAATTCTTCTTGTATGACTAAGGCAATTTGATGTCATAGAAGACACCCACATTCTTATACAACTAACCAATAGACGGCCTCGCAACATCAAGCTGTCAAGATCTCACCTGGCAACCTTACAAAGAAGCAACGACCTCGGAAGAGAAGTCAAGCCCAAAACCCGTGCCCTCAAAACTCCCCGGTACCCCCGGGCAAATCTCGAGGACGAGATTTATTTTAAGGGGGGAAGGATCTGTAACATCCCAAATCTATAATAAGAGTAAATAAGACCCAAAATTCAGAACCAACAAAAACTTTTTGAATTATTTCACAAATGATTGTGTTTTCCCTTATATTGTTCTGTTTGATCTTGTGTGACTTTATTGTTGATGATGTTTGACTAGTAAGTGTCAACCCAAGAAATCAACCTAAGTAAAAATATATCTAAAACTCTGGTGATCATGTTATGACAAGAATATACTCCATATATCTTTTCCATTCTTATGTTGGCCAAAAGTCTATTCAAAAATGATTTGGTTTTAGCAGCAAATAAAATACCCACTCTTGAGAAGATAAAAGTATTTCCAAAATTACATGTTTCTAAAATATGGAGATTCACATGTTATCTCCATCTATTCTTCAACCTTGATATTTTACAATTCTTATTTTATAACCTCCTATGTTTCATTCCATTTTTTTTAAAAGAAACATTAGTGGGAAATATATTACCCCACATATTTCCATTCTCAAATCTTTTGAAAAACTATTCAATTATGAGTTGAGCCATTTCCTAAACTTCATCTTGTCATAATTAAGTATGATCATTTTTAAGGTAGTATTGTTGATCATGAAAAGTGTGGCATGATTAATTTGTATGAATTGAGTTGTGTGGTTGATATTGTGTGTTGTTAATGTTGTTGTGATGCTGATCTTGGTTTGGTTGTTTGCTTGTGAGGATGATTCCTCAGGTAACCCTCAAATCAAATCTTGGTTACAAGAAATGATCCTATTAAAAATTTCCTCTCTATCTATTCCTCTATTCTCTGAAAACAATTATATTTTCTTTATCAAAATTCCAGGAGTGAGGTGAACTAATAATCATCCCCACTTCATATCACTCCCTCTCAAGTAAACCTACTTTTCGATTTAAAACAAACCCCTCTTTTCATTTACAAAAAAAAAAAGGAAATGAAGGTCATGAGTTAAAAATGATCTTCATAAATAATTTCCCTCCCAAATTCTCTATTTTCCTTAAAACAAATGTTTTCTCTGTGAAAATAAAAATTATTTGAAGTTATACTATTTGTCAAAGAAGTTCCCAAAAGTTCAAAACCATATTTTATCACTGGTTTTAAATATTAAAAGAGTATCAAATTATTAATTTCCAAAAATGATTTATTTAAACTCTATGAACAAATTTTGCACAAAACATTTTATTTTCAAAAAACCAATTTTTGTGGAGCCTCTACATGTATATGGGAGGCTACCCAAATATTTTCAGAATTTTTAAAAATGTATAAAGGCCTCAATTAAATCCCAGAAACCCTACTGGTTTTGAAAAGGAATTAAAAAGAAATGGGCAAGGACCTATCTGTGAGAGCAGAAAGGAATTCAGGGGGCGTTTTGCAAATCCGTCATTGACCTCCTGTAGCTGACGGCGCCCGACGCAGCGTCCTGCTGCCGTGCTCGCCGCGCCGCCGTGCTCCCTCCTGCCAGTCACCGAGCCCCACGCCGCCGTGCTCCTCACGCCGCGCCCTGCTGCTCGACAAGAGGGACTCCTCCCGCACGACTCCTCTGCCACCATCTGCTCCCTGCTCCTCTGCCTCCACCTCCCTCCCGCACGTCACCGTGGCCCTCCCTCCTTGCCCTGGGAGGAGATAAGAGCACCACCCCACGCCACCACTCTGCTCCCCATCCTCACTTCGCCCTCTCCCACTCTCTCGCTCTCTCCCCACTTCCCCTTTTCTCCTCACCACGATTTGAACAACGGCCGAAGCCGCCGACGCGCCTCGCCGGCGATAGCGAGCTCCCCATCCAAATCCCAGACCCCCAGCAGCTTCGTCGTGTCCTACTCTCCCTCCCTGCGCGAATAATCGGAGAACGGAGCAAGGGATCGTCCCCGTCGAGCTATCCCCTTCCGCTCCGGCCGCCGATGTGTTGAGCAAGCTCACGGGTGGTGCCGTCCACCATTTCCCGTCATTGTTGTGCCTCTGTGCTCCCCGTCTTCTGCTCTCTCTTATGAGCCCTTTCTTTGCCCAGGAAACGCCGGAATCGCCGACGCTGCCGTCCTCGCCGGAGCCCCTGCTCTGTCTCGCCGCCTCGGCGTGTCGAGGAAGAAGGAGAGGCCCGTACCCCTTCGCTCGCGCTCGTGGGCCGCGAGATGGGCCACTCCCTGCGCTGCACAGCCCTGATCCAGCAGATCCAGCCCGCTAACCTTTTTTTTTTAGGTGGTTTATTCTATTTCCTTATAGATCTTTTTCTGGCCCTCTAGTTTAAATCATTTTAAAATAGTTCACATGCATCTTTGGCCAAACCAAAAATCATGGAGGTACCCTAGCATGCTTTTAACCAGATCCAAGTGGTAGATCCACTTTTGGACAAATACTTCTAGATAAATAAAATGGAAGGCAAAAACACTGCTTTTCACCAAGACCTCAATAACTATTTTTATAAGATAGCTAAATTTGCAAACTCAACTGTGTTGAGAAGCCCTAAGTGATGCCTAGCAATAGCAATTGGCCTCTTGTGCAAATGAGCTTCCTATATAAAATGGCTTCCACTTTGGTAACTGACCAGATAACCATTATAGGATTTTTGTAAATTATTTGGTGATGAATTTTGATGTGAATCCAATTGTGTGGCCTTCTGTATGATTAGGAGTACCTAATCCTAGATTGGTGTGAATTTTAGAGCTAGACATTATTTTTGGTGTGCACAACTAGTTTTAATGCTTTCCTGTGAATTCTTGGGTATAGTTTTATTTAATTTTGTGGAATGTGTTAGTATTTTATTTGTGATTACTAGCATGCATAGGTGCTGTACCTTTTTTTTTATGAGTGTGTTATCCCATATAGTTAGCATGTTAGGAAAAGTTTAGTGTTGCATGTGTTCGTTAAGGAATAATGTCACTAGTGTGGGTGTTTCCTAAAAATTCCTAGTGTTTAGGAATTTCTTGGAGATAAAATCTTTTGAGTAGTATGAATTTTAGGAGAAGTTGTTGGAACATCAGTAGCATGTCATGGCCACTGATAATTTAGCATGTCACCTCTGGCTGCTTACTATTTTGTCACTAGCCAAGCATGATTAGTTAGGGTCTTGGCTAAGATCATTTAGGACTCACCAGCATGAGTAGCCTTGTGTTTTGTCGTTGTTTTAGTAAGTTTCCTATTATTAGCCAGGGGGATAATTAACCTCTTAATCCCTTGTTATGAAGTGGAACACCCACTGGTTCCATTGCATACTGATTGAAGAATAGGGTTCTCAATCATAAGCATAGTTCCAATAGCCTTCTATCTACTAGATGTGAGTAGTTGTTTTCTCTGTTGAAAATTGAGTGGTTGTGTTGTGGTGAGGTATTTCCTGTTTAGATAAAAGTGCTTGCTGTTCATCCTTGCTTAAGATAGCCTTGTGATCTAGGCACCTAGCATGCATTAGTCTAAGGCCCTTATAAGCTTAGATCCTAGTTTGTTGCTTGAATAATTGGTTTGATGCTTGTGGTTGTTATCTGTCTGTGCACCACTTGTGATTCTGTTTGGTGTATTGATTGTTGTTTATTTCCCTGTTTGCGACGCTAGATAATAACGCTACCGGAGTGGTTTTCGGAGAGATTTGATCGAGGAAGGATTGGATTTTTATTATATTGATCAACGAAGAGAAGTCCAGGGACATTTTGCTGAAACCAGGCAAGCTACTTCACTGAGCTTGCATCTATATACATCTATTTTGATTTACCTGTTTTACTTATAAAGAGCATAAATGATTTCTGTGGTGTCTGCCACGAAAGCGATGATTTTGAAAACCCTTTTTCCAAAATTACAAGTATATTGTTGAGGCACCCGATATAGAGGTGTTAGCGGTATACAATGATTTCTAAATGAACTTGTTTTACTCCAAAGCCTTCTATGAAAATCTTTTGTGGGATTACAAACCACCCAAGTTTTGATTAAAAGTATTTTTGCTCTGAAAAATTAGAAATGATTGTGAAAACCTTTTTAAAAGGGTTTATGAAAAACTATTTTGCCACCTTATATAGAAGTATAAGGAAGTTATTTAAAACTATAGGATGGGAAAAACAATGTTTTCTCGAAACTCTCTTTTAAAAATACTTGGATAGACCTGCCGGAAGGTCGGTGCTCAGTTAAGAAGGTTGGTGTTGTTTTTGAGAAAAATGCACATTGTGTCCTAGTACTATGACGACCAACCATTATCCTGTGCGACCACACTTACCCACATATGGGCAAGGGCGTAGTCATATAATTTGCTCGTGTTAGTACTGGATGCCTCAACAACGAGGATAACCTCGTTCCATGAGGGGATGGTCTGAGGACCTACCCCCTGACTGGGTCCTCTTCAGTGTTGGTCTACCGGAAGCCGGTATGGACGTGTGTTTGGAGGAAGAGGATTGAAGGGCTCCTTGGGTCCGCCGGGCAGAACTACGAGTCCTCACACTTAGTTCCTGAGGTTTGATTGTCGTGGAAAGTGTCGTAGCGGCAGGGTCCTATATAGCATGAGCAAAGGACAGGCTATGGCCGGGAACTCAACTTCGCATACCTCCGGTATGGCGGGACGTGGCTGACACGATGAGTGACCGGATGGGTGTGGGAAAAGCGTACTACCTCTGCAGAGGGTAAAACTATTCGAATAGCCGAGTCCTCGGATACGGACAGTTGGAAGGCTGTCCTAAGACCATGTGCAAGTTTTGATAAAAGTTTTATAAAGCGTTGAGTTGAAAGGAAACTGAGATGGAAAAGGCGGCTTACCTGTACCAATGAGTTGGTGCAAGGTGGTGAAGGGTTTGGAACCCTGATTGAGATTTGGTCGGACAGGGAAGGATTTTTCGGGAAAAATAGCTAAAGCGCGTGTTTCTCAAAGGATGGTTATAAACTTCGTCTCACCCCTTTTCAGTAAGGATTTGAGAGTTTTCACATAAAAGTTTTTTAAAAAATAAACTAGTTTGTGCTTACTCTAGTTGGGGTAGTTTGCGAGTACAATCAAATGTACTCATATTGGTTTCGTCCCTGGCTATTGTCTTAGCCAGATTTTAAAGAGGAAACAGTTCGAGAAGAAGGGTTCACTGGCGTCTTTGCGAACTAGTGCGCTTCCCAGTCAGCTGCCTGTAGGGTTAAGGCGAATGACTTGGCTCCACGTTGTTGGTGTTTCCGCTGCAAGTACCTGTTGAGCTGATCACTTCCATCAATAAGTAAATAAATTCGGTATGTATGGAATGTTCTTTGGTTACCAAGTTAAATTTGCTTCAGCGACGCACTGATCATGGGATCGCTGATATGTAGGCACAAGGGTATTTCGGACAGTTAGTCCGGGGTCCTCACA